>OX419719.1:45591778-46841778 GCA_948474765.1 Patella depressa | reverse complement strand
TCAGGTGTTTGAGTACAGGGGCAGTAACTTTGCGAAAAGCAAATTTTCAAAAAACTTCAAAAACTCATAATAGTCAAAATTACTACAATACTGGCACACTGAACAGCAGTGAATATTCGCTAGGCCGCTACAATCATTGATAAGGATGACATCAGAATCTATGCGACTTAATGGGCCAAAAATATTAACTTTTTTTCACCGACAAATTAAATTCTAAAAGAAATTTTTATGTATTAGAAAAATAATTAAAAAGTTTTGAAGTATTTTAGGTAAAAATTATTTCCTATTTAGTGTAAATGGTATTAAAATAAGTAAAAGGCAGCATTCTGCCCGATTCAGTAACGTCTTCTGTAAACGATGCGCGCGCCATTGGGCCAATGATTGACGTCACGTGTTGAAGGCAGGCATGTTTTACAGAGATATTAGTAGACTTTCGTAATCATCTGTGAAACAGATGGCAACACTGGGCTCTCGTACGTTACCCCATGAACAGTGTTGACTTAATTAAATGGAAGCTTCGAAATTTGGATTCTGATATTCATACAAGTGAAGATGAACTGTGACAAATATATTCCCAAGCACGTACACTCCTTCTGTGTAGTATGCTCAACGTGCGTGAGAGGCATAAGATGTGAGCTAATTTTACATCTTTCTTGTCCCCATTTTCAACGTTATTGCTCTGACTTCTGATGAGAGAAAGAATCCTATACGGTCTGGCCCCGAGTTCACAAAGCATTCTCAGACTTAGTTGGGAATTTACTCAAACTTGTTCAGCTTATCTTAACTTAAATATAGCCCTCTATAATAATTCTGTTGTTTTTATGTCTCAAAAACATCAATAACAAACTATGTGCAAAGTCTGAAAATGATTTGTGAACTCGAGGCCTGGACTGAGAACGCAACACGTAACTACTGCTTCAATTAAAGAGATGTTTTAAAGGGGACTACTATAAATATAAATACGAGTCATTATGTCTCCTTTACGTTGCCAAATCTTAAATAGTTCATGGACAATAATTGAGTCAGTCATTATCACGTTCCAAATATAATTTTAACACAGGGATCATTACTGCGATAGATGTGTTCAGAAACTTTCACGAAAGGGAATTGACGAACGCTAAAGAAAAATTCGAGTTATCCTTCTATATAACTAACTGAAGTGACGAGTGATAATAGATACACATTTTGAGTATGAAAATTGCAGGCAGTTACCCTGTAGAACTTCAATGTGTCAAAAAGTTTGGTGTTCTACGACGGTACTGGCAAGGTCACAGATATGCAGCAAGAATAAGCAATAAACCACGTTCAATTGACTACGCATCTAACTGGTGGGGAATGGAGCGGCCGATGGTTAACCCTTTTGAAATAATTCCGAATTGAGCTGGTTTGTGTCAAGTGGACGTTAAACACCATTCCACTCTCTTACTCTTTGTTTCTAAAGTTTTCGTTTTAACCAAATTTAAAAAGTTCGCGGGTAATGTATCACTTTAATAAAGAAACACCGAGATGGAAATTAATTATAACAGTAAAAGAAACAACAAAAAAATCATTACAAATTACGTCGAAAATGGTAGTTAATCCAAATACTATAAATGTAATACAGTCTGATTAAAATACAGATCCATATTTCGTTTCGTTTTTTATACTTTCGATAGCCTACACTACATGTAGCAAAGACAGGCAAAAACGAAATTTTGAACTGTAAAAACGAAACGAAATAAAGTCTATGTTTTAATCCGATTGAATTTAATATCTAATAAGGTTATCAAATAAATAATTGAATATTTAAATATATATTCATTAAAGAACAGGAAATGAAATGGCGTTCAACGTCCAACTTTTCTACATCGACTGAGATTCACCATACAGTCTGCCATTAGGGGTTTTGCCCGAACAGCGGCACTCAGACCTACTCTTATTTCAAATTGCCAAGGTTGTTTTGTATGGCGGTATATTAGTGCCAAAATTCTAACATGCTATCGTCTAATTTCTAACCTCCATTCATGTAACTTCTAACCTCCATTCATGTAACTTCTAACTTCCATTCACGTAATTTCTAATTTAAGACAATGTATAATTCAACTTCTTTATTTGTTCAGTGTAAATATCAATTCTATTTCATCTTATTTCTATTATTGAGGCGAAAAATGTCTACTTCATTGTGGTATTACATGTTAAGCATGAACGGCAAACAAATTTAGAATTTTGATACTTCTACCTAGCAACCATCATTATGACATCGTTTGGTGTCGCCACTGTGTGCTCAATTGGATGATTGCGCACCTGATCGGGACCATAATTGGTATAAACGACCCATTCTTCGTTTGGTTGAAGGTTGGAAGGAGTGCTGAGAGAGAGAGAGAGAGAGAGAGAGAGAGAGAGAGAGAGAGAGAGAGAGAGGTCACTTAGTATTAAACTCAGTATCTGTGTAGGCCTATCCATAACATTTATACCCTGTGTTAATATAGACCAACTGCATATAGATATTAATTATTGGCTCAACCGTAAAAAAAAATAAAATAAAATTCTCCAAATCCCGTTTAGCTTATATTTGAAATAGAAAATGAAATGAAATGAAAGAGGGTTTAACGCCCTACTGTTTTGTTCCGAACCGGGCTAATGGAGACGGACATACGCCATACAGTGTGCTTTAGGGAAATATTGCCCGGAGAGCGGATCTACGACGTGGACTTATATCGAAGTCTAACGGTCACGGGATCTTTTACGTGCACGCCAACATGTACATGGAACCTCGGGTTTTCATCCCATCGGAACGACAAGACACTAATAAGGGGGAACCACGCCAGAAAATCTGGATGAACTTTTTTCGACCAATGCAGGGATCAAACTGCCGACCCACAGCCTATAGCGAGCCTGCGTCTTACCCACTTAGCCACGGTATTCGAAATATATACATTTATATCACGTTCAATGTTGTTTAGAGGGTAGGATGACCGAATGGTTAGCACGTGCACGCTGTAACATAAGGTCTGTCATTGAATAAACTGGCGTGGTTTCGATTTCCCGTTTTTACGTGACATGGAGCAGAGCCGCCTTTCCAACCTCGTGGGTTTTCTCCGGGTCCTCCGGTTTCCTCCCACTGCTAAACACTCCTACGCGCAATACCGAAATGACCTGGTTGGTGTCGAGTTGATGTTAAACCCCATGTCCCCATCTCTCTCTCCCGATGTTGTTTTCAATTTTAACACTCAGGCAAGCCACTCAATCTGACGAAGAGGGAGTCGTTTGTATCAATAGAATGGTCCCGATCAGGTGCTCAATTCCCAAACTGAGCACACGGTGGCGACACCAAACGATGTCATAATGATGGTTGCTAGGTAGATGTATCAAAATTCTAAATTTGTTTGCCGTTCATGCTTAACATGTAACACCACAATGAAGTAGACATTTTTCGCCCCAATATTAGAAATAAGATGAAATAGAATTGATATTTACACTGAACAAATAAAGAAGTTGAATTATACGTTGTCTTAATTTAGAAATTACATGAATAGAAGTTAGAAGTTACATGAATGGAGGTTAGAAATTACATGAATAGAAGTAAGAAATTAGACGAAAGCATGTTAGAATTTTGGCACTAATTTATAATATACCGCCATAGTTTTTAAGTGCACGCTAATGTGCACATATAGGGCCTCAGGTTTTCGTCCCACCCGAACGACGAAACATTGTTACTGTTCAGGCCCGCCGTTCTGCACCACTGATAAGGGAAGCCATGCTGGAAATGAATGAAGAACTTTCTTGACAAAAATATTCGGGAGCAAACCCTGTACCTCATGACAAGTGAGTCAGTGTCTTACACACTCATTCATCGCGGTCGCCTCAAGTTGAAGGACAGGGCTGCTTGGTTTGGACGATTTTAGGGGGTGCTTTTGCAGATTACTTTGATTTCGGGTGTAGCTCAGTATACTCGTTTTCTGGTTCTGTCACGTTCTCACCGGAAACCCAATTATAAATAAAATGTATACACAGAGGAAAGTTAGAATATTTATCCAAGACTGACAGAGTAAGTAATTATAATATATACATACAATATAAAATGAATAAAGGTACTAACTCGCGTAAAAATAAAAGAGGATGGTTCTAAATAAAGATTCAATCATATATAAGAGATTACTGACGAACTGTCGACAGGACAACCGCCTTCAGCCAATTGCCGGCGAGGACAATAGCCTGCAAGGACAACATCCAGCAGGACAATTATTGTTTTTGTTTTCTTTGGAACAGAAGCTTTGTCATGGAATCAAGAGCTGTGGTTTAGCTTACACACAAGGAGTAGGGATTATGTCCAACCCCTGGTTACTTCCAAGGCTAAACACCCTTTCGCGCTAACGAATTAATGAAATAGAAATTAACTACATGTTAGTCCTGAAATGGTCTTTCCCTCTCTTTATCCAAGTATACACATTTTGAGCATGGAAATTTCACGCAATGACCCTGCAGATTTTCAATATGTAAAATAGTTTGGTGTTCGGTACAGGCAAGGTCACAGATATTTAGTGTGTAGTAAGAGTAAGCAATAAAAGACGTTCAATTGACTACGCATATAAACGCGTGCTGGTTGCATTATAAAGTCAATTATTGAGGCATCTAGTGTAATTTCGATTACCTTTTGCCCGTGGCAAGGAGTAGGATCGCCAGTCCAACCAGCGTGGGTTTCCCCCGGGACGACCGGCTTCTTACAACTGCTAAAGAACTTCATGCACAAGCGATTGATTGCAATAAAACTGAACCATGCGTTAGTCCTGGAATGACCTAATCTGTGTTTACTGGACGTGCCGGGGGTTTGGGATGGCCTAGTGGGTAGAGTGCCGCGCTTCGACCTCTAGCTGGCCGGTCACCTCTGGCTTGCGGCTGTGGTTTCGAGCCTTGGTGTGAGCGTATGTGGCATGGAGATAGGGGCGCCTTCTCAACCTCGTGGGTTTCCTCCGGGCACTCCGGTTTCCTCCCACTGCTAAAGACCCCTACGCGTAAGCGAATTATTTAAATAAAATGAAACCATATGTTAGTCCCAAAATGACCTAGTTTGTGTTGAGTGGACGTTAAACCCCATTCTCTCTCTCTCTCTCTCTGGACGTGCCCCCCCCCTCTCTATCTGTCTAGCAATGTTATTTGTCGTTCAAAGGTTTAATTGTTTTCTCATTGCTATGTCCAGTTGTTACCCAAATGACACCATTGATCAAACACTTGGTAATCGCTAGCAGGAACTCTACAACAGATATCATACTGGCACCAAGAAAAAATCCCATTTGACCACCAATTGATCCTGTTAATAAAGAAACGAAGAAACATTTATCACAAGTAATCTAATAATCCTTTCACAATAATTAAATCAGTTAATATTGTGCACAACCAAATTTGAAAATAGGTATTAATCTACTATGGGTTTATTTACTATACGGAACGGGTTAATCCTTATGATGTTATTCTATTTAAGTTTGATTTATAGAACATTATTTGTAAAGGAAGCGGACTGACCCTTCTAACCGGATAGAAGAGCAAGCTTGAATTTCGAATAAACACAGTTCAAGACTTACGTAGTGTTGATTTAATTTGTGACCCTGTCGAACGGATTGTCTCGGTTTTCGTACAAGAACTGACCGTTTCATTTAACACCAAATTGGGATAGCCCATTCCTAGGTTTATATAAACAGTTCAGTTAGCAGACTCGGGTACCAAGGCTGGTCCACAATTCAGGACTTACTCTATCCATATAACCAGTCTCCAGTACATCAATTTTTTTTCAAGGCACCCTTTACAAGCCAGTCGATTATCTTTGTTTTGATTAAAAAGTCGTTATACAATATAAGTATTTTATCTCGAAGCTATGTCGATGAACAGATTAGAAGAAGGATTGCCAAAGGCTAGGCACTGCACTTACAAATAGAATGGCAGCTGGCAGCGAGAAGGACAATATGCGAGAGAATGTACATTTTGTTTATTGGTAATATACGTAATTCAAAGGTCTAAAAACAACAACAACATTTTGTGTACAATGGGGTCCTATGAGTGCAATGGTAATTTTTAGATCTTCAAATCTACGTTTTCTTCCTTGTTTGTTTTTTTATGGTGTATCTTGTGAAATAATTTTAGTTTTATTTATTGAATAATTTCATTATAAAATGAAATAAAACATGGAATAGATTAAAAGATAAATCAAGCTGAAATTTGCGAAATTCCAATAAAACAATCAATAGGAAAACATTATTCGAAGTTCCGAAAACCGCTACAGCGCTCATGGTCCGCAATACTGGGATTTTCCTGAAATGCAAGTACACTAAATTAAATACCGAAGATTCCTTCTGGGTTGAATTCTGGGATATGTTCCACCTCATTGTAAGTTAGATCTTGAAAATATATCCTCAAAGCCACTAAATCATTTCTGAAATATGAGCATAAAATCATATTTGTAGAGCTAAATATTCAACAAATTAAAGAAATAAAAAAATTACATTATAAAGTATATGGATATGAATTAACATGAAATTGGATTTAAAGTCATACTTTTATGCCCCCAACAAGGCCAAATTTATACTGAACACATGTATACGTCTTGTACTTGAAATTCTAAATGTCAAGAATAACTTTACGTGCACAACAATGAGTAAATGGAGCTTTTAGGTCCAATAGGAATGACTAGACGCCTGTTCTCCTGCACCACTGGAATACGAAAGAACTCTTTAGGTTTACTCGGTGGGCAAACTCAAGTACTTCTGGTTAACGTGTCAGCTGTAGCACTATGGGCCTTTTCTGTCAGATGTGGAGAGCGGTCCGTTGTCAAAACCAGTCGCCATATCCTACGTATGACCCATGCATTTTTTTCGTACTACATCTTTTAGTAGTCTTGTATTCGTCTAGTATTTTCACTTGTGGTCTTTGGCTTCTCCTTCATGTTGTGAATTTCTTCTTACTGTTTTCTTACCAGGAATAACAATGCAACAGTTCGTTTTTTTACGTTTTATATATATCAAGCTGGAAACATACATGTAGATACAACCACAGAATAGATTACAATATTAAAGTCGTTATCAAGCAATAGCCAGCCGAATTTGCTAATTGAAATTGCTACACCTTTCCCTTCCAGACTCTGACTGTTGTCTAAAGAATTCTCACAAGTATGTTAGTTTTCTGCCTGCGGGTTTTGAACGTTCAATTATCTAATTGGTCAAATATGGTGTAAATAATTAGAGCTATTGGTTAATTAAGTCACATGATGTCGAAAACCACCCTTATATGTTTATATGGAAATTTACTTGCGAAACTTCTCATGAGAAAAATTGTCCTATACAAGTTTTCACAGCGCGACCAACACTATACTTTTGCCTTCAATGCATGTGAAAAATGCAAAATATTGTTCTTTGCCACTGCGTACTTACATCAAATGAACTCCTTAAATACGAAATAGTATCAGATGTTCTATAGGAAATGTAAGCATCACGACACTCATCAGAACACCCATATAGTGAATCAATTAATACATATGTGACTGTTGGCGAGTGGTATCTTTAAGGGATGGTAATACTTTATAATTAATATTTTTAAATGTTTAATTCGCTGAAATGGTCTTCAGAGGGAAATACAGAAATGGGGTTTAACGTCCTATCGACACAAACTGGGTCATTACGGGCAGGGCCCAGTTTAGGCATGGGCCTGAGGGGCCCAGGCCCAGGGTCCCGCGGTTAGGATCGAGGAATCGAACCTCCACCATTTGATTCATTAACAAGATATTCGGCCAACGAATCCTAGCCCACCCCAACTTCTTAGCATTGATATTTAACATGTCTCTAATGTATTAACTCGATTACAGACCTAATGGTATAAAACACACGCGTTTGACAATACGACCACCCTATCCCAATCAGACTATATCGTCGTATTTATCACACATACCTCAAATCGTCTAAAGTAACGTTGACATTTAAAACGTTTCGTATATATTGGTGAGTGGCTTTTGACGGATATGATGATTGTGAAGTCTGTATTTCATATCTTATAAATCTACACGGTCTCGGACAGTCACATATCTTCCCAGCTTCTGCAGCAATGTAATTCGACGCTACAAATGACAAAAAAATATGCATGTTGAATTTAATTTCTTACAACTCAATTGTAAAACAAAGAACTGCCAGCGTAAATACTTACTTATTGTTGCAATATAGCAATCATATGTCTCATTAAATGTACAGTCTTTCAATGAAGGATGGGTATCTGAAACATTAAACAAAACATTCAATCCATTACTCTTATTAGTTGATAACATAGAATGATAAATCAGGAAACAAGTTGTATCGAATATGTTGCGCCACAATTGGGTATCCTGGGTGGTTCTTTTGCAACTATACTGAGACTCCAACGAGAGTACATTTGTCTAACAATGGGGCGCTATTGGCACTTTATAATTTCAAATCGGGATTTAAGCCAGGCTGACACGATTCTGTCGTGCCCATCAGTGTCCACATTGGCACGAACTGGCACGACGAGTTCACGCATTGTTTATGCACTTACGCACGACAGGTTTGCGCAAATCGGACGGTAACGTGTCGAATCGAGGCGTGCCAATGCGTGTCACGGAATCGTGCACGTGTCAGTCAGCCTTGCGTCTTGTCAGGTCTGTTATTACGCCAACAGACAGTAAAGTCGTATGCACTGTCATGACACCATTTTCACACTAATCAAACATTTATGCTAGGTTCCCACTGTCGTGCGATGCTTTACGATAGTATGGTCCCTACTGAGTCAACTATCTGGTACGTGTAGATACGCTCGAGTACGTTTTGATACGACCAACACGGTTCCTACCACTGACCACAAAGTATGATGACACCTGATAGGATTACAACGATTACTTCACGAATAAAACTACGATTTCAATCGTAGCACGAATCGTGATAGTGGGGTCCTAGCATTTGCGACGTCGTAACCTAAGCCCGATGTAAGGCACTTGCACACAACAGTAATTTAAAAGATATGCGGCGGATATATAGATATGACTGACTGGAAACAGATTCCTGACTAGAACCAGATCTATGGCTGATTGGGGCCATAATAAGCATAACTGGGACAAGTATTTAAAATGACATATTCAATAACATAGCAAACTTATAAATAGTATAATTAGTGATTGTTTGCTTCAGTAACAATAAGCTTATTCACTGAAAATCTCAGTCAATTCCGAGTGTTGCCCCAATATGACATTCCACCTTTTCTATTACCATAAGTAATGATATCTAAACTTAATGTTCCATAAAACAACCTGAGTGATTGATATTGGTTTTAAAATGGATTATGGAACCCAAAGTCTATTTTACTTTTAGTTTCTGAACTTGGTAAGCCTTATGGAACCCAAAGTCTATTCTATTTTTAGTTTCTGAACTTGATAAGCCTTATGGCCACGTTTCTCAACCTTTTCTCACCGCTCACCCCTAAATGAATTTACCCCCAGAGTTTTGAGGAGGTTACTTGAAAATGGCCTTTTTCTATAGAAGCCATCCGACATGAACCGCGGATCCTTGCACGGGCCTGCACCCCCTGACCACATTGACATTGAATATGGAATGAATACGGATCGAAGGTGAGATTCAATAATCACTAAATTTATATTTTAATGAAAATACGTTGTTCCAGTTCAGTGCGAAATTTGCTCTTGGTGATTGTCACAAACGATTTTTATTTATTCTCGGGACAGTGTTTGAGAGTGCTAATCTCAACTGCACAACCTTTATATGATCATTTTTGAAGTTACTGGGAGTGTGGTCATTCACCCCATGGACGCCAGCCATTCCCCCCTTGGGGGTGAATTCACCCCAGGTTGAGAAACGCGGCCTTTCTACGATTAAAATCTATAATATTATATATTTTCCAATATGCTACCAGGTTGCAGATATTTGTTTTGAAATTGGGTCCATAAATCTATTTTTTATCGCCTATTGAAATTTAACTTAATATTATTGGCTTGATCAAACCCATATGCAAGGTTCTCACTATCGTGGTTTTAATCGTGGAGTTGTGGTGGTGCTTCTATCGGTCTTATCATGACAGCATTGATTTTATTTATCGAAACGTATCCGAATGTATCTGCACTTACCAGATCGTTGACTCAATAGGGACCATCCTATCGCAACGCATTACACGGTAGTGGGAACCTAGATTTACTTAGTGAAAAATCAAAAATCACATGATCCCAATCAGCCATATATATAGCCCTAGTCAGCTTGCATTCATTTCAAAGTGAGTTTGACTGGCAATAAACGTTGACAGGATAGTTGACAATATATTAATCGCCGTTGCTTATTCTAAAGTTCATTTTAAAGTGAGTTTGACTGTCACTTAACGTTGACTGACAATATTTTAATCGCTCTTGCTAATTCTAAACTATAATTTTCTCTAAATTGCGCTAAAACAAGTTTTATTCCATTCTTAATTATATCATGCATCACGTTTAAATCTGGCGAGAGCATCGCAAAATAGTTCGAACATATATGTTGGTATACTTTCGTATAACAATCGTTATGCTTTTATGCTTGAAATATACTTTGTATGGGTATACTTTGTGAATAGAGGGGTTGTACCGTTCTATTGTGGTGTCCACAATTGGGAATTCGATCAGCAAATTTAATTGTAATGAAATGAAATGAAATGGGGTTTAACGTCCTACTCTTTTGCACCTACCCTGGGCTAATGGAAGACGGGCATACGCCATACAGTGTGCTATGAGGGAAATTTTGCCCGGGCAGCGGCGCTACGGCCTACTCTTATATCAAATTCCAACTGCCAAGGGATCTTTTACGTGCACTCCAATGTATACACGGGACCTCGGTTTTCGTCCCATTCGAACGACTAGGCAGCTGTCCTTGTCAGGCCCTCCTTCTGCATCACTGACAAGGGGAAATCACACCGGAAAAAAATTATTTGTAGGAATCTGGGACTTAATAGGTGATCTACATACCATATTCTAGTATGGTCTTACAACCACATGTATCGACGGTCATATTTCGAATACACTCAAACACGCATGCAGTGTGGCTGTAGTCTGGACTAGTCTCTTCGCAAAATGTATTACCATATGATCTGTAAGGCTTGGGTAGAAATTTATACTGAAGAGAAACGTACAAAAACACAGCATTTTAGTTACTCATTGGCGCGGTTTTCTATTTTGCGTTGGGTGTCGTTGTGGCTCAGTGAATAAGACAGTGGCTCGCTAACAAGGAGGTCGGGGGTTCGGTTCCTGTGTTGACTGAGAACTCCCTCAGGTGTGGTTTTCCCCATGTCAATGTAGTCCGGTGGTTAAGGGGGGGGGGGGCTGGCGGCACCCGAGCTGTGAATTTATGAGACCAATTTATTCTAGACCATTTTGTTGTGTAGATTTCGAATCTGGGGTTTTATTGTGTTCAGTGATCTTCATGAATTAAGATGGTTGTTTGTGCTTTATACACATTTTGGGGGGTCAACTGTAACACTTTTAGTAAAATTTTTGCTCGTGAAATTAATGATGGTATTATATTGTATTAACTAATGTTTTGGTACATTAGTTGTGGGGTTCAATCATATTCACTTAAAGTATTGAAATCAAACTAGCGATTGAGTTACAGATGGTTACATAAAAAAAGTTATAATGTGTGGAAAACATTCGATTCTATGTTGATAACAGATATCTCACGGAAAGATTTTCTTAAGAAAACAGAAGTAGTACACAATGTGAAGGAGGGCTAAAGACACCCAGAGACAAATTCTAGACGACCACAAGGCTACTCAAAATATGTAATAAGAAAAGATGCATGGGTCATACATAGATATGGCTACCAGTTTTCGAAGGTCCGCTCTCCACGTCTGACAGAAAGGCCAATGGTGCTACACAACCCTATCTTTGAAAATGATTAATAATACACCAATATAAGGCCAGGTGAATTATGTTATTGATTGGCTGGCATATTGGTTCCATCTGATTAAAATACAGATCTGTTGTTGTTGTTCTTGGTGTTTAACGTCCGCTTCCACCGAAGGTGATATCGCAGACAACTTGTCTTATTTTCCATTTTCATTATCTTAGCGCACGCGCAGGGGTCTTTGCTGTGGGAGGAAACCGGAGTGCCCGGAGGAAACCCACGAGGTTGAGAAGGAGCCCCTATCTCCATGCCACATACGCTCACACCAGGGCTCGAAACCACAGCCGCAAGCCAGAGGTGACCGGCCAGCTAGAGGTCGAAGCGCGGCACTCTAGACCACTAGGCCATCCCAACCCCCCTACAGATCTGTATTTCCTTTCGTTTTTTATACTTTCTACGACCTACACGACATGAAGATGTGACAAGTTATAATGGGGGTTCACGTCAGGGGTTAACAGACCGTTTCATTGGCTAACCCCTCACATCATCTACAACACGTCAATTATAACAACTCTTCCAGATTCTAGTGTAGTAAAGCTAATAAAAACGAAATTTTGAACTAAAAAACGAAATGAAATCGGATCTGCATTTTAATAAGATTGCATATTGGTTTAAAAATAAATATCACGTGATCTTATTTTCAAATTGTTTGTACTGGTATGCAAAGCTTTGTTGTAATTTGGAATTGAAGGTGCATTATGTAACATTTAACTAAAGAGCTGATCGTTCTTACTGTAATAGTTCAACAATCGAAAAATGAATATATTTAACATGTCTGTCAAGTTCTGTTTTATTGAGCGAAGTTTTCACTGTTTGAAGTTATGACACTATGTGGCATATATTGCCTATTATCGTATCACCGGTACTTGTTTATCGCGACTAATCCCCGATTCCTCATTTTAAAATAAACCATTACATGGCAATCGTGTTCTAATCCGTTTAAATCTTTGCCATACGATGTGCAAATAAGCCAAACAAGACCCACAGTAGGCGTTCTTAGAATAAGCATCATTAAGAGAATTACATACGACTGATTACACCGGACATTGTAATTCAAAACTGGTAACCAATTAATTCAACGTACCTCTACAGGCTTCATTGCAATATGCGTGTTGAAGCCAGGGGATACGGGTATTCCCCCGCCACTGTAATAAGGTGCTGGCGTGTGTGATTCATGAATGAAAACCTGAAATGGAAAATATAGTGCTGGACTTATATTGACTTCAATGGCACAATGTTACAACAAAACGAGGACTGCTAACTTCGTATGTTAGAGTCGATTTCTACTATTCTGTTTTGAAGTCGAGAAAAGTAGTTAGTAAGGATTGTAGTTATGGGCTTCCATATTTTCAGGGAATGCCGTCAGACTTTGATATCCTATTTTGCCGCTAATGCAGATTTTCATCCGAGAACAATGTTTTTATAAACTTTCTTACTTAAAGAATAAAACTGCATAAGTTATAACAACTATAGCTTTTATTATCGAAATAAATATAATTTCGACACAGACGATCCATGCATATTAATATGGTGAACTGAATCCGTGTGTTCAGGACTGTCATTAATTATTAAAGATACATTATGGGATATTAGATAAACAGCTGACAGTTCTCACTATAATAGTTAAAAACTACGTAATATAAAGAGGATTTGCTGAACATTTCAGTCAAATTTATCCACTCTGAACCGAGATTTAAGCGACTGAATTTTCGGCCTAGCCTTGGTCGTCCATTTCATGATTAAATCTTGAATGAAAGTTGAGCAGCAAATCGGATCCTTATCTAATAAATATCGCAGACTAGCGTTGACATTGAGAGTTGTTTTATGGTCTGGATATGTCAACTGATGTCTAATTAAGATATCATTTCGGGCCTAAAGAAAGACCTGCAATAGGCAGATTTAGCTCTTTAATGTATGTTTAAGCTTTATAAATAAGGATCAAGCCTATTAAAGCTGAACTCAAGTGACAAGTTTTAAACAGAGTATATATTTATGATTAATTAACGGATTCACAGTCTGTCGGCAGTGCGGGAATGGCTAACTCCCCCAACACCGTAAAACCACAACGTTTGATTTCATTGATCAATGGTGATTCAAACTCTAAACACGTTTCAACCTAATCTCACCAATTGGATTATCAATCGCCAATACTTTTTATCTTTTATCAACTGCGTCATATTGAATGCAACAAGCCGATTTATATGTGTTAAATCTACAACCCCTCCATGTGAACCGCAAAGGGAGATATATCAGGTATCTTCAAATGGATCGTCAAATATTTTTTCGGAAAATTTAATCAATATATATGCAAAGTTAGCATCATGACTCCTCTCCCACCAATCCAAGTTGAATGTGTGAACTTCAACCAAATAAATACATACATATAGAATAGAAAACATCCCTCACCTCAAATCCGGCATCTCCTTGGTCATTCACAATATAGCCATCTTGTAAAGTCAATAAAACTAACTGTAATCCGCTTTTGCTTCCTTCGCTCTCTACAACAGGGTACCCGTATTTCTTGAAATATTTAGGACCGTGAATAACCATACATCGTCCTAAGCTACCGCTTTCCTGAAACTCTAATCTTTCTGTGTCAGCGTTATTTAAAATTTGATAATGAAACCGGACCCATTGTATGATAGCTGACCAGTCAAATGAAGATTTAGTCTGAAAGGCCGCTAACGAAGAATTCAAAATCGGTTCATTAATATTGAAATTGAATGTAGCAGGATTGTAAAGCTCAGAATACCGAAGAAGGAAGTTGGCCTCGGCCTGTGAGATATGCCCAGAGCTATTGTCATATGTGCCTTTATTACATATAGTAACAGCAGGGAAATTTAATTGGTTCCTTTTTTCTGTCCGTGTAACAGTTAAAATTTTGTGTTTTGTGTAAGCGATATAGGTTATAACTAAGGTATATACCAAACCACCAATCAGACTGAACACAACCACAGCCCATAATAACCTGAAAAATAGAGACGGAGAGAGAAAATGGGGTTTAACGGCCACTTCACAAAAATTTGCTTGCGCGTATGTGTCTTTAGCGGTGGGTGGAAACCGGAGGTGGAGAAAACCCTTAGCGTGCTTATAAATTATCCATTGGCAGTAGGAATTCGATATAAGAGTAGACCATAGTGTCACTGTGTAGGCAAAATTTCCCTCATCACACTCCATAGCCTATGTTCCTTTTCGTTAGCCCCGTCGGAGCAAAACAGTCGACGTTAAACACCATTTAATTTTTTGATGTGCATGTAAGGCCAAGATAAATTGAACAAAGTAATTGGTGAACACTTTGTCACAGCAAACTATAAAAAACACAGATTGTCAATGTTCATGAACGGGAAATAGATTGATCATAAATCAGCGACAGTAACTCGTTAAGTCATTATCAGTGGTAACTGTAAACAGTTGATTTGTTTACATAGTTTCGTAAACCCGCGACGGTAATCCGAGCATCTTCGTATCAATGAACGGAACATGTAATGAACCTTTATTCCTAAACATAGATTAGACTTGTTTAGTGTACATGTAACGTTTTCCTGTAAACATAATTCGGTTATTTACAAACATTACGAGCCCCCCCCCCCCTTCCCCAGTCTCCAACCCTTCAAAAGTGAAATAAAATAAAGCGTACATTTAAAACATGTGTAACCATTTGCCAGGAGTTTTTGGTGGTTGAAAAACAAGGATTTACGGCATTTAAGGTTCGAAGTTCTAATCACACAATCATTATATTGTATGGTTTAATGGATAACAGCGATACATAAGTAAGTAATATATTAATATTGCACGAGTTGTTAGCTGAGTGTTGTTTCAATATATTACGCAATGTCTTTAGCTTGAGACAATTAAACTACATAAAATACAGACACTATCTCAAACGTGCTTTTGAATGAAATGCGTCACGCGAGTCCAATATTTCATTTAGCATAATGTAGATAATGTACGAGTGGCAAGTTGCCCTTATGTTAATGGTACGCCAACATCAAAAATGACGTCAAACCTGTATTTTAATGAAGATGAATGATCTTTATTCTGAACACAATATACACACGATTAACTAACAAGGTACGCGGATTTCTAGCTTTCAACATTCATGTAAACCGTATCAAAGATCTGTTGTTGGTTCATTCATTTATTTTATCAAACAAATTAGTCGCCAGCGGGTTATTAATTATTTGAGGGTATTTGCATAGCTTACACCAAAGTAAATGCAATTTAAGAAAGACAATTCCCACATGATATTGTTTTAGATTTGACATAGCTTACAACAAAGTGATTACAAATAAATAAAGCCTAGTACAATAGTTACATTTTTGGTAACGTTTTTGGGAGCGTTTTTTGTGGTGTTCTCACCGCAAAAAAGATCCTATCAGGTCTTAATCATATATTGAGGTCAGCCGTAGCAATGGTATTGGCCATATCGAAGCGTATACGTGGACGCAATAGGGAAGGGCCCAAAAATAAAAACAAAAAAAAAACAACCCAATATTACGCCAACAGTAATGATTTTAGCCGCCCACCTCCTCAGCCCCACCACCAAATTTTATGAGCTGGCTACGGGCCCGAATAGGGTCAATAACGACAATTCTATTGTAACGCATTAGTCTGTAGTTTTAAGATATGTGGGACTATAAGATTTATCAACAATTTAATTTTAAGCAATCTTTGTTGATATTATTTGTCAATATTTCTATGTCACTATGTCATATTTATTATATTTTTATACCCACGTGTAAATGTTGGGGACGAATGCTCCGTATAACTTTAGACTTTATCGAAAGAAAAGAATAGTAAGTACCGGCATTATTAGTTTGGATAATGTAGAGTATTATGAATATAAGTCCGATTCTTTTATTTTATTTAAGCGATTTAAAATTTCAGAATCGACATTGTAACCATAAAAAACAAACATAATCGTGCTTTCGCATAGATATAAGATTTAACTATGTGAACTTCTCAAATGACATCAATCAAATGGTTTATAATTATTAAGAATACACCGGAGACTGCATACTCATGGGGTCGATTCCGGTGTTAGCCGAGAAAGTTCATCCGGATTTTGAAGTGTTGTTTATCTTTTCGAGCAGAATTCCTGTCTTCATTTACCCAGTTGGCGCAGCATAGAAGAATATAATACCCCATGTCATTCATTTTTCTTATAAACAGTTTGGACCTCAACAAAATATTACTTTATATGCATTTAAGAGAGTAAAGGATTAACGGAGATGGATAAAAATGTACAAACGATACACAGAGTAGACCACAGTGAAGATTGATGCAAAAGAACCTACCTGCTGAATGTAGAACTGGACTTATTCCCAACGTATTTCCAACCATGACAAGTTGTTTCCTCGGCAAATTCTTTCCACACAGCTTTCATTCTTACTTCTGGATGATACTTTTATCAAATTCGAGCTTCCAACAAAATCAAATGTATTGTTTTTATGATCTAACTTTCAATACATATATGGGTGGTTTGCATTTTTGATCACTAATAAAACTTAGGGATGTACTTAATTAGCTACACGATTCTATACAACATTATATTTTGACAGAAAATTCAGATATGATCCTCAGACCTCATAAGCGGCAACTATAACACAACGCCGTATTCACGCAATTGAAAAAGTTCGAAATTAAGAAAGTGAACAACCAAAAATCGAAATAATCCATGATAATTTTTCCTGGGGTCTTCATATATCCGAGAACGATGAAGAAATTAATTAAACAATTTTATTGTAATCTAAGCATTCAGAATTCCATTGATTATTTCATATAACCGCTGGGAAATCCTTTGTGTCTCTAGTTTTCATTCATTAAATAACGAGATAATGTGGTCGATAAATTATAAATTACAATATGGTTATCATCGCTGAGCATACAATCCAACCAAAGTTTTTTTAAAAAAATAAAACCCCAAAGGTTGTCACCTAATGAAGCCATTTTGGCAGAAATATGACAATAATGTGCACAAATGAGTATAAGGAATAGAAAATATTAGAATACATTACTTACCTCAACGTTTACATTTCTCGTCACACTCACATATCGAATACATCATTAAGCCAAAATAATCAGTAACTGATTTTGTAATTCGTTATGTTATCAAATGAATCGATATTAATTCTACAGGCACACCACTGTATCAAACAGTTAATGCGTTAGTGGAAACATTATTTGTACAATAAAATGTCATAAAGAATAGCTCTGATAAATGTAGTATCAATCGAATTGGTTGGCAAATAAATATCACTTAAAAGGATGTGTAGTTTATAATAAATTCAAACAATAAATCAAATACACTCGATGATTCATCAAATTAAATTCATTACTAACACAAGCCAACAGTGAGGCTGATGTCCCCCGCCGAAATCCAAAAATAAATAGATGACACATATTAATAAATCGCACAGTTATTTTTTTTTTCAAAAGTATGGAGCAATCAAACTATACACTAAGTTTCATCACTCTCTATCAGACATAATCAAGGTTATCTTATCCCAAGGCATCGACCAATGAAATTGATTAGCTTTGCTTAGCTTCAGCTCAAATGTTAATCATTGAACTCGGCCAAGACATTCACTTGATGTTCATTACATCAAGTATAAACATTCTACCGTAATTAAAAGCAGAGTTGTTATGTTCAACAGTCTTGACCAATCAAATTGCTTATCACTCCGTAGCCTGAACAGACAATTCCCACTATCGAACATAGTCAAGGTAGTGATATAATGAATCTGCTTTCTGAGTGTCATTGCTGTCACTTCATTAAAACCAAAGTTATCGTGCCCCAAAGCATCAACCAATCTATGATTCTTATTATCTCTGTTTACTGTAAGCAGAACATGTTCATCATCGAACTCCATCCTGATGAACGCCTACACCAAGTTTGAGTTGTGTCTCGGACAATCAAATTGCTTATCGCTCTGCTTATACCCTTAGCAAAATATGTTCATTATCGAACTTAGTCAAGGTATTGATGTAATGAAACTATACACCAAGTTTCACCACCCTCACTTAATTAGAATTAAGTTATCATTTCCCCATGCATGAACCAAACAAATTGCTTATCTCCGCTTAACCTACGCAGAAAATGCTCATCTTCGAACTCCATCAAGGCATTGACCTAATAAACACATACACCAAGTTTAAACATTTTAACTCAATTTTAGGGAGAGTTATAGTGTTCCAAAGTCTCGGCCAATCAAACTGATTATCGTTTTGCTTACCCCGAGCAGAAAAAGCTCATTATTGATCTTGTCAAGGTTTTGATGTAATGAAACTATACGCCAAGTTTCATCACTCTCGCTTAATTAGAACTAAAGTTTTCGTGTCCCAAAATATCAACCAATCAAATTGCTTATCGATGCTTACCCTAAGCGGTAAATGCTTCGAACTCCCTCAAGGTATTGACCTAATCAACACCTATATCAGGTTTCAACATTCTGGCTCAATTAAAAGTTATTGTGTATCAAAAAGTGTGACGGACAGACGGAGGACCCATGTCAATAGTCCCCTGCTTTCTTCGAAAGACGGTGAACAACAATACCGACATAAATCAGGACTGCATTTGTGTTGCTTGATCAGCATGGTTATAATTACTTATTACTGCGCCAATAAATATATTTCATTGGATGTCCATACATTCTTTGAGTCACACCATTTCTATAATATTTATTTCATACTATTTATCTCATCACACACAAAGGTATACTTACATTAGAACAAAGAGATAATAATGGTAGTAATACTAATAATAAAATTTACAGTTGTCTATATAATTTTGGGTTTAATCACTAAAAGATTGGATTACCTAAATGTAATTCTGAAGAGGAGATATTAATATGTTTATCACCAAATTTAATTGAACAGGTACTCGTATCAGATTTATTATTATGTCTAAATATTAGAAACGTCATTCTGTCGGGGTTCATTTTGACATCGCTTTCATTAGAGTATGACTTCGCAATGTTAAGTAATTCTTGTAGGATCGTTCTCGTTGCGGTGCTCATTATTGTTTGTTCAAACTATCGAGGGAAAATCCGAAATGGTCGCTCAGTTACGTTGCATAGGTTTCCAATGAACGATAAAATCAGAACAGCTTGGAAACGAAGAATTAAATTGACAAAGAAAGGCTACAAACATAATGACACTCAACGTCTTTGCTCGGAGCACTTTTTTGGTGGAATGTACGAGCGAAATGATGCCCCGTCGGTGTTCGGCGAAAAAATCTTCCAAACTAACAGGGTAAGAACCGTTTCGAATAATTGTTTAGAAATTCACTATAGTTTTTATACGCCCACATTTTCATGTGGACGTATATTGTCGTCGCCCCTGTTCGTCCGTCCGTCCGTCCGGACGTCCGTCCGTCCACAATTGTTTGTGAACAGTCTACAGGTCACAATTTTTATCCGATTTCGATGAAACTTAAAATATAGGTTTATCACCCTAAGATCTCGGTTCCTTTCGATATTGGCATGTATCGGACTGTAACTTCATGGGTTATGGCCCCTGATTGTACGAAAAATCACGTTTTTTAGCTTGTGAACAGTGTAGAGGTCACAATTTTGAACCGATTTGGATGAAACCTGAAATGCATGTTTATAACCCAAAGATCTTGGTTCCTTTCGATATTTGCGCCAATCGGATCGTAACTTCCTGAATTATGGCCCCTGATTGTGCAAAAAATCGCCCTTTTTAGCTTGTGGTCCCTCTGGAGATCAAAATTATTATCCGATTTAAAAAAAACGTTTGACAATAACACCGTTACATGGTAATGAAGAGAGAGTATGAATTACGTGAAAATCGGACTAGAATTGACGGACAAAATGGCCGCCGTTTGTACACGAATAGTGTGAAAATATGTTATATCAAGGTTGTGGACCCTATAGAGGTCACAATCTTGAATCGATTTTTATGAAACTTGACATGTATGTTTATAACCCAAAGATCTTAGTTCCTTTCGATATTTGCGCCAATCGGATCGTAACTTCCTGAATTATGGCCCCTGATTGTACGAAAAATCACCCTTTTTAGCTTGTGGTCCCTCTGGAGGTCACAATTATTATCTGATTTAAAAAAAAAACATTTGATTATAAAAACCAAACAAATTCTAATGATTTTTTGATAATTCCTTAATATGTGACAACTCTTGTTGACTGCCCGGACGATCTGTCTGCTGTGTGGGCGTATGTTTCGTTGCCTGGCAACCTATTTTTTGTAAAAATTAAAACCCAGGCTATTGCAGTATAGACCCCTTTGATGTCTCCCCCTCAAAACTGATTCATTCAATCACTCGGGAGATGGAAGGAGTGTTTCAATGCCACAGCCAGGGGATGACCCACAGCTAGTGCTTATCGATACCAGACATGCTCGTACATCTTCACCCCCCCCCCCCATATCACCTTATGGCTCATAATATTTCTAATACATTTTCATGAAATTGTTTAGTTTGTTCTTGGCACAAAATGCAACTGTTGATAATTTATGTGGTCGGTCTTTCAGCCGCAAATTCATAATAATTTCTCCATATATTTATTAAAATAGCATTATGCAAGAGCAAAATCTGCTTATTACATGTTTTTCTTTAGGCCTGAAATGTTATCTTAATAATCAATTAGATATTAATTAACATATCCAGACCATAATAAACTCTTGATGTCAAGGCTAGTCTTCGATGTTGGCGGATTAAAATCCTATATGCCGCTCAATGGCCGTTGATAATTAAATCAATCAAGTAGATAATCGAGACTATGCTGTTTATATTAATGATTTGAGTATTGATGACCGAGGCTATGTGAATATTTCAAACGCTTTTTTTCTCGGCTAATAGTGGATCAATTTGACTGAAATTTTCAGCAAATTACCTTTACACTATCTAGTTTTTAACTATTTTAGTGAGAACTGCCATCTCTCTATCTTATCTCCCATAATGTAACTTTAAGGTAGACGAAGAACCTGGAGTTGGACGTGAACCAATAGAACCTTTAGCATGTCCCATCGATGCAGATGAGTATGCATCAGCGCAGGAGAATTTTACAACGTCATTCTCCACAGACGAAACTTCTGTACACCTGCATGACTATTGTGGACCTGTAAAAGAAACTTCTGTTTCAAAGACAGTTAACAAATCAGAGCAGACTGATGTACCTACTACCAACCAATCATCGACTCAAACTGACAGTGACAAAATTTCATCTGATGTTTGTACCCAGACTGAGTTTTATAACAATTTTATATATGCCAATCAAATTATACGTGTAATATCTTTAAATGGCATTTAGTGAAAGCGATATATTATAATAACAGACAGCTTTATGGATAACATTCACTAGGTTTATTAACTGCAACGTTTCAATGAGGACACTCTCACCGTTATCAAGCAATGATACAATCAACATGTTACAGAAGGTTATATACAAACAGATAACAATAAACTAATTAACAATATAAGGCCGAAGCCATTCAAAGTAACCCTATACCCAAGTAAACTATTATTAATCAATGAGAAACCCTTAAAGAGGATGAAAATTTTACAAACCTATGCTGAAACAACAAGTGATATTAATAAACCCTTAATTACATTTTGCAAATAAAGATTAAAAAATTAACAAAACACCTATGTGACCTATGAGTGAGAAACCATGTTCTATTGATACCATAACCCTCTCCCTTGGACAACAAGATGTAATCAGTCATATTATAGTGGCCTAACTTATGCAGAGGTAAAATCTTACTAAAAGGAAATTAAAGTGATTATATGATTAGATGGTTATCAAAGAATTAAAACATAAACACAACTAAACCCGAACTGCGACTGTTTAAATAATTGGTTTACAATAATGGGTTGTGCTTTTATGTGTTCAAGTGCCAACGTCATCCACCGGTTCACTCGCAGTTCGGGTTTAGTTGTGTTTATGTTTTAATTCTTTGATAACCATCTAATCATATAATCACTTTAATTTCCTTTTAGTAAGATTTTACCTCTGCATAAGTTAGGCCACTATAATATGACTGATTACATCTTGTTGTCCAAGGGAGAGGGTTATGGTATCAATAGAACATGGTTTCTCACTCATAGGTCACATAGGTGTTTTGTTAATTTTTTAATCTTTATTTGCAAAATGTAATTAAGGGTTTATTAATATCACTTGTTGTTTCAGCATAGATTTGTAAAATTTTCATCCTCTTTAAGGGTTTCTCATTGATTAATAATAGTTTACTTGGGTATAGGGTTACTTTGAATGGCTTCGGCCTTATATCGTTAATTAGTTTATTGTTATCTGTTTGTATATAACCTTCTGTAACATGTTGATTGTATCATTGCTTGATAACGGTGAGAGTGTCCTCATTGAAACGTTGCAGTTAATAAACCTATTGAATGTTATCCATAAAGCTGTCTGTTATTATAAAATTATAAGTGATATTAAAAAGCAAACGAATGATGCCGAAACTCAGTGTACTAGACCAGTTTATACATATGAAGATGTCAAAAATGTATGTACCAAAAAAAAAACTGTTTGAGACCTTGTTTGAAGAGATGACCGACGCGCAGGATCAAACAACACGAAACGAACACATCTCTGGGGGCAGTTCAGGAAGACCACGTAGTATGCGGCTGATAGACGAGTTTTTCCTTGTGCTCATGCGATTAAGACTAGGTTTGTTATTGGAGAATATAGCAGACAGATTTTGCATTTCAAAATCAACATGTGGTATAATTTGTGATAGGTGGATTAATTATTTACATGTAAAACTGGCTTTTTTGACATGTTGACAATCACGTGCTGTGGTAGATAAGTTTAAGCGCAAGTATCTAAATTGTCCAGTAATAATAGATTGTACAGAACTGTTTACAGAAACGCCCCAATCTCTGAAAAATAAATCTTTGCTGTATTCAAGCTACAAATCACATATGACATATAAAGCTCTTCTTGGAATAAGCCCCAGTGGAAACATATCATTTACCTCCGATCTTTGGTCCGGGGGTATAAGTGACAAGCAAATTACTAAAAGATATGGTATATTAGGTCTATGTGAGGCTGGCGATGCTATCATGGTAGACAAGGGCTTCCTAATAAATGACTTGACCACGCCTCGTGGCATTGATTTGATAATACCACCCTTCAAAACAAAGCGATTTTCAAGGAGGGAAGTTGAGGAAACAAGACGTATAGCTAACCTACGCATGGAAAGGGTAAAAAATTTCAGAATTTTACGTGGGGATATACCAATAACCTTGGCCCATTGTGTGTCGAAACTGTGGAAAAATGTGTGCATTTGTCAAATCTCCAACCTCCACTCGTACAAGATGATATGCAAGAGGACTAAATGATGACCTGTCCGTTATTTTTGAGAATGTATTGCCTGGGACTGCTTCTTTAAATAATATACATGTACGGTATCTTATCTTTTAAAGGGTATAATGCAATCTTGACTTTGTCAAAAGTCGAAACATTTACATAATAATACCAAAGGTAAAAATTTTATTGATTATTATTATTAATAAATCGAATACATGTAGTTACTTTTTCTTTTCTTGTTGGTGTTCAACATTAATAGAAGAGAGGTTTTCCTCGCTTCACTCTTCGCGAGAAGAGTTCTGGCAAAATAAAATCTATATAAAATAAATTAATATGGTCAAGGCAGTGTTCAAGGCAGTGTTCCCCAAATTGAGCATCAAACTCGATCCTTTCTTTGTGATAATCTTTAAAGGTCCACAAAATGAAATGACATCATTTTGTTTTTGTGATTGCCATTTGTGCCTGCACCTGATAATAATACGAATGAGTTTTTTTAAGTTGCAACTGTCCATTTTCATAGTCACAATAAAACTGTGAGTCCTTTGCGGCTTCCTCTAATGTGGAAAATCTCCATTTATAAGGGCATTTAATTTCTATAACCCCTTCAACTGGTCTGTCAATTATCACCAGGCCATCCGGACTTGCTCCCAGGTGCGGATGTTCGTCGCAGGCACATAATCCACACAACTGCACAATTAAATTGGGCTACTTTTCCTTCATATCTTTGCAGTATTTACGTCTGGCTGCAGGCTCATGGTCTCGTCCCCATTTTTATACGCCCACATTTTCATGTGGACGTATATTGTCGTCGCCCCTGTTCGTCCGTCCGTCCACAATTGTTTGTGAACAGTCTACAGGTCACAATTTTTATCTGATTTCAATGAAACTTAAAATATAGGTTTATCACCCAAAGATCTCGGTTCCTTTCGATATTGGCATGTATCGGACTGTAACTTCATGGGTTATGGCCCCTGATTGTACGAAAAATCACGTTTTTTAGCTTGTGAACAGTGTAGAGGTCACAATTTTGAACCGATTTGAATGAAACTTGAAATGCATGTTTATAACCCAAAGATCTTGGTTCCTTTCGATATTTGCGCCAATCGGATCGTAACTTCCTGAATTATGGCCCCTGATTGTCCGAAAAATCGCCCTTTTTAGCTTGTGGTCCCTCTGGAGGTCAAAATTGTTATCCGATTTAAAAAAAAACGTTTGATTATATCACCGTTCCATGATTATGAAGGTTGTGTTCGAATTTCGTGAAAATCGGACCAAAATTGACGGACAAAATGGCCGCCGTTTGTACGCGAATAGTGTGAAAATATGTTATATCAAGGTTGCGGACCTTATAGAGGTCACAATTTTGAACCGATTTTGATGAAACTTGACATGCATGTTTATAACCCAAAGATCTTGGTTCCTTTCGATATTTGCGCCCATCGGGTCATTACTTCCTGAATTATGGCCCCTGATTGTCCAAAAAATCGCTTTTGTTAGCTTTTGGTCCCTCTGGAAGTCAAAATTATTATCCGATTTAAAAAAAACGTTTGACTATATCGACGTTACATGGTTATGAAGGTTGAGTTTGAATTTTGTGAAAATCGGACCAAAATTGACGGACAAAATGGCCGCCGTTTGTACGCGAATAGTGTGAAAATATGTTATATAAAGGTTGTGGACCTTACAGAGGTCACAATTTTGAACCGATTTTGATGAAACTTGACATGTATGTTTATAACCCAAAGATCTTGGTTCCTTTCGATATTTGCGCCCATTGGATCATAACTTCCTGAATTATGTCCCCGGATTGTCCGAAAAATCGCTTTTGTTAGCTTTTGGTCCCTCTGGAAGTCAAAATTATTATCCGATTTAAAAAAAACATTTGACTATATCATCGTTACATGGTAATGAAGAGAAACTATGAATTACGTGAAAATCGGACTAGAAATGACGGACAAAATGGCCGCCGTCTGTACAGGAATAGTGTGAAAATATGTTATATCAAGGTTGTGGACCCTATAGAGGTCACAATTTTGAATCGATTTTGATGAAACTTGACATGTATGTTTATAACCCAAAGATCTTGGTTCCTTTCGATATTTGCGCCCATCGGGTCATTACTTCCTGAATTATGTCCCCTGATTGTACGAAAAATCACCCTTTTTAGCTTGTGGTCCCTCTGGAGGTCACAATTATTATCTGATTTAAAAAAGAATGTTTGATTATAAAACCAAACAAATTCTAATGATTTTTTGATAATTCCTTAATATGCGACAACTCTTGTTGACTGCCCGGACGATTTGGCTGCTGTGTGGGCGTATGTTTCGTTGCCTGGCAACCTATTTTACAATTTTATTGTCAAAAAGGCAATAATCCAGTACACATTTAATGAGAGATGTAGCTTCATTTGTTTGACGGCGTTTGCAAACAGTTATTCTGCCATGTCTTGCAATACGCCAAGTTTTATTATTTTGTTGGCCACGTGTCATTTTTTCTATTTGGTTACAAGCATCTTGATTTAAAGATAATGTTTCGTAGTAGCTCTTAAAGAAGTTAACACATTTGTCACTTCTCAAGTCACAAGTGTCTGCAAAATTAAAATCAATTTTATGCAGTGGTGGCAGTAACACTTTCGGATTTATTCTTGTCACTGAATCTTCCCGTGTGAGTAGTCAATCAGCACGAGGCGCACTTAACCGTAACTTGTCTGCAAAAGACCCCAGGTTAATTGCAGTAACCGGTGGCTTTTTAGCGACATTTTCCAATTTGTTTTTATTTTCAACTTTTTCGACTGTTTCATTCTGTCCACTTGTGTTTTTTAAATACATGTACTATGTTCTGTGACCTTTGGAGACTGAGTTTACGCTTCCAAGGCTGGTTCCATTTGCATTCCATCAGTCTTTTTGTCCGAGTACTGATACTAGACATATTCCTATGATTAAGAACAGTGACATATATAATTATATGTTTTTGAGCAAACGGAGAACGCTCGACCTGGGACCGAATAATGCCAAACGTAAGTTGAAGGCGAAGGTATTTTATGAAGATGGACATGTACATTCTGTATGTTACAATGACATTTCACATGACAATTCACACAGCTATGTGAAAGCAAAGGTTATTATGTCCCTGCTGATAGAATGCAGAAGTCAATTATTTGTCTATGACAGGTTTCACCTTCTTATTTTTCTGTTGTTGGTGTGTCATCCACTGCAGACCATTGGTAAATAACTTTAGAATGGCTAGCAGGAACTCTGTGACTGATATCATACTGGCACCAAGGAAAAATCCCATTTGACCACCAACTGATCCTGTTAATAAAGGAAGAAAGAAGTATATATTATTAATACTATTAATCACAATTAAAAATACAAACCCAATCAAATAAACAAATTCATTGATTTGAATAAGGCATGTGTATTTTGATGTATCCCAAATTGCCTGGTCAGTATTCCGCTATCATATATGCCAAATTGAGTTGTTTCCTTTTCTCTAATAAAATGCCTAGATGATCAATACAATCCTACAGAAATATATTTAACGAAACAGTGATATCAGTTTAGGCAAAGTAATATTCAAGTTATCAACATTATTTTAAATATATTTTTCCTGGCATCACCACCGGTGAGTGTTGTCTCGGCATCACTAAACAGAAGTCATCGAAAAAGGTGTATAGAATATTAATTACCGAAAATTCCTTTTAAGTTGAATTCTGGTACGTGCTCCACTTCATTGTATGTCAGATCTTGAAAGAATATCCTCAAACCCACTAAATTATTTCTAAAAGAAAATCAAGCTAAGTAAAAGTAGTCAAAGATACATTATGAGAGATAAGATAAAGAGTTTGCAGTTCTCGCTATAATAGTTGAAAACTAAATAGTGTAACGGTAATTTGCTGAAAATTGATCCATTTTGAGCCGAGAACGAAGCGGGTGAAATTTTCGCCTAGCTTCGGTCATCATTACTAAAATCATTAATATAAACAGCATAGTCTCGATTATCCATGTTTTAAATTTAATTATCAATGACCGTTAATGAGCATATATGAATCTAATCCAGCCAACATCGAAAGGTAGCCTAGACATCGAGAGTTCATTATGGCCTTTATAAGTTAACCAACTGATAATTTAGATAACATTTCAGGCCTAAAGAAAGAGACTTGTAATTGGCAGTTTTAGCTCCTTGCATAATGTATGTTTAACTTTATAAGAGTATGATAATTTTTTAGAATAAGAAACAAAATCTTGTTCACACAGTATTGCTTTCAAATTTTCGGAAACCAAGGTCTGGTCCCAACAGATTAAAAGGGGCAGGGGTAATTGGATTAAAGAATCCGTATAACTCAACAGCAAGTCGGTTTTGAATTTTAACAATATATTCTACATTAACTAAAGCAAACATAAAATAATGCCCCGGTTTTTACTCAAATAATCGATCATTTAATATGCATGCCTGGATTTAAAAGACAATAATTACTGCCGATTAAACACCATTGGGGTCGGGCGGGAAGGGGGGGGGGTAAAAATTGTTTGGTGCAGTAGGTATTATTAGTTTTACCTTAAATCCTCTAACGTAGCGTTCATATGTAGCACATCTTTTATGTATCGATGGGTTGCTTTTGAGGGGTATAATGCTTGTGAAATCACAGCATCATATTTTATAATTGTACACGGTCTCGGACAGTTGCATATCATCCCAGTTTCTGCTTGGATGTAGTTGTTAACTATAACAGAACGATACACTGAATATAAATTGACCTTATGACTCAATGTTATACAGGATTTTTCACTTTACGTTTTTTTATACATGTTAAGTACACCATTAAAATTTGTGATAAACGCCATAAAACGGATGTCCATCTGTGAAAATTTTACGGAATAATCATAATCTTCTATAATGCAGTATGGTTAGGGACTGTTGTGGTACACAGGGCCATCAAAGTTAATACGACACATCTGCACTAGTTGGATCAACAAGAACATAGATCTAAAGTTAGTCAATTATCGAACATCGGTAGTTGCAGTAAATCTAGTAATAACATTTTTTTATAAATAAATATAAAACGAAAGTGTCTTACTTGTTTGTCTTTGGTAACAATCATACGCCTCTAGAAACGTACAATCTTTCAATGACGGATGTGTTCCTTTAAGAATAAAAACAATATTTCATTTTCAACCAAATATAAATCATCATAGGTTTTCTGAAAATCATCGCAGTGTTGACGTTAACGAATGACACATACCCCAACCCCCTTTCCATTTCTACCAACGTTATTTAATCAATCAATGTACGAATCGGTGGCCCTTTTCGTAGCAAAGCTGGGTTTGTCAGCGTTATCATGGGCGGGTTTCGATAGTAGCGGTCAAGTGAATATTTACTGATCATAAATGATTATGAAATAACCTCACAGGTTCGCCCAACATCTAACGAAGATGCCTGTACCTGAGCTAATTATTACAATAATATACTGCCATGCACAGGATACCTTAGTCCAGTAAATATCTGACTCGTCTCGAGTTAACAGACTCTCTCTCTCTTCGTTTCTTACCCGCGTCTTTTAGGGTCTTGCAGCCACATTCATTGACAGTCATATTTCCAATGCAATCAAACACACATGCAGAGTGGCTGTAGTCTGAACTAGTCTCTTCACAAAATGCATCACCATATGATCTGTAAGGCTTCGGTAGAAACTTATACTATGAATAAAAACGATATAAGAAACATAAAATAAACAAACAGACCCCAATTAAACCGCTTAAATACTGTAAACAATAATAAATACTAGTGGTCAAATCACTGAATAAATCAAAAATGTGAAACAATTAAAACTTAGTCAATGTGGTTCTGCTCTATCCATTTGAACAGTCTTATTTTGATATAATATGCCAACATCATTTTTAATGACCTTAATGTGTTCTCTGCTCCGAAAAACCCAGGAAAAGACACCAAGATCATCAAATTTGAGTTGATAGTAACATACTTATGATCGTTTTAAAACGTTTCGGTGGTCATTTTTTACGCCATCTTGAAAAAAAACTTTTCCGGAGTCCTACTTTGGTACACTAAACCCTGTCAGAATCAGTTGAGGAACCTTTTGTTGCAATTTTTTGGGGTTAAACTGTATATTGACCTGACTAATACTATAGTCTATTGAAATTTCGTCTAATGCAGCTATGGTGGGTGTGGCGCCAGGCAGGGTAAGCTTACTCTTCCGGACCCCTGTTACCACTGTTTGTCGTGAAGTTTTAAACGGTGAACAGTCCATTTGCTGATTACACTATTTTGGCGCAACCGTTTTTTAGGACTTCGAATTTTGACTAATGGTTTGGATTGTTCGTACTTGGTTTTATTTTATGTTTACCAAACCCAACAGTCAATTTTTAATGGAAATAATAAATCAGAGAAATTTCTAATCAACCAAAGTTCCAACTGCTATAATGAGCCGATGTGTGTATACGGTTTCATAAAAGAGGAGAATTATGATGTACCGACAGACAAAGGCCATCTAATAGGACCCTTTCGCATCGGTACGAAAACCAACAACAAAACAAAAATATGTTCGTTTACATTTTCGTATCCTCTATCACGCAGTTTCACAATGCGACGTACGATAATAGCTCGATGGCGTTAATTTCTACTCCATAAACTTCTCTGCCAAGGCAAAGTTTTCAATCGAAATTTTGGTAGATGTACAACAAATCAAGCATTTGAGCACATTCTACAAACTCTAAACAATCAACACTAAACACAGGGGCTCGAAAAGTTGTGGAAAATTCAATATATGAGACCAAAAATACATTTTCGTTTCCATACCTTCGTGAATCCAGCCCCACACGCGTAACGTTTTTCACTGGCCGAACACTCATTAGGGGTTGACGTCACAAGTACACACGAAACGATTACGTTTTTGTACCAATGCGAAAGGTCCCTTATGTCCCTTGGAGGGGACTGCGGCCGAAATTTTACGCACCTCTGTAGGTTTTAGGGAAATGTATGTGTTAAAGCCCGGGGACACAGGTATTCCAGTACTCAAATATGGGGCTGGTGTATGCGACTCGTGAATGAAAACCTGAAATTGAAATGGAAAAAAAAAATTATATGTACTAGTGTACTGGTAGTAACTTTGTTTACTCTAGTGTAGCACAATTATTGTAAATCTATAAACTGAATAGTGCGACATCATGGTGGTGGTGGGATATGTTTCTGCACATGGATAGAAACCTATCCACGTGCCATCGGGGTATGTTGTGTATTCATGTTTGAACTATTTGGCCAACGATTGTATTGCTGTTTAAATGACCCCTAATAGAACATATACAGATTTTCGGAGTAACAGTTGAAGGAATGGGACATGCCTCCAGCGGCTTTTGAACACACCCTTAAACTGGGAATTTAGAATCCCCACTATGAATAATTTAGATAAAAAAATAAGATTCACTAATCCCTGTAATAAATTATATACCCGATTGAATAGGAGCATCAATGTCAAGTATGAATTCTACAAAGGGCTAATTAATATATTAAGAATTTTAGTATTCCCACATCATAATCCTCAAGCTCAATATGGTATTGGAAATTAGATTGTGCGTCTATGTATTTGTATCAACTGATTTTATATTGATTTTCAGTCATTTATCATAATATCAGACTTAATCTTATAATGATATAGCAATGAATGATCACCTCAAATCCGGCGTCTGCTTCATCAAACAAGATGTAACCATCTTGTAAACTGTTTAACAATAGCTGCAGCCCTCGTTTGCTTCCTTCACCCTGTACAATCGGGTTTCCTCTCTTCTTGAAATATCGAGGACCGTGGATTGTCATACACTGCCCCATTCCCGTTTCCCTAAATTCAAACAGGTCTGGGTCACTGATATTCATCGCCCTAAACTTAAATTTTACAAATCCTATCATCTGAGTCCAATTAAATGAAGTTTTAATCTGAAAAGCTCTCATCGAGGAATTAAAGGTCGGTTTACTTATATTCACATCGTATATTTCTGGGTTGTAATAATCTGAATATCGCAGGAGAAAGTTGGCCTCAGCATGTGAAATCTGCCCAGAACTATTGTCATATCTGCCTTTATTACAGATTGTAACGGCAGGAAAATTTAGTTTGTTTCGTTTCTCTGTTCGTGTAACAGTTAAGATATTGTGTTTTGTGTAAGCTATATAAGTTGAGATTACCGAATATCCCAAACCAACTATCATACAGAAGACAACCACTGCCCATAATAACCTTTAAAAAAGAGATCAAATTTAAAGTCAAGACAGAAAATACTGGGTTTAAAGGACCTTAACCGATACTATTTATTCGTTTGACCAAAGAAATATGTTGCTCTCAAAATATAAATACCTAATTACTAAAATAGACAACTTTCAATTTATTCTAGATCATATTCACACTGATCAGCAGTGAATATTCGCTAGTCCGCTGCAGTCACTGACATCGACGCTACTTAATTAGTCCCCCATATCAACTTTTTTTCTTCCGACAAATTAAATTTTAAAACATCTTTTGTATGTATTAGGAAAAAAAAGACGTTTGAAGTATTTGTAGTTTTGTCCGGATCAGTTAAGTCTTGTGTAAACAAGGCACGCACCAGTTTTCAAAAAAATAAACGCATTTCAGCCTACATTTTTAATTTACCTTATTGTTTATTTTTTTTATTATCAAGAACTGGGTCTCAAGAACTGGGTCAAAATGGCGTACTCAAAGTCAAACTAATATAACAGTTAGTAATTAGCATACATACATTCATGATATAAATATCGGAAGTTATTCAGGATTATGTTCATTCCACTATTATATGGCACAATTCAAATGCCATTCAAAGGGGTGTGTCATGGTTTCAGGGTTTGCATATCCTCCAGGCAAGTAAATCAGTACCCAAAGTAGGTTTACAGCAGGATGGGTAAGGTAAGAAATCACTCAAAATCTACAACTGAGTGGGGACATGGGATTTAATCACCATAGATGAGATTCATTTCCGAAACATATGACAAATTATTTTAAATTCTAGAGTGGGAGTGGATAGAGGGCAGGGCAGATCAGATTTAATGGAAGGCGCAGCCACTGACCGCATTATTTTCCATTTACGCTTATTTGGAAACATTTTATCCAGATACTCTTCAAACAAATTTTCTTTTTCTTAATGATATTTTAACCAGCGGCTGTCATGCAAAATACACCCACCATTTGCAAGAGATTGGCAGAAAACGTGCTAATAAAAACGCGATTTATCGTAAAATAAGGTGCCATAGTCCAGGAAGTCGTGGTTTGAGTTGCTCGAATATCGAAAAGAAGCGAGATCTTTTGGGTATAAACATATATTTTAAAGGGGCATTATGGGAAATTAATATAATAGTTAAAAACTAGATAATATAAAGTGAATTTGCTGAAAACTTCAGTCAAATTGATCCACTCTGAAACGCGATTTTAGCTTTTAAATTTGAGGTCTAGCCTCGATAATCATTAGGATAAAAACATAGTCTCGATTATCCATATTTGGATTAAATCATCAATGAGCTTTGAGTATCAAATCGGATCCAATTCCGTAAATATCGAAGGCTACCGATGACAACGATGGTTGATTATGGTCTGGATTCTGGCTTGCTACTTGTGAAAGACTTTCCACAGTTGCAACATTCATCCATTTTGGGCAAAGTCTAAGTTTAGTGTCGATTTCAAAATCGTTTCTAATTAATAATTTAGATAAAATTCCAGGCCTTATGAAAGACCTGCAATAGGCAAATTTAGCCCTTGCTTAATGTATGTTTAAGTTTCATCAGACAAGAATTGTGACCTCTAAAGGATCCACAACCTTGGTATTACATACTGGCCGCCACAGTATATAATTGAAGAGTTTATAAAAACGGATACAAATTGTGACCTCGCCCGACTTTACAGGCCGGCTAAAAGGGCGATTTTTTCGTACAAGCGGGGGCCATAATCCAGGAAGTTACGGTGAGAAAATCGAAAGGAACCGAGATCTTTTTGATATAAACACACCCTCAATATTACATACTTTAACATTATTTGCGTACTGGGAGCGGTCAGTTTCGGTCCGATTTTAACAACATTTGAACTCGACCTTCATTGTTTTAGATTTTTTTTTTCAAATTGGATAAAAATTATGACCTCCAGGGGTACCACAATCAGGGGTCAAAAGGCACCAAGTTACAGTCGGATATGTGGAAATGTCGCATGAAACCGAGATCTTTGGGTTTTAAAAATACGTTTCAATAAAGTCGGAGAAAAATTGTCAGATCCGAGATCTCTATGTTATGTACATACTCTAACCTCTATTTGCGTACAGGGAACGGTCTATTTATCTGCAGTTTCTATCCGATTTAAAAAAATTCGAATTCAACCTTAAAATTATTGGGTAACGTTGATATATTCGAACGGTGTGTGAAATCGAACAAAAGCCGTGACCACAGTATGTCCACAAGGAACCTAGGTCTTTTGGGGATAAATCTTTATTTCATGTTTCGTATAAATCGAATAAAAACATGTAAAATGCCCACAAACACATTATGGACGCCCGAACGGACAGGGGCGACGACAGATGAACTTTTTCTGCTGAAAAGTTTGATCCTAACCGTATTCTAAAACTAACAATTATTTGTGGTATTACTCCCATTGATTCGCGAAACCTTCTTTACATTATCTGCAAGTCACAATTATCACTGTTGTTTTTTTGTTGTTTTTTTTTTAAAATGAAGTATTCTATTGATGGCCCATGCTTCGTTTTCTGAAAACAAGTCATGCATAAAATGTGTGTATTTTAGCACAAAAAGGTAAAGTTCGAATAGAGTTGGGTGAATATTATACAAGTATGACACGTATACAATCCTCAGGGCTAATAATTAATTCAAACTAACCTGCTGTATATTGAACTTGTCTTGTCAGCTACGTTTTTCCAACCATGGCAAGTTGTTTCTTGAGTAAATTCTTCCAAGACTGCCTTCATTTTAGGTTATCAATACTCAATCTACAACATAAACCTGCAATAATGTAGTTAGACCTAGTGTTCAGTTGGCTATAAGGGCGTTCAACACGGGTACTTTTAAGCCATTTTCATACGCGCACATTTAATCTCGTCTTTGTTAAAGATTGTCTTCTGCAATTCCTTAAACGTAGTTCCAACGTTACGGTTTCTCACTGTTGATAACGTACCCGTCTTCCCTCTCAAGAATTCAAAATTTAAAAAAAGTATATATTCTTAAAGGTGGGTTCCCGTGAAAGTATTTATCGGATGGTTATTGCCAATAAAAGTATGGCAATTTTGGTATGTATGGAAAGTAGAGATATCCAATCATACTACAAAAATACTGGATTCCCTGAAAAACACTCATGAAGCGTATACAGGACAAAAATGTAAGGGTTCCCCTAATCAACAGCCAGAAGATTAGGGCTATACCCACGCGTGACGTCGAAGGCTACACGAGTACATTGAGCGCTTCGTGTACATGTTGATAAACTTTATAAAGAGTTAGACGTACAACACTTTCTGAGATAAAAATCACGGGAAAAGACGCGGGAAGTGGATAATCCGAGAATTTAATTAGGATTCGATATTTGTAATAAATAGTCAGCGATTACAGACAACATCATTTTGTGTATGCAATGAATTCTCATCCGTCTCCGCCCGCCGTTGACACAGGGACGGAGAGGAGTAATTGCCTGACGCAAACATGGCCTCTTTTGATAGATTTTTATAACAGGGTATACTTGGCAATTACAGTGTTTTGAGAAGGAATTGGAGCAAAATTATGATAAATTAATTAGTCTGAATATGTTTTTAGTCCTAATATATCATCAAATCACCCAGTTTTTACCCGGGAATGCAACTTTAATAGAGCTTCCATGAAATATCGTTGTGCAACGGGTTACTCTTAATAATTGCCTCAGCAGGCTTTAGGAAATGAAATAAAAAAATACGATCGTATTCACCACTTAAGATAAATAAATCTCGATAAATTAATGTGATGAATGATATAAGACAAGGTATACATGTACTTACCACAGTTAACAGCAATATAGCAACAATAGCTGATGAACTCCGGTGTCAATTTTGTGTTCTACACAAAGATACAAAAACTGACCAGGTATTACTGATTTGGCAATTAATACAACTTAAGAAAATTATTAGTGCAATGAAATTCCAAATCAAACACACTCGTTGTGTGACCATTATTAAATATTTGCCGCGTTAATTAGACCTTTTATGTTTGTACAAAACATCTATTTACCGATCTATAGAAAAACTACTATGTTATTTGTGTAGATTTTCCACATTTACGCATTCGTGAGAGATCGGTATCGTCACGTTTAACAGCCTTTGTGTAACATCATTTAAGGCCATACCAATTTAAAACACCCAAAGTACTTGGGGTGCATTGTTCAAAAGCTTTTATTTCATTTTTTCTTAAAGTTTTTAAGTATTAAAACACATTCCACATTCATGTGGCTATTTATATATACAGAGCCGGAAGAACAGAATATCAAATTGGTTCGATGCGATGTCAATGGTTGTTTCCGAAGAGGGTATTATTTTTCATTGTTAATTCATACTATTTATTATCTGATATTCAATTTACTTATTCAGAGTCCGATATGCCAAAACACACCGTATTTGTTTCTGGCAGCTCTGTAGCGCCCTGTAATTAATATGTTAGAATAAATATATAATGCTGAAGATTGGCGGGTTACAAGAAGATCAAGTTAATGTTTTCACAGACTTCTTGGTGATCTATTAGCTAGCAGAAATATACTATTCAAAAAAGGTAGGGGATATTTGATTTTGGGGGCATAATACTAAAATATGCAAATGACTACGAAAAATGTCACTATAGAACCTAACAGAAGAAACATTTCCAGTTACATGTGACGCCCAAACGCACCAATAGCTACCGCATGGAATGCAGGTGATGCTTGGGATCATGGGGGTCCAACCCACGATTTGCACGACTCTGACTTTGAATGTTACAGTCATTGTGGCATTGAATTCCAGGGTGGAAACATCAGTTTAATTGTTTTAGTGACCAGAAAACAAATTTTGATATGCGTCGGCTTACCCAAAATGAAAGGTTACGTGCCCTTGGCATGCTACAGATCGGCACAACACAGGCGGTTGTGGCGCGGACGATGAATGTTTCTCAATCTGTCATAAGCCGGCTATGGTCCAGATACCGTGATACACAATCTGTACAGGACAGACCACGCTCAGGTCGACCAAGGGCGACAAATCAAGCCCAGGATCGATTTATCCGTACCTTGGCCTTGAGAAAGCGTGTCATCACAGCAAATCAGATCAGCGCTCGTCTTCAAACAGACACTGGTGTGAGAGTAAGTGGCCAGACGATTCGGAATCGACTGCATAGGGGTCACCTTCGCGCCCGACGTCCTCGCGTGATCCCTTGTTTGAGAGATCATCACATTCAGGCAAGACGTCGTTGGTGTAGGGACCGTCAACACTGGGATAATCGACGCTGGAGCAATGTGATGTTTTCAGATGAGTCAAGGTTCACTGTTGATTTTTTGGACAGACGTAGGAGGGTGTGGCGTCGTCGAAACGAGCGCTTCCAAGACGTTAACGTCATCAGACATGATCGATTTGGGGGTGGTTCTGTTATGATGTGGTGAGGCATCACTGTTGCTGGAAGAACGGCTTTATATGTTGTAGCAGGGCGTGTTACAGGCCAGTACTACCGGGACAACATCTTGGCAGTCCATGTTGTGCCGTTCGCACGACGTCATGGCCGCCGTTTCATCTTCCAGGATGACAACGCAAGATGTCACAGGGCCAGGATCGTTACAGGTTACCTCCAACAACAGAACATCACCACATTACCTTGGCCAGCACTGAGTCCCGACCTCTCCCCCATCGAGCATGTCTGGGACATGCTTGGACAGAGGTTACGTCAACGTCAACAACGTCCTGCCAATGTCCAAGAACTTGCTGCTGCGTTGCAACAGGAATGGGACAATCTGGACCAAAATGACCTTAGACCTCTCATTAGGAGTATGCCACGTCGGATCAATGCTTGTTTGGCAAACAGAGGAGGATTTACCCGTTACTGACTTTGTTGTGATGCTGTGGTAACTTTGCTGTTTGACCCCGGGTATCATTTTACCCTTATAATGGTCAGTCTGTGCCTTAATTAGTCTAACGATCATTTGGAATAAATCGATGAATGTGAACTTCATTTCATTTTGTCATTTGTTTCTTCGTCAGTTTCATTAGGTGACTTTAATAACACTTAAAAATCAAATATCCCCTACTTGTTTTGAATAGTATAATAGAACATCAACACATGGGGTTAAAGCTTTGAGGACAAGGAAGATAATAGTGATAGATTTCATGTTAGACTGGTCGGAGATGGAAAATAAGAACTGGATTAGCTATAGAAACCTACCAATTCAACCCAATTGTTCTTGGATATGGGTAACGATGTCAAGGTCATGGCGATTTTGATCAGGCTAGTTCTGTATCAACCAACTAAGTTTTTTTTAGGATATTATACACGAAATAATGAAATAATGTAGACCTTTCAAACTGGGCGCATATTATAGGAACCTGGCATTGGTTTGCAGCTTGTTCAGTGTTTGGTCCATTGGTAGATTTAACGTGAAAACGACCTTTCCCTAATTCATACACAAATAAGAGTTGGCGAAAAAATGGGAATTTGGCATTGGTTTGCAGTTTGTTAATACTTGGGGTTCACCCGTAGATTTGACCTTGCTACAGTATGGCAAGATCGCAAAGCAATCAGGAAATCCACCACAAGTGCTGAGACCACTACAACATCGCGATCCTCAAAGGTGTGTATCTTGAACTTATCACTCAAAACTCCTTGCTAATACATCTTTCACCAAATACGATCTGTACACGCTTTAAATATTTGCAAAGAATAAATGTGTAGTGCCACGTAGATTTATCTGAATTCGGCATCTGCGAATAAATGATATGAAATGGGGGTTTAACGTCCTACTGTTCTGCTCTGAACTGGGCTTTACGCCATTCAGTGTGCGATCGGGAAAATTTTTCCTGAACAGCGGCCCTACGGCCTACTCTTATATGAATTCCAACTGTTAAGGTAACTTTTACGTGCACGCCAATGTATACACGGGACCTTGATTTTTCGTCCAATCCGAACTACTAGACAGCTGTCCTTGACAGGCCCTCCGTCATGCATCAGTGACAAAGGGTAATTCTTTTGTCACTATATTTGACACAAATTTTCAATAATTCAACACCTTTTTCAAGTAGTATTTCGGCATGAAATATACATGTGGTTTGCGCATGTTCAGATTTCGTAATGGCTCTTCAGTCCAAACGTATTTTGAGTATGCAGAATTCTAATTGAGAAAGAATGCCTTTGGCGAATAAAGTAGAATCAAGATGAAAAATAGTAGGTAAGGATTCCAAAACAGCCTTAGAACAGAGATGGGAGAAGAGCGGTATTTTCATATTGCAGGCCCGACAGGAACTGACAGTGGGCATCGTCCGCTCATAGGCAGTTCCTACAGGAACTACGATCAATGCAGCGATCGAACACCCGACCGCCAGGCTAGTAAAGCAGCGTCTTACCCACTTGGCTTCGTTGTTTCTGCCGATTTCTTTAGTGATAAACTTGTATAGTAGAAGTCGTTTTACACTTATGGCTAGTACGACCAAATTAAATATTATGTAGCAAATATTTATCACATATTGATTATATAAACAAACAAGCGGTTGCCATTCAAGATACGGCCACATTTTGGCGGGATATTTTGGTCTGATTTTCACGAAATTCAAACTCAACCACCATTATGGAGCGACGGCGATATTTAAAAACGGTTTTAATAATTGCATAAAATTGTTACCTCGGCCCACAAATTAAAACCTTACATTTCGTACTATTATAGGGACCATAATCCAGACAATATACGGTCGGACAAAGTCGGATAAAAATTGTGTCCTCGGAGTTCACAACCTTGGTATTACAGACCTTTACACTATTTAAATACGGGGGTCGAACATTTGGTCAGACAGTCCAGGGCGGCTCAAACGTTGTGCTTGAGCTGTTTCAAAATCGGATCCACAAACGTGACCTGTAGAGATCCCACAAGTTAAAAACGAGATTGTTCGTACAATCAGGGGCCATAATCCAGAAAATTACGGTCCGATATGAGAGAATATTGAATGTAATCGGACGAAAATATTGTGATCTCTTGAGGTTCCACAACCTTGATAGTGCATACTTTTATACTATTTCCGTACGGGGAGCGGCCATTTTGTCGGAAAGCTTTGTTCCGACTTTCACGGAATTCGGAACGACCGTCGCAGTATGTATTTTGACGGTTTTTAAAATCGGCTAACAGTTGTGACATCTCGCGGTTGAATTTCTTCGTATAATCAGGGGACCATAATCCTGAAAGCTACGGTCCGATATATGCCATTGTCTAAGGAGTCTGGATCTGTGGGTTATAAACATACTTAGTAGGCGTGATCAAAATCGGGGGTTGGGATGGCCTAGTGGACTAGAGAGCCGCGCTTCGACCTCTAGTTGGCCGGTCACCTCTGGCTTGCGGCTGTGGTTTCGAGCCCTGGTGTGAGCGTATGTGGCATGGAGATAGGGACGCCTTCTCAACCTCGTGGGTTTCCTCCGGGCACTCCGGTTTCCTCCCACTGCTAAAGACCCCTACGCGCAAGCGAATTATTGAAATAAAATTAAACCATATGTTAGTCCCGAAATGACCTAGTTTGTGTTGAGTGGACGTTAAACCCCATTTCTCTCTCTCTCTCTGTGATCAAAATCGGATAAAAATAGCGACCTCTTTAGTGTCCTCAAGCTAAAGCTAAATGTGAACGGACGGACAGGGACGACGCCAGTAAACGTCCATATGAAAATGTGGGCGTATAACAAGAAATATACCTAAATAATTACCAATATAGATTAGATTGATATTTACTTTTTTTATTAAAGCTCATACAACAAAAATACATTTATATCTAATATCCAATAGTTTAAACAAGGAAAACTTTCTACATTATTATATATACACATCCATTAACTAAAACTGTCATTGTGAACTATTATCAATAGCTTTTATTGAATTGGTCTATAAACTACCCAAACACGCGATTGGCGTGGATGGTCTATTACTACATTGGTATTTTCTCTGTGTACGAAAATAGGTGTGCATTTACCTGTTCATGGGACCAAGCAACATTATTTCAGAAATGTAGCTACCATTGAAATCCATTAATGGTTATCAAGACAAAAAGGTTTAAAATGTCCATTCTGCTATTCGTCAACGTTAGCGTCGATTATTCAAAGTTCGCAGATAAGTTATTTCGCCCAATTGGGAATTTAAGTTTCTGGAATATTATCTCATTTTAAAATAAATGCAATTTTATTTCAATATCATTTAAAAGGTATGCAAATTCTATATGAATACACTCTACTACACTATTCTCTTAGTCCGCAAATCTTCCAAAAGGCCACCTAATCGCGATGAAACGCTGCATTTAAAGTAAAACTATATTTTCATATAACTTTCATGTCTAAATTATTTTGTTAACTTATTGAATAGATGTTCCGCGGCCAGCCCCTTCTCGCCCTACCAATGTCTCTTATCGTATATCGTTGTAACACTGACAGTGAGGTATAAATGTAACTCACATTCGATATGGTTGCTATCACAGATTATGTATAGTCTACGAACGAGAGCAGTATGGCTTTATGTATACCGATCGTTCTCAATAGCGATTATTAAAGAACCAATTCTCTGCTATCTTGTCTATCTGGACATTTTAGTTCGGCGGGGTTGTATGGCCGAATGGTTAGCGCGTTCGAGATGTGTCTTAAGCTCTGTCATTGAGTCAACTGACGTGGTTTCGATTTACTGGGTGAACGCGAGAAAGAGTGGGGTCGCGTAGGTTTTTTCTAGGTCCTCTTGTTTCCTCCCACCGAAAAGACCCCAACGCGCAAGCGAATTATTGAACTATAATTGAACCATATGTTAGCACCGAAATGACATAGTTTGTGCCTTGTGGTTAGTTCATTGATATAAGCCTCACTAGATAAGCATGATTTAAATTTTCTGTATGTAAGCAGCTTATTGCCGTTACCTTTGTTATTGTCATTAAAAACTCCGGATATCCTCCAAAGGTGCGTTCACACTGGGGTTGAATATAAATTGAATTCAGAATAAAATATTATTTCTGATTTAGGCGTCTCATTCAATTTGTTAAAAACCGCACTGAATCTGAAATAACGAGTCGGGTTATTTTTCCGAATTTAATCTGGAACGGCTGTTCCAAATCTGATTATTAATCTCAAACTGCGTTTACAATTGGGGTTTAATTTGAATTGAATTCAGAATAACGTCTTACGCGTAACACTCAATTCGATAAAAACCGAACTGAATCTGGATTAACGAGTCCGTATATTTTTCCGAATTCAACCCTGAACAATCGTTCCGTTTCTGGTTATTCCAGTCAAGATTTGAGTGTGAGAAGCTTGAGACTGTGTGAGGCTGTTGACCACCCAAGTCCAAATTTCTGTCCCAGAGTCCAGATAGAGTTACCAATTTCCAAAGTGTTACAGCCAGTTGCTCGTGGTGAGGCACTGGCCTCTGGAGACTTGTGTCGTGTTTTTCAATGGCTGGTCTCAACAAATAACAAATTATCACGAACGTAGCCATTGACATGTGAGTGTTCTCACCCCAAAGTTCGCCATGATAAATTTCGTGCGAATAATTCCGAAGACGATTTTTCACCTGAAGGCATTACGGAGCGGGTCAATATTCTGCAAATAAATAAAAATTAATATTACAAACAGAAATCAGTTGGGGTGTCGCCTACATAGCTGCAGCCCTTCGTCACTGAAACAACTACTGTGGTAACATAACCAGCTAAAAGATAGGTTGTCAGGCAACCAAAAATATGCCATCAGAAGTTTAGACCTCCGAGCAGTCAACAAGGGTTGTGACACTATTCCTTTTTATCAGTAATGCAAACATTTACAACAATCTAAATTCTGATTTCGAGTTCTGTCCTATATTAACATTTAATTGTCGTAAATCGTTCAAAATCAATTGGCTTATTCATCCATCGCCTTAAACACTGTGTATAACTATCATGGGCCATAACTCTGGCAGTAATTATCGTAAATCGTTCAAAATCAATTAGCTTTTTTATCCATGACCTTAAATACTATGCATACATTTAAAGTCGGGCCTCTACTTCATTGCAAATTTTTCATCTTTGCATTTTCAACTATCAGATTTTCTCCATTGCATTTTCGACTAACTCAATTTTTCCAATCAAACTGATTATATAAGGAAAAGGTGTGTTTCCGAGTTCGGTCGAAGTTGACGTCATAACTCGCATCTGTTTTTTATCGCCTGGGCTAAACTTAATGTTCCCTGACAGAGAGGCACATGACGTCATAAATCAAGGTTGATATAATTAAGTGGCTAATGCATTCATAATTCTCAGGTTAGCTGAGTTAATAGTAAGAGCAGGGGGACCACATCACACATAAACAATTACACAATAAAAACCCGTGGTCACGACACACAATTATTGGCTACCCATATATTTCAAACAATAAGCAATAAACGTATATTATATCAAATCAAGTGAATGGGCTTTTTGACATTTAGAAACACCTGGTGATTAATTTATATAATATAAAACAATATTTGTAGGTAATTGAATAATTGTAGGTAATATAGAGGTGTACTTTATTTGAAAGTACGCCAACATCAAAAGATGACGTCACATATGTTATATTTATTGAAGACAACATAGAACTTATTAGGCCTATATATTGGCTACCGGATATTTGTTTTGCAAAAGAAGTATAAAATGCTAATGATTAAATTCAATAACTATTACTAACTTGAACCCATCCGACCGTCAGGTTTTTTTTTTTTTTTTTGGTTTTTTTAACGCTTGACTCTTGTAATTAGGTCCGACTTGTAATTAATATAACTTTTGTTTCTAGTTGTATTTTACTTAATATAACTTTTGTTTCTAGTGGTATTATAATTAATATATCTTTTGCTTCTAGCTTCGCATTATTTACCCCCACCCCCGTCAATGTGAAAAGAACAAATAATATATGTCTTTACTTTCATGTTTGATGACAACTACATAATCCACCAGATTTTAATATTGACAGTGGACAGGTAGGCTCTGTCGCATGTGTTGCGATCACAACTACCTATCATGTTTTGAAATATTCTGGGGAAACTGACCCAGTGATAACAATAATTCATACCTCTTTTCAGGGTTATCTTTTTTTATTTTCCACAAGTTACAGATCTTTAGCAACTAAATATTGTAACTATTCTTGTGAAATAAATAACTTGGTGGTTCAACTCTTCCTGGCGAAATATGATACTCTTTATCATGTCCTAATTCTCTTGTTTGCAATTTATTACATCGTTTAATAACTGTTCGATTGGAGAAATTTTGGTGGTTGAAAATACAATGGAGAAGTTCTGATAGTTGAAAATGAAAAAGTTACAGTGAATTTGCAAAGACGGAAAGTGAATTTGCAAAGACGAAAAGTGAAAAACAAAACTAGATTTTGTGGTTTCTTTTGATACTAATAAAGTGATTTTGGGTTGCAAGTTGTTAAAACGATGTGAGAACAACACAAGAACCTTAGGGTCATCATCAGAAAATAAACTGTTAACTCCGTCTGTGAAATTAGAACTAGGAAAACGAGCTTTCTCATTCTCAGCCGCCTACCTATGATAAAATCTGCTGACCAATAGGATGCGTTTTTCTTGGCATTGCTACTACGTCACACATTATGACCCAATGTCTATTTATAGTAACATTCACAGAGTTCCCGCAGAATTTCGGACAAACATCACAACAATAGTGTTTCCTTTACAATGGCGAGTACTTGTAATACAAATTTTCATTGTGGTTCATCGAACCATATTGACTGATTGAAAATCATTCTGTGGTGCAATTTCAGCGTCGGCTACCTTTCAGACAATTAATTGAAAGTTAAGTTCTTCGAGGCAAGAAAAAAGCCAAACTAAAAAGGCTATTTATGCTATCCCGACTATATTTCGGAATAATAATTATAATGAATAATATCATGATTACTTTTCATAATTGTATTTAATGCCAGAAATTAGTATATTTTTAACGGTAGACCTTAAATGGGAAAGTCTATTTACACATGTATTCCCTATTAGTTCCCGGAAGTTCAAACAATGGAAAATGTAAACAAAACATGGTATGGTAATCTCGTAGTATCACCAGTGACTATTTTCTTCAAATTAACACATTATTGTTTTGATATAATACTTGAAGTATAATTATCAATGTGGTTTTATTAATATTTTTTATGGGTACGACAATGTAGAGTGGCTGGTTAAGCCAAAGATATACCAGTTTCAATCAGTGGAGGAAAATGGTACAATTTAAAATTACAAAAAATAAAAGATCAAGATTCCAATTCTCCCGATTACAGGATGAAACATCTTCCCCTCAGTTAAGTTAAACATTTTAACAAAGGCTAAATTCACCATCATATTGTAGAGTCTGTTCAATTTATACACCAAACTAACTATCGAGGACTTACGTACCGCAAAGCCAATGACAAAAGGAAAAGAGTTTTTTAGAAGTGGCCGTGTGCAACCAACAAAAGACTGCTTAAAGGGTGGTGTGTTAAACCTTAAGGCCAAAATAATGACATCTTATAATGTCGATACAATGTATGACACAACCCTACAAATTTCAACGGAAGTGGTTTTGTCCGTGATGCATCATGTACATGTATGGCCTCAGCTATGGGTAGGTGTAATCATGTCTGTGACCTTTTGTTTGATCTCGGAGACTTATTTGAAAAAAGGGAGCAGATCCAAATACATGTACCTCAGTACTGTGTGAGTGGAATAAAGGACGTAAAAAACAAAAAGATCCAAAGCTCCCATACCAAAATATAGCAGAGATACTCACGACACAATAAATGACTTTGTACATAGCATGGAATCAGCGTCTTTGAGTTCATCAAAGTCTGTGTGGCTCACTTTTCTAGTAAGGCAATTATGAGGACTACCAGTTAAGCAGTGACCTTAAGGACAATTTAGTGAACAGGACAAAAGTACTATTGAAAGAAATTGCAATATCACACTCTGTTAATTCACAAGGAATTGTGAGAGAACAGAGAAGCCACGTATTGTTTCTACAAGGGCGTGTTCGAGTCACAGCCCTCAAAGTAAGACAATTGCAGGTGTTTGCAAACCTCGGACCGTTTTCAACATATTGAAAAATGCATTGTGGGGAAAACCATGATAAAGTTTTTAAAACAAGAGAGAGATAGAGAGAAATAGGGTTAAACGTCCACTCGACACAAACTAGGTCATTTCGGGACTAACCTATGGTTTAATTTTATTTCAATAATTCGCTTGTGCGCAGGGGTCTTTAGCGGTGGGAGGAAACCGGGGTACCCAGAGAAAACCCACGAGGTTGGACAGACGACCCTACTCCTTTCCATGTACAACCGGGGATTCGAAACCACGACAGCTGACTCAATTTCAGGCCGTATGATACAGCGCGCGCACGCTAACCATTCGGTCATCCACCGACCCCCACCCTCACCCCTGTTTTAAAACAAAGGCCATGTTGTAGGGCATTACAAGCATATAAAAACAATGAAGCCCAGATGAACTTGTTCTCGATATCAGTGAGTCATGAAAATATGGACACTTGGAATGCAAGTGTTTTAAAAGGAAAAGATTACCAAAGTTTCCACACTAGTCTGCGATATCACTTATGTGGAAGCGGACGTTAAACCACCAGCTTAAGTAAGTAAAGTTTCCACTAAACAATTCTGATTACTCTGACAGTATTACACATTGGTGTACTGGGATAATATTTTTTTTTAAAGACATTATTGTATATCATTTCAGGATTAGGATGGAAATCAAACAAAGACTATATAATCCCTCATCACAAAATGTTAACATGTAAAGAAATAAGACAAAAGAAATATGTACACTATTTACAGTATAGATAAAACTACATTCAAACAATCAATCAGTTGCACTTGCATTTAAAGTGGGCTAATAATAATAATAGTATTAATACTCAAATTTAAGGAAGTGTGTGAGGGGGGACTAAATCAATTAAATCAATTTGCAATTTCTATGGAATATGGAATAGTTGGTAGCAATGGTAAGGTCGAAAGATCCAGAACGACATATTTACCTACACACATTTATACCATTTCGACAATATGAAATACACATTCTGAAGGAAAACTACCAAGAATGGTTATGGAATGTGAAGTGTAACTTCTAATAGAGGTTACAGCACAAGATGCAATAGATTGCCATATATAAGATTGGTGAAACGTATCCAAATCCATAATGGAAACATCGGAAGCAGTGTCTACAATCTTTGAACGCGGAGCTATGTTGATAAATACTGTAATCTGAACACTGCGTTTTTCGGAACTGGTTAGAATTTGTAAATAGAATTAATATTTTTTTTTCTGTACTATGTGCATCTGCAGGATCATCAATCTATATCTGGTTTACACGGGGTTGGTGTTTCTATACGTTGGCTTAATGTCCTTTACAATTCCCCTTTTGACAAGCAGTCGTCGTGCATTGACACTTTCAATAGTTTCGGCAACGAAAGTTACTGGAAAAATATGATATACATGTATGTGGAATGTACTGGTGAAATTCTGTAGATTTCTTGGCCTGACTTGGTTGGAAGGACGTTGGAGTGTGTGTTGTTTTGTCGAACAATTAAATGATTGTTTGACGCACCACCGTCTCAACTCGTGTAATTAGTTTTATCGCCATGAGAAACGTCTACGCGAAGAATGTGTTTTTCTACACAAACTCGCCTCGTAATTTTTCAAGACACTGTGCGCAAAATAAGCAGTTGGGTGAAATTTCGCAACCAGTGATGGGTCATGGTGTTGATGGGCCCCAGTGACAAGATGACACTTCGACTTTGTTTTAAGGAGTTAGTCCTGACCTAGATTAGTAAAATTGTTTCAGATCATATTTCCGGATAGTAAAGAATTTGTTGGGATTTTTTCGATATTGTACTCGGAGAATTGATTCAAGATTTTTTTTTCTAACGGTTATACCACATTCCTGTTATCCAAATCCGACAACATGAGTTTGCAAACAGGATTGATAAATGACAACATTGAGAGTCGGTGGTCCTGCGGTCGAATTTTCAAAATGTTTCACGTTCAGGTATTTGGCGACGATCAAGAAAAAACTACTACATTCTTATGATATGCCACAAAAGATTCACTTCATATTGATACTACACACTTGTTACACAAGACACACTTGGATTAGTGTACAGCTGCATAATAGCCAAACACATATGAGTAGAGTCCCCAAAGACCACAAAACAGGACGATTTATGGTCGAATGGAAAATCTGGCAGGGTGTAAAATAATCTCTCTTGCGCGTCGGGACCAATAGAATGTAATGAAATTGCTTATGCTTTCAAAATTTAGGGTATCGGATCTGGAGGCCATCGTGTTATTTGGAGCGGTTAAATTTTCATCTCATCAATAGAGTCGATTATTCAGTTTATTCTATTCAACAAATATGGTATGGACGATATCAATATGTCAATGGGAGTCATTGTATCGTCTCTATAAAACTTAACCGGTCATAGTGTCATTAATAACAAAATGTAGTTATCTCCCTTACATCACACATTACATATTGGCAACGCATTCCGTACTTTGTACGTTAAAGTTCCAATAGCATATTTTTCAGTTATATTTTTAAAATGTATTAAAATAAAGCCCTAAAATAGATTGTACCTATAAACAGTCCTACCTTGTTAAAGAATAATCCTATTAATCCTATAATTCACTATTGCCAGTTGAGAAATTGGCAAAAATATCATTTTCAACTTTAAATTCTAACGTTTGTAGATGGCCGTCCATGGAGAGGAATGGGAAAACAAGGGAGGTAATTGAGTTACTATTTCTACAATCAGCCTGTGTCCGCCATTTTAACGCCTGTGAAATTTTGCCCATGATCGTATAATAGTGAGTTGACAACCTTTTGAGCAAAAAACATAGAAATAATTATGTTTTGACTTTCTTAGAAAATATGAAATTGGAACTTTAAACCCTATTTTATTTCGGCCGAGTTTACTACCCACTTTGTAGATCTTAGATGACAAACCATCTTGGTGGTTACATGTTCGTTCGATTATCCCTACCCAACAGCAAGTTACTAGTATCTCTGTTGATGATTTTAAACATGTATCATGTTTTTATGCAAATTAACACTTGATTTTTTTTTACTTTCAAACTTCTTTCTGAATCCGTATAATTTATTATAATATACTCGTCAAAAATGTAGGGGATATTCAGAAACAATATAAAACTGTGGAAATTCAGGTAACATCATAAACGATCCCATTTCACTCGCAAAGAGATACACTGTCAAAACCGAAAATTGACGTTTTTAATTTTTGTCGACATGTTATACAGAGGGAGCGAGAGAGTGGGAGGGGGGGGGGGCGTCTATAAATCTAGTATTAATGCAACTCTAGTCCTAAAAATAAATAAATATATTGTGCAGTATGATGTTTATGAAAAATAAAATGTCCCATGAAGTGCAAGGACAATATAATGTCATGTAATTCGGAGAGCGGGAGAGAAGGATAAAGACCTCTATAAATCTACATGTAGTAATTTAAGACTTTATTTTTGTCCCACGGATAAATAAATATATTGTGCTGTGTGATGTTTGTTATGGATGCAGGTATGGTGGGTGTGGCGCCAGGCAGGATAAGCTTACTCTCTCGGACACCTGTTAACACTGTTTGTCGTGTGTTTTGTACACGGTGAACAGTCCATTTGCTGATTACAGTATTTTGCCTATAATTTTGTCTACAGTTTAGATTGTTCGTACTTGCTTTTGTTTTATTTTTATATTAAAACACATTGCCAGATAAAGTATGGGGAAGATATTCTATAAGTATTACAAATATCATAAAGATAGAGCTTCAGGGAGATCTGAATTTAAATTTTGTATAGTGGGGAGAGATCAATACAACTTAAAAGATGATATAATGACAACAAATTCAAAATTAGGACCACGTTCTCTCGTATTCATTTATACAGGCATTCAACGCACTCAGTAACATTTACTTACCAAAACACATTTAATCGTGCCCCCACCCCCTGAATGAATATCTTCATGTTAGGACTGCAACATTATTAAATCATATATACATGTACTTATACAGTATAACCATATATAAATGTGTTCAGATATGTTTTATAACACTCTATGTTATCATGTGAGCTGTAATACAACAAAAATACAAGTTTCCCAAAAGATGATTTAAGTTCAAATTAAATTAATCTATTAACTGTAATCGCCTATTTAAATTGAACTTCATAAATCTGTTACCTAATCGTCACCCGATACCACGATCTATATTCAAATGTCATACATAAATTGATAATATCTCCTCCTTTGTCAAAAAATAAAATTCGTTAATTCCTAATTTTCGACTTGCATTTTGCTTGTATACCGTCTTGGCGACTTTGGACTTAGTCATATTTTTGTATTTATTGATGTCAGTTATAGCCCCGTCAGACCGGAGTTGCGTCCTTACTGCGCTTCTACTGCGACATAAAATGGTCTCAGAGTGAGTCAAGATCGCCATAATCGTGGTAAAAGCGTGGTGGAAACGCCAGATATCGTGCTGTGGTCTCCATGGTCGCCAACGAAAGAGCTACTTAATATCTAAGACATATACAAAATGGATAATCGAACGTTAATGAAAGTACCGAATGCAATTTGATTTAACAAACTGAAGAAACATACTTCCATGCGCCTACACAAAGTAATATTCGCCTACCACGCGTGTTTGCAGACTCGAAAAATGGCGAACTATTAGTCACGTGACACCTGACAGCTAAATGTGTAGAATTTAAAGGGAAAATCCGTCGATATGCGACAACGTTTAAAGGACAACTGTCATAGCCAGTATTTTTATTACTATTAGGACGACCGTCCTTCACGTTTACGAAATGGTTCGGAAGCCGTAAAACAATCCCGCCAATTTGAACATTGAGAAAAAAGCTCCTGTGAAAACAACTCTTCTTATTTATATTGCAGGAGAAATTCTATATTGTATTTATGCTTTAGTTTTGTCTCAAATTCTTTTTATTTCATTTATATTTTCCTCTAATTGTCGTCAGCTTGACCACTTTGTCAGAGTGATTAGCGTGCAATTTGAAAATCTGTTTTTGTCAGGGGCAATTTAAGGTTTATCATGGCGGAGGCTACGCTGTTTTGAGGGTCCTCTTTCGCGGGGGGTCGTCTTGATTGATGATTTTTATGCTTATTCAATAACGGCATTCTCATCCAGTAATGGATTAGACAGTAACATTGTATAGAAAACGATTGACTCGGACTCAGGGCCTTTTCCCTTGGCCAGAGGGGCCCTTTTGTCAGACGAAGGGCCATTTTGTCTGCCTTTAGGACACCGTAACTAGTAGGGGGTTCAGGTAAAAGTTTCAAATGACAGAAATTTTTTTTTAAAAAAAAAACATTTTGTGAAAATATACATAAAATGCTACCCAATTTTTTTATTTTATCAAAATATTCCAATTAGATCCGAAGTTATGGAATTTTAAAATCTGAGATCGACGTCAAAAATGTAATCAAAACGCTCTATACCAGTCAATGCGTGGAATGGCACCAAAATAAGTGCTTTTCAGTCATATCTGAGTGACGTCATAATGGGTATTTTCCATTCCGAATCGCTGGTACAAATTTTAAAACTGAAATCCGCACGTTATTGTCAACTAAGATTTATTAAAATCGTAATAATTTGAATGATAATATGTTAAATATTTATAATCTGGATGATACCACAAAAAACGGAGGCTATATTTAGTCGAAATTTAGCAAATTTCAGTCACCAAACTGATAAATCCGGTTTTCTTCGGCTGTAAGTATAGGATCACGTGGTGTCAAAGGACGTAATAATCACAAAAATGTTATCTATCGTTTGATTGGTTCTATATCAGAATCCACCGGAAACTAAGGTGCGGAAATCTAATGAAGTGGGTCGTAGCGACGGAAAATTCTCGGTCGTAAACTACGTATTTTCCCGTTGCTGTCTCATGTAAACAAACGGTAATTTCGCATACATTTCGCTAATTTTTTAGCCTGAATCTTTGCAGATATTAGGTTTGACATTGAATTACTATTCAAAAAAAGTAGGGGACATTTGATTTTGGGGGCATAATACTAAAATATGCAAATGACTACGAAAAAAGTCACTGTAGAACCTAACAGAAGAAACATTTCCAGTTACATGTGACGCCCAAACGCACCAATAGCTACCGCATGGAATGCAGGTGATGCTTGGGATCATCATGGGGGTCCAACCCAAGATTTGCACGACTCTGACTTTGAATGTTACAGTCATTGTGGCATTGAATTCCAGGGTGGAAACATCAGTTTAATTGTATTAGTGACCAGAAAACAAATTTTGATATGCGTCGGCTTACCCAAAATGAAAGGTTACGTGCCCTTGGCATGCTACAGATCGGCACAACACAGGCGGTTGTGACGCGGACGATGAATGTTTCTCAGTCTGTCATAAGCAGGCTATGGTCCAGATACTGTGATACACAATCTGTACAGGACAGACCACGCTCTGGTCGACCAAGGGCCACAAATCAAGCCCAGGATCGATTTATCCGTACCTTGGCCTTGAGAAAGCGTGTCATCACAGCAAATCAGATCAGCGCTCGTCTTCAAACAGACACTGGTGTGAGAGTAAGTGGCCAGACGATTCGGAATCGACTGCATAGGGGTCACCTTCGCGACCGACGTCCTCGCGTGATCCCTTGTTTGAGAGATCATCACATTCAGGCAAGACGTCGTTGGTGTAGCGACCGTCAACACTGGGATAATCGACGTTGGAGCAATGTGATGTTTTCAGATGAGTCAAGGTTCACTGTTGATTTTTTGGACAGACGTAGGAGGGTGTGGCGTCGTCGAAACGAGCGCTTCCAAGACGTTAACGTCATCAGACATGATCGATTTGGGGGTGGTTCTGTTATGATGTGGGGAGGCATCACTGTTGCTGGAAGAACGGCTTTACATGTTGTTGCAGGGCGTGTTACAATCCAGTACTACCGGGACAACATCTTGGCAGTCCATGTTGTGCTGTTCGCACGACGTCATGGCCGCCGTTTCATCTTCCAGGATGACAACGCAAGATGTCACAGGGCCAGGATCGTTACAGGTTACCTCCAACAACAGAACATCACCACATTACCTTGGCCAGCACTGAGTCCCGACCTCTCCCCCATCGAGCATGTCTGGAACATGCTTGGACAGAGGTTACGTCAACGTCAACAACGTCCTGCCAATGTACAACAACTTGCTGCTGCGTTGCAACAGGAATGGGACAATCTGGACCAAAATGACCTTAGACCTCTCATTAGGAGTATGCCACGTCGGATCAATGCTTGTTTGGCAAACAGAGGAGGATTTACCCGTTACTGACTTTGTTGTGATGCTGTGGTAACTGTTTGTTGTGATGCTGTTTGACCCCGGGTATCATTTTACCCTTATAATGGTCAGTCTGTGCCTTACTTAGTCTAACGATCATTTGGAATAAATCGATGAATGTGAACTTCATTTCATTTTGTCATTTGTTTCTTCGTCAGTTTCATTAGGTGACTTTAATAACACTTAAAAATCAAATATCCCCTACTTTTTTTTGAATAGTATATTACAATACAATTGCTAGTAATACATTTACATAAAATAGTAATTCAGAATCGTAGATTGAACTTGGCTATATTTCAGCCGTTAGCTGTCCGATTTCACGGTAAAGTCACATGACCTGAAACCCCTATAACTAGGGTACATCTTCATTTTCTCATCGGTTTTAGCATATTTCTCCGGTTTTACTTGATTTCTTTTCGCGAGGAGGCCTCCAGCGCCTCAGTTATAAAACACCTTTGATTTTTGTTCCCCAATTGCTATTTGTCCTTGATTTATTCCAATTTAAAAATGTCGCATACTTGACAGTTCTTACCATCTCCAGATGTATTGATAGCGATAATGAACGCAATGGACAAAGCAGTACATGAAAACATTTTAAATAACGTAATGTTTTTACTAGACGTGTCATTTTATCATTCCCGCAGATATTCTCTATCAACATCTGGCAACATATTAGGTTGTTAAGTACATGTAACATCGTATTCTATTGGCTGATTTTAGACTTCTATTCAATTAAAACGAGCGTTACATTAGCATCCAATATGTTTGGTTAATAATTATGGCAGCCCTAGTTTTACCATGGAAACACTCATTGCGGGTCACTATACTCAAACACGTGCAGTTTGAAAAATAAACAAAAACTAAAAAAGTACCATAGTTTATGAATCTCTATAAGGAGAGTGATTTAGCTCATTAGTGGGCAAATTTTTTTTCAAGAACAAATTTACGCATAAGCTCTCTTTCTGAGATTCGGGTGAATTTCTATCTCTGGAATAACCAGAAGCATTTTCTAAACATTTATAGTATAGGGGTGTTTCAGTTTTTTGACATCGAAAGCCAACGTGCATCGAGAGGAGCAGGAGCAAAAGCTCACCTTAAACGTGAAGAACTGAATGTTGGCATATCTTGCTTGGCAGACGCTGGTTAACTATTGTATTGAGAACTGTCAGCTCTTTATCTAAAACTTACGTAACGCATCTTCAATCTTATATTTATATAACATTCACAAGCCTTGCCTTTACATACATTTACATAAAGGCTTGAGCAATCCCTTCTGCAGCCCGAGCAGAGTATATTTTTGCTTTCATTTTCAAATGAAATGAGGTTTAATGTCCTACTGGTCTGCTCCTAAGCTGGGCTAATGAAGACGGTCATACGCCATACAGTATGCTATGAGGGAAATTTAGCCCGGGCAGCGGCGTTACAGCCTTCCCTTATATCAAATTCCAACTGCCAAGGGATCTTTTACGTGCAGGCCAATGTGAACACAGGACCTCAGTTTTCTTTTCATCTGAATGAGCAGACAGTTGTACATGTCAGTCCCTCCGTCCTGTATCACTGACATGGGGAATCTGGATGAACTTTCTTGGCCAATGCAGGGATCGAACATCAAGATCTTTCATACACATTGGCATGCATGTTGGAAATCAATATATGTGTGGGCAGTAGTACCATGACTTGGCAAAAGTTCCGTCATAGCACACATTATGGCATTTGTACGTCTTCATAATCCCAGTCGGAGTAGAACAGTATGATATTGAACCCCATTTCATTAAAGATCTGCAGTAGGTTAGCTATAAAAGGCTATAATCTACCTTAATGGGGTGTCTTTGCTCCTTATAGTCATTCGGATGGAAAAAAAACAATGCCCTGTGTAACATTGGTATGCACGTAAAAGATCCATGGCCGTTGGACATCAATTTTAGAGTAGGCTGTAGTGCCCCTGACCAAACAAAATTTACTCATAGCACACTGTATGGGGTGTGTTTATTTTTATTAGCCAAGTTGGTGCTAAACAGTTGGGCGTTAAACCCAATTTCATTTGTATTTTGGGGTAGTAAAAGTTGCTTTTCATTTATTTTGTTTTTTTTTTACAGATCCTATATTTGAACACCATTGGTGGCAGTAATGTCAAAGAAGATATAAAAAGGTTTATAAGTGCTTTGTATATATACAACACTACTACTTGTCACATACAGACTTGGGACCGAAACTGAATAACAGACCTCATGATCAAAAGCACATGTATCAGAACACTCGTCAACCAAACCGCCCAGATGGCAAACAAATAGACTTTTTAGTAATGTACCGATATGAATATATGAATCTATGGTAGCACAAAATTCATCAGAATGTAGGCAAAAGCTTTACTTTATGAGCAGCATGCCTAAACTATTTTCTGTGTAATCTTGTGACAGTCAATTGTTTTATGAATAGTATTGTTTCGCGCAGATATCCTGTCACAGTTCTTTGGCTTAAATTGGGTTGTATCAGTGAGTTGAAAATCATCTGTGTTCCTGCTATTGCTCTCCCTTACAAATAGTTTAAATTTTTGTGATAGATCATCCATAGCGAAGCTCTGTGATAAACTTAGATTTGCAATGCGATATTGGTGTTGTTAGACCCTTTTCTTAAAATTAGTGCTGTGGATAAATTGTTTCAATTTAAATGTCTACTTTTATTCTATTACATTTTACATTTATCTTTTAAAATAAAGTATAGATACTTGTAGTACATTTTGTTGTAATTTTTGGGGGATGACGCGGCTAAGTGGGTAAGACGCAGGCTCGCTAGCCTGGAGGTCGGGCAGAAAGTTGATTCATATTTTCCGACGTGGTTCCTCATTATCAGTGATGCAGGATGGGGGGCCTGACAAGGACAGTTGTAATCGTTCGGATGGGATGGAAAATCAAGGTCACATGTACACGTTGGTGTACACGTAAAAGATCCCTTGGCAGTTGGAATTCGATATAAACGTACTTTGAAAGTATCACTACTATCCTACTAAGACATGAAAATATTTTTTTCAATTTTATTATCAAAATCTGTAGTTCATTTTATATTCTCTTTTATTGAGACTTGACTGGCTTTATACCGATATCAGAAAGGATTGGGGCTGTCTCGGACCAAGGTGTATGACATGTTTGACACTAGTCTAAAATATTTGTCATAACCCATGGCTGTGATTTTAGGTGCATTTCTGTAATATTACAGAAAAAATGGTATATTAACGGCAATATTCTGTTAATTCACATAGTTATACTCATGGATAGGGTTAACGCATGCGCGTCGCAGATTTAACGAATGTCGGTGACTGTTTGAATGTGCATTGACGATGCAGGATAAGAACAGTGGAAAACCAACAATAAGATGTGAAGGTAAGTCTTCCTAATAATAATGTATGTGCGAAGGCAAATCTACAGCATAAGAAGATACTGAGTATGTTATTGGATTTAAAGACACAGCTTCTGCACTGTCTATTAAGTTTGTTGCTTTTTTATGTTTAGTATCTATGATCTATAATAAGGCCATGGTGTATGTTTTATTGTGAATTTGAACTCGACCATGTAAACAATATTAAAGTTCCAATAGCATAATTTTAAGTTATATTTTTAAAATGTATTAAAATAAAGCCCTAAAATAGATTGTGCCTATAAACAGTCCTATCTTGTTAAAGAATAATCCTATAATTCACTATTGCCAGTTGAGAAATTGGCAAAAATATCATTTTCAACTTCAAATTCAAACGTCTGAAGAATGCCGTCCATGGAGAGGAATGGGAAAACAAGGGAGGTAATTGTGTTACTATTTTCTCAATCAGCCTGTGTCAGCCATTTTAATGCCTATGAATTTTGCCCATGATCGTATAATAGTGAGCTGACAACCTTTTGAGCAAAAGACATAGAAATAATTATGTTTTGACTTTCTTAGAAAATATGAAATTGGAACTTTAAAGTGTAAGAAACGCGAAGGTTCAGGGAATATGATGCTGGATTATTAACCATTAGCAAAGAAAGCTTGTTTTGCAATTTGGCCTTCGTGTCAATGGTGCAAGTTCTAATTTGTTCAGCTGACACTACAACTGGGGCCATGTGTGCTATTGGGTGTACACGTTAAAGAACCTTCAGCCCCAAAGAGTTATCTCCGCTGCCCTTTTGATTTCATTCCTATATGTGCTTTATCATTTTGTTTCGGGTTCAAGGTAACAAAATGTGTAAGAAGTGGAAGAGACGACAGAAAGTAGTAAACCTGGCCTTCAGAACACAAAATGTGAAGCCCTTGCTATTAATTTCTGATAATTTTTAATATTTTGTACGTTCATGACAGAAAATAAATTATTTTTACAATGAGTTTGTTTTATTAAGCAAGAAAATTATGTTAAAAAACAGAAAATATTCTGGAAGAAGCTCTATTTTAACATGGAATAATTCTGTTAGAAACCAGAAAAAGTTCTGGCAGATGGTTTACCAGAGTTTTTCTCTGTCAAAGAATAAACAGATTAAAAATAAAAGAGAAAAAATACTGGTTAACCAACTGCCAGAACTTTTTCTGGTTTCTATTCAGAATTATTTCTCACGGTGCAGTTAAATTACCAACAACCTGTTTAAATACAGGTTTACTTTATGCAACGTATGTTAAATTACAGCCTATATGTTATTTAACCCGCAACTGTAAGGGAAGCATAACATACAACGGTTAAATCACCAACTTCAAGTTTAAATACAAATCTATTGTTATTTAACATTATGATGTGTTATATAATTTTACACAGCGTATTACAGGCATGTGTTTTTTAACCTACAATTGTAAGAAACGCTTAACATTGCATTGTTAAAATACATACTAATGTAAAATTACGAGAAAAAATGGCAACTTTTCTGCCATGATTTTCCTGTTAAAAAACTTTAAAACTTTTTACAGTGTATAATTCTGAATGGTTATTGGTAAATAAAGAGAAAACTGGGGTTTAACATTAAATCGACTCGCACAAGGTCATATTGGGACTAACATATGGTGCAAATTATCAAAACCATGCCACTTGATTCAATGACGGACCATATGATGCAACACACATGTGTTAACCATTCGACCTCCCAAACCCGTATGGGTAAATAGACATAACTTACTATTCAAGTTAAGTACACATACAATGATTTTCATATGCTAGGGAGGATACAGAGAAAATTCATGTTCACGCCTGGGAAAATAGAGAGAAATGGGGTTAAACGTCCAATAGACATTATTTTGGGACTTACATGCAATTCAATAATTTGCTTGCACCAGGAGACTTCAGAAGTTGCAGGAACCAAAGAAAATTCATGTTAACGTCTGGTATGGAAACCATGCCACTAGGTTTCAATGACAGACCTTCTGATCTAAAGGGCATACGTTAGACCACTTGACCATCCAGCCCTTCCCGTGTCCCGTGGTTAAAGAAGGTTTGGTTATTGGTTGATTGAATTTCACATTTACAAATGCAAATGATAGATTTTATTAACGATTCTAATTGTTTGGTTATATTTTCATCACTTAGTTCATCAAAATTTGAAATTAGAATTGCATCCAAAAATGATGTTTATTTAATGTTAGATTTACGTTAAAATGGTTAGATTTCAATCATTTTGCTCATCCTTTTAACGACAATTTAACGTCAGGAAATGACGTTAATCTAACGTAATCTTTACGTCATTTTACGTTATATTTGCGTCATTTTCTGACGTAAATCTAACGTAAAGTTTACGTCATTTTCTGACTTAAATATAACCTAAATGACGTAAAGTTTACGCAAAATTTACGTTAGATTTACGTCAGAAAATGATGTAAACTTTACGTGAGATTTACGTCAGAAAATGACGTAAATATAACTTAAAAATCACGTAAAGATTACGTTAGATTAACTTCATTTCCTGACGTAAACTTTTCATTAAAAAGATGAGCAAAATGATCGTAAAGTCACTGGCCATTTTTACGTAACCTTTACGTAAAATTAACATCATGTTGTTATGTGGGTCCATTCTTGGATATTTTAGGTTTTTGGCCTTAGTGTTTGACTGACTGGCAGAAGCTTTATTCTGGGGGATTTCTACATCGGAGTCTTCATCTGAATTAATTAAAATATCAAGTTCCTCTACGTCGCCCTTGGTGTTTTTCGAGCGTGCCCTGTGGTAACACGCAAAACATTGCCTGGGAGTTGATAATATTTCCGGTGAACTCTCACATCATGGCCCATGTAATTAGCGAGCAGCTCAATCTGGTTTTTTTTTGTTTAATGCCAGCATCTGTGCCACAGTTGCTACATTCTTATACGTAACTTAATCCGGTCATCAGAGCACACCAGGATTGTTTTTGTTAGCTTGATAAAGAGTTCTGTGGGCATGGGTCGAAATCTCTAACTCCCATTTCATTTCACATAACTTTTGAAAATTGTCTGCAATTTCCGCCATATCTTTGTCATTCTTTTCTGGTGCATTAGCTTTAACAATCAATGCACATTTTATTTTATTTTTTTGTAGTGTGTCCAGGTTTAAGGCCAATGAGGAAATTTTAACATCATGTAATTCAAAGTCGAAACCAGCAAGATCGTGAACTGATTTTATTATTAGTACTAAATTTCTCGGGATCAATGAAGTTTTGTAAACAAATATACTTTCCCAGCTGCTATAGTAGTCGGCCAAGTTCTCTTAGCTTTGATCGAAACTGATCCATCGACGAGGCTTAATGAGTACGGCATATTAACTTTTTTACTCCGACAAATTAAATTCTCAAACATTTTTGGGGGGGTAAATGAAAAATAAATAAAGACGTTTGAAGTATTTGTAGTTAAAACATATTTCCTATTTAGTGTAAATGAGTATTAAAGTTCCAATTTCATATTTTCTAAGAAAGTCAAAACATAATTATTTCTATGTCTTTTGCTCAAAAGGTTACAACTCACTATTATATGATCATGGGCAAAATTTTTTGAGCATTAGAAAGGCTGACACCGGCTGCTTGAGGAAATAGTTACCATATTACCTCCCTTGTTTTCCTATTCCTCTCCATGGACGGCCATCTTCAAACGTTTGAAGTTGAAAATGTTATTTTTGCCAATTTCCCAACGGGCAATAGTGAATTATAGGATTAATAGGATTATTCTTTAACAAGGTAGGACTGTTTATAGGTTCAATCTATTTTAGGGCTTTATTTTAATACATTTAAAAAATATAACTTAAAAAAAATGCTATTGGAACTTTAAAATGGGTAAAATGCATCATTTTGCCCGAAGCAGTTAGTGTAAATGAGTAATAAAATGGGTAAAATGCATCATTTTGCCCGAAGCAGTTATTATAGGTGTTAAGTAAACATTGCACGAGCCGTTGAGCCAATGACTAACGCCGCGCTGTAGGTAACGCACGTGTTGTGGACAGTCATCTGTTACAGAGATAATTCGTAAGTAATTCTCTGTGAAACAGATTGCGGATATAGTTGTGCTGGTCTTCGTCGTGGCTGGATTTCATAAACTCCCGCTTTGCATTTTCTAGAATAAGATCATCACTTTTTACATCATCCGCGTACAAATTAATATACATCGTCCGGGAGCTAGGAAGGTTTTATTCAACATGGAAGGGGCGGGCGGTTTGTGATGCTGGTTGTATATGTCCGGGTTAGGAGACCCCAGAAACCCAATTCTTAAGTTCCGCCAGCAGTGGGTGGCGTAGGAGAGGCCATCCATAGGAGAGGCCATCCCTCCCCCCCCCCCCCAAATGTTTTTTTTCAACATGGAATATAATACTTGAGTGGCATTTAGTGATTGAGCACATTAAAAGAAACACAACATTTGTACTTGATAACGATAAGAGAATACTTGTCGAAACGTCGTGCTATATGTGTATAAACCAGTGATTGTTTTCCATATAAATTGTGATCTATTCCAGGTATATTACACAAAACTGCATGGATATTTTTGATAACTCTAGGAGCAAAAATATGAGACATAAAATTAATAAAGTTTGGGTAAAAGTATGACATAATTTCAAAAGTAACAAAAATATCACTTACACCCCCCCCCCGCATTGGTAATTCAAATGTTAATCAACACGAACAGGAGCGAGTGAGAAACCAAGCCTAAATTGTATGGAATGATATCAGAAATCATGGTCGTCAACTTAAGAATGAAATTTCTGGTGGTCAGTATAAGAGATATGAATAATGCTGGTTTGCACCGAATGTATTTCTGGGGTCTCCTAACCCAGCCATACACCACAATATTCCTGAAGCAATGGCCCGAGAAATCCCTCTCTGGACATTGCTGGAATAGCGTATGTTTCTTGAACTTATGCGGGAGTGTGTTTATTCTTTCCGTTCAATGAAAGCTATCACTTAAGTACAGCAACATGACAGTCCTTCGTTTAATCAGGGTCTTCCGTAAAACTTTGGACAGTGATTTAAGGTATTAAAAACGGTGAAAGTATGTTCGTTTCCAAACAGTATTGTTTACATTTCGACTTGATAGCCTCGTTTGTCACGCAATTAGTTTTACTGCAGTATTCTGCTATGCACGGGTTAATTAGGCATAATAATCGTGAGCCATGACGTAACGTTATGTAAACATATTTGGTCCAATATTGGCACTCGTTTTAAATGTAAAGTTTTTGTATGGCAGCTTGTGGTTGGTTGGTAGTAGGACTAAAACAACAATATCCACTCATAATAGCAGTGTGTAGTGGGATTACCTCTAATCAAACGAAACGCTGCACGGAGTATGTACACCATCAGCATCACAAACCTTCCGCACGCTCCATGTTGAATAAAACCTACCTAGCTCACGGTCTAACATTTACTGATTTTATGAAACACCATGTATCATTCAATAGTAAGATATGATATAATTATACTCTATGGTAACTGTCCTCGATTATGGCGGGGGGTTGGATGGCCGAATGGTTAGCAAGTGCGCGCTTTATCATTAAGCCTGTCATTGAGTCAACTTGCGTGGTGTCGAATCCCGGGTTTTTTCCGGGTCCTCCGGTTTACTCCCACTGCTAAAACCCCTACACGCAAACGAATTATTGAAAGTAAAATTAAACCATAAGTTAGTACCGAAATAACCCAGTTTGTTTCGAGTGGACGTCAAAACCCATTTCTCTCTCTCCCTCGATTATGGGGACCGACACTCAATGCAAGTGTGTACGGCAACAGAGGTATAACGATACACACGAAGGGTATGGAAGGGTATCGCTGCCGATATTAAATGCTCTGTTAAATTGTCTTTTCCACTGATTACGTGTAAAAAGTACAATATACAAAGTCTCAGTAACGGTAATGATGAAGTCAAACCACCTCTAAGGCTAAAGTTAAATCTAAAACGTTAAATGCAATGTGTCAAATGACAAATGTTTTAATGGAAAACGCTGTTTTTGACGTGTGTACATTAAAAATTTCCTGCATTACATTTTACATTTGCCACTTCTCATTTGTAGTTTACGCTTTCTACATAGCATCTTACGCAGAGCATTAACTATGATATGCAACTGTAGATTTCACGTGACTTGACACACAGTAAGCCAGCACACGATAGCGTTCTGCACACTATAAAAAATACACGATCAAATTTGGGTGGTACTAAACTATATTACCATGATTACAGAAAGGGGGTATGTAGTGTTGGGCACAATGGCACCCACGCACCAGTGGTAATACTAACTAGGCGAGTCACTTTAACCGTGAATATGATGAGAGCCATTACGAATGAAAGAATCATGTCATATTGGAATCTAGCGGCTCAGACGCGAGAAAATATCAGACATGTAACTGGCCGTGCTGATGTTGGTTGTTGGTGTCAATATATATATATATATGTTTCAAAGGGCACGGATTCCATTTCTGTCAGTTACAAATGTGTAAAATGATTATAAGATTAGTTTACCTATTTTGCATATTTACAATATGACGGCCATTTTTGGCGGGAAAATGAAACGATGTGCGGATATTGATTCAGTAGTCGTCTATGGTACCAGGATATATTTTTTCGGGCACAGATTCTATTTCTGCCATTTACAACTGTGTAAAAGCATCACATGTTCACATATTTCTAATATGGCTTTCATGTGTGGTTGATTTTGATTACGTAGTCAATATATTTCATATTGTGTCAATATATTCCATTCACACATTCAGAATATTTTTGTTTGTGGCAGGATGTTTTCTAAACACATTACTGAAGAGGTTTCTGAATCTAATTCTGCTATGTATAACCTTGTGGAATGTTCCTGGAAGCCCGCGCCGTGTTAACTTATTGGGTATATTATCCAACAATGAAAATACCTCATCCGAGTTGACAACTGAGCTAATTTCGATTTTGCAGGAAAATAGCACATTTACTTGGTCGATTGCATTGTATTAGTTGAACTACAGTTTAATTTGGTGCCGCCATCGAGACTTTCAGTTTATATTAAACGATGGTTAAAATTGGGGTCTGTTTGAAAAGGTAATTATATAAATCAAAAAGTAGAACAGAAGTGTAAGATATTTAATATAAAGTGGTATACAAAGAAGTAAAAACAAGGACTGCAAATGCAATAGTAATAATTGCTATTGGAAACCGTTATGACTTAGATTATATTATCAACTGACCCCAGCTGCTTGTGGAAGGAGTCGTTCAGAGGATTGCTGTTGCGTTGGGAAAACAAACTAATTTCCACCTAAATGTTGCCGTGGTCGTCATTTATGACATATCTGACATCTCCACTGAAAGAACTGATGACGGTGATGTCAAAGTAGCTAGCCACCACGTCCTGGTGTAAGTGGTGACATAATTCATTTTTCCAACGCAATGTATCCACATGATCATTCTATCTTCTGTTACGACCCCACCACTTTCCACATCCTTGTTGCGCTGTTTCGACCTGTACAGAAAAGATACTGAACCTCGTCCATCAACCACAGTCTAGCTTCCAAAGAGGACATATCAAGAAATATTTGAATTGTTCTTGATTGCTTGACTTTGGTTGTTCTCTGCTTTGAAAGTAAATGAGGACGGGTGAGCATGTCGCAGTCTCTGTAGGCATGGCGAGAGGACGCCTTACGCCTGGTAAGCACGTCACGGGAGTGTGGTAAGAAAGTATCTTGGCGTGACTTAACCGGCTTGGTGACCCCGAAAACATATATATTGACAACCCCGAAAACATATATATTGACAACAAACACTACTACTTAATCGCCATCTTGGAAATATCATCATGAAATGATGGAAAACAATCTGAAATGTAGTCATGAACCCTGCCAATATTAATACATTGCCAAAATTCACAGTTGATGTGTCGATAACATTATAAATCAGGTGAAAATAAAAAAAATAAGTTGGAATATTATCGCAAAAAAATGTCAACATAGTTGTTTTGTAATCAAACCTACAAAATAATGCTTATTCCACGATTTCCACCCGAAAAGCCAACGGGTTTACATTTAAGATTGGGCTAATTACCGGTATTAAGACATTGTACATTGTACTTTTTACACGTAATCAATGGAAAAGCATTTTAGCAGAGCATTTAGTATTGTCAGAGATACCCTTCCATACGACGGTGCAGGACCGCTTTATCGAGGTATGAATAGTAATTAAGCGGTTTTTACAGATATATCTATTCTGGAGCATGCCTGGATAGCCAGTTCTAATCGAGGACGTCCTCGATCATGAGGAAATCCTCGATTCGAGCCATGTCCGCAAATAGAAGGTTTAAATCTGTATGTATGTCCTCGATAAGGACCATCCACAAACACACGAACACCAACCCACCCCCACACACACCCATCCACACACACATGGGCGACGGCAATATATGTCCACATTATGATTATATGAATGTGAACGTATAAATATTGTCTATAATTGATATAATTTCTTTGATTTTCGTTATAATAAAAGTTTGCATCCTTGTGATATTTAGATAAATAACATAAGTTAAAAGTTTAATAAAAAGTTGGTCACATTTGCTATAATGATTCAAAAATATATGATAAACATTTAAGAAAATATTGAAAATTTTAGTAAAATTTCTGTATTCTGAACCACAGGCACTTGAAGGGATTAAAATAAATTAAAATAAAACTTCTTACCACTGCTTAATACAAGAATACAAGGTAAGTCAGACGCCATCTTTGTTTTGACTGATTTACCATGTATCGTCTGATATCATCTCACAATACTCACTAGTTCTAACACTTCATGTCATTTTTATTGCTAACGAGACTCTATTTGATTATTATTCACCTTCCGATGTAATTAAATTGGTCATTTAACACTGTTATTGATAACAAATCAAACTTGAACCGCTATCATTTATCGACGATCAACTTTCCGATACCGGAAGTAACCCGAAAAAAGGTCAAAAGAAGTCTGTATCACCCAGTTCCTTAATAAACCTATCATTACTCGATATGTGCATAGGAACTGGGTGATCAAGTCTCGCTCAACAGCGGCCTCGCTTCGTAGGCTTTATCACTATGGTACACTGACTTGGTAGGCCATTCATCAGAAGTCTCCGGTAGTGACGTCGTTGACTAATCGTAAACGTTAGCTTGGCCGGCCACTTATGGATTTAATTTTACATGGACGACTGTTTAAATCCAAGATGTATCCAAGCCATCCGAGCGTCTACAGGGTTGATTTTGAGCTTTGTATTTAAATAAAGTTCTAAAAAGCTGGTTTTGATCTTGGTGTGTAAATAAAGGTCTAATTAAAGAAATAAAACGGGGTTGAACGCTCTACTGTTCTGCTCCGATTAGGCTAATGAAGACGGGCATATGCCATACAGTGTGATATGAGGGAATTTTTCCCGGGTAGCTGCACTATATGGTCAACATCGAATTCCAACTGCCAAGGAATCTTTTACGTGCATGTCAATGTATACACAGGACCTCTGTTTTTGCCCCCCCCCCCTCCGAATGACTAGACAGTTGGCCATGCCAGGCCCTATGAACACTTGTAATAACCACATCGGAAAATCCTAAAAATAAACACTTCTAATAGACAGGTTTATCTCATACTCCGCGCAGTGTTGCGTTTGATTAGAGGTAATCCAACTACACACTGCTATTATGAGTGGATATTGTTGTTTTAAATTTTGATTTGTCAGTAGTCCGTCTACCAACCAATCACTGGCTGCCAATATTGGACCAAATTTATGTTTACATAACGTTACGTCATGATTCACAATTTTATTATGCCTGATTAACCCGTGCATAGCAGAATACTGCAGTAAAACTAATTGCGTGACAAACGAGGCTATCAAGTCGAATGAAATGTAAACAATACTGTTTGGAAACGAACATACTTTCACCGTTTTGAATACCTTAAATCACTGTCCAAAGTTTTAGGGAAGACCCAGATTAAACGAAGGACTGTCATGTTGCTGTACTTAAGTGATAGCTTTCATTGAACGGAAAGAATAGACACACTCCCGCATAAGTTCAAGAAACAGACGCTATTCCAGCAATGGTCAGAGAGGGATTTCTCGGGCCATTGCTTCAGGAATATGGGTTTATCTCAGCAGAAGAATTTCTCCTCGACAGCGTATGCGCCTAATTTTTTAACTTCTCCAGTTCAACCCAAAGCATGGTTACGTAAGGTCGACATTTTCGTCATCCCCAACCAGGAAGAAAACCCTAACCTTCTTCTCCATCACCTCAACAACCAGAACAACAGAATTAATTTACATTAGAAAAGGAACAAAACCAATGCCTCCCTTTCCTAGACGTCTTGGTAATGAGATCTGCTGACAAACTCAATACAAGCGTATACAGAAAGCGCACACATACTGATCAGTATATAAATTTCAAGACAATGTGAAGAAAGCCACTATAGCCACTTTAGTGCGCCGAGCCGTCAACATCTGCGAGGATTAATCCATAACAACAGAACTTGACCACATAGAAACAACTCACACCAACTTCAACAACTACCCCCGGCAATTATTCAAGAAAATCATTAAGACAACCACTAAGCCTCCCACAGATGCTAGAAAACCAAAACCCGATACACCAGCAGTGAGAATTACCATTCCAAGGCAAACTATCATACCATCCCAGAAGATTCCTCGCTCCAACAGGCATCCAGGTCACATTCACAAAAGGAAGGACCCTTTAAGACATACTTAAAACCAATGGTAAGCTTAACCCAACCAAAAAACCGGTTCCAAAAGAATTTGTCTACGAAGTCGTTCGTACGTGTGACAGCAGATACTTTGGAGAAACGAGACAGCCCCTTGACAAAATAATCAGCCAACACAAATCTAAGACATCTACCACCAATTCGGCCGTGGCCCAACATCTAAAATCCAACCAAGGACATAGAATAAAATCCTATACAACTCTGGCAGCCAACCTTCCTATAGAAAAGACCCGGAAACTGATCGAGGCTATAGACACATTAAAAGAAATAGACCTGAACCGTGACAAGGGGATATTCCTGCCAAGTGCGTATTTCTCTATTAGCTTGATAACGTTGAGAGAATACTCGTCGGAACGTCGCCCAAATAAATAAGTAGCTGTTTTTCCATAAGTATGTGTTATGGTTTATTGCTCTATCCAGTTACTAAATGCCACTCAAAGATTATTATTGTTTTACTATTATCATTATTATGTTATTGCCTTCCAACGTGTACACGGCATTTCCACTATTTTCCGACCAATCCGGACGATTAGCTAAACATTTACAGCCCCCTATTCTATCCGGTAAGAACCGGGCATGAACAATTGATCAGAATTTAGATCTCTGAAGCGACACAAAAATAAAAATGCCACAGAATAAAACAATAAAACTTAGTATAGGCCCCGGATCCACAAAGAAAACAGAAAGTCCTACGAAAAGAGTCTATATCTAGTGTCACAAAGGAGAAGGTCGGGCCCAGACTATTTTTATTCGGCCAAAGGCAAATGACACAATCAGACAAAATAATTTAACATGTTTATTTGGTATTATTGATATTGGAATGTGATGTTCTGGGGTATAAAGATGTTTACTTTCATTTTGCGATAAGTGAGCTGCCCCTTTGTATCCTAAGAATGGTACCGGGATTGGCTGTAGATGTATATTAGTCTCTAGAGACAAATATGTGCGTCAGTTGCTCTTATTGATAACCAAGTTTCACGTTACTTTCGCTACACTCAATACAATCAGGTTTTATGCTTGTATATCGAATTACGTTAGTGATTATATTAATTAAGAATGATCAATAATTAAAGAACGCTTAAACAGGGGCGTACATAACGATTTCGTTTAGGGGGGTGTTTAGCCAAAATGCGACCGACTGATGCACATACCCCCGCCCCACACACCAGTGGTACTACAAACTGGGCAGTTCACTATAATCGTGAATATGATAGTGCTGAGACAGTATAAGACAACTGAGGAGTAGAAGAATTATTTTAAAATGGAATCGAGCGCCGCAGGCGCGAAAAAATTTCAGATATGTAACCGAGTAGAAGAATGATGTTATAATGGAACCGCGCCAAAGGCGCGAAAAAATATTTTTGAGACTGGGGTTGATAAGAAATGGGACAGAATCTTGAGGCTTATCTGTCAATTTCGCTTGTTTTATGATTGTATGTTTATCTTATTAATTCATCTAGTCGGAGACCGACTGCGGTGAGTACGTTTTTTGAGACCGACTATTTTTTGCTGTGGTAGAAAACATTTCACAGAACAACATACTCACAACAGAATAAGAGTGACAAGCAGACATGGTTATTTTATACTATAGTTTTGAGTGACGTATGCAATTTAGGCACACGGATTCACGCAAATACATAGCATTTGGGATCTATTCTGGCATTGTTTTTGAGACCGACTGCAGTGACTGCACTTATTTTGTGACCGACTTATTTTCTCCCTTGGTGAAATTTTGTTGTTAGACCAATTTAACATACTTACAACAGAATAAGAGTGACTTATACAATTTAGGCTCACGGATTCACGCAAATATATAGTATTTGGGATCTATTCTGGCATTGTGTTTGAGACCGACTGCAGTGACTGCACTTGTTTTGAGACCGACTATTTTTCTCCCTGGGTTACATTTTGTTGTAAGACTAACATTATACTCACAACAGAATGAGAGTGAAACACAACATCTTTTCAAAATTGATAAGTTGACAAGGTTATTTTATACTAAGACTGCTCCTATTCTGCGACCGACTGCACTGATTTTGCAACCGACTATTTTTATACTAAAGTTTTGCGTGAGTAGCGTGACGTATACAGTGAGTACTTACTTTGATACCATCTACCTCTACTTTGTGACCGACTGCACTGATTTTGCGACTGACTATTTTTTTTGCGTGAGTAGCGTGACGTATACAGTGAGTACTTATTTTGATACCGACTGCATTTACTTTGCAACCGACTGCACTGACTTTGCGACCGACTATTTTTCTACTAAAGTTTTACGTGAGTAGCGTGACGTATACTTATTTTGATGCCGACTACCTCTACTTTGCGACCGACTGCACAGATTTTGCGACCGACTACCCCCCCCCCCCCCACACACACGCACACCCACATTTACGCCCCTGCGCTTAAATATATACATAATAGAGAAAGGTTTGTTTGTCTATTCGCTATGGAAAACTAAATGTTAGAATACAAGATCATTTTATTTGATGCAGTATTTACGATGATATAAACAATCAATGAATACGGCGTTTGTTTTGTTTTTGTTTTGTTTTTTTTTTGGGGGGGGGGACACATATTTTAAGTGTCCTCAATTTTTGGGGGAGACGAATTCTCTGAACGTTTGCAAAACGTTTCTGACCATGTTGAACAAACGGTAACAGAATAATATGATGAGGTAGTAAGTGACCGAACCCACCACCAAACAATAAAAAAAATCTAACCAAATATTTGGTGTTTACTTACAGTTACGTAGTTTATATTTGCAATTTAAAAAACTAATTTATTTAATGAAAAACATCTTGTTTATTGTTGTTTTCCAAGATTTAGGATAAGTTGGATATTAGGGCGCTGTGGACCTCTACAACCACTTCTCTAGATGACACTTAAAATATATGTTCTTAAAAAACGTAGTATTCATTGATTTTTTACCTTATCATTAATACTGCATAAAATACAACGAACTTGTATTCTAACATTTAGTTTACCAAACGAATACACAAACAAACCTTTCTATATTATATATGTATATATTGAAATGTTCTTTAATTATTGATCATTCTTAAAGATACATTATTGGAGAGCAAAAAATGACTTTTGTCAGTCTTCCTTTGGGCCTCAGATGTCACAGAAATTATAAATTAGATCTTTATTTAAACAACAAGCCAAAAATCAACTCCGTAGACCCACGGATGGCTTGGATTGTGCTCGGATTTAAACAGGATTTCGTTGAGTGATTTAATCGGAGAACGCTAGATCGGAGACGGTCCTACGCATTTTAGCACATATGACGTCATATATAGATTGTGGGTTAGGGTAAGGGCTAGGACCTGTAGATTTGGTCAAAGTTCCGAGATGTAAACAGGGCTAGCCCTAACCCTAACCCATGATCAAGCCTAACCCTTACCCTAACCCACAATTCACATATGACGTCACAATTTGCGTAGGACCGTCTCCGGTCTAGCGTTCTCCGACTTATGCTGTATTCGTTACTCCTCGGTTTTATGGAAAATACGACTAACGAAATGGTAAATAGCGTTCGTAACTACAAAAATTGACTCGGAAGTCGTAGTTTCTACTGGAGAACTCGGGTTGCTAAAACTATACCGAGTTCCCGACATATGACGTAACAAGATGGCCGAAAAAGTTGTAAAATTGAACGTTTTGAACGGTAATTATACTATTTTTATAGTTAAATGCTTGTTGTAGATGTGCATATCGAGTTATATACGTGATTTGTAGAATTTTACATATTGGTATACATTTTTTGAACAATGACAAGAAACACATTGAACAGAAAACGAGAAAAATATGTGGCTTTCAATTTTGTTCCAACTTGTTATTGTACCGTACGGCAGTTCATGCAGGTTTTAGGTTGGTGGGTACGGTCTATATCAACAAAAATGTTCCAGTAACTGGTTTAAGGTCCACTCGACACAAACTATGCCATTTCGAGACTAACGTACTGCCTATGGAAAGCTAATTGACCGCGAGGCTCAGCGAAAGTTGCATTTTTAGGGCAATAGGCCATATATTTAAAGGGACAATAACATTCTTGCTGGCTTGGTAGCTCCAGAAAATAAATAATACCCTTATTCAAAGTACTAGATGTTTAAATGTCTTACCTGTTGTGTAAATTATCCATTACAACCTATTTTATTTGTCCAGAGGGTTCGAAAATATTTTAAAATCCAAGTCACATTTGAAAAGGTTTACGTTAGACTTTTCAAATCAATTGGTTGAATTTTTCCAATTTTTTAAATTATGTGTGTTAAGAGGAAATTTATATCATCATTTAATTGGAATATTCTAAAATAATACGATTTGTTGACCAGAATAAAGATTGGGACATATTTTTCAGTTACAACAAGAGTGTTATTGGGGCTTTAAAGGTTACACTGGCTTGTTTATATCGTTTGCATTCGATACCAAACGCTGATAAATCTTTAATTCATCACATCTTCGTAAATACTGATCAGAACTGAGCCTTCTTTGGACTGATAATATTCCGTTTAGCGATTTAAATTTCACAAATGGTGATTAGCGGTTTTAATAATCCTTGATAGTATATATAATCCAGTTGTTTATTATTATAATTTCAGTGTATTCGAAAAATGGATTGTTATACTTTCATGATGACTGTATGGTTAGAATGAATCAAAGCATATATCAAGACCTTCATGATGATTATTATTTGGACGAACAGCTTCACACGAAACTTAGAATTCTAAATACTGATTCTAAACCGTTGAAGATAGTTTCAGAAAATGCTACTGAACAACTAGGTGCCACAATTTCTTCCAAAGAAACAGAAATTAGTGATCAACAAATGGCTTCAACACGCAGTCTTTTGAGAAATTCCAGTTCTACTGCCAGCGCTACAGAAAATAGAAATTGGCCAATACACAACGTATGGACATGCGAGGAGACCTTATATTTAATATCGTTAATGCAGGATCACATTGAAAATTATGACGAAATGCCTAAATCTATTGCAGAATTGGAAAATAAAATTAGACTTGGTAGAGGAAAACAAAGACAGTTATGGGTAGAATTTACAGAGAAACTGTGTACAACATTTGAGAAAGAATTTGACTCAAAGAGAGTGGCAAGAAAATGGCAAACTCTAATTGAGGGTTTCAAAAAAGCGGTTTTGAATAATTCTACTACTGGAAAGGCGCCAACCAAATTTGCATTTTACACAGAAATGAATCGTTTGATCGGCGATCGTCACGATATCAATTTTGTACTTACAGCTACAGCCGATGAAATCACCGTACACAGACCATCTGAGGTCGGACAAACGGATGACACTGCACAAATTGATGAGAGTCGGGAGACAGAGCCAAGTAGTTCAAACCCATCTTCCTCAAATAACCAAGTGAAACCACCGAGTAAAAAACGCAAGAGGAATAGCGATGGAGATGAAATTTTAAAATACATGAAAGAAAGTGACCGAGAGATGACCGAGAGGACGGACAAACTCATAAAGAATATGGAAGCATTTCAAAATACCTTTCAGGACATGATGGGTCGCTTACTTGATAAATTGTAAGATCAACCTTTGAATGTTGATTATTTCAATTCAAATTATCATATGAAAAGTATTCATATAACAATATTTATTTTATTTTTAGTTCAATATGTAGTCTTATTCTTTATTGATTGTGAAATATATTACATTCATTTCAGTATTTTTATGTCCAGTATACGCTATTACGGAATCTATCTAAACATTTGCAAGGTAAAGTTATATATAATGTCTTTATTCATGATACATGTCGTATCACAGTACATGTAGTAATAAGAAATACTTCATCAATGTACATAATTTACCTACATTAAAGAATTTTAATTTTAAAAACACTATTCATTGTCGTCATTTTCCCTTGGGCACCCATCTGGGTGATCATCGCAATAATTACCGTCACTTAATATATTATGAAGGGTGCATCCAGCAACAATTAATTGAACCGATACGTCCAACTTATAATTTAGTAGTTCTCTTAGCCTTCGAAATCTACACTTGAGTCTACCAAAAGAGTTTTCAATAATGACCCTTTTCCTACTTATTGCAGTATTCTTTGCTCTATCATCTGGTGTTAAAATACCATTGTCACGTTTGGGCGTAAGGATAAATGGGAAATCATTACATATATATGCGCTATCTCCCAAAAGTTTCATGTCCCCCATTTTTGCCTGCCAGTTATTGAAAAATGGTGAGTTTCGTAACATTCTTGCATTGGACCCTTCCTGGGGGCCCAACGAAAATGTCAATAAATCGTCCAGAGTGATCACAGATGCCCTGTAACAAAATATAATAATAGCCCTTCCTATTTAAATAATCTTCTCCCCGTCTTCGCGGCTTCTGAATTCTGATGTGGCAACCATCAATTGCTCCAATAACGTTATTAAAATAATAAGTGTTCAATTTGCGTGCATTTACTTCTTTCTGGTGCTGATCGGGCCATATTATATTTTGACGTGAAAGGTTTGAAATATTTTTAAGAATAGCACATACAATGAAATGAGCTGTACTTTCGGCCACGTCAAATTTATCCGAGAGTTCTCGGAATGTTTCATTATTGGCCATATACCACAAGAACAGCAAACTTTTCTTTTCAATTGGCACTCTTGCTGCACCGCCAACACTTAAATTGCGCTCTGCCAAACCCGATCGTCTTAAAAAATCTGTAAATAATTCAAGTTTGTCTCTCGTTATACGAATGTGCCGTTTCAAGGTATGATTGTCCATTTCAAGAAAAATGTGGCTTGCAATCCCAGATTTTAATATAGGCTGCCTTAACGTTGTTTGGTAATACCTTAACAATTGCCCCCTGCAATATAAAAGATATGTATTAAAAATAAATACCTTCAAGAGGAATAATAGTATAATTTTTAATATTTAAAATACGTACGAATTTTTAAGGTAGAAACGAAGATCTCAATTAGTTTTCTATGTGTCAATAACTGGTGTCAAATACATTTCTATAACATAAATTCATAAATTTCAGTGTGTACTGCATGGACCTAATATTATGCTTATAGAAAGTCAAATGTTAGAGTATACATTATACGAATTGAAAGAAAACATGGCTTACCTGCGTTTTTGTCTGTACCTATTCAAATACTGTAGAATAAAGTCATAAAGGAATTGTATTATCGAATAAACCATCATCATTAGACAAGCGAGAAATAATTTCAAAATGACAGCCATGTTGATTTTCCCACTTGTGCACCCGAACACGACAAGTATGGTATTTACTATTTCCTAGTTGGAAACACCATATTTCCCAGCGGTAACGAATACAGCATTAATCACAATGGCGTCGTGGGCGGGGTTTCTTTGTGACGTTGACGTCATCATACTTCCGGAAATTATTCATAAAAGACAGCGATGACCGAGGCTATACAAAAGCTTCACTAGATACCGTTTAAACATTACTTGATAATCGAGACTATGCAGGTGGAGTTAAGGCCTGTCAATCAACGTTCGGCCATACGAAGAATCGGTGAAGATGCAATTCAATCCCATTTCTAGTCAAACATTACACTGGTAGTAACTATGTTCAGAATGAAGTAATTTGACTGAAATTTTCAATATGTTCTTGTTTCATCATCTATTTTTGAACCAGTTGAGAAATTGGCAAAAATATCATTTTCAACTTCAAATTCAAACGTTTGATGACGGCCGTCCATGGAGAGGAATGGGAAAACAAGGGAGGTAATTATGTTACTATTTCCTCAATCAGCCTGTGTCAGCCATTTTAATGCCTGTGAAATTTTGCCCATGATCGTATAGTGAGTTGACAACCTTTTGAGCAAAAGACATAGAAATAATTATGTTTTGACTTTCTTAGAAAATATGAAATTGGAACTTTAATATAATCATTAACGTAATTCGATATATATTTTCAATTAAACGTACAACCTAATTGTTTTGGATGTAGAGCAGTGGTTTCCAGTGGTACGCAAGGACCTTCCAGGTGGTACGCGAGCATGAAAGATTTGTAGTTATTTTTTACTTTTTACTTCACAAAAATGTTTACTGCCTAACACGATAATATCCATTATTTTCTCGGTGTGTTTGTTGGTATTCTTATTGTTATTTTGTATACTTATTTATATTTCATTTCTATACTTCTTTATTTGTTTCTTAAACTTCTCGGTGAGCATGGCTTCCTCGTATCTGACGCTAGCCCCTCACGCTGTTATACAGCTACTGGTTTTCCCCACGCCGTGGGAGTGCGAGCAAGCGTTCTCAGCCTTCATGACCACCTAGTCGAAGAGCCGGAACCGTCTTGCTGCGCCCGGGCATGATTTCCGATGTACTGTGAGCAATGTTATGCCCCGCATTGACCACCAGGTGGTGAAGAAGCAGATATAGCCCTCGCGTTGAGTTGAGATTTAAGTTCATTTGCGTGTTCTACTTGTAAAATTATGCAAATAAAGTAATATTTCTTCAATTGAGTTTCTCTGGATCCAGTCCAATTGGTACTTTATCGCAAAAAAGTTTGGAACCACTGATCTAAATACCACGCTCAAAATCAACCATGAAGACGTCCGGGTGGCTTGGATACAGCTTGAATTTAAACAGTCGTCCTTTTAAAATTAAATCCATAAATGGCCGACCAATTTACCGTTAGTCACTGACGTCAGTAACGGAGACTTACGATTAAAGGCCTGCCAAGCGAGGGTACAATAGCCATTGCGAATGTTACCTGATAATGGAGAATATGTGGGTGGAGTTATCGTCTGTCAATCAAACGATCGACAATTCCCGTAGAGAGTGCGAATTATTGAAATAAAATTAACCATATGTTAGTCCCGAAATAACCTAGTTTGTGTTGAGTAGACGTTAAACCCCATTTCTCTCTCTCTCTTTTTACATACAATCAATGGAAACGACATTGTCACAGGGCATTTAATATTGGCAGCGATACTCTTCCATAAATATGTTCCACTTCGTTCACAACAATTAGTCAACTCTTGAACCACAAGGAGTTGGTATCGATTACCTATTCTTATATATGAAATAGATCATCTCTCGGGCAGTGGCATTGCGTTAATATGGGATAAAAATATTAAATATTAATGAGAACTTCGTACGTTGACAAACCTTATTGTATTTAGGAAACAACCCACATATTTGTTCTCTGGAGATTCTGCAAAAGTCAATTCACGAAATTCTTATGGGACATAAGGGTTAACGGTCAGCCGAAACAATGCTAGAAAATGCTTGACGAGCTTATGAACTAAATTTGGGATTAGATATCTTGAAAGCATAAAAGATCGTTATAAAATTTGGTCAACATCCAGCGTTTCCTTTCGGATAAGCTGCAGTTAACCCTACCGTGTTTTCAATACAAAGAGCTGCTGATGTCGTATTTCCACGTTTTGCACTATACTGTAATATTACCTAATTTTGTTGATTTCACCACCTGGGTCCTGTTTCACGAAATTTTAACTTGAGATAAAATCCAATTTTAGTAGATACTTCAATTTTGATTGGCTAAGCGCTAAAATCAATCTAATATTATCCAATCAAATTACTAAAATTGGGATCTTATCTTAGTTAAAATTTCGTGAAATAGGCCCCTGGTTCAGCTACTAAACCAGTTGAACAAAATATTTCTTATCATTCATTAAATCTTTTTCTCAACAATCTAGATCTATACTTCGTTTCGTTTTTTATACTTTGGGTGGCCTACACTACATGAAAATCTGACAGGTTGTAGCGATTGGTGGAATCAGAGGTCATACGAGTGACGTTTGACCATATGACGTCAGACGTTTGATTAACCAATCAGCATTTCTAGTCGATTACCCTCAGTTCCGCGCACCTCACGCCTAAAGCTCACGGTAACAGACCGTGTCATTGGCTTATCCCTCACATTATCCAGAACAAGTCAACGATAACAACTCTTGCAGATCCTAGTGTAGTAAAGACAAGTAAAACAAAATTTTGAACTAGAAAAAACGAAAAGAAATAGTATCTGTGTTTAATCAGATTGATTTCTCAAACGATTCAAATAAAAAACACCCTTTAAATGGTACCCAGTACGGCGTCTAGTTCCTAAATTAAGACAGAGCGAGACTTTAAAATGTAGTTTATTTCCATTTCAATAAAGCGCTTTTTCGAATTGGGAATACACAACTCGTCCTCCACACCCCATCACACCCTCCGTCAAAGGTATTTCCTAAATACAATAATTCGTCCTCGTCACAATCTGGCTGGGGCTATGTCTATTGTCCCAGGCCTTTCGAATGAAGCCGAGACTGCTAAAATAGGCCTGTCTGGACGACCGTCCGTTCGTCTATCCGTCCGCCACAGCATTTGGAATACAGTTACTCGTCTTCTAATCAAGGTAGAATGTCCAAATTTAGTGTCGGTGTTTATTACGTGAATGCCTTGACAGTATTCATTTTAGCACTAATTTGTGACTTTGGAATATAACTTTGCTTCTCTGTGGATGAGAGTGATGAAACTAGTATAATGTGTTCATGATGAAAGCTTTCTGGTTAGGCTAAGTAGCGATAAGCTATTTGATTGGTAAAGACTTTAGAACATCACTACTTTCGGTAGAATGTTTATGCTTGTAGCTATTAATTGAGTAAACGTATTGATGAAGTTCAATGATGAACATTCTCCTAAAGCTAAGCAGAGCAAAACAATTTCATTGGTCGATTTTTTGGGGCTAGATAACCTTGACTCTCACTGATCGAGAGGGATGTACTTTGACTCAGTTTGATAGTGAACATTTTTTGTTTTATTAAGATTAGATAATAAGTTTGATTGCTCGATAATTAGCAAAAAGATTAATTAATTCGTATGTTTCATCTATTTATTTTGGGAATCGGCGAGGGACACTGTTATCTTCTAGATCTAATTTTGTCTTGTAGAATTATATGGTATGCAAGTTGCTTAAGACCAGTGAACCCTCGTCGAAACGTCGACAGAAATAAACTAAGTAACTTGTGTTCAATATAATTTTTTCATGTGTTCATTCAGTTGCTAAACGCCATACAATCATTGGTTTGAATTTACCTTGATAGTAATGATGTAACGGTTACTCCCCCTCACCTGTATACCGGTGTCGTCTCTCCGACAACCTACTCCACACCAGTCACCATGCCAACCACCACAGTTTTAATTGCTTAATCGCTTATTTCAATGTTTGGCTCCATAAAATAGTTGGGTACTTGTTTTAAATAGTCTTCATATTGCCCGAATCAATCTTTAACCCTTAAGCTGTTGAATTGTTGACGTCGTCAACTGGATTGTTTTGAGATTGGCTGCCTTTATAAAAACTGATATAGCTCCCAGGATCTGCAAATCAGATTTTTAAAAACTGACACTGAAAAAATCTGGGTCAGCAGCTGTGATCAAATTTTCACTATCTTCATCGTTACATAATACGTCGAACACTTCCTCGACAGTTAGCCGTGACATAACGTCAGAAATTTTTTGGGACATGTATCGTCACATATGACCCCCATATCTTCGGAAAATTAGCGAAAAAAAATAAATAAACAAAGCAACAAGAATGACAGCAGACTGTGCTTCTTTCATCTAGTGAAAACCACCTATCACTCACGGGAGTTAACTCTTTTAAAACGCACCGCAGGAAACGGGTTAAATATTTTATGGTTCAGAATATATTGTGTATTAGAATTAATGGATCACTAGCGTTTTTGTCATATTATTTACTAGTTTTCTTGCGAATGACTGTGTATTGGCCCTTGTGTGCCATAAGAAATTGATGAATTGATTTTTTGCAGAATCTCTAGAGAACCAAATACGTGGATTGTTTTTAATTGATGTAAGGTTGTCAATTGGAAAAGGTATGTACGTCACTTATCGGAAGTAATAAATCAGCACCAAGCGTATAGAAGATCAAACATTCTGTTTGTGTCTTTGACTGAAAAATTATCATCGTGTAAAACATGAAGTCTACGATGTTAATATATGTATTTTTAATATTTCTGTGTATTATTTCATCATTAACAACTTTTTGTCCAGGGTCGAAAAAATGGTGGAAACTTACAGCTTGTCCAAGTAAAACCCTACCTAGAGTAGAGGCGTATAATTCGTTTAATGCCTCAAATAAGTTGTTGTGTACCATGAGAAGTAACGGCGTTGATTGTATGTCGGTATCATTTGATGTTGTCACTAAGACATGTTACCAGTTTGATAAAATTGGCGATGATGTTGGATGTAGCGATATGGTGGATGAACCCAATACAATATACTACTATAAGGTAATGTCCAGTGTCTGTCAATACTATTAAGTTATTAGACCCATAGGAGTACGGGCTCGATGACAGTTAGGGGGGGGCAGAACACTGAATGCCCGAAAAAAATTTGGGTTTACAGACAGTGGCGCCGGTCTCCCCGAGAGGCAAAGGAACGGGCTTACCGTGTATGCCCCCACCCTCAAAAGAATTTTTTATGTGCAATATTTGACGGCAGCAAACACGTTTTCCTGCTATTTCAGCCCGTGAACAAAGCAACTTCAAAGTGGTCTTATAGCCAAATTCCAAATTAAGGTGGATGACTCCCATTCCAATCAATCGTTTACAGTCCACGAGAGAAAAATTTGAAAATTTATCTTCCGCAAACGCGTTTTACTGCTATTCCCCATCCTGTGAATACAGCAACTTCAATTTGGTCCATAGGAGTACGGGCTCGATGACAGTTAGGGGGGGCAGAACACTGAATGCCCGCAAAAAATTGGGGTTTACAGACAGTGGCGCCGGTCTCCCCGAGAGGCAAAGGAACGGGCTTACCGTGTATGCCCCCACCCTCAAAAGAATTTTTTATGTGCAATATTTGACGGCAGCAAACACGTTTTCCTGCTATTTCAGCCCGTGAACAAAGCAACTTCAAAGTGGTCTTATAGCCAAATTCCAAATTAAGGTGGATGACTCCCATTCCAATCAATCGTTTACAGTCCACGAGAGAAAAATTTGAAAATTTATCTTCCGCAAACGCGTTTTACTGCTATTCCCCATCCTGTGAATACAGCAACTTCAATTTGGTCCAATATAGCTTACCTGGCTGACCTGGATTCCAAACAACCAATCAATCGTCACAGGGTATGGGGGCTTCACCCTCTCGGAGAAATTTTGAAAATTTAACCACCGCAAATGTGTTTTCTGCTTTTTTAGCCCGTGTAAGCAACTCCAAAAGTATCCAATGGTTTTGTAACCGAAATCCCACTCTGAATTCCAAACATCAAATCAGACTGAATTCACAAATTATAAACGATGCCCGACAAATGTCACACAAAGTAGAGTGGCTCCAAACAAATTGTTTTAATCCATTGTCAACTCAGTACAAATTCGTGGTATTCAATTAAAAGAAAAGTAAAATTACTGTTTTATTAGGGATCGATGACAGTTAGGGAAGCAAAACTAGAATGCCCCCCCCCCCCCCCGAAAAAAAAATTCAGGTTTACAGATAAAGGCGCCGGTTATGGACCCCCAAGAAAATTTTAGAATATTTGACGGCCCCAACGACGTTTTACTGCTATTCCAGCACTTAAAGTTCGTATTTTATTAGATTTTTCGGTCACTTTATTTTGCAAAATTGATGAAATAATTTTTTTTTTTCAATTTACCCGTCTGCCCGAAAAATCAGCTTGCCCGAAAGTAGTACGCCTATGATTAGACCTTTATAGACGAAAACATACTTTTTAACGACACAGAATTTTCATTAACAGAGAGCTTAATTCTTATATGAAATATTACTATAAATAAAAAGACCGCGCATGTTACTGTGTCTTATTCCATGTTTTAGCGAAACGATATAAAAGTTGGACGTTAAACCCGATTTCATGTGTTTCTGCACGGTGCTAAAATAAGCATGATATGTTGCTTAGTGAAGTCATTTTGATATTACAGGATATCGAATGTTTTAATGGCGGTGTACAGAATACATCTACGTCTTGTATCTGTACAGAATTAACATATGGCGTTAATTGTAGTCTATTTAAAGCAAGTGAGTTACTCTGTGTTTTATTTTTTGATTCAAATCGAGTCGTTATTACTGTCTAGTTTTTAGCAACTTGGTCTAAATAATTACAGAGAAAGACCCCGTCTGTAGGATGGGCTGGATAAGCAAGGCAATATAATCATCGCATTGGTCATAATGACGAAAAGGTGCTCATATGTATATTTTTATGCTGGGTTTACAGGGCCGAGTTTTTCGTCAGTATATCTTCACGATTTGGAATCATTCGTGGCAATCTTCGTGGATTTGTTTTATTTTGCACGATTTTGAAATGGACGCTTAATTGGAAGGAGACAACATATTACTGAATGACTTCGTGGCCCCAGTGACCTCAATAAAGTTCTATCTATTCATATACAAATTAACGCAAAATCTCGACATATTTTATAAATATATACACTTTAGAGTATGTTTATTTTTAGGATGTGAAGAAGAACCGTATGTTGTTGATAATGCTACTATGATTGATTATATATCGTTTAATATATCCGGTAGAAACTTTTCTATAGAAGGGGAGATAATCAACTACATGTATAACTGTTCTGAATATTATATAGCCGACCCACCAAGGTTTTCAGTCTGTCAATCTAATGGCACGTGGAGCATTCCTGCCGAATGTCGAGAGAGAGCCATATGTACCGACCCGTACATCGATGGTCATGCTCATACAGGGTACCCAGTTATTGCAAGGAATCAGTTCATAGAAGAGGATGTAATAAAATATACTTGTTACATTGGATACAACATATCTACTACTCCTTCTTCCGTGTGTCAATCAAACAGTACCTGGTCACCCCCATCTCCCTGTCGACGTAAGTATTTTCAGTCATTCCTGAGTTGAAGAGAGAGCAGCAGCAACATTGGCTTTTAAGACGGGTCAACGTTTATACATTCATTTGCTTATTCAAAACTATAAGTGCCAGAAATAGAATGCCAATGACAAGTGCCACTCGGCAAACCTTGGCAGATTCCGTAACCTACGTTACACGTCTTAAGATCGTACAAATGTAAAACGCAAATAAATTACATATTATATTTAACTGTGACGCGGCCAATTGCATCACATTTGTTGCGCAAATGCTAACCTGTATTTTTGGGGTGAAGGCATGAACCCAGTCAGATTATATAATATTATGTTTGTTAGCTCATAAACGCTGAAGAATAAATTGTCCATATGGCGTCCCAATCTGTTTCACAGAGAATTACTTACGAATTAACTCTGTAACAGATGACTGTCCACAACACGTGCGTTGACTGCACGCGGCGTTAGTCATTGGCTCAACGGCTCGTGCAATGTTTACTTAACACCTAACTGCTTCGGGCAAAATGATGCATTTTACTCATTTTAATACCCATTTACACTAAATAGGAAATATTTTTTAACTACAAATACTTCAAACGTCTTTATTTATTTTTCTTTTAACTCAAAAAAATGTTTGAGAATTTAATTTGTCGGAGTAAAAAATTTAATATGCCTTACTCATTAAGCCTCGTCGATGTCATGCTCATCAGTGAGTGTAGCGGCCAAGCGAATATTCACTGCGGGATCAGTTTGATGGCGTCCTTTTTGCCTGGTCTATAGAAGAATGATGGAACGTTGTAAGGTCTAGATCCGACGTTCTATTTACATATACTTTCACTTTTCTAACCTTTTGTTTCTGCTTGTCCAATGGCTCATTTATCCATATAATATGTGGCGTCCGATTCGGCCACTCTACCGCCTACTCTTTACTCAATGGAAAGGGCGGGTGTGTTCAACACTGGACGGGAATCCAAGGGGTGTGGTTTTTCGGTCAACCCTCGGACCACAGCTACTCTTCGGAGAAAACGGGGGCAAGTGTCAGCTCAAAAGTGACTATACTCATATACTGCCAGACCCGAGACCCTGAATTTATGTCAATGTCTTGACGTTAAAGATCCCCAAATTCTCTCTTTCTAGTTTCAATAAAACAAACACACAAGAATATCCAGGTGATACTTTATATATAAAACTATAAAAGCATCAAGTCAAAAGTAATAACAATAATATCAACAAGTAGCAATCGGTATCCCGGTAATCCTTTAAACACACATATAACACAAAAATAATCCAACTGTATGAATATCAATAATCCACTGGTAAATACACTGGGACGGAATATAAAATAAGTTAAATAAGACACTTCACTATTATAAAATAGAGGCCTAATGTAGACACAAATCCGAACCTATAAAAGGCTTGCTCAGAGTTAACATACGCGTGGGGGATAGTTATGCATTAACGGGGAGGGGCTACCTGTAATCCACCAATGCAATCAACCCACAGCCGACGTCAAGCACGTTTTACGAAAGGCCAAGAAAATGGTTGACCCACGAGACACGTTCGCGGCCACACGATGTATTCCAATAGAACACACTGGTTAACACTGAGACACTAGGGCGTACAAGTATCGACCAACGTATGAGCAAAAGCCCAGGTTATGGCCAAGGTAACTTGAAACACACGGCCCAAGAAATGGTCACGTATCCAGACACAAGAAGTAACACACGACTCCTCACCTAGAAATCCTTCGTCTGAATCCCTGACAGACTAGTTGTCCGTTCTTAAATATAGCGCGTCACGCATGCGCAACGAGCTAAACGAGATTCCGGAAGTAGACTAGATTAACAAGATACAATACAGGACATCACAGCGAACGATAAAAATAAATACAAGGATTACCGATAAAACAAATACAATGGACAATGATTACATTAAAATTAGATATCAAAAATAAATAACTGACGAAGCCGTGGGCAAGGTGAGACACAGAATGCCAAAGAGATAATTTAGAAACCAAAAGACACCCGTAATAAACTTTGAACCCAAATATACATGAAAATTAAATACTATTATTAGTAACAGAAATTTCGGATCATCACAAATGTATTGCTCTGGTATTTTCAGTATAATAGAGTGCTCGCAACAGCTAAGACTGTCTGCCAGGGTAGATATTCGATTTAGCAGCCACTAAGCCCACGGCATTTCCATGTCACTTGCAATGCCGATTGTGGAATAGCGGAATTCGTGGCAATTTTTTTCTAACTGAAGCGTCCAAACTAAAAAATGCGCTACGATACGTAAAGCAAGTTGTGTTCCCCCATTGAAAAGTTTGATAGCAGAGAAATCAGGGGCGGATTCAAGCATTTTTGCAGGAAGGGGTTTGCCTCATGGTCCCTGTTAAGGTAATTTGACAGTTGACAGTGCGTGATGCCACCACCATCTCCAAATTACGTAGGCATAAACACCCCCTCTGACGTCAAATGAATGAAACATACATTATGCATGAGGGGTGGGGGCGAGCAAATGTCCTCAAGCCGATGGTTAACTGCTGAAGAAGATGAGGTTGCATATTTAATGACCAAACCTCCAGAAAAAGACTATTGCATAACAGGGAACCTTACACTTTGTTGGAGTTTTTTCGAGACAAATCGGCACGCATTTACTGTTGTGAAAAAAAGTTAAATATAAGATAACTGTCGAATGCCTGCCATAAAACAACTTTTGCACACAGGTTGAACACCTCGAACAGATTGCCCTTAGTTCACCATGGTAGTAAAACGCAAGTGCAAGCGTGTTTGACCTTGATTGCTGCATCGTGTAACGTGAAAACGAAATATGGAAATCAAAACAATATAAAAGCAGTTAACGTAATAGCAACATAATATATAAGCTATAAATACAACATCCTCCCTTTGTTTGAAACAAACCCAAAAGTATCAAAAACCTCTTCTAGAATAGCGTTTGTCCTTCTAGTTTTTTTTATGAAAGTTGTTTTATTATGTCATCCTTTAAAGGGACTTTCTGTACCTCGTGGTTCTTTAAAGAAGATTTTTATTTTGTTCCCATCTTGGACCTATTTATGTTAGCGGGAATATCTTCACTGTTTAACACCGCGTTGTTAGAGACAGCAAACATTTTAACCCGATGGACCCTTGGCTTCTATCACTTAATAAATAATCCTTTAAAAATTAAAACTTTGCTTTAAGTAGCAAACAAAAAATGTAACGATTAAAATCAGAAAATGCAATATTTAGCGACAACTAAAATTAGAAATGTTATATTTTGCAAACATAGTATGATGATTTATCATTTTAATTCTTCAGCTGTATCAAGTTGTGAAGATATTAAGATCTGCAACTCAATCTACACAGCTGATGGTGAATATTGGGTATATCCACCAGCGGCCGGATATCAACCTGTTAAAATATACTGTCATATGATGTCCACCCCCACTCCCACTGATTTCATTACGCTTCATGGTAATAATGAAGCTAATTTTCCTAGTAAACAACAATCCGGACCGACGTGTTTTTCGAGTTACAGGTATATTGCACAGTCCGGGAGAACCGAGTTCAACAAAGTCCGCATTACATCTCCGGTAGGTTTTTTAATTTTAATACAGTTTAATTTTAATACAGTTTTATAATTGCAAGCAATATAAATGGGTACTAAGTGAAATGAAATAGTGTTTAACGTTAAATGGGTACTACCACCTTGCCACGGAGTCATAGTTCATTTGCCAATAGCAACAAAATGGGATATGACACTGTTCACAGCCCGTATTGCTTCTAGATTTCAAAGAACTCTGGAGACCAGAATATGTCTAAGTCTATGCCTATATCATCAATATAGAATCATTATTTAGAGAAAAAATCACAAATTCCAACGAATAACCCATGATTCAATTAATTCATTTAAACGACATATCAATTCGTGTTAACGAAATAATTAATATACTAAACATAACAAAAGAACTTCAGGTTGGTATATATGGAAGGGTATCGCTGCTAATATAAAATGTTCTGCTAAAATGTCTTTTCCGTTGATTACGTGCAAAAAGTACAATGTACAAAGTCGTAATATTGGTAATGATAAGGTCAAAATACCTCTAAGGCAAAGTTAAATGTAAAACGTTAAATGCAATGCGTCAAACGACAAATCTTTTATTGGAAAATGCTGTTTTTGACGTGTGTACTTTAGTCTCTATAATCCAAACAAATATTCTACGAATATTAGTCTGGATAGGTCCTCAAAATTTGACAGAAAGTCGGTCATTGTCTGAATTGTCCAGTCTTTTGAGTTACCACGTACTGAATCTATCAAAACATCTCGCTTGTCAACAATGACACTATCTAAAATTTTGTTTGTAAAGGTTTTAATTGAGATAGTAATTTTCTCTCGTCATGAATCAGACGTATGGCTTCTCACAATCTTCTTAATTCTTCATCGCGATTCATGCTTTATTCCTCGTGTCTATTTTGTTTCTAATAATAGATGTGCCAAGTGAATTGTAGGATATATTTCAGACTCGCTTTATAGAATCTAGCAAAATCGGCCCGGCTTCATAAGATCTAGCACTTACCGAGACTTTAGCCAAAAGGTTCCATTGCCCATGCGTAACATGGGGTATACTCGATTCACAGTTCCGGAATTGAATTCCAAAACTGGTGTCAATCGAGTGAAAAGGAGAATTTCGGATTACGCGCATGCGTCGACTGTATAAAAAGTATTCCAACCAATCATGACTGCTGAAACATATTTTTCCTCACTCCACCTCAGCTGTCGGGACTGGCAGAACTGTGACAGGACTGAATTCCGCGTCACTCGATTGTAATTCTGTCGATTCGGGACGTTCTGGACTGTGAATCGAGCACCGCCCAGGAGTTTGGTTTTTTATGTGTTAGATTATCCAGTAATTTTCGTCAATAATTGAGAACCGACCCAGGCCCTCCGTGCGTTGGAGACTAGGGGGTTCTGGGTGACAGAGACTACTGTAGACATTTCCCTCATTACATTTGCGCTCTGTCACTTCTCATTTGTCGTTTACGCTTTCTACATATCATCTTACGCAGAGCATCAACTATATTATAAGCAAATGTAGATATCACGTGACTTATTAACATACACGGAAACGAGGGCGATATCAACTTGGCATACAGTAAGCCAGCATACCATAAGATATTTACATTGTCTGCGATTTCACCTCGGTGGGGGGAAATGGGTTGAACGTTTACTCGACATAAACTAGGTCATTTCGGGACTAACATAGCGTTTAATTTTATTTCAATAATTCGCTTGTGGTCTTTAGCAGTGGGAGGAAACCGGAGGTCCCAGAAAAAACCCACGAGGCTGGACCGGCGACCCTACTCCTTGTCACGTACAACCGGGGATCCGAAACCACGCCAGTTGACTCAATGACAGGCTTTATGATACAGCGCGTACGTGCTAATCCTTCAACCCCAAACTCGTATTAGGGACATGTTTATCAGTCGGACGCATTTTTGCCCACCGCCCGCCCAACAAAATCTTTATGGACGCCCCTGGGCGGCACTACGGCCTACTCTTACTTACATCGAATTACAACAGCCAAAAAGGATTTTTCTTTCTCTAAAGTAAGTAATTATGAATGTGCAAGGACATAACTGATGGAATCAAAAAGCCACAGAAACATATTTTCCATAATTTCCGTATATTTATTTTGACAGTTTAAACCCTCGCCACCCTCTCTCTAAATTTTAGTACAGGCTAATTAATCATTGTGCCAAATAAATAATGAATATGCATCTAGTCTACTTAAAGAGAGAGAGAGAAATGGGGTTTAACGTCTACTCGACGTAAAGTAGGTCATATGGTTTAATTCTATTTCACTAATTCGCTTGCGTGTAGGGGTCTTCAGCAGTGGGAGGAAACCGGAGTGCCCTGGGGAAACCCACTGGGTTGAGAAGGCGCCCCTATTTCCATACCACATACGCTCACACCAGGGATCTAAACAACAACTCCAAGCCGGAGGTGACCGGTCAGCTAAAGGTCGAAGCGCGGCACTCTAGACCACTAGCCCCCCTCCCCCCGGGTTACATAAAGAGAGGAAAGGGTATACATTGCACATGGACGTGCTTTTCACTGGTATATGTAACATGATATCGTATTATGACTGGGGTTTTGACACGACATACCCCCCTCTCCGTAATCATGGTAATGTAGTTTAGTACCATCTAAATTTGACCGTGTATTTTTTTCAAGGTAAATAAAATTTGATAGTTGATGCTCTGCGTAAGATGATATGTAGAAAGCGTAAACGACAAATGAGAAGTGTCATTTGACACATTGCATTTAACGTTTTACATTTAACTTTGACCTTAGAGGTATTATGACTTTATCATTACCGGTATTACGACTTTGTACTTGTGCTTTTTGCGCGTAATCAATGGAAAAGACATTTTAGCAGAGCATTGAATATTGGCAGCGATACCCTTCCATAGGTATATGTTACTCTGAATAGACGCATCGCATAATGCTTGCCAAATGTTTTTATTGTATATATGTGACAACATCTCCAACTTTACATCTCCAAATACAGAATTGAACCCAGGAAATGTTCTGAAAAACGTAACTTCTAAGATGTTAATGTGTGTTCCTTGATTTTCATGTAACTCATGCTGCACATGCTGTTCACTGGGACCAGCCCTATAAAATGCAGCCTCATACCTGGTTGAATCCTTTAAACGAATTAATTATTTAGTTTAAACGAATTAATTATTTCGTTAAAACGAATTAATTAATTCCTTATAACAGTATATTGAAAAGAACATTTTTGAATATTTCTGAAATTTATTTTTCAGACTTTACAAGTTATAGAAGATGATTTTACCTTTGCTTCGACCACCAGTGCAAATGGGCATCATGTTAAATTCGGTAATGCGGCTGCTTGTAGTTTGTACAATCCCTGTCCAGGTCTAGGAACAATGAGAATAGACATTACAAATACTGGATTAGCCTTCAGTAATCAGGTAAGAGAAGTATTTTAATCAGAAATAGATATTCTGAGACCATTTTTGATATCCCGTTGATTTTGAAGTATATCTGAATAAAGACATTTCCTATTTAGCTTAAATGGGTATATAAAATGATTAAAATGGCACTATTCTGTCCGGGCCGTTTCACACATTGTGTAAACATTGCCCCAGCTATCGGCAAATGATAACATATGAACTTTATAAAGGTCAGCCAGCCATCTTACAGAGGTATAAGGCCTTGGCAATATATATCTGTGAACAGTAGATCCTAAACATCATCGTTGGCTTACATACATAGTGCCCGATCGTTGCCTTTGTGTATGGTAGGTCGAGAATGTTCTTATATCGTTGACATTACGCAAGGTAGATACTAAAGAGTATTGTTTGCGCTACACGACCTAGACATCGATGTTACAAAAGAAGGTGGGCCGGTACCCCCCCCCACCAATATTTCGCCAACAGTAATGATTTCTTAGGACTTAGCTTAGCCGACCACATCCTTAGCCCCCCCCCCCCAAAAAAAAATATATGCCTCGCCAAATTTTATGAGCTGACTACGGGCCCGAAAGAAGGTACTCAACATCATAATATTTGACATTTCATGTGGATCGTCTTAAAAATATTATCGTTGACGTTACATAATACAGTTATCCTAAACATCATCTTAACGTTATATACAATAGGCCTTAAATATTGCCGTTGATATCCCTATGGTAACAATAGTATGGTAGACGTTATAAGATGGTAGACATATTGTTGATGACGTTAAATGATAGCATTATATTATCGTTGACGTTAATAACTTGTATAGCGCCAAAACCCAGCTTGTAAAGCTGCTCGGTGACGCTTGTACAAAAAAAATATATATGATTATGGGTACACAATGTAAAACAATATAGGTAGAAAATCATATAAGAATAAGAATAAAACTGTTTGATAAAACAAGATAAGAGCATTAAAAAATATATAATGAAATAGCCGGGTACAGATAAGATATGGATTAAAAAATCACAAATTAAAATTAAAATATTTGGTAAAACAAATAAATAGCAGTGTACAGAAAAAATATAAAACATTAAAATAATTGGTAAAAGAGTTAAATTACACGAAGGCTCTTTTTTTAGGTTCGTTTTAAAAACGTCGAAACTTGAACTGGTCCTTGTTTTAAAGGATATGTCATTCCAAAGTTTCGGTGCTGCTACCGAAAAGGAGCGTTGGGCGAAAAGTGTTTTAATTTTTGGAGATGAAGATTTGAAAAAAGAAGTTGGCGTAAGGGTTTATAATGGTCAGGAAGATCTTTGAGATATGCAGGCGATTCAGGGCAGTTGATTGACAGATATGTAAGACACAAAATTTTGAAATCGATGCGAAAATAAACAGGGAGCCAGTGAAGTTGTTAAAGAATAACATGTTAGTGAAACGAAACGGGTAGTTTAATTCTTAATGAGAAAAGGTATAAACTTTTTGCAGGAAATCCAACAAGCAGTGAGTTACAATAATCGAATCTGGATGTAATAAAGGATTTTACAAGTAGTTTACAGGTTTCAAAACTAATATAAGGACGTTCAAACTGCTTTATAGGGCATGTGCCCTTAGAACCTTTAAATAGATGAGTTTTCAAAAATTATTGTAATTACTAATCAATTATATCCGATGAACGACGTGAACCGTCCAAATTGAACGACAGTCGCTCACATCAGCTTCGTCCATTCTCCACATTGTATACACACACATTTATCAGGTAAATAGTGAGTTAAGGGTTTAGTCCCTTAAAAGCTTCTTGTTGCTGTTATAGTAGCAATATCATCGGTGATGTTGAATGTGGTAGCAACTATCTGACGCTCTGTGAAACCTTTGCAAGCAGGAGACAACATCTTCATTAGCGATCGTGTTATGCTTGGATAAAGCCATCGTTAACACAAGGCTTAATCTCACTCCCTACATTTTTCCTCGCCAGCCTCGAATGTTCTATACCTCTCAGATTCCGCGATAGAAAATATCACCAGGAATGCCAACTAAAATGTCCATCTGTGATAACGGAGCTGCAAAATTCAAGGTTCGCTTAATGTAAGGTTGCTGGAATGTTTCATTTCAGCCTCAGTTTATCCACTAAGATTATGCTATGAACCAATCCACATCTTAATCCAAAGCTTTCTCATTTACTTTTATTATTCTTCCATAGTTCCGAAATGACATACAGTGGTCTCTGTCACATCCGATCTCTGATCACTCCGGCACTCTGTGACATCCGAGATGATTTTCTTGTCCGGATTTATTTCCTTATTACTTCAGTCAAAAAATCTCTGGTTAATCCAGATTCTGTATGTTCCGGATTAGACATCAATAATCCGTGCCGTCACATGATTTCCATTGAATCGACACAGTATACCCCGGCCTTCAATCGATAGAAAGTATATACATATATTAGTAGTCAATATACTATTATAATAATGATGATGGTAATAATAATAATAAGTAAACGATGCTTTTTCGAAGACCATGTGAAAATTGGGACTTCTCTTTTAGACTTTCTTTCAAAGATTTTTTTTATTAATATTTACAGACAACATACATGTATATACCATATGGATGGGCGAGCAAGATCGACCACGTGACACGAGATACGGATCATGTTATAACAGCGCGTTGTGATGGTTATTGTGGTGGGTGCAGACCTGATTCAAATATAACCTTTGTACTGGATCCTAGTTATGGTGAGTCTTTAAAAATGGATTTTGCTCCGTACAAATGAGAAAGCCTCAAAATTCCGTTTCTTCTGCTTTTATCCAGAAAACTGCACACCCGTATGCGCTGGTCTGTCGTAAGCACTATCAGCGGCCCAAGAGTGGAGCAATACACTGAGGACCCTAATCTTAATATTTTGGGATCTCTTATGAAAAGGTTGTGCATGAAAACGGGAGTTTAATCTAAAGATCGAGTAAATACCAGAAGCCTAGTTTGCCCTTGCGATACGACGGCCCTGTGTTTATGCTGAATCTAAACTCTGCTATATTCCTGAACTCCAAATACACAACTCATATCAATGTGTGTGTAATAGTATGTATTTATGATTTATTCGCATTGTGTATTTGTACCTATAGTTGGGTTTATTGCAAACATTATTGTCTCTTCTGCTATATTGTAATGCTAAAGGCTTTTGTTAACTTAAAGTATGTACATTTACATTGATTCACAAAAGTCAGTTTTGGGCAGTTTTCTGACCATCGAAATATCATTTAATAATTGGGGGGATACCGGACTAATTCAATCAATATACCACAATTACAAGGAAACTGGAAATTACATATAAATCCCTTGGGCATTTCTTGATTTTTGGGCGAATTGCAGAATTTCTGATATTATCTAGCATTGTCATCTGCTGTGAAAAATAGTTCCCCTAACTACACCTCTTTTCCGTCAACCTGGTCTACTTAATAATATTACAGTTACAGTATAACATAATAAATAATCCTTGGTTTGCCTGCACTAAGGGCTCCGTTTCTTATCTCTTTACCTCTTCGGTGTTTGAAATTACATACATGATTTTGTTTATATTTTCAGTCCCGCCTGTGAATGATGCTACAGTTGTGAGCTGTAATGGGAATTAGTCCGAAACTAAATGTTGTTAGAAACAGTTTACAAAACAATCCGTTTTCTATAGGGTAGTGAGAGCCAAAGTACCAACCCCAACTCCATTTAAAGCATATCCGTTCATATTTTGATGCATTCTGACATTGTCGTCGCAAATATCCGTCTGTAAGGCGCCCGTTTACATTTCGATTTAGAAAGGCTACATCTAAGGCAATGGGGGAGTTGTTTTTCGTTGTTGAAACTTCCATAATTAAATAATGTCAATAAGGGAAGAATTGAAGGACAATATTGGTGTCAGTCACTATCACATACATGATAGAACTGGTTAAACACCTTCATTATTCATCTATCGTAGCAATGATCTCTGTGTTAAAATTATATTTGGAATGTGTTAAACCAGTTTAATCATGTATGTTATAATGACTGAAACCAATATTGTCCTTTAATGTTAGAATGTGCCGTATGATGTTTTAAAACTCAAAGGACCATCATGTAAGCGCTAACCCTGCCTATTGTCGGGCGTGTGTATTGCTTCAAATGTTATATAATTTATTATTCAAACATGTATTCACAAGACAAGCCCATGAACATCTTTCTAAACCATCTGAGGGTGTTGATATTGAATGGGTTGACTATGTCCGCCATATCTACGTTAAACGATGATGATAAGATTGGGAGTGCCGATGAAAGGACCAACAATCGAGTTTAATGTTACTCTACAATCCAGAATAAGAACGATGAACACTATTTGGATATTCTGCACTGTGCCCAGAGAGTACATTAAACTAAAAGACATTGGTGCAGACCAAATTGTTATTTAATTAAATTTCTGATGGGCAAAATCTACTATAAATACTATTAATTATTCGTTTCAAAATATAAGGTTGACGTCGGGTTATCGCCGCTTCAGTGAAAATGATGACGGTGTCAAATATATTATTCACCTTGTCCGAAGACCCCCCCCCCCCCCCACCTATGGCATAACCCGACACTGTGTAGAAAATGCATTGTAGCAAAAAAGTAACTTAAACATACATTATGCAAAAGCAAAATCTTCCCATTGTAGGTCTTTCTTTAGGCCTGAAATGTTATACAAACTATTAATTAGACATTAATTAATTTATCCAGAATATATTCAGTAATGTTGATCGAGGCTAAGCGGAACTTTCATACGCTTAGTTCTCGGTTCATAGTGGATCAATTTAACTGAAAGTTTCAGCAAATTGCCTTTACATTATGCAGTTTTTAACTATTATAGTGAGAACTGCCAACTCGTTATCTATTCTCATTAGAATGTATCTTTTACAATCTTTATTCAACTGAATGTATTCAAGGAAATAAATAGGCTGACAACGGATACAACTAAAAAATTAAAGATACGAAATAGATCAGAAAATAAGCTCATTAACATCTTCCTGGACATAGTTCAGAACACAGTCGGTTGCTGTGGCAATCCTTTCTTTTTGATACGTCCAGTAAACTTTTAATTTGTATCAGAGTATCAAACCAAGATAAAATGGCATATTATATAATCTAGATCCAGTAATTAAATGATCTATGTGAGCTGATTCAAATATATATAGAAAAACAAATCATCAACTACTCTAAGTAACACTTTGGGAATAGGAAGAATCAATAGATCTTTGAAGCCCATGAATCCCTTTCTTGTTACGGGTAGCGTCTGTTGAGCTTATGGACATAGTGTTGGTCAGTCATTCGGATATTTCAAACACCTTGCATTGCAAACGTGACCATATAAAACAACAATCTGTTTCATAGAGGATTGCGGCCTATAGCGAATATCCAATGCTGATCAGAATGATAAAACAAGTTACCGTATTCTTGTCGTACATGCATTGCGTTAAACTCCATTCAATTCAATTTAAGCACCATTAAATCCGTTTTATCGCTTATCGAGCCATTGTTAGGATCCATAATTCGCAATTTGATTAAAATTCGGACAATATCTAGAGCGGTAATTCGATTTAGGGTGCTCACAAACAATAATTTAAATAAAGAATAAACCATAATTTCTGGAAAGAAAAAGACATCATAAGCGAAAAAAAATAATAAAATCAGCACCCGCCTTCATAAGTAAATATAAAAAAAATAAAACCATGTACGAACAATCCAAACCATTAGACAAGTCCTAAAAATACGGTTTAGGCAATATAGTGTAATAAGGCAAAATAGTGTAATCAGCATAAGTGTACGATCTCGATCTGCTTTGGAGATGCAATTGTAACAAGCTATTATTAAGTTTTTTTGTAACGAAATTAACCCATTTTCAGACTCTTTGATTATGAAAGGATATTATTTTGATATATTAGAATGCAGATGGGTTAACACAAGAGAGCACATCATATCTGCTTATGTTTATAAACTGATAGGTAATGCACATTTACCATTCTATGACAAGGTTAGTATGGATGACCTGCTTGATATAGAAATGTATATTAAAAATCTTTGTATTCCTCATATGTGTGATTTATTTGCCGAATAACTGACGTCCGGGATTAAAAAGTTCCAATAGTATTCGTGTCTGTCACACCTTTATATTATTTTTTTTTCACTTTGCCCGAACAATCTGATTTATTTAATGTTTTTAGGGTTGGGGTGGATGTCAGCCCCGGGTCATACTCCTATGTCCGCCCTCATTATTGGAAACAACAATATTCATTGTACAAACAAGCCCGGACCAAAGGGTCCCAGTTATTTTTCACATAATGTAACTCTATATGCCCCTAATTACTAATAATAGTATGATAAACAGTTGCCCGTGGGTACTACAACTGTTAAGAGTCCTTACTAAAGTTCAAGTTCGTAAAGGGTTAACACTCCTTTTGACCACATATCGCAGACATTTAAGGGGGGTACTTTGAGTGACAAATAAGTGACAAATCAAGTATTGTAAATGTCACTGTTATCTGACAAGACACCGCCCCCCGCCCCACCCCACCCCGTGCATTGTGATTACGAGGGAATTGTTTTCCATTTACAGGCAAAGTCTAAGAGATATGAGAAGGACACAAACTTGCGCGTAGGGGTCTTTAGAAGTGGGGGGGGATCTGACGGACCCGGAAAAAAAAACACGAGGTAGGCAAGCGACCCTACTCCTTGTTACGTTTAACCGGGAAATCGAAACTACACCAGCTCACACAAATATGACTGATCTCAAAGACCAACGTCTAATAATAATTCTTAGTTTACAATCGATCATAATATTAATTTTAAAGATGAGACAGTTTACCGAGGTGAACTTTTATAATTATCAGTGAACGAACAACGATATTAGTTTTGTTAAAGGAAACCCACAAAACTACCATTTTCATATGGGTTTGTGTTACGGGATTTAATTATTTCGTTGCACTTAAAAAAATCACAGGCCCCTTCACTACACACAATATGATCAAATTCAAGTTTGACGATAATCAGGCTAAGCAGGGTGTTATGTTTTTCAAAGATTCTATAAAACACTCTAAACGTCAGCTGCACTCGGAGAGTGTGTGGAAACAAATGATGCCATCTAAACTCTGGTATCTAGGAGTATAATATATTTTATTCAGACTTCACTCATACTACACTTATAAAAACGTGGTCAGGAAACAAAGTCAAAGTTAGAGATAACTCTATTTACCTATAAAGTGGAGTTATCTCCCTTTACTCGTGAGGACTGTATTTTTATGTCTTACTGATATACTATTTTCTTAACACACTCCCCCCTAAAATTTGGCATCGACAAATTTTACATAAATACATAAAAATAATACCACCAGCAAGAATCAAGAATATAATAGAAGGGAACTTAAAGCTATTATCAGGATCTTAACTCTACACACTATACTCTACACTCTTAATAGTCTGAACTTAACTATCTTAAAACTTCGACATTAAATGCTCTAATACTACTATTTGAAAACAAAGAATTAACATTTCAATACTCAATTATCTTTTACTAACTCTAAAGGAAACAACTTTTGAATTGGACGATTCATCGCGATTGGCCTACCGAGTTTATCATGAACACGGATTTCCGCAGCACGAATATTGCCATCGCGACCTTCAAACGTTTTCTCTACACGAGCTATACTCCAGTTTAATCTTGGGACTTTATCTTCCTGGACAACGACTACGTCACCAACATTAACAGTAGGACCTTTCTTCGTTCTGGATCGATGGTGATCTCTTAAATCTGTTAAATAATCTTTCCGCCATCTATTCCGGAAATGGGATAACACTGTATTCAGATAAGAATTTCGTTTTCTACAATCTTTATTCGTTTTAACACTAAAGTCGTCCGCATTACTTGAATCATTGGTTTGGGATAACAAACGACGGCCTAAAATCAAATGCGAGGGCGTTAGCGTCTCACCGCCATCTTCGCAAACATAAGTAAGTGGTCTAGAGTTCAAAACACCTTCAATCTCTACGATTAAAGTCAACAGTTCTTCATAAGATAATCTAGCTGTACCAATTGTCTTCTTTAAACAACGCTTTGTAGATCTCACCATTCTCTCAAAGAAACCTCCCCACCAGGGCGAGCGTTCAATATTATAATACCATCGTATCCTCTTCGACGCAAGAAAACTGTGTAACTCTGAACTCTTAAAAGTTTTCCCGTTATCGGAAATCATTAGCGACGGAATACCCCTTCGACCAATAAATCTCTTAAAACACCTGATAAAAGATTCTGACGAAGCATCAGGAACCAAATCTAAATGTATGGCTCTTGTACTAGCACATGTAAATAAAGCGATAAACACTTTGTTCATTTGTCCACTAGAAGAATATATATCTTTCACATATAACGGACCCGCATAATCAACTCCAACCTTCGAGAAACCAAAATCATCACTAACACGAAATTCTGGTAATTGTGGCTGTATTGGTACACCATATGACTTTCCTTCTAATCTTCTACAGATAAGACACTGTTTTATAACCACTTTTACAACTTGTCTACCTCGAACAACCCAGAATCTGGCTCTCAACTCAGACAAAGTATCCTGTACTCCATTATGGTAAACTCTTTCATGACATTCACGAATTACTAATCTAGTAAAATAATGTTCTCCATCTAGCAGAATAGGAAACTTCGTATCGTAAGGTAAAGGAGAATTCTCTAATCTACCATGACATCTAAATAAACCATTTTCATCTTCCTTCAAATTTAATGATTCTGTCTGTTTTTGAAATTTATCTTTAGTCCTCAGTTCCATCTGCATCTCTTTAATCCATAAGTATTCAGCGTCTGTAATCTCACCAACAGTAAGATCTCCATGTCTACACTCTGTACCTTTAACTCTGGATTTTAAATTATGGATAAAACGAATAACATAAGCTGTAACGCGAAGTAATAATCGGAGACTACTATATTTATTAACATCGATACTCGTACTTATTTTAGTATAGGAAACTTGAACATTCGTAACTAGAACAGAAGTCTTTTCTTCTTCACTCACATCAGGTAATTCTACATTATGCAGTAACCATTGATATTTGGAATCTGTTAGGAAAGCTGGACCGTGCCACCATAACTCATTGTTTATTAGATCTACAGCTTTACAACCGCGAGATACAATATCACTAGGATTGTTCGACGAAGGTATATAACTCCAATCATCAGTAGATGATAAACGTCGTATTTCTGTGACTCGATTGTGAACAAATTGCTTGAATTCTTTTGAAACATTCTTAATCCAACTTAAAGCTACCGTTGAATCAGACCAATAGAAAGTTTTAAAGTCTATCTTATCACTTAAAGCTTCACGGATACTATTAGCTAATCTCACGGAGACTAAACAGGCTAGCAGTTCGAGACGTGGTATTGTCATTTTCATCGCAGGTACAACTCGGGATTTCGACGCGATCAGATTACAATGAATCTCACCAGATGAATGAATACAACGGATATACGCACAACAACCGTATGCGCGTTCGGATGAATCGCCAAATACATGTAATTCTATAATAGCATCATTGAATAAATCATAACAAATACAACGCTTAATAATAACAGAATTAACATCACTCAAACTACGTACTAGTTCTAACCAATAATTAGTAAATAAATCATCTAATGGGTCATCCCATTCTAAATGTTCTTTACACAATGTTTGGAAACATAATTTAAATAATAATACAATAGGAGCAATAAGACCTACTGGATCGTAAAATTTTGCAGTAACACAAAGTACAGCACGTTTCGTAACTCGGTCATCTTTGACACTAGATTCTACACTACTTAAGATTTTCTCAAATTCAAATTGAAAAGTGTCTGCATGACAGTTCCACTTTTGACCTAACACACTAGGACTGTCGTAGTTACCATTTTGAAGAAACAGGCTATAACTACGATCTTCTTCGGTTATACAAGGAATATTGGTGTGAACACTATTACTATACTCTGTTTCAGGAAATACATCACTTTCATATAACAATTTCATTAGATCAGGAGAATTACTGACCCATTTGCGTAAATTAAAACCCCCACTCTGCAAACCTAACTTTACTTGTTTGCACATTTCGAAAGCTGACTGTACATCAGAGGAACCGGATGCAAAATCATCTACATACAATGATCTCAAAGTTTTATGTACAAAATCTAAATCATAAGGAAAATGAAGATTAAGATGGTGTCTAATAGTTGCATTCAAAATAAAAGGGCTAGAAGTGACACCAAACACAACGCGATTAAATCTAAAAACCTGAACTAAAGGTTCATCTTTAAAGGGATCATCCACCCATAAAAATCTTAGGAAATCTCTATGCTCTGGGGCTATAAGAATATTCAGAAATGCTTTCTCTATATCAGCTAATACCGCAATAGAATTCAATCGAAATCTTAACAACATATCAAAAATTAGAGGATTCAATGAAGGACCTGCAAATAAACAGTCATTTAAACTTAAACCACCAGATGGTTTTGCGGAAGCATCGTATACCACTCTAAGCTTAGTTGTATCTTTATCAGGACGTAAGACCTCTCTGTGAGCTAAATAATGAACATTACCTGGATTAGATATGTGACAGCTAGGAACATTGCTAATAATACCTGTATTCAATTGCTCATTAATAATTCTATTGTATTCTTGTAAAACATCAGGCTTCTTTTTTAATCTATACAATAAGGAACTTAAACGCTTTGAAGATTCAAAATAACCATCTGATAAAATAGGAGAATAATCCTTAAATGGAAGCTTAGCTTCATACCTTTTAAATGACTCATTAAAGTGAACATCTTCAATAAAATCTGAAAGTACACTGGACTCATCTTTTCTTATACCTATTGTTTCTAAATCCCAAAACTTTGATAATTCGTTCTTAACTAAATTAATATCACTAGTACTATGGCTTTCAGTTGAAATATGCAATACATGTGTTGATGATAGATTAACAGTACAACCATTATTCACATTACAATTCAATGGGCCTGATATTATCCAACCTAATCTAGAATTGAGGGCAACAGGACTTGAAGGCTCCCCCCGTCTAAGGTCTCCATTAAAGAAATTCCAATAATAATCTGCACCTATAAGTACATCTACACTAAAATTAGGGTTTCTGGATGGGTTGGCAAGTGTAAGGCCCTGTAAATGTGGATATTTATCTATTGCAATATGATTACATTGATCACTAACGGTACTACAAATATTCGGAATACAATAAGCTTTTACATAAACTTCCATGCCATCATTACAAGTTACTGCTAATTGAACAATATCGCTTGTGCGATACCTAGGAGTTTCTTCCCCGAATATTTTTATTAATAAATTTTCTCGCCCTATTGTCTTCAAGTTCAAACGCGTTCTATGTGCCTCGGTTACATAAGTTCTCTGACTACAAGAGTCAAACAAAATGTTAGTATTAACACCGGGATGTCCTGGATCACTTACAGGAGCAATAGCAGTTTGTAATAAAACCGAATTACATGAATTATTGACACACATATTAGTAGATGACATGGGCGTGGCCATAGGCACAGTTTGATATTTAGGAGAAGTTTGTTCAACATTTTCATTCTGTCTCGGAGCTGTACTTGAATCACAAATTGCTCGGTTGTGCTTTTCACCGCACTTAAAACATTTATAATTAACGTTACACTGTTTCATCACGTGTCCGGATCTAAGGCAAACGAAACATTTACCTTTCTTACGAAGGATTGCTCTACGTTTTGAAATATCAACTACAACAGCACAATCTGCAGACGAATGTTGGTCTCTACAGAACACACAATATGGAACTCGATGGCTGTCTCGTGGATTACTGGAATACAAGGTTGAAGCAGTACTAGGATTTAATTTAGGCCTAAACTCAAATTTCTTGTTAAAACTGGAACTAACGGCAGGGGCAGGTTTTGTTGTCATTAAGTCTATTCTTTCGCGGGCCTCTAACTCACTCTTAAAAGTTGATAATAGATCATCAATACCCCACTGTTCTTGACTGGATTTTCTACTAATAATTAATCTTAAATCTTCTGGAATCTTGTTTAAAATTATAGGAATCAATACTGTACCATAACTCTCTGAACTGATACCCAAGGACTTCAAGCTTCTAATATGTACTTCTATGGAATCATATAAAGTTCTAAGTTTTCTTATATCATGAATATTCGCGGCTGTAGGTAAACTCAAGAGAGCATCTATATGACTAGAAATTATAATCTGTTTATTGGCAAAACGATCATTCAAAATCTTCACAGCTTCATCATAATTATCACCGGTTAGTGTCATGCCGTCTACACAATTCAAGGCTGTTCCACTCAACAGACTTCGTAAATAATTAAACTTGTCAACTTTAGAAATTTCTGTATTTTCATGAACAGCTGTCTTAAAACTCTCCCAGAAAGACTGCCACGATTTAGGTTCTCCGTTAAACTGGCCTAAGATTAGTTTGGGTAGTTTTGCTCTGTGTACCTGTCTTGAATTGTACCGCTCACCGTTATTACTTTGATTTGACAAGTCAAGGTCGTGTGAATCTGTTGACGGAAGGGAGGCAACTCCAGTTTGACGTGTGTTGGATAAGGCATGATTATCGGCCCCATCGGATACGACATTGGAGATTTTCAAATTTCCCAGGACCAAATCTATATCTGCTAAATTACTGGCGATTACCTCTTGAAATTCACTTGATTCACAGATTTCGTTGACAATCTCTTCCTCAACCTCTAATCCATCCAAGATAACTGCATCCAAACTTGCCAAAGTAATTTTCTTTTCTTTTAAGACTTGCTTGTAACCCTCTAAACGGTTTATTTCTGTGGAATCTCCATGACGTACACATGAAATAATTTCTTTCACAGTCTGTGTACATTTTCGTAAGTAAGCTCTATGCCCACCTCTCTGACGTCTACATTTCTGAAGGTCGACTTCGCTCATTTCATCTATGTCCTTGGACGCCATTTTGGATATTTCTAGAATTAATGGTACTCCTCTCACTTATCCGTCTCGTCGGACCATGTTATGTTTTTCAAAGATTCTATAAAACACTCTAAACGTCAGCTGCACTCGGAGAGTGTGTGGAAACAAATGATGCCATCTAAACTCTGGTATCTAGGAGTATAATATATTTTATTCAGACTTCACTCATACTACACTTATAAAAACGTGGTCAGGAAACAAAGTCAAAGTTAGAGATAACTCTATTTACCTATAAAGTGGAGTTATCTCCCTTTACTCGTGAGGACTGTATTTTTATGTCTTACTGATATACTATTTTCTTAACACAGGGCTAAGAAATTTCATTGGTTGATGCTTTGGGACAATTAAATAACCAAGATTCTATCTGATAGAGAGTGATGAAACGTAGTGTCTAGTTTATTGCTCGAAATTTTAAAAAAGATATTAGATGTGTGAGATAATTAATATGTCTCATCTATTTAGTTTGGAATTTTTGGAGACATCAGACTCACCGTTAGCTTGTTAGTATTATTAAGAATTCACACAGAAAAATCTTTATGTGTACTGAAGAAATTGCACATTGGAAGTTGAAAAGGGAGATGCAGTAAACTCTTCCATCTTCGTAATGAGCGATTATGTAAAAATTGTAACCTTCAATAGATAAGTCACATACAAGTTCGACCGGAGAAATAAAAAGACATTTATTTACTCAGATATTTATTTATTCAATGAAAGAAAAATACTATTAGCCTACAAATATATCCACCTTCTCGATACAGTTTCGATATTGCATCTATTTCTGGTAGTATAATGAACGTTTTGTAGGTTTTACACTAAATAGTAAAAGTAAACTAATATAGAACTATTACAAAACCAACATGTTAAGTCAAAAAGTTACTGCACATATTCGACAATAGATAAGTCACATACAAGTTCGACCGGAGAAATAAAAAGACATTTATTTACTCAGATATTTATTTATTCAATGAAAGAAAAATACTATTAGCCTACAAATATATCCACCTTCTCGATACAGTTTCGATATTGCATCTATTTCTGGTAGTATAATGAACGTTTTGTAGGTTTTACACTAAATAGTAAAAGTAAACTAATATAGAACTATTACAAAACCAACATGTTAAGTCAAAAAGTTACTGCACATATTCGACAATTTTTTTCTCTTTTGTCCACCATAATGAACGTAAAACAATCGTATCGGTCAGGTAATCGACCAATCAATTTGGCGGCGGTTACGTCATCACGCTCTAGGCACGGGATATGAATGGGGTGCGGACTTGCCCCTAGTGCGAACTAGCCCCGCTCTCCCCTATGCCGACACAAACTGATTTCAACACATGGTTTTTAAGTACCTTTCGTCCGTCTTGGGACTATTCATAAATAATGTCATTAACATATATTGAAATATTTGAAATGCATCACAATGCAAAATGCTTATTTATTAATTGTGACTTCCATACTCAAATAAACTCAAAGTTGAAGTTGTGAATAAACTATTATTATTATAATTCGTTCCATTTAATTTGAGCAGACGAAACTTGTTGTAACACATTATCCAAGATGGCGACCTCCAATGGAAGTACTTGCAAAATCGGACCTTCAATTTTAAATGCAGACTTATCTTCACTTGCCAGTGAATGTCAGCGGTTTATGGAATGTGGATCCGATTATTTACATCTTGATGTAATGGATGGCCATTTCGTTCCGAACTTAACATTCGGCCATCCTGTTGTAAAATGCCTGCGACCGAAGCTGCCTGGAGTTTTCTTTGAAATGCACATGATGGTTCAAGATCCAGAAAAGGTTTGCTCATTTTGTTTCGTTTCACGCAATTTAATTTTCTGAATCATGTAACTGTGAAGATGCATTGACATCCCATATGTTCATAATTTAGTGTTATGGTCCATACATGTCACGGAATGACGTAGGGATACCTATATAGGCCGACCTTTTCCCGTCAGGCAAAACTCATGTAGGCCTAGCCTATATATACAGACTATACATGTAATATATAGGCCTGGTAGGTCTATGACTACTAAAAGTTCCAAAGATGGTTTCAAGAATTATTAGAAATGATATTTTTTATCGAATTTTAGTGTTAACTAATGAATTTAGCAAACTTTGAATTAATGTCCAATTGTTTTTATTTTTTGCTTTTCCACACAATGATATAGTAATATAGCTGCATATAAATATGCTTAGTCATTATTTCATTTTGAAAAATTATAAATTGTGTATTTTAGCACACATATGTAAGGCCACCTAAAAAAAAAATAGTTGGTGATCTTCCTTTTTCTTCAAATACTGTGGGAGGGAGGGCGTTTTTTATTTTTATTTTTTTGGTAATGAATATACAGAATAAGCAATATACTTCAGGAATATTGACCTTTTATTTCATGTCAAAACACAACTCATCTGCACATAAAGCCACTGATCGTCATTTGAATCGTCAGATTAATTATTTAAACTTTAGATATTCCGGCTTGGATTCAATCAGATAATACAAAGAGATATATAACCGAACACTTAGGCCTATGTGGTGCTGACTGGTTGCAGGATATCAAATGTTGCAAAATTTTCAATTCATAAAGCATAGGCCTATCATGCCTTTGGACTGATATTCTTTCATAATATTGTAGTTTGCGAATAGTAAGAGAAGACCAGAAGAACCCGTAAAAAAAAAAGAAAAAATGTTTTGCATAACGACTAACAATCACTATAAAAGTATAATCGGTCGATTTAGTCATTCATGCCCCACATGGCCGAGGACCATTCCGAAAATCAGTCGATTTAGTCATTTTTTCGAGATACTGTTCCATGTAATTCAGAATTGGTGAGACATATTCCCATCTTCACATATAGTTTCAGGTTGTATTGTACTCAAAATATTGTATTTGACGCTGTATGCGTACAAACGAAAATGTCGGCCATTGCTGCCGTTAACAGGTCGCAATTTGTTTATAAATGTCATTCAGTCCTACGCATTTTAAGAGTATTGGAACATGTGTCAATAATTATATCTGCTTAGGAATTTCGTAGCCTGGCTACATTTTGAAACTTTTACCACTGGTTTTAAACATCGTAAGAGGGTCATCTATGAAAACAAACAAAAAAAAATCTGGTCGGGTAGAATTTTCTGGGCAGGCGGGGACGATCACCAACTAATTGTTTTTATGTCGCCTAATCATGCTTGTTCAAATATGAAATGATATTAAAGGAGCTAATGAAACATGCATTATGCAAGAGCTAAACCTGCCAATTACAAGTCTTTGTTTAGGCCTGAAATGTTATCTAAATTATCAATTAGGCATTAATTAACTTATCCAGACCATAATACACCGATATCTAGGTCAGTGTGCCCACTTTTCTAATAAAAACAAGTTTCACCCAGAGGAGGAACAATAGAGGGATTGACAAGCGTTAATGAGGGAACAATAGAGAAATTAACAAGGGATTAATTGGTGTGGTCAGTACTTAGCACATATCTCCTGATATGTGAACTACAGCCCACCTGTATTTGCAGAAGTAAACTGGAAGTGACTAAATGATTGGTGAGATGAAATTGACGAATTTTATGAAAACATGATTACACATGAATATAATATTCAGTCTTATGATGTGGAACCACTTTCACACTGAAGGCCCACGTACAATAAACCATGTTGAAGAATGACATTCGAAGATCGCATCCATTCTTGCCACCCCTCACCCAAATATCTTGAAGTTGGTAGATTTACTTAAGAATGAGCAAGCGTACTCCGAGGTCACCATACTGCAGTTGGGTGCCAACGGCAAACTACGGCCTAAGGGAAGGCAGTACGGGCAATAACTTGAAACCCGACTTCAAACTCTGAAAAGTGATCTTCAGAACGGTATAAAGACTTTATTCGAGTATGCCGACGGCGTAGCCCATTTAACTGCTTTGTAAATGACATGAATGATTATAGATTTGATTGTTTATGTTTTACTATTATGATATTTTAAATTTTAACCAATTCATTGTTTATGTTGTATATATGTTTATCCCATTATTATTAGTATGTTATATTTTATTGAATTGTAAAATGTAATGTATGATATATCAAACAGAGAAAAATAAAACAAAAACTTCATATAGTAATATCTATATTTTTTCCTTCAAAGTACCCACTATCAAATAATCCTAATCCGCTTAATACACTAATCCAATTAATTCTTAATTGGACTTAATCCCTAAGTGGGGACACACCCAGCCTTCAATGTTGGCTGGATTATATTCCTATATGCTGCTTAACAACCATTGATAATTAAATTTAAAACATGGATAATCGAGACTGCTGTTTATATTAATGATTTTAGTAATGATGACCGAGGCTAGGTGAAATATTCACCCGCTTCGTTCTCGGCTCATAGTGGATCAATTTGACTGAAATATTTCGCAAATTACCTTTACACTATCTAGTTTTTACCTATATAGTGAGAACTGCCAACTCTTTATCTTGTCTCTCATAATGTATCTTTAAATCACAATTCTTTGGCACCTAGAAATGGACATAAATGAGTGGTATATAGTGCATACCAGAACAATAATTTTATATGTCCTGAATGTAACTCATTTACCTTCAGTTGTTTCTGTTTTTACTGTAATTTCTAATCAGTTATGTGTAACCAGCTTGGTAGTTTATCCTACTGGTTTCTTCTTGTTATAAATTATAACAAACACTTGATTCAGCTAAATGTAGAGTTTTATGTACACAGCAATAACAATTATAACAGACAATATATACAGAGTGGTATAATAACTACACAATTATGTTCAACTAAAGAAGTATAATATCAAGAGTTGGCATAACTATCAGTGTAGTCTGTACCTGTATCTCCGACTCCACTTGTCTTTCATGGGTCCATCTTCATATTTATATTCTTGAAGATGTAACCCCTAGATACCTACATTACAATTACCATAACACAACAATTTAGACAAAGATTAAAATATTAAAAGTATATAAAGAGTATTAGAACATAGAAAATAAGCTTATAATATTAATTATATACATGTATTAAAATCTAACAATTAACACACATTATTCAATTCAATCTCAACCTCATAGACTGGTAGTTAAGAGGACTATGCTTTAATTAAAGATGTCATATCATTGTTAAGGTAACCCATAATTAATTCAACCATAGAAAGTAATCATAGGGTCTAGACAGACCCTGGTGACATATGTTTGGCAAAATTCACATAAAGTCTAAAGTGAATGGCAGTCTCATGGGAATGTTTAGCTTCGTTCATTGAGTCACTTGAAAGCACTCAGGTTTGCGATTCATGTGCCAATTTTAAAAAATTTTTTTTGTCTTAAATGTAGGATATCAGAAGCCCTACTTTTTATACGCCCACATTTTTTAGTGGACGTATATTGTCGTCGCCCCTGTCTGTCCGGACGTCCGTCCGTCCACAATTTGTTTGTGGACTCTCTACAGGTCACAATTCTTATCTGATTTTGACAAAACTTGAAATATAGGTTTATCCCCAAAAGATCTCGGCTGCATTCGATATTGGCATGTATCGGATCAAAACTTCATGGATTATGGCACCTGATTGTACGAAAAATCACGTTTTTAGCTTGTGGACCCTATAGAGGTCACAATTTTGAACCGATTTTGATGAAACTTGACATGCATATGTATAACCCAAAGATCTTGGTTCCTTCCGATATTTGCACCTATCGGAACGTAATTTCCTGAATTATGGCCCCTGATTGTCCGAAAAATCATCTTTTTTAGCTTGTGGTCCCTCTGGAGGTCACAATTATTATCCGATTTAAAAAAACGTTTGATTATATCACCTTTACACCCTAAGGCAGGTTGAGTTCGAATTTCGGGAAATCGGACCAAAATTGCCATACTCGAACAGTGTAAAAATTTGGTATTATCAAAGTTGTGGACCATAATCATTGTCGGCTTCGAATTTCATGAATATCAGACTGCAACTGAACAACAAAATGGCTGCTCCCAATACAGTATGAAATACAGGACTTAATGATGTAGGAAAAATCACTTTCGGTATTGCTTGTTCTCTATCCATCTCTCAAAAATGTGGGCTTATACTGCCTGGCAGTGCCAGCCTATCTTTATGATAAGATAACAACATCAATGTTAGATAACGACATCAATGTTGATTTAAATTAACCAAAATGTCTTGTTTGCATGTTATGTCTTGTTTGCATGTTATGTTAAAGACTGTTGATGATATCTGAGTTAAAAACTTGGCTCCTTTAATACTCTGGATATGAAATTTATTATATGAGCTTAACATTAAATTGGGGGGTTGGGATGGCCTAGTGGTCTTGAGTGCCGCGCTTCGACCTCTAGCTGGCCGGTTTGAGTGTATGTGGCATGGAGACAGGGGCGCCTTCTCAACCTCGTGGGTTTCCTCCGGGCACTCCGGTTTCCTCCCACTGCTAAAGACCCCTAAGCGCATGCGAATTATTGAAATAAAATTAAACCATATGTTAGTCCCGAAATGACCTAGTTTCTGTTGAGTGGACGTTAAACCCCATTTCTCTCTCTCTAACATTAAATTGTTTACAGATGATCTATTTTTATAGAGCTAAACTTACCTTAATTTTTTGTTATTTTAACTAAACATGTGCAGGTCATGATAGTTAAAGAGTAATACTACCGTATTGTGCTTGTCTGTAAAACATATAGTAATATTTTTTGTGGAGAGAGAGGGATTTAACATTCACTCGACACAAACTAGGTCATTTTGAGACTAACACATGGTTGAATTTTTAGTTCAATAATTCGCTTGCAGGTAGGGGTTTTTAGCAGTGGGAAGAAATGGAGGACCCCGAGAAAACCCACAAGGTTGGACAAACGGACCTACTCCTTGTGAATGTCACGTAGAAGCAGGGGATCAAAATCACGCCAGTTGATTCAATGACATACCTTATGATTCAGCATGCACACGCTAACTTTTGGGCCATCCAGTGCCCCCCACCCTTGCATTAATTATGGGTGTTTCTCATATTTGGAAAATATTTTGGAAATTGTCTTTCACAAATACTCAACAATTTACATGAAAAGAAATGAAATGGAGTTAAATGACCTACTTACAATTAACATAAGGCCTTTCTTATTTTATTTATTTAAGTGGGTTGAGCCAGTTGCTGATGCTGGTGGTGATATGTACTCATTTCATTTCGAAGCTACAAAAGATCCTGAATTGTGTATTAGAAAAATAAAAGAAGCTGGCATGAAGGTATGGTATTTTTTTTTATCATAATATCTTGTCCATCTAAATATAAAACACTCCAAACTTTGAAAGGCAAAAGAGACAAAAAATATTATATCAACACAAATAAGGGCTGAAAAGATAATAATTTAGAAGTCAAGATGGAATATACAAATGAAATATATATTTAAAGGGTTACAACTGTACTGGATAGATAGCAGGACTGCATATCGCTTTCAGTAGAACTGAAGTTTTTAAGCATGTGACATGTTCTATTGATAATTTGTAGTACCTTAAGTCTGTACTTGACACAATTAGTTTATTCCACACTGGATTGTTATTCCCTCAAATAGAATGTTAACGATGTAGGTAGCTTCATTCATATAGGCCCTAATAACATTTATTCTGTTGACATAGAATTGAAGTAGTTAAATTTGTTTTGTGAGTACAGGTCATTCTAAAATCCTTTTTATACGCCCACATTTTCATGTGGACGTATTATGTCGTCGCCCCTGTCCGTCCGGACGTCCGTCCGTCCGTCCACAATTTGTTTGTGGACTCTCTACAGGTCACAATTCTTATCCGATTTTGACGAAACTTGAAATATAGGTTTATCCCCAAAAGATCTCGACTGCTTTCGATATTGGCATGTATTGGATCAAAACTTCATGGATTATGGCCCCTGATTGTATGAAAAATCACGTTTTTAGCTTGTGGACCCTATAGAGGTCACAATTTTGAACCGATTTTGATGAAACTTGACATGCATGTTTGTAACCCAAAGATCTTGGTTCCTTTCGATATTTGCGGCTATCGGAATGTAATTTCCTGAATTATGGCCCCTGATTGTCCGAAAAATCACCCTTTTTAGCTTGTGGTCCCTCTGGAGGTCACAATTATTATTCGATTTAAAAAACCGTTTGATTATATCACCGTTACACCCTAAGGAAGGTCGAGTTCGAATTTCGGGAAAATCGGACGAAAATTGCCATACAAAATGGCCGCCGTTTGTACGCGAATACTGTTAAAAAATGGTATATCAAGGTTGTGGACCCTGTGGAGGTCACAATTTTGATTCAATTTTGATGAAACTTGAAATTCATGGTTATAACCCAAAGAACTTGCTTCCTTTCGATATTTGCGCATATCGGATTGTAACTTCCTGAATTATGGCCCCTGATTATACCCAAAATCGCCCTTTTTTTTAGCTTGGAGGTCACAATTATTATTCGATTTAAAAAACCGTTTGATTATATCACCGTTACACTCTAAGGAAGGATGAGTTCGAATTTCGGGAAAATCGGACCAAAATTGCCATACAAAATGGCTGCCATTTGTACGCGAATACTGTTAAAAAATGGTATATCAAGGTTGTGGAACCTGTGGAGGTCACAATTTTGATTCGATTTTGATGAAACTTGAAATTCATGGTTATAACCCAAAGATCTTGCTTCCTTTCGATATTTGCGCATATCGGATCGTAACTTCCTGAATTATGGCCCCTGATTATACGCAAAATCGCCTTTTTTTTAGCTTGGAGGTCACAATTATTATCCGATTTAAAAATCTGTTTGATTATATTACCGTTACACCGTAAGGAAGGTTGAGTTCGAATTTCGGGAAAATCAGACCAAAATTGCCATACAAAATGGCCACCGTTTGTACGTGAATACTGTTAAAAAATGGTATATCAAGGTTGTGGACGCTGTAAAGGTCACAATTTTAATTCGGTTTTGATGAAACTTGAAATTCATGGTTATAACCCAAAGATCTTGGTTCTTTTCGATATTTGCGAATATCGGATCGTAACTTCCTGAATTATGGCCCCTGGTTATACGCAAAATCACCCTTTCTTTAGCTTGTGGTCCCTCTGGAGGTCACAATTATTATCCTATTTAAAAAAACGTTTGATTATATCATTGTTACACTGTAAGGAAGGTTGAGTTTGAATTTCGGGAAAATCGGACCAAAATTGACAGACAAAATGGCCGCCGTTTGTACGCGAATACTGTTAAAAAAATGATATATTATGGTTGTGGACCCTGTATAGGTCACAATTTTAATTCGATTTTGATGAGGAAGGTTGAGTTCTAATTTCGTGAAAATCGTACCAAAATTGCCAGACGAAATGGTCGCCGTTTGTACGCGAATAGTGTAAAAATATGGTATATCATGGTTGTGGACTCTCTACAGGTCACAATTCTTATCCGATTTTGATGAAAAGTCACATTTCTAGGTTGTGTACCGTCACACCATAATCATTGTCGGTTTCGAATTTCATTGATATCAGACTGGAACTGACCAACTAAATGGCTGCTCCCAATACAGTATGAAATATAGGACTTAAAGATGTAGGAAAAATCACTTTCGGTATTGCTTGTTCTCTGTCCATCTCTCGAAAATGTGGGCGTATCCTGCCTGGCAGTGCCAGCCTATCTTTTTTTAGCTTGTGGTCCTTCTGGAGGTCACAATTATTATCCGATTTAAAAAAACGTTTGATTATATTACCGTTACACCATAAGGAAGGTTGAGTTCGAATTTCGGGAAAATCGGACCAAAATTGCCATACAAAATGGCCGCCGTTTGTACGCGAATACTGTTAAATAATGGTATATCAAGGTTGTGGACCCTGTAAAGGTCACAATTTTAATTCGATTTTGATGAAACTTGAAATTCATGGTTATAACCCAAAGATCTTTGTTCTTTTCGATATTTGCGCATATCGGATCGTAACTTCCTGAATTATGGCCCCTGGTTATAAGCAAAATCCCCCTTTCTTTATCTTGTGGTCCCTCTGGAGGTCACAATTATTATCCGATTTAAAAAACCGTTTGATTATATCACCGTTACACCGTAAGGAAGGTTGAGTTTGAATTTCGGGAAAATCGGACCAAAATTGACAGACAAAATGGTAGCCGTTTGTACGCGAATACTGTTAAAAAAATGGTATATCATGGTTGTGGACCCTGTATAGGTCACAATTTTAATTCGATATTGATGAGGATGGTTGAGTTCTAATTTCGTGAAAATCGTACCAAAATTGCCGGACGAAATGGTCGCCGTTTGTACGCGAATAGTGTAAAAATATGGTATATCATGGTTGTGGACTCTCTACAGGCTACAATTCTTATCCGATTTTGATGAAAAGTCACATTTCTAGGTTGTGTACCGTGACACCATAATCATTGTCGGCTTCAAATTTCATTAATATCAGACTGGAACTGACCAACTAAATGGCTGCTCCCAATACAGTATGAAATACAGGACTTAAAGATGTAGGAAAAATCACTTTCGGTATTGCTTGTTCTCTGTCCATCTCTCGAAAATGTGGGCGTATCCTGCCTGGCAGTGCCAGCCTATCTTTGTTTCATTCTTTGAACTGTTATTATCTTTTTAGGTTGGTTTAGGTATAAATCCACCAACGCCAGTAGAAGTTGTTCTACCATATGTCGATCAAGTAGATCTTATTCTAGTCATGACAGTTAATCCAGGATTTGGAGGACAGTCATTTATTGCAGAATGTTTACCAAAGGTAAAAATGTCTGCATATATTCTCTTGGTATTTAAGCTTATATACACCCACATATATACCAATGCCTAAAATCTGATAAAACATTAAAGACGGAAATAACATGTGCTAATACAGGCAATGAATGAACAAAGCCATGAAATTGATACTTAAATTTTGAGTGATGTACTGCATAATTGTCGTATGAGTCATCATCCAACAAAGGGCTATTATTAATACATATTAGGCTATACCAAGTAATACTATATTATTTGTTCTAAATTTTTGACCAATCATATCCTAATTTTCCACACAGTGGTTTCTGTCTTTAGTCCTAACCAATGTGGGGGTGGAGTGTAATGTGTAGTGGTGTGAATGGTCTAACAGGTGTGATGATGGTAAAGTCTGTCCATCTTTTAAGTGGCATGGTTCTGAACCTAAGGAGATGGATTGTCTGCCCGATTTTGTCATTTAGGCATCTAGTAACACCTATATACATTTAGGTCTCTTTTAATCCAAGCCAGGAGATCATCTATACTATCTATTTTTGATTGGCTTTCATAAATAATCTGATATTTGCAACAACTGTAACATGGAAATTTTTTTATTTTCTTAAATATGCAAATAACGCGTTGAGACCTTTAAGATCATTATAAAACTGTTCCTTTAAGATGTGAAAACCCCCTGGTAATATTGTTAATGCTATAGATACCAAATATTGTTGCAGAATCAGATTTTATGGTCTGCTATACCCTTAGATATCCTAGCTATAGACTTGACATTTTATATTCCTGTCCCTTACTGCTAAATATACATGTACATGTATATGATGTCATAGGACATTTTAACCCATCTCAGAGGATCAAGTGTTAAATGAGTTTTTTTTATCATACCTTTCTTTTCCCAGGTTCAGTTTTTGAGAGAGAAATATAAAAATCTTGATATTGAGGTTGATGGTGGAGTTGGGCCCTCAACTATACAACAGTGTGCTGATGTATGTCATATTATCATTATGCCTGTTTTGTAATAATAATCTATTCAATTGACCTACCAGTATTAGAGTGAAAATGTAGCATAAATTGTAGTACAAATTCTTCAGCCTCACATGTTGAAAAACCTTGTAATTTACATGTATTCTTCAAAATGGGTTACTCCAAATTGTCAAAATGTGAGATTGAAAGCAATTATAAGAAGATAATAAAATTCCTTAATTGGGCGGAGTAGCTTACAGTTAATGGAAAATCAGTACTCTTCAAATAATCATTTTATTCCTAGTTTCCACTGGGCATTTTTTGCCTCTGGGATGTACTACTTATGGAAACTTTCGGCCGAATCAATCGATGCCGAATTTTATTCGGCCGAATGGGTGGACACACCAGCCGAATGCTTCGCCCGATTCACCAGTCGATTACGTCACCTTTCACGTCACATGATCAAAACATGGCGGCGTCAATGTTTTCAAACAATCACGTGACTTCTCGATATGAGTGACGATTGGCTAATGAATTCTACATTCGGTCGAATGCTTCGGCGAAGCGGACACACCAGGCAAATATCATTCGGCCGATTAAATATTCGGCCGAATATATCAAACCTATTTGATTCGGGCGAATCATTGGACACACTAGGCGAATTTTAACGCCGATTGATTCGCCCGAATCATTCGGCTAGTGTGTCCACCGCTTAAGACCATCCTTCTGTGGTGTGGTATTTATAGTATTTAACTACCCTATGGCGTGGAATAATAAACTGGAATGGTTTATTTACTTTGTCTCAAAATTTCAGCCCAATATATTGAGTTGTTTGGGCGTGAATGTCAAAACTGCTTACATGTAACCCTTTTAAGATTCCGAGTCAATTTTTTTGTTGGGTGACCTGATAATTGATTCCCATCCTTCGAGGTCTACACAATGAATGACCCATGTGCTGTACTTGATAACTAAAGGTAAATTTCACCTACACATTATTGTTATGAAATATCAAAAGACAATGCATAATACAGCTTGGGACAACGGTCTCCATTTCCAGATAAGGACTGACAGATTTAAGTTGTTTGACAATGTATCACATATGTTGAGTTAGTTCTTGGCCCTAAGAAGAGGATTTTAAGGGATTTTAACACAAAATTAAGCAGTTTTATTCTCCAAAATACTATTGGGATTGACCCTTTAAGATTTGATAGAATCATTGGAGTTTGTCTGTCTAGATGATATTTAGATTCTAGATAGACAGGTTGTTTTCAGTCAAGGTGATGCATGTCTTGAAATAAAATGTAGAGGATTATTTTATGTTGTGTTTTTTATAGACTCTATATGCATGCTTCATATCTTTAAGCATCTTAAAAAACTCAACATATATATATATATTAAAGTAGATAAATGTATAAATAAATAAGAAATTTGTACAGGTAAAAATTTCTCCACTATACTTCATTCTGACATATATTAAATCATATAAGCTAGCTGTTTGCCTTCTATGGGCGTCTGCACATATAATAATGTATGCACGTTTCATATTCTTTGAGTATCTTAGATGACTCAATGTAAAATATTCCTACATTATAGACTGCAAGTTTTTAAACCAAGACTTTAAAATGTATTATGTTGGGTTTGTTTCTATCTGCAGGTTGGAGCAAATGTAATTGTATCTGGTAGCGCTATTGTGAAGAACGAGAATCCACGTGAAGTTATTAAATATATGAGAAAAGTTATAGATGATGCTTTACAGAAGAAAAGATAACTCTAACTATCCCATATTACAGCTTCAAAATTATCTGTCAAGAACCATTTTGAATGCAATGGAAGATTTTAAAAATTTTGACAAGTATGACATAATGATCGTTTTTGACCGTTCAGGAAAGTACAATCTTGCTTTATCCTATTGAGAAGTATCAGTTGGTTTTACAGTTCAAGTAGCTTGATTTTATTAAAAACATTTTCAGCTTAGCATTTGTAATTTACCATTATTTATTCTTGTTGAGAATGAGCTGTCTGTATATATTTCTATGAAAAATTTTATATCAAATGATCTCAATAGTTTTATTACATTTAATATACATGCTATACTAATATATTACGGTAGTAATTAATCTTTAATTATGGCCTAATAAGACACATTTGTCAAATTTTTAAAACACAGCTGCTGGTAGTAGATTTATTTATAAATTTAACTTCTGTATTCAAAGAACTTTAGGTATCTGACATATGCATAATCTTATACAATGCCAGAGATATCTAAAATGATATTTTTTAGCAAAAACAGCAATTGTAAATTATTGAAACAAAGAGTTAAATTTTTAGGAAAAAAACAGCCATTGTAAATTACTGAAACAAAGATATCTAGACAAAGGACACGAAAAAAGCAAGTGTCCACCAAATACTTTTGGTCTCATCGAAGATTTAGAATAAGGGTGAACTGGGTGAAACATGTACAGCACCTGTATTTTAGATCGCTAGAGCTAGTCACATATGTGTATTTTAGTGTGAACTGATATTACTGGCCATCCGATATTGTTAATTTACAAATATACATTCAAGCCAGATACGATCTTCTGTATACCATATAGTCTGTGGGTGCAAATCTGTTTGGGTTGAGAGTCTTATTTTTTTTTATTTGTTTTATGATATTAGTCTCTGTTATGATCATGACCATGTACTCAAATCAAATAGACACATGTCTTAAATTTGGTTTAAATGTCTTTAGTAGAGTATTAGTGATGTATATTTGTCTGAACAAGGGTAATCATAGTAATATAGTCCCAATTTCCCTCCTACAGGGATACATTTAAAACATGTGTAAATGGAAACACAATTTATTGAATTGATATTGCAAATATATTTAGTGCTCATTTTATTATTTTGTTACAAATTCTTATTAAAGATACATTATGGGAGATTAGATAATTAGTTGGCACTTCTCACTATAATAGTTAAAAACTAGCTAATATAAAGGCAATTTGCTGCAAATTTCAGTCAAATAAATCCACTATGAACCAAGAACTAAGCGAATGAAAGTTCCACTTATCCTCGATCGTCATTTCTAAAGTCAGTAAGACAAAACTAGTAGTCTTGGTTATCCATTTAATCGTTAATTCATGAAGGAAAATTTTGAAGCAAACCGAACTACAATCCAACAAACATCACAGGCTAGCCTTGACATCGAGAGTTGATTATGGTCTGGATAAGTTAATAAATGTCTAATTAATAGCTCTTCTAACTTTTTAAGCCTAAAGAAAGCCCTACAAAAGGCAGATTTTGCTCTTGCACAATATGTCTAAGTTAAAATAGAAGAGTCATACAAATTACAAAGAAACAAAAAACATGTATCTGAAAATAAAATCCTTTTTATTATTCTATTGTTTAATTTAATGTAAAAAGATCACTTTGTAACACTTCATTGTTGTAAGATCAATTAGATGAAGTATATCACCCAAATATAATCTTGTCTAACTCATGGATATTCCAATGAATAATCTCTGTATGTATGTCACCATGGACATCTTACTGTTGGCTTCATTTTTGTCCTCAAATTCGTTGCATTAAAGAACATTATTTTTGTGTAACAAATTGCATTACAGGGTTCACGGCACACACTGTCATCTATTTCATTACATGTAGGAAAGAGCCATTCTTTTTTAAATACAGTGACCCTCAAATAACATCCCCCTCAAAACACTTTTAATAGATATCAAACTGGATTATTATGGTTATCTTTATCAAGTTTTTCTCTTCCTTTTATATACAACCACACTGTATCAACACCAGTTCCTATTGTTTTCTCAGGTTGCCATGTAGGAAATGGAAATCTGCATGCCACAACATGTCTTCCTTCTACCAGTTCTTTGTCTAATTTCTCCTCTAGCTTTGGCATCTGGAAAATAAGCAGTAACTTGGTTTATATTCTCTCTGGGTTAAAAGTTTTTTGTCAGATCGGTCTTCATTAGCCTACTCAGAGGAGAACAGTAGGGTATTACACCCCATTTCATTCATTGTTATCAGATATTCTGCTTTTTACCAACTGACCCTTAGTATTGATAGCATAATACAGATATAAATCACTATTAGTTGAAGTAGTAATAAACTAGCATTAATCAGGAAATGTTGGGCCATGGGTCATATTGCAGATATGCTTAACAAACACCATTTATATTGAGAATTGGGGTGAGTATTGTGAGACTGAACAAGTCATTGCCCACAAATGATTTGATCTTGTCAGTTTTCTAATGGTCTTGCAGTTTTCTCTTACGGCTAAAAGTCGTGGATGCAAGAAATTTTATGATATGAACTATAAATTGTATTGGTTTTGGCATTTGACCTGTTTTTCCTCATTCTATTAAGAATATACTTTTGATCTATTCCAAGCTGAATGACTGGACTTACCATCTGTTCCACACCAAAAATGATAACATTATCATACTGAGAGAGAGATGTCTGAAAATACAAAAAGTGAGAAATAAATATTTTTTCAGCTCAAGCCAATCTGTCATAAATTCTGATCCTTTTGAATTTTAAATACAGAGGAAAACACTCAATTAATTGACCACCCTCTTCGACAACTTAATGGTGTAATTCCAAGATTAATACTAAATACATAATTTCATTTTTTGTCTAAATTCTAAAGGACAATTATCCATTAAAAAACAATTCCAAATTGTAGACAGCCATATTGTCCTTTAGCACTTGTAAATGTAGTCTACCCCAGTCCTGTGAAGAAAACTAATACTGATACCATCTATGGACACAGAATGAAAGAGTGCAAAACTACTGTAGCTCAGATTACTAGACCATTTACTAGTTCTTGTTGGCACTAAATCTTGGCAAGTGACCAAGCAGCCTAAAGAACACTACTGATGAAGGATTTATTAAGCTTGCATTACCTTCCACAAATCTTTCCTGAAAAAAGACACTTGTGAAGAAAGACCATTTTTCCATGCTGTATATCTTGAGTACAAAACTAACCAGTAGTTTAATTCAACTCCACTTGATTTAAATCCTCTCCGTGCTGCATCTAAAACCTGCAAAATATTCATTGAATGATCATAGGGTTATCTGAATATATTATAATTTATTTTTCTAATTTTATTATGTTTATTCAAAAGAGGATGTTAGTTGTCACTGTATTTACCTCTTATTAATAGGTCTACTAAATTCTTGGAAACCCATGTCTTTACTCTATGTATCAAATTTTTGTGACAAGGCACACACAGACAAGGGGGAAAGGCAAGGAAAAAACTATTATATATCTGGCAAATGACGTGGAAAAATCGAATATAATCTATTGGTAGAGCTGCAGGGTAAAGGTCACATATATTTTACTGGGTGGAGCAAAGTGAAAATGTTTTTATTACAACTTTATCATTTTCTTCAATTAAATTGAACTAGTATAAAAAAAGATAGCTTTATCAAGGGGTCTACAGACTCTGCATGGTAAGATTATCTATACCGGTAGCAGAAGCTCATTCAGCTGGTGGAAAGAGAATAGGATCATCAGTATGAAAAATATATACTCGAAGCCTTTTAATATGTATCAGAATGAATTCATTCAAGACTAATGCTTTCCGACGAGTCAAACAACTTTGTAATTCTGAAAATGCAGGTAGGGAAATCTTGCAAAATTTCTCAATGATACCACAATATGTATAATATGAATTTAAATTACAATTCTACCATCTCCACTGCCTATATCAATCAAAGAACCAGTTTGTTTAGTTAATGCTGTAAAAACATTTTGAATTTGAAGAGGGGTGGCTGGAACAAATGGTAGACATATTCTTCTTAATGCTGGTGAAACAAATGGAGTAGCAACGGCATAAATTCCTGCAAATAATCCCCCAAACGTTCCCAATAAAATCACCCCCCGTTTGGTAAGTCCTGGATTATTGACATTGTTGGTTTTATTTTTACTAGATAAAATACTGTCGTCGTCTAAAACGGAAATTACAGTTTTGGAATCAGGTGTCATTTTATGACGAATTATTCAAATTCTCTGTTTTGAATGACATTTCATTGCCAACTTGACAAGAACACGTGAGTAACAACAATCTGCAGGGAAACAAAACGAAAGAAGGCCAAACATCCGGTTTCGTTCAAATGATTGATTGGTAGGAATTTCACACGAAACGAAATACTAATTGGAAAAAAAAACCCAAAACAAACAAGTTTATACATTCCAAGCGATAATTTTATTACCATTCGGTAATAACTATGGAATTTTCATAACACTGAACAAATGCGTGAATGATCTTAAAACATGTAAGACAGTAGAGTGTGAAACTGAAACAATGAATCGGGAGTTATTTCCCTTGAACTTGAAACTGATCATAACTTCCGGGAACATGTCGACCTAAGAATACGTAAAAATTTTGTAAGTCAAATAAAAGTACGTAGCATGACACGGTAATATTACTATGTACCAGGATATAATAAAATTTACGGTCCATATTCCTTTAAAAGCTTGTATCCATGTCTCTGGTTGGTCATCAGTAACTAATTTGTATACTAGTTTACATACATACGACCGTATTATTATTAATACTAATAATATAATAGTATTTGATTTGACCTATCATTACAGTATGTTATGACAATTATAGGCTATTAATATGTATTTTCTTTTGTGGGCATCTCATATTTTTGAATTTATATAATAAAGACAATTACTACTAGTTATAATCACTTGATTAAATTGACAAGTTGACAAAAAAAAAAACCCCTAACATTCTTCTCACTCTCAGACTTTAGTCCAGCTCATTTAGTCATTACAGTTTTACACTCGCCTGTACGTCCAGGGAACTTGTGATTGAATCTTTGTTGAAAAAATGGGTTTTTTAACAGCGTGTTATGTCTCTCATACTGGTTCTAGCGAGATAAGCAAGGTCTTATTTTATCACAAAGATGTTCATTTACATTGGTCAGACGCTCACCACATTGACTGACACGCAACCGTTTAGCGGTAAAAAGTTGCCCAGTAAAATTGACTGGGGCGACCCATTTTTTCGACAAGGATTCAATCACAAGTTCCCTTGACGTACAGGCGAGTGTAATGGAACTAACATTCATAGCTTGACTACTCAGACTTCTGCCACTTCTTCTAAACTAAAGTAGGTCTCTGTTATTCCCATATTTTCATTGTTGTGTATAAAATTATCATAAAAGTATATTTGAATTCCAGATTAGAGGTGAATTGGGGATAAAATTATAAAAGCAAAGAAATGCCTCTCATTGAAGGACTAGGAGATGAAGTAACAATAGTAATTGGTATATTAGTTGTTTTAATCGTAGGGTTATTGGCCTGGTTTTCGACCCACACATCTGATATCCCTTTCTTTAGTGTGATTATTGTAGAACTTTCTCAAAGAGCTAACAGAAATAACAGACAGGCAGCAAACCCTAGTCAAAATGTAGGTCAACATGTTGAAGAAAATGTTAATAATGAAGAACTTAATGCCAATGAAAATATAGTTCATGTAGATAACAGTGATGGTAGTTCGTTAGGCGATGTAGTCAATACTGCTCTTGATAATGTGAATGCGGCTCTAGGACTAGATACATCTGTTTTGGATGATGATGATGATGAAGAAGAATGTGATGAAACAGAAAATAGTGGGGAGGAGGAAGACAACTTTGAGTCTGAAATTGTTACATCTGAAAATTTAGGGAATGAGTCATCTCGACAAGTTATCAGTTCACCATCTCAAGAAGCTAATAGTTCCGAAGCGTCTTCACATACACAAGAATCTCAACAATTGGCAGAAAATGAATTACGGAGAAGAAGAGTGGCATTTTTTGAAAATGGTCCATCTGATAGTGCTACTCTTTCTCAAAATACTAGAGAACCCTCAAAAGAAGTAAATAATTCTACAGCACCAGAAATGCCAGATACAGTTCCCACTGCATCTAGTGATGTTGTAAGTGATGGAAATAGTGATACACAACAGACCCTACCCCCTGACACAGAAACAGATAGTATTCAGATTCGAGTAAGATTGAAGTATTTGAATGATACACAAAGACTGGTGTTTGCCAGACCTCTTGATACTATTGGCTTTTTCAGAAGGTACAGTAAATATATTAATGTATTCTTGATGTTGTCATGAAAAGAAAACAGGCAAAAGGTGGAGAATGTTTCAATGCAATAACCCCTATTTAGGAAATAGATTTTTTGACATCATCTGTGTTCTTGACGAGAAAGTCTGATATAAAGAATGGTGTCAGTACCGGTCATCATTTTGTTTGTGAAATATTACTTACATTGTAACACGCACACACACACCCGTGGCCTGGTTGTCAAAGGATTCATTTTACTTTGGCATACTGTACAAGTAGTTATTCAATTTTAATGGTACTGCCAGAAGTTAGGAGCAATTTTGTTTGAGAAATATCATTACTGAGAGACTTTTTGGTCCTTCATTAATTGTTTCCTCTATTTCAGAACACATTTCTCAGAAGAACTATCACAGCAAAAACTGGTTCGATTAATTTTTAATGGTCAAGATCTTAGAAATGAAACTTCAACCCTTCAGTCATGTAATATAGTAGATAACAGTGTGCTTCATTGCTTGGTGACACAAAATGTGCGATCTGAACCCAGAGACAATTATGATACCGAGGATGATATAAATATTGGAAACTTTATGATACCCATATTTGGTTTATTACTTAGTACTCTGTGGTATCTTAGATTTAACTATAAACAATATTTTAATGCTATATCAACCCTTTCCTTGGCAGGAATAAGCTTTCTTTTTATGTTTGCAGCTTTTACGTCTTGGAGATCTAATAATGGTGCAAATCGTCAAAATAGACACTTAGATTAAGGACGTCATATGGTATTGAACTGTGATACATTTATTGTAATTAGTGGAAATATTTTGTTGTGGTAACAATGGTAACATACATGTAGGCATATTTTAAGTTTGAGGGCTGACATGTTGAGTATGAGAATAAGATGAATATGGTATTTATATTCTAGTGTTCATCATTGTTTTACCATTCCACTGTTCACACCTACACCTTTACTTTATCCATACGTAGATTTCAAATGCATATATACAATCCATCACATTTGAGGGATGCTGCTAACCTTTCATTTCATTTCTTAGTCCTACTTGGAAGAAAGTAAAATTTCCAAATCTTTAGTCTTTGTAACAATAAATTTATTTCTTCTGTCAGTGTTCATACTCCTTCAACCTATCTTTCAGAGTGCCATGTAATGTTCACCCCAACTGTTTTGTTGTCTGTGAACATAGTTGGTAGGCCTGTTTTAAATCTGATTGAATCTTTAAGTCAGGAGATTATGAAATATTGGTATTTTGATTTCCTAATTAAATATTAAATAATGAGACAGTGGACATATACTCATTAGTGTGGATGATTGATGAAGCCGTGACAAATTTGATATTTTAGAAAAAAAATCCAAATGATGCAATTGGACAATAACAAAGATAGAGTGTTTCTTGAAGATCTCGGTTTGTATGTGAAATGTGGTTTAAGGTCGTACTTTTCTGCAATTATTCTGAAATTATGAAAAAGAACTTATGTGCATGTTCATACTCTTGCTTCTGGCTTTGTACGGTATACATGTCTATTTTTATAATTTGTTTACTGCAGGACACAGAATAATATGCTGTGAACTGTGATGTTTTTCTTGTAAAAGACAAGTTTAGTTTAACATTCATGTTTTGTTACATGTGTACATATATTTCCTTCTACTGAAAATGATGGAGGAATACTATGTTATATGAAAGAACACATAAAAGTTGATATATATGTTTTATTCATTGAAAAAATTCTTAGATATGATTTAAAAAATTAGATATTCTGGTACGCAGCATTGCACAAATAATTATATTGCATCTGAATCAATGGTTGTATATGTAGATTAGAACATACCAGTACCTGTTTTATATTCGTATGTGGGACTTATCTGTTTTGAAACTGATGATATTTTTAATTATGATATTGGTATTGGCCGGAGAGAAAACAATGATCACTAATTTATGTGAATGTACATATTGCTAATAATGTAAAAACATATATATGTGAACTAACTTATGAAAATGGAAGAATTATTAAAAATGTTTATAAAATCTGTATACTATACTTTTTCATTGGTTAATGCTGGAAATGTATTTTTTAGTTTGTCCATCACATCAGGGGTAAACAATTGGGGACACCTCACTTTCCCCACATCTACTGTTTAGAGTCTGGGTCCACCAGGCTATGACTAATTAATCAACAAAGGGGGTCTAAATTATAGTCGGTAACAAATTTGTGACACTTCAACAAAATGATTTAAATAATATTAGTGAAAAACATTAAATGTACTTTTAAAAAAATACACAAAATAATGATTCTTATATAATACTATTTCCGGAATTTTAATATACAAATTAATACATATATAATACATATTATAATAAGTAATATATAGTAAGTGATATATTAAAATGAGTAACTAAATAAATAAATATCATTGGTTTAGTTGTTTTTATTTCAAATTAATTATTACATTAAAACAGCTCACAATTTATTAGTAAAGTGATTTCACCAATTTGCCCGAACTACTGATATTTGGAAGTGTTAACCAGTAACAATAGAGTGAGAAGTTTACACCAGTGATACTAATTAATTAGAACAGACTATAGTCCTACACCCACAGTCTAGTAATCTCCTAATCCTTTATCAAAACAATCAAAAATGTGGAGAAAGTGAGGTTAAACTAAACAATTTATGTTTTAGAAGTCCAGATTGAAAAGTGTTCATATAGCGTATACATGTACTTTTGTTCCAACCGTTCTTTAGTCCATTTTGATCTTTTTAAAATTCAGTTGTATTGTTTTAGATTAGAATTGAGAAATTAGTTGTCATGCACTATTTATTACAATTAATCTGGGGGGTTTTTATGACTGTCACTTATACAATTATTGAATAAAATGAAACCATATGTTGGCCCCATATAAATGACCAACTTTGTCTTGAGTGGATGTTAAACCCCATTTCTCTCTCACCTCTCTCTCTCTTAATCACCATGTAGAGTTCTGGTATTGAGAGCATTCTACAGGATAAAGTTATATTAACAAATTTGTTGGTAAATCCATCACATAATTGACAAAAGTAAATATCTAAATTTTTACGGTTCTACAGCCGCAGGTCTGTGGGACCAATCAAAATAAAATATCTAATTCAGATTGTGGAACTGTCAGTATTTGTACGGAACAACTGCCTTTTTATACGCCCACATTGAAATGTGGTCGCATATTGTCGTCGGTCCGGCGTCCACAATTGCATGTAGATGCTCTAGAGGCTAATGTTAATATTCGATTGACTTTAAATTTATACACAGTGTTTAAGGTCATGAGACGAAGAAGCCTATTGTTTTTCAGCGATTTCCGATAATAACTACCAGAGTTATGGCCCTTGATCACTTCAAAAAATCTTGTGGTTGCTCTAGAGACCAAAGTGAATATATCTGATTGACTTCAAATTTATACACAGTGTTTAATTATAAGGTCATGAGACGAAGAAGCCTATTGATTTTCAGCGATTTCCGATAATAAGTGCCAGAGTTATGGCCCTTGATCACTTCAAAAAATCTTGTTGATACTCAAGAGGCCAAAGTTAATATCCAATTGACTTCAAATTTATACACAGTTTTTAAGGTCATGAGACGAAGAAACCTATTGATTTTCAGCGATTTCTGATAATCAGTGCCAGTTGTAGTCCTTGATCACTTCAAAAAATCTTGTGGATGCTCTAGAGGCCAAACTTAATATGCGATTGACTTCAGATTGAAACAAACAAATATTTTGAATTTCAATGAATTTGGATAACTGAACAGCTAAATCCATCATATTAAATGTTTCCTATACTTATTGTTAGTGTGGGGCAAAACTTTATAAAAAGCAAACAAATTCTAATGATTTTCTGATAATTACATAATGAGTTGTTACTCTTAATCAGATTTTAGTGTATTATAAATGTTTTATTACCGAAAAAAGTAAAAATATGCGACAACTCTGGTTGACTGCCCGGACGATTTAGCTGCTGTGGGCGTATGTTTCGTTGCATGGCAACCTATCTTTCTAAATCAAAATAAATACAGCCCTAGTTCCTTTTGGAACTGTCTTTGAGTGAACGATATTCGCTGACAGTTCCTATCCGGCCTTCTATAACTGCAGTATGAAAATACGGTAAAATACAGCCATTCCCCACTCCTGTTCTCACGTTGTTTTAGAACCCTTACTGTCTATTTGTCACCACAATTCTTTGTTCTCCATCAAAAGGAATCCTTTCTCACTATATTTGACACAAATTTATGATAATTCAACTCTATTTTCAAGTAGAATTTAGCAATGAAATAAACATGCGGTTTGCGCATGTCCGGGTCTCGTAATGGCTCTTCAGTTTAAACGCATTTGGTTTATGTTTTTAATCGCAGAACTCTACTTGAAAATAGTGTTGAATCTTTATAAATGTGTGTCAGTTGTGGCAAGAAATGATTCCTTTGGCGAATAAAGTAGAATATCAAGGTGAAAAATAGTAGGTAAGGATTCCAAAATAGCCTTTGAACAGAGGTGGGGAAGAACGGTATTTTCATACTGCAGTTATAGAAGGCCGGATAGGAATTGTCAGCGAATATCGTTCGCTCAAGGACAGTTCCAAAAGGAACCAGTACAGCCATAGTATCATACATAGTAGGCCTATGTAAACCAGAATAAATTTGGTGGAAGTCCATCAAGGCAAAAATGCAACGTATGAACCGAAATGAGATGCAGTCCATTTTGCGTCTTGGTAGGAGTCAACAATTTATTAATCTGCCCATTTTGATGTCCCTATGTGACCTGCCAACTATGTTTACAAATGTGTATAGTAGGACCCCCATGCAACACATACCTAAATATATAAATCCAAAGCTTTTCAGAAGAAGTCCAAAAAAAAAAAAAAAGTTCACAAAGCTATACAGGGCAGGAAGTCTGAAATAAACCTCCCTTTGCAGGCCTACCCCGTTAAAAAAATCCGTAGAAACACTATATCCAGGGCAGAAATAAATATATAATTGGTCTATTAATAAAATTAAAGCCCCAATAACACTCTTGTTGTTATTGAATAATATGTCCCAATCTTCATTCTGGTCAACAAATCGTATTCTTTTAGAATATTCCAATTGAATGGTGATATAAATTTCATCTTAACACACCTATTTTGAAAAATTGGAAAAATTCAATCAACCAATTGATTTGAAAAGTCTAACGTAAACCTTTTCAAATGTGACTTGGATTTTAAAATATTTTCGAACCCTCTGGACAAGTAAAATTGGTTGTAATGGATCATTTACACAACAGGTAGGACACTAAACATCTAGTACTTAGAATAAGGGTATTATTTATTTTCTGGAGCTACCAAGCCAGCAAGAATGTATTGTCCCTTTAAATAGTTGATATATGTCTTTATAACTCAAACATTTTTTTTAAGTGTGCGTGTGTGTGTGGGGAGGGGGGGGGGTTCATAATTTCATAATACTTTTGTATAAATTCAAGTTCGTAGTAAACTTGATGAGAATTTCACTTTTCCATTTCATATTTCATGGAAAACGTACTCATGTGTTATTATTAAATGCGTGTAGAATGCACTTTCCTGCAGTATTAGTTTTTATTTACATTTCTTTATATCAAAAAGCAATATAAAGTTTAACCCCGGCTAGTGTAAATTTGCACTTCCAAATTCAGAAAATGGTTTAAAGTTCCAACTAACAAACTCGTATATCGCGTCTGAAGTTTATCGCCAGGTGGCGCGCATTGCGGATAAAGGGGCATGTTTGGGTCATATTGTTCCATTCGAAGCTTTTTAAAAATTTCTGGAGACCACGTATTGATATTGTTTCAGTAAATTTCACAAATGAAGACGTGTTTATGGTAATATATATTGAACAATTATCGCTGGATATGTTTGGGTTGAGGGGCATATAGACGAAAATAGTAATCAGAAAACATGGATATTGAATGACTGCTGAGGGGTTTAACAACAGCGGTTATGGGCCTTTCTTTTCTACCTGACAAGTTGCACGTAATGTGTTGCGTAGCACTGAAATTTGCACTGCGTTAGATCGACATAAAAAGGTCAGCCCCAAAATATCTTTCAGCGTTTTTTCTTGGGTTTATTTGCATCGGTCAGTTTTATGATTAGATTTAATTCTTACGATGCTTTTCTTGCCTAAGAAAGACTTCTGGGTTGGTGAAAAAGGGAAATTACACTCTCGTTTCTGGCGAAGCTTCCCCCCACAAATATTTCAGGGCGTCTATTCAGAAATGTATACATTAATACACACATATTAGAAGTTTAAAGCGGACTTATCGGGAATACTATATTGGAATAATAGACAATACGTCAGCATTGTAGTTTATGCCGAATATTTCAATCGTGTATTTAATATTACCCAGTTTTTTCCATGGGACTAAATACGCAGGATATTTGACTCCCTTCATCATGGTGGTACACTTTCATACAACATGATTTAATGAAAGTAGCCATGCATGTAAAAACTTGATATAACTCAAACATAGTTGCAAAAATATCCTATCAGAAATTTAATGGCATTGTTTTACCCAGTAAAAGGACTACAAGAAATATTGAAAAATGTGAGGAGGAATGTTTTTTTTTTCAAATTCTATTCTGTGATGTTGATGGTGGCCCAGGCCATGGGCCTATTGTTACTTCTAACACATAATTATATATATATATATATATATATATATGGAAACTTACGCCATCATTATTTAGTGCCACAAAATATTAATGTTAAATTCACCCTGTTCCTTTTTCTTAAGGTTACTTCTGAAAACTAATTGCGTACCATAATGTTCACAACAATTCAAATCCGAAGTGCACCTGAGATTTTATAGTGTCTTATACTTAAAATTTGTTATCTTTATTGAAAACTAGACGATTAAATGCAAAAATGTTAATTTTCATGACAGCGCCATCAATGACAATCGAGGCTATAGTTGTTTTAAAATAAGGTTTTCTCGGCTTAGAGTGAAGCAGTGTGACTGAGATATTCAACATATTCCCTTTACATGATTTAGTTTATATCTATTATAATGAGAGCTGTCACCTCTTTATGTAATCTTCCATCGTATCATTAATGATTCCATAGAGTTAACAATTCTTATATTTTGATATTTTCAGGTAACGATACTGTAGTAATATGGAAGATAGTACATCAAGTAAACCTGGTGTTAAAACTAGTAATGGTAGAATAAAACGTACAGCAGAATGGTGGAATAACCAAAAAGAACAAACTGGTCGAAGAACCTCAGGTAAAGAAAGGCATTTGAAAGAGGTTTAAGACAGGATCAGTTGTTGTGTTTCTTTTACACTCTCGGCGTGGTTCCCTCTTGTCAGTGATGCAGGGCGGAGGCCCTGACAAGGACTGCTGTTTAGTCGCTCGGATGAGACGGAAACCTGAGGTCCTATTTAAACATTGATGTGCCCGTAATGGATCCCTTGACATTTGGAGTAGGCAGTAGTGCCGCTGTCGGGGCAAAATTTGCCTCATAGCACACTGTATGGCAAATGCCAGTCGCTGTTAGCCCAGATTGGAGCAGAACAGTAGGATGTTAAACTTCATTTCATTTCTTTTACATCTTAGATATAATAACCCTGCATCTATTCAAAAGGCGGAATTTGTAAACAAACAAGTTTTTTCTAAAAAAGAAGGTCCCATTTAAAAGAGAGTCTTTACGACCCCTCAAAGGATAAGTTGTTGTGTTTCTGTCACACATGTAATTCTTGCATGTTTATCCAGTTAATATTTTTCGAGAAATCTTGTCAGAAATAACTGAACTTTTTGTACAGTATAGTATGACTTTGCATACATGCATTTTTTAGTGGAAGACACAGCGGTAAACACCTGGACTCTGAGAACGAGCCATTGTTTTAATTTTAAGTAACATTATGTAAGATTTAGATAAAGAACTGGCCATTCTTGCTATAATACTAGTTCTAATATTGATAAGGAAAAATGAATATATTGAAAATTTCATTCAAATAACCCTTGGCGAGCGAAGATATTAGCCTTTAAAGGTTTGACAAGATGTGTGCATTAATTGCAACCACCGTACTGGTTTTTAGACACTTAGCCCTGCTTCTCCATTTTTAAATTAAATCAAAATATGGCTGAACCACTCTAATTATTTAATATCAGAGATATCTGATAGCATCTATAGTTGATTATGGTCCTGCCATGTGAATTAATGTCGAACTAATAGTTGTCCCCCACATTTTAAAGAAAGCAGGAGACTATTAAAATGGTTTCGTTTGTCTGTCTGTCCGTCCGTCCATCCTATTGGGACACAGTAGTATTTCTCCTTCTAATTGAGCTAGAATATTCAAACTTGGTGTAGGTGTTTATTAGGTCAATACCTTGACAGAGTTCAAAGATGAGCATTTTCTTCTTAGGGTAAGCAGAGATAAACTTGGTGTATAATTTGATTACATCAATACGTTGACTAAGTTCAATAATGATGAGCATTTTATGCTCATGGTAAGCAGAGCGATAAGCAATTTGATCATCACTCTTTGGGACACATGTCATGATGGAGTTTGAAGATGAACATTTTCTGCTTAGGGTAAGCAGAGATAAGCAATTCGATTGGTTGATGCTTTGGAACACGATAACTCTTGTTCTAATTAAGTGAGAGTGATGAAACTTGGTGTATAGTTTCATTACATCAATATCCTGTTCAGGGTAAGCAGAGCAATTTGAGTGGTTAAGACTTTGAAACACAATAACTCTCATTCAAATTGAGTTAGAATGTTCACACTGTCTATTAGGTGAGTGCCTTGATGTAGTTCGACGATGAGAATTTTCTGCCTAGTGTAAGCAGAGTCAAGCAATTTGATGAAACTTAGTGTTTAGTTTGATTGCTCGATACTTTTGAAAAAAATAAATGTGTGATTAATTAATATGTGTCATCTATTTATTTTGGTATTTCAGCGGGGCACATCAGCCTCACTGTAGGCTTATTTATATAACATTAAAGGCCTAAAAAAACCTTCAATATGAAGATTTTCCTCCTATAAAAGAGGCTATTATAAGTACAAGTGCTGCCTGTTATCTTGAAACATTTGCTGGATTGCATACTACCAGCTTCATATACATCTACTGTTACGGCTGTGATGGGTCAACATAACTGTCCAGACAAAATTTCCCTCATGGCACACTGAAGGCCGTATGGCGTACGTCTATCTTCATTAGTCCGGTTGGTACAGTAAAGTAGAACTTCAAACCTTATTTCATTTTATTTCCTATGAAAATATAATACATTCCTTTGATATGAGAGATTCAAGGTGTTTAATAGTTTTAACCATTTATATTTCAGGGAGATTAGTACAACAAGCTAAAACAACAACCGCCACAACAACAACATATACACAGGAAAAACCTAAAGTACAATTACAGATTCGACAGGGCAATAAACCAACAGTGTTACATATTGTTAAAACAAAGCTACCACCAGGCGCTAAACGCTTATCTAACACAAGTAAAGACACAGGTGTTAATCAAGGAAATGACACTAAAGGAAAGGCCAAAGCGCCACATGTGAATGGAAAAACTGTCAATCATAAATCCCCTGTGACCAATCATATAAAAAGTAATTTTCAGTTGTTGATCAGTAATTTAGCGTTAGACGTAACCAAAGAGCAGTTAGAGGAACACTTTAGAAAGACAGGTAGGTGGAATTTAGAATTAAACATTTTCTGTTTGGATCAAAAAGTAAAACTGTTGATGTTATATCTATGTTATGACAATCTGGCTTAGTTTACATGTAATGTCTTAAAGGACAATATTGGTGCCAGGCATTATTACATTTGATAGAACTGGTTAAATACATTCCAAATATAATTTTAACACAGAGATCATTGCTACAGGAGATGTGTAACCAACACAAAAAATAAACGGGAAGTGATGACAAACATGAGTTATCCTTACTGACTGAATGAAGTACATGTACGAGTGCTAACAGACACACAGATGAATTTCATTTCACTGATAATTCCATTGACCATGAAAAGTTATTATATGAGACGGTGAGAGGATATCTGACAATTCACAAAAAGAATTGGCTGTCAGTAGATAAAAGATAATGAACAAATTTGAAAAAGTCTATGCATTACCATGTTTTTATTAATAGCAGGATGGATAAAAACAGGGAATGCACAGGATTTTCTATTTTTCTCGTTTTGTCTTATCTTCATGTAGTATCAGCCAGTTCTATTTTTAAATTATGAGATGCCCTGTCATCGTCTTATAAAACAACTTTCAATCTTCAACGGAATTATCAGTGAAGTGAAATTTTCCTGTGTGTTTGTTATAGCTCGTTAGTTCAGTCAGCTATATAGAAGGATAACTTGTGTTTGTCATGTTTGACGTCACTTCCCGTTCATTCAAGTGTTTGTAACACATCTCCCATAGCAATGATCCCTATGTTGAAATTAAATTTTGGAATGTATTTATGTATTTAACCAGTTCTATCACATACAAATATGTAATAATGATTGACACCAATATTTGATGTAAAGACCATACCAAGTAGTTAGTCTATTGATTGTTCAATCTAAATGGGGCAATGGTTACTCAGGGAAGACAGTGCTGGCTTACCAGAACATGGCTAAGAGAGTGTGTTTTGTGCTAACTAGGAGGTCCTGTTTTTCGTCTCCAGTCTTTGGCCTGAGAAACGCCACTGTTCGTGCAAAATTTCCACCATATGTAGTCTTGATCAGACAAATTGGCAAAGGACATAAAGGTCATTCATTTCTGTTCAAGCTAAAACTGAATCTATACTTCGTCAACAGACTAAAATTTCATGTTGCCTCAACCTATTCTATCAGGTCATGATCTTTGCTAAATCGACAGCTGATATATACATGTAAAAGGGCAGCAGATGGTGCTATATGTACATGAATATAGATAAGGTTTTAAAGCTATTTAATTCCACTTTGATAAATAGGATTGTTCTAAGGCGTGTTCCAGGAGTTCTTTTCCCCTCCCATACAATTTTATTCTGAATTTTATTTTCATATGCAGGAGGTGTAAAAAGTATTCAGATACCAAAAGAAAAGGGTCAGGATACTGGAAAAGGAATAGCCTATATAGACTTCAAAAGTCGTATTAGTCACGGGGTAAGTAAAATTTATTGCTGCTTAACAAATGTGTTTTTTTTTTTGATGTCTTTAAGTTTTTTTGTATTGTCTAACATTATTAAAGACGCATTATGTAAGAGCTAAATATGTATATAGCAGCAGGTCTTTATTTTGTCCACAAATATTATATAAATTATTAATTAAGCAGTTATTTAAATGACATGCCTATAATCAACTCTCTAGATCATCTGATGGTTGTGATTTTGATTGAAATGAAGCACACTCACTATTTAATAATTTATTTTAAAAATAGATAATCAAGACTTTGTTTTTTTTTATCATAACAATGGTAGCAGTGAAAATCGGCTCTGTATGAAGTAATTTTTGACTGAAATGTTCAATATATTCTTTTTTCAATATATATTTTTAAACAATTACAGTATATTGAGAATTGTCAGCTCTTTATCTACATAATGCATTTTGAGGAAAAAAGTGTGTGTTAGTGTTAAAATGGTCCAACATCACATAAAATCTATATCCTGAATTAAATGCTTTGTTTGAAATAGATTTCTTTAAATCATGTCATAATGTTTAGGTGTAGCTTGACTGTTTAGTATTAATTTGTTGTATGGATGGCCATGTGCACCAAGAGTCTCTAATATTTATATACTGATAATTTGGCAGGTGTTACATGTATAATTTCTAGACTAGGTCATTTATGCTGGACTATCAACTACATAATATTCCATGTTACAGCTGTAGCAAGCAGATCTGTTTGGAGAGGCCAAATCATTTTCATCCTAGGAGTCCTAAATATAAATCAAAATAGTTAAGCCAGTAGTTTATTGAGATCAACACCAATTTTGGACGCAAACCTTTTGAATCTGGACCAGGAACTTTAAGACATCATGTTTCAGAATGAAATTTGTTCATTTTAATAAAATATTTCCATGAAATACAAATGTAATTAGATTAGAGATCTTTATCTTATTTCAGATTGCATTAAGACTTCATCATACAACAATGGGTGGAAAACAGATCAGTGTACAATTCTCTCCAAATATCATCTCTAAATCGAAAAAAAGAAAGTCTAAATAAAGATCTCACCAACCATGACCTGTAAGCCTGCCGGTCTTCAGTTTAATACTGTATTCATCATCCGTTTACATAACAGCTTTACAAAAAATTGTCATTTAAAATTCTTCTTCCATCATGTAAATGACAAAAATATGAAATTTTGGTATGAATTTATGTACAGTTTCCATATTGTTGTTGACATTCATTCGAATTAAACTGAGATATTGCATACATGATGTAATCGCGTGTTTCAAAATTTTGTGTGTGTTGATGGATGATTTGTGTCTGTCAAGATGATCTGGTGGATGTCCCCAAAAGACAAGAGAGTTTATATTAATATTTGTGAAACAGTGTTTAATCTGAGTGACAGGAGAGGCTATTATTTATATACATTCATAACTAGAGTTAATTTATTATTATTGTTTATGATGAAATATTCTGTGAATATTAATGTTAATACTTGATGTTGGTGTGATGGTACAATGTTTTCTATACAATGGACAATATACAGAGTCTACATTGGGAGACTTTACTGTGCATGTCAACTGTGGGCCTAATTCTTAAACATGCCTTTTGATTGAGCATGACTGGCACAATAAGCAATTATACTAAATCTAATTTGAATAATGCCAGTTAATTGTATGTCCAATTCTTAAAGATGCCCTTTATTGAGCCTGACCCTGGCACAATAAGCAATTGGACTATATCTAATTTGAAGATACATGATTTCTTCGATAGTGTACATAAAATTAACTGAATCATTTTTCAGAATGGAATTTTGACAATCAGTAAATTATTAATGTATTAGACATTTATATAGACTATGGTTTTTGATTTCTTAATACAATGCTGTTTGTGCCAGGCATGTATATTGGATAAAATATCAGTTAAAAATCTTGCAATTGGAAGGGGATCATTAATGGATTGTAAATTATTTTGGTTTGATGTGATTTAAGTTGACTATATGTGGGATGTGCAAGTATATGCACAAGTACATGTAGGCTACCATCTACAGATTCAAAGTGGCTTCTACCTAAATGTCCTGCATGTTCAAATTGTGTTGTAGCATGTATAAATATTAAACGAATGGGCTGATGATCTAACCAAAGAAGTCATGTCTTTCTTAATCAACTAACTAATATTGCATCCTACTAATCTGAAGTCTTGGAATCTAAATTGATATTTGTTTAATATTCAGCTTCTATTAAGTATAGTTTTGGTTGGATTGTACATCCTACGCAGTCATGTCATGTTGAAATGTAACTAATGGTATGTATACCAGCCTTTAGTTTTAACTTTTTTGAGTAAATAAAAATTCCAGATTTGGTAAAAATGTGTGTGTTTTTTCCTACCCTTTCAGAGAAAAAAGGTGATTTTACCTCTAAGGCAAGAGTAGTTCAATGCAAAACAATGTTAAGTGACAAATGTTTTGTTAGAAAATACTTTTACATTTCTCTTATTACATTTTACATTTGCGCTCTGTCAAATCTCATTCTCCACGCTTTCTACATAGCATCTTTCACACAGCATCAAGTACCATATGTAAATGTAGGATATCACGTGCCATATACAGAGAAATGGCATGATAACAGGAAATCGAGCTGGCACACTTTAAGAAACTATCTGGACGACCGTGCAGAATCATGAATGTGCCAGGAATAGTGCTGGGTATTGCGACTGCCGACACGATACGATACGTATTGCGATTCATGTGCCACGATACAATACGTATCGCGATTCATAACTAGGTCATAGATTTATCAATAAAATAACAATTAAATAATGTGATTGTGTTTTTATACGCCCACATTGAAATGTGGTCGTATATTGTCGTCGCCCCCGTCCGTCCGTCCGTCCGTCCGTCCGTCCGTCCGTCCGTCCGTCCGTCCATCCGTCCGTCCGTCCGTCCGTCGGTCCGTCCGTCCGTCGGTCCGGCGTCCACAATTGCTTGTGGACGCTCTACAGGCTAAAGTTAATATTCGATTGACTTTAAATTTATACACAGTGTTTAAGGTCATGAGACGAAGAAGCCTATTGTTTTTCAGCGATTTCCGATAATAACTACCAGAGTTATGGCCCTTGATCACTTCAAAAAATCTTGTGGACGCTCTAGAGGCCAAACTTAATATCCGATTGACTTAAAATTTATACACAGCGTTTAAGGTCATAAGACAATGACGCCTATTGATTTTCGGCGATTTCCGATAATTAGTGCCAGAGTTATGGCCCTTGATCTCTTTAAAAAATTCTTGTGGACGCTCTAAAGGTCAAAGTTAATATCCGATTGGCTTTAAATTTATACACAGTGTTTAAGGTCATAAGACGAAGAAGCCTATTGATTTTCAGCGATTTCCGATAATTAGTGCCAGAGTTATGGCCCTTGATCACTTCAAAAAATCTTGTGGACGCTCTAGAGGCCAAAGTTAATATCCGATTGACTTTAAATTTATACACAGTGTTTAAGGTCATAAGACGAAGAAGCCTATTGATTTTCAGCGATTTCCGATAATTAGTGCCAGAGTTATGGCCCTTGATCACCTCAAAAAATCTTGTGGACGCTCTAGAGGCCAAAGTTAATATCCGATTGACTTTAGATTTATACACAGTGTTTAAGGTCATGAGACGAAGAAGCCTATCGATTTTCAGCGATTTCCGATAATTAATGCCAGAGTTATTGCCCTTGATCTCTTTAAAAAATCATGTGGACGCTCTAAAGGTCAAAGTTAATATCCGATTGACTTTAAATTTATACACAGTGTTTAAGGTCATAAGACAAAGAAGCCTATTGATTTTCAGCGATTTCCGATAATTAGTGCCAGAGTTATGGCCCTTGATCACTTCAAAAAATCTTGTGGACGCTCTAGAGGCCAAAGTTAATATCCAATTGACTTCAAATTTATACACAGTGTTTAAGGTCATAAAACAAAGCCGCCTATTGATTTTCAGCGATTTCCATTAATTAGTGCCAGAGTTATGGCCCTTGATCACCTCAAAAAATCTTGTGGACGCTCTGGAGGCCAAAGTTAATATCCGATTGACTTTAGATTTACACACAGTGTTTAAGTTCATGAGACGAAGAATCCTATTGATTTTCTGCGATTTCAAATAATTACTGCCAGAGTTATCTCCCTTGATAACTTCAAAAATTCTTGTGACGCTATAGAGGCCAAAGTTACCATCCGATTGACTTCAGATTGATACATAGAGTTTAAGGTGTTGAAACGAACAGTATTTTGATTTTCAATGAATTTAGATAACTGAACAGCTAAATCCATGATATTAAATGTTTCATGTATATACTAATTGTTAGCGTGGGGTAAAACTTTATAAAAAGCAATCAAATTCTAATGATTTTCTAATAATTACATAATGAGTTGTTACTCTTAATCAGTTTTTAGTGTATTACAAATGTTTCATTACCGAAAAAAGTAAAAATATGCAACAACCCTTGTTGACTGCCCGGACGATTTAGCTGCTGTGGGCGTATGTTTCGTTGCCTGGCAACCTATCTTTAATGAAGTCATTAAAACCAGGAAATAAATAAACTTGATTAGGCCTACTATTTAGTAGTAAACTCTAATCCTAGCCGACGAACTTAGACAGTCGCCACTATGGTGTCTTGTTATAAAAGTGCTAAGATTGGTTGTATTACCACAATATTTTAGAATAGTTTTGCATATTCTACAAACAACTTTCGTTGTGTCAGGATTGGTTATTGCGACTGTTTTCCGCCATTTTGACAACTTTTTGATTTTTACAAGAGCTATTATTTATTATTTACGTTCTAAATTAATAAAATTCGAGAGTAAAATGTCGTTTAATGTATTCAAATATGTATGTTTTATTAACTACGCCTTATAACAAACTTTAAAATTCGGAAATAAAACGAAAAGACGTTAAAATGTTGTTAATCTTAACCTACGAAACTAACGGTAATTGTTCGTTCGTTTCTTGGGTTTAACGTCCACTTCCACCTAAGGTGATATCGTAGACAAAAACGGTAATTACGGTCGTGCACTATTTATAGTAACACACATGTCAAGACTACTGGACATCGTTTTAGGGTTGAGAATATAATTTAAAGTTTTTAAAGTTCATAATATATTTGATAAAAAGCAAAAAAAAATCGTGAAAAATCGATTCGGTATCCCACGATTCAATACAGGTATCGAGAGACGGTAAATCGCGATACATCGATTCAACGATTTATCGTGCCAGCACTAGCCAGGAAACCCACTTTCCAATAATAAATAACACAATAACTGGAATTTCATATTAATACCCGTACTTTGACATTTTAAACACCCCCTCTCTTCCCGGTCTCTCTATAAACGGCGTTGAGTACAGCCTAATTAATTTTGTTTCATAAACAAAAACCAACAATATATAAGCATTGTGCGCTAGAAATAAATAACATATTTAATGAGAGGAATGACTATATATTTTTTTATGGACATAGACAATTTTTGATTAAGCACCGTATCTTTATTTTAAAAGCCTTGCTTCTATTCAACTTTAATCTTATTTTGTAAAGTTGTGCAAGTACATTCAAACTTATTTGCATATTTGAAAAAAGCAATTGGTGATACCTAACATGGTATCTGGAATATCGTACTTGAATACCCCTTATCGTACCACTCGATGTTTTCCACGGTACGCCAATCTGAATGTGCCAGTAAATTATTTACACAATTTTAAGTAGCAATGGAGGGGCTTTTAGGGATAGCTAGCATGGTATCGAGGATTTAGACCGATATCTCAACACTGAATACCCCCAACCCCACGATTGCGGAAAGGGTGGGGTTGGGGGTATTATGGATTTTTTTTACCCCCCCCCCCCACACACAGTCATTTAAACATTCACAGGCCCATATTTTCGAACAGTGTTTAAAATAATCTGTGATTAGGTCTAATCTGTAACTAGCTAGTTAGAGATTAGTGGTCGACTAAGTTTGGTATTCTCAAAAGTCAGATTAGCTAATCTTTGACTATAAATTTTTCTAATAAACGATTAAAATTCAAGGTTTAAACTTTGATTATAATTAAACCTTTAATCAATGATTAAATATAATCAGTGATTAAAAAGGCTTTTATCATTGATAAAGGGGCCCAATTACAGGAGGTAGATTAGAAAAGTACATGTTTTAGAACAGTTTTTCCCATCCTAGAGTCTATGAAACTATTGTTAGGGTCCGAAAAATCAAAGGGGCTCATATGGGTGGGCAGGAAAGAAATAAAATGTGTGAAAAAGAAAGTCAAGTAAAATAGAGTTCACATATATTAAGTATTCGAAATGAAATGAAACGAAAGTTACTGTTGAGCTCCAGCTGAGCTAAGGGAGACAGACCTATGCCATCAAGTGTGCTATGAGGGCAATTTTGCCTGGGGACCGGCACCACGGCTCAGTTATACAAAATTTTAACTGTCAAGGGTTATTTTACGTGCGGCCCAATGTGTACACAGTATTTAAGTTTGTTATCCGAGCCAAACAACTCCACCTTGTCCCTTGCAAGGCTCTTCATTTTGCACCACCGTGACTGTCTTTTAGTAATTGAAATATGAATTTCTGTTGCTGATGTCAAAGTCACATTTGTTCTCCTGATGCAACAGAAGCACTGCACAGGAACAGATTAATTTTATGCCCCCTCTTTTCTATTAAAATCCGAAATTATCACTATTTGTGTATTTTGTAACAACCTGCTATATGTGTATTCTTTATTTATTTATCCACTTTTAATACTACACTTTTCCAAATTGTAGTGGGATTTTGATGGGTTTTGCTTTCGTATATAGGCCAATTTGGAACATTACAATGTAATTATTATTTATAACAAAGTTTTACGAGTTGTTTGACCTATTGAGACACAAGAAATATGCATTTTTATACGCCCACATTGAAATGTGGTCGTATATTGTCGTCGCCTCCGTCCGTCGGGCCGTCGGTCCGGCGTCCACAATTGCTTGTGGATGCTCTACAGGCTAAAGTTAATATCAGATTGACTTTAAATTTATACACAATGTTTAAGGTCATGAAGCCTATTGTTTTTCAGCGATTTCCGATAATAACTACCAGAGTTATGGCCCTTGATCACTTCAAAAAATATTGTTGACGCTCTAGAGGCCAAAGTTAATATCCGATTGACTTTAAATTTATACACACTGTTTAAGGTCATAAGACGAAGACGCCTATTGATTTTCAGTGATTTCCGATAATTAGTGCCAGAGTTATGGCCCTTGATCACTTCAAACAATCTTGTGGATGCTCTAGAGGCCTAAGTTAATATCCGATCGACTTTAAATTTACACACAGTGTTTAAGGTCATGAGACGAAGAAGCCTTTTGATTTTCAGCGATTTCAAAAAATTACTACCAGAGTTATCTCCCTTGATAACTTCAAAAAATCTTGTGACACTATAGAGGCCAAATTTATCATCCAATTGACTTCAGATTGATACACAGAGTTTAAGGTGTTGAAACGAACAAGTATTTTGATTTTCAATGAATTTAGATAACTGAACAGCTAAATCCATGATATTAAATGTTTCATGTATATACTAATTCTAAGCGTGGGGTAAAACTTTATAAAAAGCAATCAAATTCTAATGATTTTCTGATAATTACATAATGAGTTGTTACTCTTAATCAGTTTTTAGTGTATTACAAATGTTTCATTACCGAAAAAAGTAAAAATATGCGACAACCGTTGTTGACTGCCCGGACGATTTAGCTGCTGTGGGCGTATGTTTACTTGCCTGGCAACCTATCTTTTTCATATACAGTTACAACTGTTGAACTGAGTGCCAAACCTATAAAATCTCATTTAGTATCATTAATTATCGTACAAAAATGTGAAATGTTGATTTACATTCTTCAAGTTTCAAAGAACACGACTGTATTTCGTTTCTTAAATCTCTTACATCGAAAACATGAAACATTGCTTGAACAGCTAAAATTAAGACTGTAACGAATTCTTTTTTATTGACAAAAAGAAAGCCTTTGTGGACACCTTAAAAAAGAAATCATAAAGATTATGCTAAATGAAAAGAAACGTTTGGATACTATGCTTCAATATTTCTATTGATTCTTTCATGTATTCGGTAGAAGGCTTGAAATTCATACACATTTTTTAAGGTCATGCGACACAAAAGCTTACATTCTCCACGCAAGTCTCGCTCTATCAAGCATTAGTGTGGACTGCAAGGGAAGACAACTCTGTTTGGGAGATTGAAAAGCTTATTGATTTTCAACAATTTCCGATAATTATCTCCCGAGTTATGACCCTTGATCACTTTGAAAAATCTTGTGGACGCTCTAGAGGCCAAAGTTTATATCCGATTGACTCTAAATTTACACAGTGTTTAAGGCCAGGAGACTGAGGGGTCTATTGATTGCTGATATTTGCTACTAGAGTTATTGCCCTTGATCACTTTGTAAAATCTTGTGGACAACCTGGAGGTTAAAGTTAATATCCAATTGATTTTAGATTTATACACAGTGTTTAGGGTCACGAGATGAGGAATCCTATTGATTTTTAACGATTGTCGATAATACTGTCAGCATTATGGCCCTTGATCACTTTTGAAAATCTTATGGACGCAGTAGAGGCTACAGTTGATATTTGATTGACTTAAGATTTATACACAATGGTTAAGGTCAAAAGACGAGGAAGCCTGTTGATTTCCAACGATTTGCGATAATTATGGCCCTTGATCACTTTGAAAATTTTTGTGGACGTTGTAGAGGCTAAAGTTAATATCTGATTGACTTTAATCTTATACACAGTGTGGAAAGTTATGAGAGGAAGATTTCCAGCAATATCCGATGATAATTACTGCCAGTGTTAGTGCCCTTGATCACTTTGAAAAATCTTGTGGTACGCGCTAGGTGCTAAAGTCTGTATCGGATTCACTTTAGATTTATATACAGTGTTTAGGGTCATGAGAAAGTATCCGATTTCCAACAATTACCGATAATTACTACCAGCGTTATGGCCCTTGATCACTTTGAAAAATCTTGTGAGCACTGTAGAGGCTAAAGTAAGTATCCGATTGACTTTAGTTTTATACACAATGTCTAAGGTCTTGAGAGGAGTAATCCTATTGATTTTCAGAGTTATGGCCCTTGATCACTTTGAGAGAGAGAGAAATGGGGTTTAACGTCCACTCGACACAAACTAACATTTATATAGTTTATTTTTTTATTTCAATAATTCGCTTGCGCGTAGGGGTCTTTAGCTGTGGGAGGAAACCGGAGGTCCCGGAGAAAACCCACCAGGTTGGACAGGCTGATCACTTTGAAAAAACTTCAAGATGCTCTGAGGTTAATATCCGATTGACTTGAAATTTATACACAGTATTTAACTGAGAGGAGGAGGCCTATTACGTTTTGTATAGTAAATGTTCGCCGCGGGCAAAACTAAAAACCAAACAAATTCTATTGATTTCTGATAATTACGTAATAGGTTGTTAATCGTACTCAGATTTTAGATTCGTAAATGTTTTCATTACTGACAAAAGAAAAAAATTGACAACCCTTGTCGACTGCCCGGTCGACTGCTGTGGGTTCCCTTTTGTGCCAAGAGGTGGATTTGCTCCGCTCTTTACAATTCCTTTTCTTAAAAGGTTATTTGACACTTCTAAAAATTATTTGTATTTTATTCATTTTGACTAAAGTGCACATAATTATATTTTATATTATAGAGAATGTTTAATATATATAATATATAAAAAAAACTTTTTCAACAGAATTTACGATGAATGTAAATTTGTTACTTTTGAGGCGAAATATAAGTGCAATGTGTCTGAATTCAATGAAAAATAATAATTTCTATAATATTCAATACAGTATAATTGCATATGCATGCACTTAATCTTTCCATAAACTACCCCCGAGATGACTAAATATTAGGGTGATTTAGTCAATGATTAAGTACAAGTCAACGTTCGAGAATACCACATTTTATGGTATTCTCGAACAATGATTAACTCAATGATTAGGCTAATCAAAGTTTATAAAAATCTTAGCTTAAAATTTAATCAGCCTTTCAGAATATGGCTGGTCGAAAAGTCAGAGATTAAATCTATGATTAGCACTAATCCACTTTCGAGAATACGGGCCTCAGTGTGCAAGAGCTAAATCTGCTGATTGTAGGTCTTAAATTTTATCTAAATTAGAAATTAGACAAATTAACTAATCCACTAGACTATAATCAACCCTCTATGGCATTGTTCGTCTGTGATATTTATTGGATTTTAATTATGAAAATGCGATTGTACCAGAACACTATTTACATATTTACGAATAGAAATGAACGTGTTTTTCACTAATATGTAATTTCCATAGGCTAATCATAAGTAAAGTACCATCCAAATTTGATCGTTTGTCAAGGTAACTAAATTTCTTATTGTGTGCCAGGGTGATTTCCTATTATAGTGTGGTTAATATCCTTGTTCTAGTCTGTCCTAGAAAATTCTTAAGCACGTTTTTGTGCTTAGATTTCAAGTAGACGTTGCATTTAAGTAAACTTATCGCATTTTGTGTTCCTAGAAAATTCTTAAGAACGTCCTTGTGCTTAGATTTTAAGTAGACTTCAGTGTAAGCACAAGTACGCAACTTTGTTTTTATCTAAGCACAAGTCTTAAGCAAGGTATAGGGCTTGCTTACCAACCGTAAGTCTGTTTCTGCTTCAAACAAGATGGCTGACAATTAGTTATTCCACGGCATTTTCTACATCTTTTGATACGTAGGAGGCAGAGAAAATCCTTTAGAAACATATTCTCGAAAAGTATTCTAAAATTTCGTTTCTGCCCTGAAACCATTTCATTTATTTACAGGCTACTATAACATCAGGCGCTCCCATAGGCATACGAGGCCGAACTTGTTGGCGGGGGGGGGCAGCATATTTTCCCGACAAATATATTTCTTTAGAGTCCGCGGAGCGGCGGGCGGCGAAGCCGTCCTTTCGCGAGCGCCGGAGATATGAAGCGTGCGACGGGGGGGGGGGGGGGGGGGGGGGTCTGGGGGCCTCCCCCTAGAAAATTGTGAAAACCAGACGGCCGTAGACGCGATTTCCAGGCATTTCGAATACTTTCTAGTAATTTGGAGTTGGTAGTAAATTATGTCAGTTGCAACATAAAAACTGGTAAAAAGTCATCTTTAAAATACAAGCTCTGATCTATTACTACGAAAACAAGAACAAATCGAACGATTTACTTTTGCCACATTTTTCATTTTATGAGACTTCACATTTTTTATATTATATAAACTGTTTCAATGGCATTTAGTAATTGAACTATTTTATTTATATCTCAGATGTATAGAAGACTTGTATATACTTTATCTACTTTTAATATATGAATGACCATATATTATAAGCGTTGTTGAGCACATTATCTTTGTATAATTCTTGCCAGTGGCACTTTACATTCACCTATGAATATTTATTTCCAAAGAAAAGGGCTCAATATCGAATTATTTACGGCCTATTGAGCCATCGTACATGTATATTATATGTGACTACAAGGTACAATATTATTACAAACTTATCAATTATTATTAAAGAAAATTTTCAGCTGCTCACTTCTATCACTGAGTTCGTCCGGTGCATGGAGTTGAATGTCAGTATACAGGAACAAAGTACTCAAGAACTGAGAAAGGCCATGTGTACGTAGTTCTATTCAGATGGCGTACGTGTTCATCATTGACTGGACTGCTTTCTTTCCGCTTCCATGATATTATTAAAAATATTCAAACCCCGACAGACGGCGCGACGCTTCCCGACAAACTGAGCATTCATTCCCCCCACCCCATTTTCAAAAACTCCTCGGCTAATGACCGATCTCACAATTCTGAGCTCTTTTCAGATTTCTATTTTTTTTTTCATGAAAATATTTGAGCTCTTTTCAGATTTCTATTTCTATTTTGTTATTTTCTTTTTAGCTTGTGTATAAGGGACATATGTGTATATATAAGGGACATGTCAATGCATCTAAATCGACCATTTGCCGAGAAGCAGACGACAAATTTATGATGTAATTCGCATACCAAAACTGTTTTTATGACGTTTGAGAGCACCATAGTCTCATTTTGCCAGTCACAATGTGCTTCGACTCGTACTTGACTTGTGCTTACGTAAGAACGGTCTTGAGAATTTTCCAGGGACGGTATTTTATTAAGATTCTTACGTAAGAAAAAGTGAAGCATAACTTTGTGCTTACTTTAAGAATTTTCAAGGAACCGGGTCAGGTTTCCGTATATGTTAATAAGTCATGTGATTTCCTAAATTTGCATATAACAGTTGATGCTGTGCGAAAAGTGCTATGCAGAATGCACGAAAGAGAGAGAGAAATGGGGTTTAACGTCCACTCGACACAAACTAGGTCATTTCGGGACTAACATATGGTTTAATTTTATTTCAATAATTCGCTTGTGCGTAGGGGTCTTTAGCAGTGGGAGGAAACCGGAGTGCCCGGAGGAAACCCTCGAGGTTGAGAAGGCGCTCCTATCTCCATGCCACATACGCTCACAACAGGGATCGAAACCACAGTCGCAAGCCAGAGGTGACAGGCAAGCTAGAGGTCGAAGCGCGGCACTCTAGACCACTAGGCCATCCCAACCCCACAGAATGCACGAAAGACGAATGAGATGTGGCAGAACGTAAATGTAATGAGAGAGTAAACACGTCAAAAAGAGCATTTTCCCACAAAACATTTGCCATTTGACACATAAATTTGCTGTTTTACATTTTAACTCCTGCCTTAGAGGTATTTTGACTTTATCATTACCGGTATAAGGACTTTGTACATTGCACCTTTTACATATAATCAATGGGAAATACATTGTAGCAGAACATTTAATATTGGCAGCGATACCCATACATATTTGCCTACCCATCAAACGTTTTGGAACACAATGTCTCTGCTTCTTATTGAGGTAGTGTATATGTCTTGACTGAGTCGTCCACCCTTGTGGGTTTTCTCCAGGTTCCTCCTGCTGCTGAAGACCCCTACATGCAATCGAATTATTGAATTAAAATTGAACCATATGTTTGTCTGGAAATGAGCATTTTTTACGGAGGCTGAGTAGAAATAAACAATTTCATTGGTTGATGCTTTGGGACATGAAGACTTTAGTTTTAATTAACTGAGAGAAGTAATACTTTTGGCATTTTCTGCTGAGACCAAGTATATGTAATTTGATTTGTGAATTCTTTGGGACACCATGTGATAGTGATGAGATTTGGTGCATAGTTTTATTGCATCAGTACCCAACTCAGTTCTCTACTGTGCCAATCCCCCCACCCCAAAGGTTGAGCAGAGGGATAAATAGTTTGACTTTGTGATGTTTTATATAAAATATTTTTTTTTCATATTACTTCTGGAAGGTTTTGTAATAAAATCAAAATTGAAGCTGAACACATACATGTAGACGGTCTGTCATCATTTTTGAAACATATTCCTATTTATCAAGGGAGAATATCTGTTAAAACTGAAAACTAAGGTGCCCATAGATATTCTCTAGGCAACTTGAGGGTCCACAAGCTAAAAACGCGATTTTTCGTACAATCAGGGGCATAATTCAGGAAGTTTGGGCGATAAACCTATATTTCAAGTTTCTTCGAAAGCGGATAAAAATTGTGACCTGCAGAGTGTTCACGATCAATTGTGGACGGACGGACAGACAAAGGCGACAACAATATACGTCCACATGAAAAAATAACTAATTCGTTGAAGAAAGATAGGTTAACATTTATTCATTTCATGTGTGCATAAATCTAGTAAAGGTGTGTTTGCTGCCCGGGACAGAAGGACGGACGGACAGACAAATGCGACAACAATATACGTCCACATGAAAAAAAACTAATTCGCTGAAGAAAGATAAGTTAAAATTTATTCATTTCATATGTGCATAAATAAATCTAGTAATGGTGTGTTTGCTGCCCTGGACAGAAGATGTAAAATAGTCCAGTTCACGTAACAACAGTGTTTTTTGGTTGCTGTTGAGGGATCGCCGATCACCAGCCTCGAACTGGAGTCCACACATGAACTATCTTGTCTCCAGAATGTACGTAGTAATGTTGAAAGTTTGTGCCAGTATTACAACACTAAAAAATAAACAAAAGTACCTTTTACGGCCACACAGCAACTTTAACTTGCGTTAACTTTTTCGTTAAAAAATTTCTTTTGAATAACTGATTAAAATGCCCGATGAAAATGCACCGTTGAATGGAAGTACTGGTGAGACACAATCCAGTTGAAATGTGATATTTGATATGATTGTAGGTTGGATATTACTGACACAACAAGAAAACAACAACCAAACGGAGATGAAAACAACTTTACCGTGAAATTTATAGTCAGTAACGGTGTCGAGCGAGAATTGATGCAACGTATCGTCTGATATATCATACTCGGTGGAAGTGGATGTTAAGGCCGAATGTAAGGCTTTCCGACATATTGTAGTCGGTGACGAACAATCTCAGCACTGATCTTCAGGTGCCGACTTCGGCATATCGTTGCGTCCACAGAACTGCCCAACTTGTACCGACGCTATCTTCTTAAAAGCCAAATATTTCAACATTCAATGGCGGCCAGTTCAAATTTATGTGTTTCGGGGAAACTGATCTGTGGTACTCTATACGCGATCGAGGAAATATAAATCTCAATTGTTACCGTCGCCATCCTATGATTCAGAATCGCAAGATTAGGGTGTATCTCTCAATGGTGTATATAATCCAATATGTTTCTGTATGTGTTCTCTATTTTGCAATCTCCAGGGATAATTATTTTCTAAATCATAAAATGGTTCCAAGAAGAAAGTAATCCAATAAGTACTATAATATACTTACATGAAAAGGATAAATAAATAACATTGTACCAATTGGGTATTTATCAAAGTCTAAATCACCATCCTTCACAGTGACTTTCCCTAGCTCTTGTGTTAAACCCTTTAACCTAAGAATAAGAAATTTGTATTCATTGTTTGGTTTATTTTCATGGACCTAAAATTTCGTGGTCAGTGTGTCACAGACATTTCTAGTTGTAAACATCATTCATCATCTTGTTGTTGTTCTTGATGTTTAACGTCCGCTTCCACCGAGGGTGATATAGCAGACAAGTTGTCTAATTTTCATGTTTATTATGACAATGTGGCCACACCAGGGATAAAAACCACGACCGCAAGCAGAGGTGACCGGCCAGCTAGAGCCCACGGTGCGACACTAGACCACTTTGATACATTTCTGTGTTTTTATAATTATTTTAATATAACAGATTTTACAATGATTAGTTTTTTAAATTAACGGTCTCGAGATTAGCATGTGACTCACCTTAAATCAGGATGATCTTGAAAAGCACACAGATCTCCATAGTTACCAACTTCTTCAAAACCATTGAAGGAGAGGGCCAGAAATCCACAGTCAATGAGGAGATGATTTTTAGACCTCTTGTGGGAGATAACTCTTGCTGCTATCTTGACAGCGATATCTCCTATTGTACATGCCCCGTTTAAGGTGTGGCCATAATCTGTAAACCAAAATCATTTTAAATTACTTATATTATTTTTGACGAAAGACTTTCTTAGCATGTTTGTAATACGAACTTTAAGCGATCTAACCTCCACCCCGAAGAAAGAAACCCTTTCAAAATTATCAAATTAATCCAAAACTGTAAATTGCCAACGAAACAATACTCCCCTAACAATGTAGAGGTGTTAGATACTCTGATATGGAGATTTTACTTCGTCTATACATGGAGGGTTGGGAAAGCCTAGTGGTCTAGAGTGCCGTGCTTCGATCTATAGCTAGCCGCTCACCTCTAGGGGCGCCTTCTCAACCTCGTGGGTTTCCTCCGGGCAATCCGATTACCTATCGCTGCTAAAGACCCCTACGCGCAAGCGAATTATTGAAATAAAATTAAAATCATATGTTAGTCCCGAAATGACCGTGTTTGTGTCGAGTGGAAGTTAAACCCCATTTCTCTCTCTCTCTCTCTCTCTCTTCTCTCTCTCTCTCTTCTCTCTCTCTCTCTCTCTCTCTCGTCTGTACATTTTGTCTTGATCTGTGGCTTGAAATAGATGATTTTAATATTGGTGGCCACACTCTCCCTCCATTCTGCGGAATGTAGCATTTTATTTTGCACCAACGTCGCAAAAAGTTTAAGTGGGTGGATAACACATAATTACCATTAAATATATAACCACCAGGATGTATTTCAGTGAGATTCGCCATTTTCTGTGTTGGTTGATTACAAGATGGCGTAGAACCACTTCCAACAGTTTCACATTTAATGCCGTGTTCTTCTAGACTAGAATATCATACATTATTTATTATCTTATATTTGATTACCAACTAACTTTCTTTGAAGCATGGAGTCACGGTGACTTTAGATCGGGTTATAAATGAAACCTGTGTAACAGAAAATTGAACGAATTCCTTTGATTATCCACACATTATGTCTTAATGAGACTGAATCGATATATAAATAGTAGGTATACATAATTATATTATACAATAAGATGACCATATTTGCGATCTGGTTAAACATATCCTGCTTCGTGCAAACGAACATTATTAAGCTTTCAACATGCCATCTTATTCTACTGTATGCATGTAACACTTCTACTTACCGTTTAGCAACATTGACGATTCTATCGCAAGTCTCATCGACAACTTTGTGGATTTCTTCAACATTTTTCGCATCGTATGAATTCCCACAGTGAGTATATAAACCCAAAAAGTTTACATTTTTACTTTCATTGGCTTCCATAGCAACAGATAAAACTTTTTCTCCGTCCCATTCCAATCCGGCTGAAAAAACAAGATAAATTAAATATAATATCTCTAAATATTATCCGGGCCATCCTCTGAAAAAAATCAAAAATCAAGAACGCCCCCCCCCCCCAACTAATTATAGAAAGCGAAAAATTATTTTTCATTGTGATTATATCTCAAGCACCTGGATAACTGTGTTAACTGTAATGACTATTTGGCATGATATTTAAGTGTTTTCTGAACTAGCAATAAGGAAATATATAGACTTGAATACACACACAATATTTGTTTTTAAACATGGATGGCGGATGTTATAAATTTTTTCGCCGACAACGTTTAACAGAAGAAATGCCTTGAAACCAGATTTAGTGGGTAAACCATTAACGGGATAATATTGTATACTTTCAATAACATAGCTTGCAATCAACAGTGGTATATCTCAAACATAAAAATATGTTTTGAATAAGTTATTGAAATGGTTTTGACGTCATCCAACTTGTAGCTCCGAGTAAAATACAGTTATTGCTTTCCATAGACCCGAGAATGAAACATGGATTAGGCACCATACTTACTTCTACCGTAGCCACAATCTATATCTAAGATGGCTGCCCAGGGTTGACCATCATTACGTGGATTATTAATCATACATTTTAGACCATACACACTATCAAACATCAACTTTAAACTCGGTACTTCTTTTATGATGTCTTGGCAGCTTTAAAATAAACATGTCATTGTTCTCTGTATTTGCTATGTGTGGATTTCCCACTAAATGTGTCAAATTAATCCCCGCTGTAGTTTCCCACTGGCGGTGGATCAGGGACAGTGTCAAGTCGCTCGGAATATACGACAAACCGAGGTCCAGTGCACGTAGAAGAACATTTTGAAAACTGGAATTCGAAATAACAGTAGGCAGTAGCGGCGCTGTCCTGGCAAAATTTCCTCATAGCACTCTTCATTTACCCAGTCGATACACACAAGAAGGATGTTAAATCCCATTTCATTTCGTATTAATCGAATCTTTTAAAATGACTACTCACCGTTTTATTTTATGATCTGTGATAGGTACGGCATATAAAATATCCGTGAACCCTCCATCAGAGAAAAACAAAGCTTCTTTTATCGTCGAGACACTGATCTTTGATTTACTTCCTCCAGTACTGATAGTACCTATTTCACTGCGATATAGCAAAACAAAAACTGATGGGACCTAGCTTATTATTTTGTATAAAAACAACCACTTTATTATTTAAACTACTACTCATAGGATCTAGTTTATAAACTAGGTCAAAAAACAACTACTGATGGGATCTAGTCATAGGAGTACGGGCTTGGTGATAGTTAGGGGGCAGAACCTGAATTGCCCGAAAATTTTCGACCTTACAGCCGCCCCCCCCCCCAAGAAAAATTTGGAATGTTTGACGGCTGCAAACACGTTTTCCTGCTATTTCAACCAGTGAACAAGTCAACTTCAAAGTGGTCTAATATAGCTGAATTAAGGTGGTTGATTCGAATTTCAACGAATCGTTTACAGTCCACGAACACAGGAAAATTTTTGAAAATTCAAACGCGCCTTCCTGCTATTCCAGTCTGTGAATAAAACAGCTTCAATTTGGTCCAAAACAGCCTACCTGCTTACCCGAATTCCAAACAACCAATCAATCGTCGCGGGGTATGGGAGCCTCACCCTCCCGGAGAAAATTTTGAAAATTTAACCACCGCAACTGCGTTTTCTGCTAGCCTATTCTAGCCCGTGTAAGTAACTCCAAAAGTATCTAATGATTTTGTAACCGAAATCCCACTCCGTCCAATCAGACTGTTGCAGCTACATTCACAAATACTAAGCGATGCCCGAAAAATGTCGCACAAAGTAGAGTGACTCCAAATAAAATGTTTTAATCATAGTAAACTCAGTACAAATTCGTGGTATTCAATTAAAAGAAGAGTAAAATTAGTGTTTCATTAGGGAAGTTAGGGAAGCAAAAGTAAAAATGCCCGAAAAAATTTCAGGTTTACAGACAGCGGCGCCGGTTTTCTTCGAGAGGCGAAGAAGCGGAGCTGATCTTGTATATATAGACCCCCCCCCCCTCCCTCAAAGAATATTTGACGACCGCAAACGCGTTTTACGGCTATTCCAGCCCGTAAAATTAGTGTTTTATTAGATTTCGGGCACTTTATTTTGCCAAGTTAATGAAATAATTTTTTTTTCTCACTTTACCTGTCTGCCCGAAAAGTCGGCTTGCCCGAAAGTTAGGGGGCAGCTAATAGAAAATTCAAACTGGATAGATTTCAATGGCAGTTATCGAATAGTGGTAGTATAATGGCGGATATTGTAAACTTTATTATTTTAAAGGTATAACGAATACAAAACAACATCTTAGCAATACACGGGGCTTTTTGGCTTTTAAAGTTAGACTGGACACATCATTCAATTCTGTCAGTGCCTACACTTTAGAATCAAAAACGCCTTGTGGCGTTGATGGTACATTGTGTATACAAAAGATACACATGGCGTTATTTTCTACCTAAAGAATACCGATTAAAACGCAATAAGTAACATGTACAAGAACTTAATTGTAAAGCATTGGTGGCACACTGCGACCCAGCAATCATCATCATATCATTTGTAAATGTATTTACAAACGAAGACAAGTACATGTTGCAAACAATACTACTGCCAATTGGTAGCTAACTTGAAATACATGTATGTCAGAAATTGTAAAAAATAAATCATGCCTTGTTTCTCATGGTAGTATAAATGTTTGTCGAAATCTACTATGGAATATCAACACAGTGTCAAATTTTACAAATGAATTTAACGCATTAAACTTTATTATAAGATAGTCGTGGAAAATATGAATAAGCAATACTAATACGAAAGGGATAAAAATGATCGGAAAAGATATATCATTGACCATCTCGGTTGTAGTAACCTTATACACTATTATTTCACTACAACACCAAAGCTGACGTATATGTAAGTAAAATCTAGTAGTTAAGTGACTATCTTAGTCCTAAGATATTCTTTGAATATATACGGACCCAGTATCTTAAGTTGCGCCAAAATAAAATAAAGGTTGTAACCTATAGAGTGGAGAGAGGCAACGACAATACATGGGGGGGGGGGCTAGTGGTCTTGAGTGCCACGCTTCGTCCTCTGTAGCAATATAGTCGTGGTGAATGAGGAGATAAGATATAGTTTTATGTTTCTAATATATTCACATAATATGTAGGTATGTACTAAAATCAACTTAGTCAGTGATGGACATATTGTTATATAAAAAAGGTATAGAACCATAACAAACTGGTTATATCTTTCAACAAAATACATGTGATTCGAGATATTTCTATTGCATCATTTGGCTTAATTTAACCAATCATTACGTCGATTGTACAGGTTCATGGTCATGAACATGCACGACTGTGCGTGATACCCTTGCGGCTATAAAGGAAACTACAGTATGTCTTTAAATCAGACTTCGATTAGATTCCAGAGGGTCATCATCTAAGAGCCCTAGGTGTCTAGGTTGAGAAGAGTTTAGTTAGTATTGACAGTAATTGTAATATGTACTATGCTTGTATGTATACCTATGCTACATAAAAAGGTAAAAACGAACTGTTGCATTGTTATAACTGAAGAAGACAAACGTCTTAAGAAAACAGCAAGAAGAAATACACAACGTGAAGGAGGAGCAAAGACGATCCGAGATAAATCCTAGACGATCACAAGGCTACGAGAATATGTAGTAAGAAAAGATGCATGGGTCATACGTAGGATGTGGCGACCGGTTTGACCACCGCGACCCCCGCCCGCTCTCCACGTCAGACAGAAAGACCCATGGTATTACACCTCTAGCTGGCCGGTCACCTCTGGCTTGCGGCTGTGGTTTCGAGCCCTGGTGTGAGCGTATGTGGCATGGAGATAGGGGCGCCTTCTCAACCTCGTGGGTTTCCTCCAGGCACTCCGGTTTCCTCCCACTGCTAAAGACCCCTAGGCGCAAGCGAATTATTGAAATAAAATTGAACCATATGTTAGTCCCGAAATGACCTAGTTTGTGTTGAGTGGACGTTAAACTCCATTTCTCTCTCTCTCACGACAATACATGTCCATATGAAAATATGGGCGTATGAAAACAACAGCTAATAGTAACTAATTCACTGTTAGATATACAAACAACTTTCACTGTAAATATGTATAAAACAACTATAAAACGACAGGTTTCAATAGCACATTTTTCATTACTAACATATAAACACTGATAGCACGTATTCCCCCCTTATCTATATCCAAAATAAATGGTAGCATTGAACGATTGTCATCCCATAAAACCACTCAACATATGAAACGCCACGAAATCCATAACAGCGTTTCCCATTCGTCCAAATATCTATCTATATAGTCAAATAAAGCCAACAAAATATTATGACATAAATATTAAAATCTCCAGGCCAAGGTTAATTATCTAGAACAGACAATTTGATTCCACTTTGTCAGATCGTCTTTTCTCATAACAGTGTGCTAAACTGTAATAGAATTTTGAGTGTTATCACTGAGAAATTAAATATTAAGGAACATTTCCATCATTGAAAGTACTTCACACTTACCAACATTTATGTGTTTTGACATGAGGCCGCAATTCTACTCCCAATTCCTTGGCCGTCGCCAACATCTTCTTAGCATTTTCATTTAAAATATCTAGATCGATCAAATAGTTTGGAGTGGATACATCATATATAGATGTTGGCAATGTGTCAGTGTTCATTTTCTATGTATATATTAAAGCTATTGCTGTAAAGAGACAATCAGAATTAAGTCATGATCGTTCCAATACAAAGCAATTGGGACCGACAGGGAACAGTTGCAATGCTATTCGCAATGGCCAGAAAACATAACTACACAATTGGTCAGAACAAACAGTTAGTGCTAGTGTTTCCACAGCGTTTACCCATACGAGTTTGTACTAGCAAAATAGTTCACCTTGGCTCCATAATTTGATGTTGAGGTTACACGAAATATTTCACTTTAAGAAAATAATTAATTCAATTTTAAAATTGATATGCATGGTAATTAGTTTTTTCTATATTATATGATTTCGATGAGACACGCACATAAAATATATTTATTATTTATTTTTTTTATCTCAAAACTTATAGTAGCTAAGTTTTTAACTCAATATCGCCGAAAAGTTTGGAAAATAGAGTTTGCAATGATGTGAAATTTCAATTTTGAGGCTGAATTTGCGATATTGACGTATTATGATATGAACAGTATGCGGTATCGGGCGTCCAACCAGTCTCATTCAACATTATGCGTTATGTGCGGCCCGACAATCATAATATATTGTCATTATAAGGCGCCCCACCTATGATGTCATTATGGGAGCCCACCGGCACCTTACAGATCAGACCGTGTTAATCGTGTGTTGTATGATTCATTATGAGACACACCTTTGCCCCCCCCCCCCACACACACGCACAACCTGCCCTCGCTAGCTTCGACGGCTTTTATTCTTCATCTTCTAAACTACAATTTATTCATAAGGCACCACTTGTTTTAAAAACTAATAATATTTTTCACGTTTTTAACGTTGACATGTAAAGCCCGGACCATACAACTACCACTTGCCCAGACTCTACCCAACGATAATCAGTGCAGTGTGAACAGTCCCACGACCACGATTCAATCGATTTCCGTCGCGTCGTGGTCCGTCGGCCCGACTGAGCATATTCAATCGTAGTCGGATGCAATTGGATGCAGTCGTAACCCATCGTGTTTGTGTGGACACTCACACGACACGATCAATTTCTTTTTACGAGCAGTCAACTTCAGCGGCATCTTGGCAAAATATAATGTCCCTTTTATGCTTCTGGTTTACTTTGGAATCACCCGCTAGAGGAAAGTGGCGTAACTCACGACGCATAATCTGTGAGAGTCGGGCTCGTGTGGACTGGTACCGTCGTGGGCAAGTGAAGTAAAGACGCGACCCGATTTCTTTTTACAACTACCCAATGAAAACACGAATTATTTGTCAATTTAATTCAACATTGATGTTGTGATCTTACCGGGAAAAGATGGGCTTCTGATATCCAATCTATAAGACAAAATTAAAAAATAGGTTGCCAGGCAACGAAACATACGCCCACACAGCAGCCAAATCGTCCGGGCAGTCAACAAGAGTTGTTGCATATTAAGGAATTATCAGAAAATCATTAGAATTTGTTTGGTTTTTATAATCAAACGTTTTTTTTTTTTAAATCAGATAATAATTGTGACCTCCAGAGGCACAACAAGCTAAAAAGGGTGATTTTTCGTACAATCAGGGGACATAATTCAGGAGTAATGACCCGATGGACGCAAATATCGAAAGGAACCAAGATCTTTGGATTATAAACATACATGTCAAGTTTCATCAAAATCGATTCAAAATTCTGACCTCTATAGGGTTCACAACCTTGATATAACATATTTTCACACTATTCGTGTACAAATGGCGGCCATTTTGTCCGTCAATTCTAGTCCGATTTTCACGTAATTCAAACTCACTCTTCATTACCATGTAACGATGATATAGTTAAACGTTTTTTTTAAATCGGATAATAATTTTGACCTCCAGAGGGACCACAAGCTAAAAAGGGCAATTTTTCGGACAATCCGGGGACATAATTCAGGAAGTTATGATCCAATGGGCGCAAATATCGAAAGGAACCAAGATCTTTGGGTTATAAACATACATGTCAAGTTTCATCAAAATCGGTTCAAAATTGTGACCTCTATAAGGTCCACAACCTTTATATAAGATATTTTCACACTATTCGCGTACAAACGGCGGCCATTTTGTCCGTCAATTTTGGTCCGATTTTCACAAAATGTATGCTCAACCTTCATAACCATGAAATGGTGATATAATCAAACGTTTTTTTTAAATCGGATAACAATTTTGACCTCCAGAGGGACCACAAGCTAAAAAGGGCGATTTTTTTGGACAATCAGGGGCCATAATTCAGGAAGTTACGACCCGATGGGCGCAAATATCGAAAGGAACCAAGATCTTTGGGTTATAAACATACATGTCAAGTTTCATAAAAATTGGTTCAAAATTGTGACCTGTATAAGGTCCACAACCTTGATATAACATATTTTCACACTATTCGCGTACAAACGGCGGCCATTTTGTCCGTCAATTTTGGTCCGATTTTCACGAAAATCGAAATCAACCTTCATAACCATGTAACGGTGATATAATCAAACGTTTTTTTAAATCGGATAACAATTTTGACCTCCAGAGGGACCACAAGCTAAAAAGGGCAATTTTTCGGACGATCAGGGGCCATAATTCAGGAAGTTACGATCCGATGGACGCAAATATCGAAAGGAACCAAGATCTTTGGATTATAAACATACATGTCAAGTTTCATCCAAATCGGTTCAAAATTGTGACCTCTATAAGGTCCACAACCTTGATATAACATATTTTCACACTATTCGCGTACAAATGGCGGCCATTTTGTGTCCGTCAATTTTGGTCCGATTTTCACGATATTCGAATTCAACCTTCATAACCATGGAACGGTGATATAATCAAACGTTTTTTTAAATCGGATAACAATTTTGACATCCAGAGAGACCACAAGCTAAAAAGGTCGATTTTTCGGACAATCAGGGGCCATAATTCAGGAAGTTACGATCCGATTGGCGCAAATATCGAAAGGAACCAAGATGTTTGGGTTATAAACATGCATTTCAAGTTTCATCCAAATCGGTTCAAAATTGTGACCTCTACACTGTTCACAAACTTGATAAAACATATTCTCACACTATTCGCGTACAAATTGCGGCCATTTTGTCCGTCAATTTTGGTCCGATTTTCACGAAATTCGAACTCAACCTTCATAACCATGGAACGGTGATATAATCAAACGGATTTTTAAATCGGATAACAATTTTGACCTCCAGAGAGACCACAAGCTAAAAAGGGCGATTTTTCGGACAATCAGGGGCCATAATTCAGGAAGTTACGATCCAATTGGCGCAAATATCGAAAGGAACCAAGATCTTTGGTTTATAAACATGCATTTCAAGTTTCATCCAAATCGGATAACAATTGTGACCTCTACACTGTTCACAAGCTAAAAAACGTGATTTTTCGTACAATCAGGGGCCATAACCCATGAAGTTACCGTCCGATACATGCCAATATCGAAAGGAACCGACATCTTAGGGTGATAAACCTATATTTTAAGTTTCATTGAAATCGGATAAAAATTGTGACCTGTAGACTGTTCACAAACAATTGTGGACGGACGGACGGACGAACAGGGGCGACGACAATATACGTCCACATGAAAATGTGGGCGTATAACAATTATCAGTGTTACACGAATCGTGCATAATCCGTTTCATGCCCATTTTCAACAAGGGACTTTGAGATAGAGGCTAGACGGTGGTGCATGGAAAGCATACACAATAATGTAGACTGGAATAACCAGACGCTGGAGATCGGCATGCTATTGAGACTTCTGGCGTATGGTGATTTGAAATTAGAGTAAAGATGGAAATGACTGAATGTAAACCAGTTTATATACATTCTTATAAGATTATTTTTTGCGTTCTAGGCCCCAAAATGTAGCGATTTAGCTCCTTTAAGGTATTTTAAGATAAAATAGCAATGTACGGTTATATAATTATTATACACCACACACATATGGCTAAATTTATCGATATCTTACCTTATGTTAATATGGCGTAGTCACTGAGTAGGCTAACGTTAGTGACCTAATAACAAAGTGCAGACAGACTTTTGACGCTTCGCAATATTTTATAACAATCTGAGACAGTCTGCTACTGCTAGGATAGGCTATGCACGGCACGTGATGGCATACCTATCTGTCAAACGACGTAGGTATATGTAGATGGATTTTTTTCGCTCTATCGTAAAACCACTGCTACGTATAAATAGGACAGTTCTAATGTCTAATGTAAAACGTCGTGTGTTGCCCGGATGTGCCCAACACTTATGAATATTTATAACAAGGCTGTTACGTAAAGAACTTTAATCATAAAACTAGAATACTAACACTGGGGACAGCACAACGTCATTTTTATCATTATGACGATTGAAGCCAGTTACGCCATGTTGGTTAGTTTGCCAAAAACATTAATATTAATTGGTTGAGTGGAGTAAATAAAACTTTTAAAGCGAGAGTAACATAATATCAAATCAAACAAAAGAGCCTATATAAAGCCGATTTGATAGATTTCTGGAAATTAAATACGCTTTACACAATAAAAGGCAACACATACCGATATAAATAATAAAGCATTGAGTTATTAAAGTCACAAAGTTATAGATTAGAAAATATCTCTCAAAATAGCCTATACTATGGTGGCTGTTATATAGCGGCCATTCTACATCGTCGACTTGTCGGGTTGTGAAGGCGACAAGTCGCGGCACGACAAAGTGAAATAATTGCATTTCGTCGACTTGTCGCTTTGTCGCTTTGTCGGGTTGTGAAGGCGACAAAGCGACAAGTCGACAAAATCAATCCGACAACGCGACAAACTAACCCGACAATCGTCGCCCTCATTTTGTCGACTTGTCGCTTTGTCGCCTTCGACATATTCACAACCCGACAAAGCGACAAGTCGACGAAATGCAATTATTTCGCTTTGTCGTGCCGCGACTTGTCGCCTTCACAACCCGACAAGTCGACAAGCCGCCGAAATGCAATTATTTCGCTTTGTCGACTTGTCTCCTTGGAAGTCAATCACTGCGCATGATCGATCAGTCTTCGGTTAAGTATGGAAGCCTAATCTCGACGAGGCGAGGGTGCTTTTTCAGCATTTGTTTTTTTTTTGCTACACCTGACCATTACACAGATAGGATTGAAAAATTCATTTGGTTAAATTTGCATTTAACGACCCATAAAATTAAGAATCTATATTTCAGAGGAGAGTCAGTTTTATATGTTGATATGTATTTTAATGTATGCTTTCAATATATCTATCGTAATTTAGAATTCTTTCGCATCTTCACTGATTACCATCAACAGCACAGTTTACCCAAATATATAATAATAATCAATCTACTAATATCCCAACACAAATCATATGTTTTTCGTCGTGTTTCACCTTGTCAGTGGTGCAGGAAGGTGGACCTGATAAGGTCAGTTTTTTAGTCGTTCGAATGGGACGAAAACCGACGTCCCGTGTACACATTTGCGTGCACATAAAAGATCTATTGGCAGTTGAAATTCGATATTAAAGTAGGCCGTAGCGCCCTTTCCGGGCAAAAATTCGCTCATAGCACACTGTATGGCATAATGCCCGTCTTCCATTAGCCCAGGTTAGGTGCAGAAGAGTAGGACGTTTAACCCCATTTCATTTCAAGTGAATATATTGTTTATGGTGAGTATCCAAGACATGCGACCCGGATCAACCAATTGACCTAAAGGTGTACGAAGGTGGACCTGATAAGGCCAGTTTTTAGTCGTTCGGGTGGGACCAAAACAGACGTCCCGTGTAGAGGGGCGTAGCCGTGAAATATATATTGGGGGGGTCCGCAACGGGGTGGGGGGTACCCCCATAAATTTTGTTTAAAGTCTCAATCTTCTGTTAACATTGTTTGGTACGGAAGCCCATAAGGGTCAATCAAATGAAAAAAAAATATTCTGACTATCTTGTAATTACAAGATAGCCTATCTTGTAACTACAAGATAGCCTATCTTGTAACTACAAGATAGCCTATATTGTAACTACAAGATAGTTATCTTGTAATTACAAGATAGCTATCTTGTAATTACAAGATAGTCAGAAGGCTTTGGCTATCTTGTAATAACAAGATAGGCTATTACAAGATAGCCAAATTAGTTTTCTTGTATTTCAAGGTCGTCCCACACTGTAATTACAAGATAGCCTATCTTGTAATTACAAGATAGCCAAATTAGTTTTCTTGTATTTCAAGGTCGTCCCACACTGATTTATCGGATAGTTATAAGCCAAAGTGTGTGTGTGTGGGAGAGAGAAATAGAGAGAGAGAGATAGAGAGAGAGAGAGAGAGAGAGGGAGGGAGAGGGGGAATGGGGTTTAACGTCTGCTCGACACAAACTAGGTCATTTCGGGACTAACATATGGTTTAATTTAATTCCAATAATTCGTTTGCGCGTAGGGGTCTTTAGTAGTGGGGTGGGGGTTGGATGGCGAATGGTTAGCACGTGCACGCAGTATCACAAAGCCTGTAATTGAGTCAACTGGCGTGGTTTCGAAACCCCTGTTGTACGTGACAAGGAGTAGGGTCGCCTGTCCAACATCGTGGGTTTTCTCCGGGTCCTCCTCTTTCCTCCCGCTGCTAAAGACGCCTACGCGCAAGTGCATTATTGAAATAAAATTAAACTATATGTTAGTCCCGAAATGACCTAGTTTGTGTCGAGTGGACGTTAAACCACATCCCCCTCTCTGTTTAGCAGTTGGAGGAAACCGGAGGACTGACAACCTGATGATGCCGATCCCGTAACATACAATAATACTTCGTTGAGCTGGAGGGTTGGCAGGTCGATTTGTTAGCACATGCGCACTGTATCGTAAAGCCTGACATTGAGTCAACTGGCGTGATTTCGAATCCCCTGTTGTACGCGACAAGGAGTAATATCGCCTGTCCAACATCGTGGGGTTTCCTCCCACTGCTAAAGATCCATACGTGCAAGCGATTATTGAAATTAAACTATATGTTAGTTGCGAAATGACCTAGTTTGTGTCGAGTGGACGTTACACCTCCCCTCACTCTCTTTAGCAGTTGGAGGAAACCGGTGGACAGGCGAGGATGGACAGGCGATCCTACTCCTTGTCATGTACAAATGGGGATTCGAAATGACCTAGTTTGTGTCGAGTGGACGTTAAACCATATACCCCTCTCTGTTTAGCAGTTGGAGGAACCCGGAGGACTGACAACCTGATGATGCCGATCCCGTAACATACAATAATACTTCGTTGAGCTGGAGGGTTGGCAGGTCGATTTGTTAGCACGTGCGTGTTTTATCTTAAAAGCCTGTCATTGAGTCAACTGACGTGGTTTCGAATCCCCCTTTTGTATGTCACGGGATCGGCATCACCAGGTTGTGCCCTCATTAAATACTATTCATACTCTCATTAACTTCATTCCCTCATTAATAGCATTTATGATACATTGATTTCATGTTCTCCTTAAAGATACCTTCCGCGCGTACAAACTGTGTGATTTAATGATATATTTGGGCTAAAAATATATTCAAGCTAATTAATCTATCAAACGTTTGCTTCAAATCCCTCTCAAAACATTGTATACATCAGGAGATACCGCAAGCTATAAATAATCTGCTTTTAAACGCTATGTCAGTCAGCTCATTTCATTGATGGAGGGTCCGTTTTTCAGAATATCCCTTTCCTTACTTACTTTTCAAAAATCAAAATTTAAAGAAGTTTGAAAAATAGAAATAGCGTTCTGTGGCTTCAAAGAGCGTATTAAAATTGATGAGTCATGATATAAATATGCAGTTGGTGGGTGTATGAAGGCAATGGTATTTATGGGAGCATGAAATCGGTGTATGGTGACCTTTGAATTGGCATCTCGGTATCTTGTAATTACAAGATAGCTATCTTGTAATAACAAGATAGTCTATCTTGTAATTACAAGATAGGTTATCTTAGGCTATCTTGTAATAACAAGATAGCTATCTTGTAATAACAAGATAGCCTATCTTGTAATTACAAGATAGTCAGAATTTTTTTTTTCATTTGATTGACCCTTATGGGCTTCCGTAGTTTGGCATATTTTACGGGGTTAAACTAAAACATCACACCAATACAACGTTTATCATGTTTACAGACAGCGACACCGCTCTTCCCCGAGAGGCGAAGAAGCGTGGCTTACTTACCCCCACCTAAGAAAATTTTGGAATATTTGACGGCTGCAAACACTTTTTCCTTCTATTTCAGCCCATGAACAAAGCAATTTCAAAGTGGCCTAATATAGCCTAATTAAGGTGGCTTGCTGACTCGAATTCCAATCACTCGTTTACACCCATGAAGACGGGACCGTTGGGAGAAAATTTTGAAAATTGACCTGCCACATACGCGTTTTCCTGCTGTTCCAGCCTGTAGTCTGTGAATACAACAACTTCCATTTGGTCCAATAAAGCCTACCTGGCTGCCCAGAATTCCAAACAACCAAATCATAATGACTGTGTATCTCTATCCAAATTTAGATGTGTATCACATAACTTATCACATACGATACAATTAACAGAAATGATAGAATTTGTAAATTATACAATTTAAATAACGTTGAAGACGAATATCATTTTTTACTTTGCTGTCCATTATATAAAGATTTAAGAGAACAGCTTATTCCTTTTTATTATAGAAATCACCCTGTCTTCCGCATCACCAGTTATTTTAAACTCGTTAGCAAAATATATACATTTATAATTTATTAAACGTCATTCTTTTCTTGACGCTATTCTTCCCTAGTACTTTCAATCTTTTATAACTTATTTTGTACTATTTGTATGATTAACACCTTTACATATTTACAAATTCATTCATTGTATTTTTGCTATAAGTAACTTTCAGCAATAAAGAATTACTTACTTACTCAATATACTATTTTGTTAATTACAAACTATATTGTTTTTATTAAAACTTATATACTTTTAATAAACAAAAGCAAACATTTTGGGGACAGACCACGTTTATTTAAACTATGACTTAGTTTATCAACCAATGTACTTTTCTGCATCAATGAAGACAGGCATATGTTATGCCGTGTAGGCCTATTACGGGGTAAATTCTGTCAAGACAGCGGCGATACGGCCGGGGTACTTTTTTCTGCCAACATATTATTTTAATCTATTTTTCGACACCAATGCAGTGTGCTATTAAGAAAAGTTTGCCGAGACAGCAACTCCACGGCCTACGCTCATTTGAAAAAATTCCAACGGACAAAGGTTCCATTATCTGCACGGCACCGTACATTAGACATTGGGGAAGCCATACTTGACGCAGACCTTCTGGTTAGTGAGCCAGTCATCATACAGTTACTGTCAAGGAGATTTGAAATTGGAATGTGGCCAAGAAAAATGTAAAGGAAACTTGCCTATAAACATCCTAAGAAGAAAGGATTTAAATTTTAAATATTTTTTAATGTATAGCAAAGCTAGCATATTCTATTCTGAATTACCATAGATATTTTGAAAGCATAAAATACATATCAACATATAAAACAGACTCTCCTCTGAAATATAGATTCCTAATTTTATGGGTCGTTAAATGCAATCGTTAAATGCAAATTTAACCACATGAATTTTTCAATCCTATTTGTGTCATGGTCAAGTGTAGCAAAACTAAACCAAATGCTGAATAAATGCACCCTCGCCTCGTCGAGATTGGGCTTCCATACTTAACCGAAGAATGCTCGCCCATGCGCAGTGATTGACTTCCAAGGCGACAAGTCGACAATTCGACAAAGCGAAATAATTGCATTTCGGCGGCTTGTCGACTTGTCGGGTTGTGAAGGCGACAAGTCGCGGCACGACAAAGCGAAATAATTGCATTTCGGCGACTTGTCGACTTGTTGCTTTGTCGGGTTGTGAATAAGTCGAAGGCGATAAAGCGACAAGTCGACAAAATTGACGCGACAAGTCGACAAAATGAGGGCGACGATTGTCGGGTTAGTATGGAAGCGTATAGGGGTCAATAGCGCGATATATACCGCAATATTAAGTTGGTATTATATCAACATATTGTAATTATTTTGATGATTTTATCTCTGAAAAGTTAATTTTTGCCGAGGTAATTGAGTCAACACGCTATGTTTTATGTCCCCATTTCGTCTTTAATGTACACGTTTGCGGTAAGATATTGATATTCGGAAGATTTGGCGACATATTCCATTTCGCCGTAGTATATGTCGACATATTCGCAAAATATTGCCATGCGCTATGTCGACGTGTGCATCTAAAACAAAATGACGACATGCAAATTAGCGAGTTATTCAATTAACTTGGCAAAAATTGCCTTTTCAGAGATAAAATCGCCAGAAAAATCACAATATATCGACTTATTATCAACTTAATATTGCGGTATCTATCGCGCTATTGACCCCTATACGCTTCCATAGGTTAGTTTGTCGCGTTGTCGGGTTGATTTTGTCGACTTGTCGCCTTCACAACCCGACAAAGCGACAAGTGGACAAAATGCAATTATTTCGCTTTGTCGTGCCGCGACTTGTCGCCTTCACAACCCGACAAGTCGACGATGTAGAATGGCCGCTAACAGCCACCATACTATGCAGATATATGAAAATTTCAATAATATATTTTATAATATAAGAATATTATGTAAAAATGGTTATATCAGAGATGTTACATCCCACTTCTACATCGTTGCCAGTGGCAACCTTTGATAAAAGTATCAGGGCTTATTATCATTGTCGATATGAAAATGTTTTTGACCCACTACATTTTCCCCGGTCAAATACTTTTTTTTGCACTAATACTAATACCGTTTTGTCTAACTGCGCGTACTTCAATTTTTTACTGTTAAGAGTTATGGACACATAAGCTATTAGTGGCCAACCCGAATAGTCTGGAATATATCAGTTAATTTATATTAATGCTTTCCTGAAACGATTTCTCTTAGTTATTTCTATATTTTGAATTAACATAACCAGTATTATTATATTTATTGGTTTTAAGAAAAAATAACCCAAACTCTGAACCCCTGTTTAAATTAGAAGGTGTCTTTCAAATATTAACATATTTCAAATATCAAGACAAAATGCTGTATTTAATAGGCTTGATATATGAGGGAGTGGCCGTATACAGTCTTTTCAAAAAATTAAGCGTACGTCAGTTTGATTACTAAATTTTGGCATACCTTAAACAATGGTCGAATGAAATCATCAATCCAATGTGTTTGCCACTGAAGGAAACCGTTATCGAAAATGGGGAAACTATACAAATACATGACGTAGATAAATGAAACAGTTGAATTTATTAGCAAATTGAATATTTTGTTTATCTCTCTGGTTGGCCTATAATTTATTAATTTATGCACATGGATAACACATTGTCCAGCTTTACTAGCTACAAAAGTGCTGATATACTTCATATTAAAAATTAATGGTTAGTACATAATTAATATTGGTTTGAACAATATTATTTTTTCTTTCAGGTTACAGTAGTACAAATGCATAATTTTTACGGATACCAAAATAGGCCATAGACATTTATTAATGTTTTCTAATGTATTTAATACAACAAGCCTGATCACTTTTAATGATGTGTTGAGGTTAAAATGTGTTATTTACTAGTAAAAAAAGTAAAGGACCAAGTTCAATCTAAGAATACTACTAATTACCAAAACCATACTTGATCAAGCGATTCATATTAATCAAAAAAAAACCGATTTGATAATCTAATGGACTTTTCTATCACATTGGATAGTTTAAAAATTGTTTTGCGGCGCCCTTCGAGTTAAATCATTGTAAATTCTGCGCCGAAAGTTTATTTATAATTTTATAAAATGTTTCGAGTCGGTTTTCACACCGACTAGTTTTAAAGATGTAATACTAATTTGTTTATAAATGGTGTAACAAAGTTGTCTGAACATTCATTTAGGTGCAAAGAACTGTATGACCTCTGTTAGTTTTCTAATAATAATAATAATCTTTATTCATGCATTGAAGCCTTGCGGCCATAGTACAAATTTAGCATGTTGAAGTGAAGTTTATGTACACTTAATTTAATTTTAACCATTAACTAATACTTTATAGATTTATGAATAACATATAGATACAATAAATAGAGCGGTGCACAAAGTCGAGAAAGAGTATCAGTAAAGTGTAGGAAATGGATACTATTTACAATGTTATAATAGTGTATATATAACTATACCTCTAACAATCTGATTAGTAAAATAAGTAATAATATTTTGCAATTTTCAATATAAATGATTTCTTGTGATATTTGACAAACTGGATACAAGATTTATGCAGCAGTTGATAATGTTTTACGTATTTAAATAGCAAAATATATAAATTTTGAGATATTTATAACGACAGTTTGTTCATTATTTGACATTAATTGAATAAACTGGTACTTTGCATCATACTTGATATCTACATGGATATATCTTTTTCTAAGGCTATCGTATGCCGAGCATCTTAAAAGAAAGTGACACTCATCTTCGCACTCATGCAGGTCACATAAATGGCATATTTTGTAATCCTCTGGCAATTTACGCCATTTACAAAGCGTGTTCATAAACAGGTATGATCCACAGCGAAATTTAATAAGCGCGCGGTTAAATTTCTTGTCATATGTTGACAGCAAATACTGTTCTAGACCAAGCATACTTTTAAATTGGCTATAATATATAAGTCTTGAGTTTTCATACAAGGAATAGTGCCATTCTTGGGCACAACAGTCACGGATTCTCTGCGTGAATAGGTAAATAAATTCAGTGCAATTTCCAATTGTTTGGGAAATCCATACTATACCAAATCCATACCTAAATAATAGATTTTTTACATCGCTTGCCCACGTTTTCTTACCATTCATATCCAGGTTATGTAGCATTACATAAGTTTGTTTGGGAAGTCGATGGTCTGGCATGCATAAAAGTTTAACCCAATATCTGACACATCTTGTTGCAGAGTTAACAAAAAGATAGGACCTCCCGAGTTCACCTAAAACAGCAGAGTTACTGGTATGAGGAGGCAGTTTTAGTACAAATTTAAAGAACTTTAGATGGACATTTTCTATTTTTGTACAAAAAGAATGTCCCCATATCTCGGAGCCATACAATAAAATTGGAAGAATCATTTTATCAAATATTTGCACGGCACAACTAAGATTAATACCTTGACACTTTCTGTCTATACATTTTATCATATTAATAACTTTTTCGGATTGTAGAATTTGAACTTCTTTTGTTTTCGACCATTTGAGTTTTGCTGAGAACACAGCCCCTAGATATTTGTAGAAAGAAACGGTTTCTATTGGGACATTATTGTAACTCCATTTTTCATAGGCTCTCAGGGGACCACCGTTTCTAAATACAAGTATCTTGGTTTTTTGAGTGTTGATGGACATTCCATATTTCTCACAGAATGACGCAAGACAGTTAATTTGGTGCTGTAGATTAAACACAGTATCTGCGATGTTTCCGATGTCATCGGCAAATAGCAAGGAGAATACATTGGGAAATACATTGGATACAAAGATACCATTACATTTTTTAGTTTGCAAATTACTGATTTATGAAGAGCGAAAATAATAAAGGGCTTAATATACAGCCTTGTCGGGTACCCGTATTACATGCAAATGAGTCAGTTAGTCCCAGTGATGTAGCAACACAAGATTGGCACTTGGAGTACATGTTTCTGATGATATTGATGAATTTTCCATGGATACCTGCTTCCATCATGCTTACCCAGAGCAAGTCATGTTGGACGGATATTTACTTATAATGCCTTGTAAGGAGAATATATTATCGACAGTTGAGTATTTTTGGCGGAACCCAGCTTGATACTCATGGATAACATTATTCAAATTACACCAGGATAGTAGTCTGTTGTTCAGTACCTTTGTAAATATTTTACACAAACTGGACAGCAAGGAGATTCCCCTGTAGTTATCGACATTGTCCACACAACCTTTCTTGTGTATAGGACTTATAATTGCCTTGCCCCATTTCTCAGGGAAGTTCCCATTGTTTAGGATTGCGTTAAATATGTTACAAAGGGCTGACTGTATTGTGCCCTCACTCTCTTTGATCAGTTCATTACAGAGTCCATCAATGCCCGGTGACTTATTATTGCGGACACTCTTAATTGCCTGCGAAACTTCAAATTCTGTGATGGGTTTATTTAATTCTTCGGGGGTATCACTTTCACAAATATCACAATGATCATCATGTGATGTTAAAGACTCTAGGTACCAGTGGTCGGTTAATGGACTGTTAGAGTTGAAGAGGTCACGAAAGTATGTCATCCATTGATCGGAACAGATTTTTGAATTGGCTGGTGGTCTCCGTAGAAGGGATTTTACTTTTCCCAAAAAATTTTGCGGGTTCGGGATGGAGCTTTCCAAATTACAACTAAGTTTTTTACAGTACTCATTCTTTTTCGAGGCACACAGGATTTTGAAATCCTTTTTTTCGTTTTGTAGTTGTTGAGATCAATATCACATTTTGTAGTTCTGTAGATATTTAGAGATTTAGATTTTGATTGTTTTAGGAGTTCACAATTATGATCGAACCACGGGGGTTGGGTATAGAGACGACGATATGGACGACATACCTTGATCATTGGTTTAGCAGCTCTATCAAGGACATAGTGTCACGGCGTTTTCAAGATCACCGAGAATATTGCTGGAGTAATCGTCTGATATTTTATTTATAAAGTAATTTTTGTGTAGTGGATTCCATTTGAACATATGCCGCTCATGTATCTGTGAATCAAATTCAGTTCTTGTGTTTTGTATACGATCGATGTTAGCCATTATTTCACATTGAATTGGAAAGTGGTCCGAGCCATCAAACTGTCCAACTTTAAAGTCTCTTTTTTGTGAAAAAAGATCTGTGGATGCCACCATATAGTCAACTACACTCTGGCCATTATTAGCTAGACACGTAAAGTCACCTTTCGGATCACTAGCAAAACGTCCATTCAATATGTGAATCCCAAACATCTTACACAACCTGATAAATTCTCGCCCAAAGTTGTTTTCTTGTTTGTCCAGGTTGTTCCGAGGTGCACTAAACGTCTCGTGCTCATAAACGTCATTGGTGTCCTGTATATATTTCAAAGAGTCATCATGAGTAAAGTCATCTAGTTGTCCAGTCCTGCAATTGAAATCTCCAGCAAGTAGTATTGAACACTGTGAGAAATCGGACTGACATAGCACAAGGATTTCCTCTAATGATTCGAGTGTTGAAGAGTCTTTATCGTGGTAGTATTTAGAGTGTTCGGGTGAGACATATATAAAAATAACAATAACGTCCATTTGAAACCCAAAAAATTGACGGTCCAGTTTGATGCTAATAGTATCAGGATAGTTGGCATATATTCGAGCTATACCTGCCTTTATAGAAAGGGATATATAAACAAGCAGGCCTCCGTGTTTACCTTTCTTCCTATATGATGAAAAACATTGGTGTGTTTGCAAGTATGAAATGATGTCCTGGTTATCTTTATACAACCATGTCTCACAAAGTTATATTTGAGTTGACCATTGTCTATGTGACGCGAAAAGCTTTGGCAATTCCAAGTGAAAATAGAGATTGTCTTTGAAGGTATACTGTGGTAAAGTTCGGGTATATTCGGTTTGACATTTACTTAATTGCTATTTTCTATTTTTAGATTTTATTAGTTCTTTTGTCGACGGGTCAATTTCATAGGTATCTTTGTCAATAATTAGTTTATCATATCGAAGGAAAGCTTTTTCCCCTCTGATTTTGCTTTTATGAGATGCGGGACTAGTGTTTTGCGAATAGTTCTAATGCACTCAGTAAAATCATCGGACACACTTATTTCTGACTCGGGTTTCTTGAATTGTTTTCGAGCAGTACTTATGATGAGTTCTTTATCTTTGAGGCTAGACATGACAAGGATTAGCGGCCTTGGTCTGCTGACTGATGGTTTCTTAGTTCCGATTCGATGCACACGTTCACTAGAGAGAACCCTTCCGTCGTGAGCACCGTCTATTTTAAGATTACTGAGCAGATCTCTTACTGTTTGTTCACCGTCTTCGGGGTGATCACTTTCTGTGACCCCGTATATTAGTATGTCCTCGTTTTCTGATATCAAACTAGTAACATCGGCCCTAATTTTTGAAACTTCTTCCTTAATATTAAGTTCCTTCATTTCTGTCTTTATGTCTTTCACTTCATTTCTTAACGCCGAAATATCAGATTTTAAAGACTGTATCAGTATTGTCAGTTCACTTATCTCGTTACTCTCCATGTTTTTGTTGGGTTGTTGTGGGTGATAGACAACTTGCCCTGTGGTTGAGATTTATCCTTGTCTTGTTTGGGGGCCTGGATTTGTTTCTACGTCTCCTGCAAGCATTAACAGTATTGTCAAGAGTAATATTGTAGAAAGAGTGAAACTACCTATTCTAAGAAACTTTGCTCTATGCTTTGTGGCCACCATTTTATGAAAATAAAGTCCTATTTGCATTCTCCATACATCTATTCCGTCATCCATAATAGATATTATCCAAGTAGTATACACCGAAGAAAAAGTATGTCCACAATCACATTGATAGATTAACCACACAGTTTATAATGGGGATTCGTCACACTTCATTAATTTTACCGCTCTAGTGCAAACGACCGTCCACTTCAACGGTCAACCAAACGAGGTAAGAAAATGCCTCGTTTGTCTGGAGTTCAGAAACGAGGTTTTGTTTAAATTGCCCTGTGTTTGGAACGAGGTATTTTGTTCAGAACGAGGCTTGGTAAAAATGCCACGTTTAGTAAACGTGTTTTTTTTTTCGAGATAGTTATTAGCGGTATTTGCTATCAGCAAATTTGTAAAAATTAAAATTTATGTCATTTAATACGAAAATAAAACCAGGCGAAACTATGAAATTATAATCAGAGAAATAGACAAGAATACACACCATACCATAAATTATTTTCGCATTATTAATATCCATATGTCTTTATAATTAAACGTTTTAAGTAAATTTTAATGTATGAGGTGTGCTTTATTTCCCATTTAATTGACAATTGATTTAAGCCAATAAATTCATCGCTGCGCGTTTATGTAATTTTGCTCCAATAATATTTTGTGCAATGTTATGGGGTTTCAACAGAAACAGTCAATGCTAAGTCAAGTTATTAAAAATTTTATTACAATAAATATAAATAATAAACTGGCGTATTGGAAATAAAAAATGAAATTATATGCTTTTTTGATTAATAAGAATGGATTATTTGTTGTATTTAGACCAGATAAACACTAATTTGTTGTCTGCGATATCAGTTAGGTGTAGGTGTAAAACTATTGCAGACACATAGCTACCTTGATTAATTTATTGGCCCCAATAAATTGTCACAACACCACAGTTGTTTCTTAACACCTATAACTGATTGGGCCAATAAATCAATCAAGGTAGCTGTTGTTGCTTTACACCTACATCTATGGCGTGTATTTCTCTGATTATAATATCATAGTTTGGACTGGTTTTATTTTCGTATTAAATAACATAAATTTTAATTTTTACAAATTCGCTGATATTTATTAGCAGTATTTCCTATCTTGAAAAAAACACGTTTAGTAAACGAGGCATTTTTACCAAGCCTCGTTCTGAACAAAATACCTCGTTCCAAAAACAGGGCAATTTAAAAAAAACCTCGTTTTGGAACTCCAGACAACGAGGCATTTGTTTTACCTCGTTTGGACAGAAATGCCGAACGAGCCAATCTGCGGTTTATACACTGTAGTGTAATTATAGTGGACGTTTCTTTTACCCTCTAGACTTATTTAAGGCACGATCTTATTAACTATATAATTTATTACATATGTTTTTTACAAGTTACATACGATATGTAAAAACGCCATAGAACTTCCGTATTTGATGATCCCTCCTGTCCATCTTCCCTAAGTGTTGGAGGCTTTATATACAGTAGTATTACTCATAGTTGGAGACAAGTGAAGACAAGACAACCAGAGAGAGAGAGAGAGAGCGCAGACGGCAGAGACCGACGTATGGACTCGCCCTAGTCCAGCCGCTGCATTGGCAGCGGTGCAGAATGGTAGATACAATATAGTTAGATGTGTTCCTGTCGTAGTAATTGTTCCAGTATATATAGACTAGTTCCTGTAGATGTACGCCTATTTTTGTATTTGTTTTAAATTCTGTTCCCGATGTAAATAAACCATATATTTACGAAGCTGACTCTGTAATAACTAAAATACTGTTACAGTGATTAGTTAATGATGCCGTGACTGTGAACCTGGGAATTAATCGCCATAACAGCGGGAAGTCCTTCGCGACGATCATGGGCCGATGATTGAGATAAAGAGTTCGATGATATGAAAATTTTTAAATCAAGGATAGAAATGGAGAAACTCACCAAAGACGGAAAATGACGAAAAAAAGGAGCTACAAAAAAACTTTCGCACCGATGGCGGCAGAAATGCGAGGAACGGCAATTGTGTTTTACGGCGAGTCATTTTGTTTTTAAACGAATGTAAATTGTCCTTGTTTGTTTTTGAACACATATTTTGGCTTTTAAAATGAATGGTAACAAAGTAATATGAAGTTTATATTTACAAGTAAAATATTTTGTGGTTGTTTGGCTGGAAAATGACACAATATCTCGATATTGTGACAAAATAGTTGAATAATACCAAAAGAAATTAATATATATGCATGCGATTGGAGTATTCTGTTAGTTTTTCATAGTAACGAGGTAGTATTGGGTCTTATTCGGTAAATCGTCCTTGATGAATGCAATGTTAACCTTTTATTTTTTTTTTTTTTTTAAAAATACCATAGGACATCAAAGTTACATGATTTCTTAGAAACAGTTCGGACCAAAATAAAGTTCCGTGTCTCGCTCAATATAGTAGAGAAATTATCAGAATTTAAACTCGCAAATTAAAAGTAACATCCCCCGCAATATCTTCATATCAATGCTCGATTTAATTGCATAAATCTTATAAAATAACTCGGGGACACAAAATGAACATTAAAGAGTAAACAGTAATTGACAAGTCTTTACTCGCTCATAAATTGAATCTGTAACCTGTCATTATATCCCCGACTAGTTCAATATAACAATCAAACGAAATTACTTACCCACGGGCCCGAGGCTAGGTGGGTGGAGGTGCCCACTAATGTTCTGAAACAAATTTGTTGGTATAATACACTGTTATTTGATCTTATACACTGGGTTATTATACACTTGAAAATGTAAGCAGTAAGTGACTCCTATGGAATAAGTGCGATAATGAGGTTATTGGAGAAAAGACAAAAAGAAAGGACTCGGTAGTGACATCAGAAAAGGCTAACGTGATAGACATCTTGTCAGCGATCGAAAAAAATGTGACAAATTAGACGTTATGCCTGCTTCAATGCTAATACTCTCGACCTTGGACAAATTCCCCAAACGTAACCGGCAGAGCTGAATACAATTTCATTTGTCGTGTAAATAAATAATCTTGAATCAAGATTTTCTAATTTTCAAGAATGCCTCCACAAAACTGTAATTGAGAACATATCTATTGAGGATAGGCTGGACAATATATATGAATCACTTACAAAAATCTTTATATGCAGAAAATATAAATATTGACAAGAATTCTGCTAAAAACCATAATGAGAAATCTGCTACCAACAAGTGTTTATTAGCGTCCAGTAGAAGGGTAATTAGAAATTCTGCATTGAAGATTTGTCAACCAACTGCGAATGATATAAGGCAGTTTATTATGCGCAGTTTAATTGTCGAGTTCAAGACATTAAGTAATGTATGGATATTGTGCGAGTGCGATAGCACGAGTGCAATATTTGTATATTACGCAATGTCTTACACGAGACCATTAAACACCTTACAATACAGAGACTATCTAGCTCGTGCATTTCAATGAATAACGTCACGTGCGTACAATATTACAACTGGTATAATCATGTACGCTTACCACATTGTCCGTACTATTATGTGAAATAATGGTACTTCAAGTTAGTAGTTCTAGTCTTAGAACCGATGTAACAAGGAAAGATCTCAATGATTTTGAACTGCCAACTCATTTCAAAAAGAAAGATAAAAATAACAAGAAACAAAACGTCAGAAAGTCATTAGTGGAAACTCGTCCGATAAAATGAGATGCATGGATTTGGATCAGGGCGAATTGTCTATATTATTAAAAAACCTACAGAAATCACCTGACTTTACTCTAATTATTGGCTTCTAGAACAACTGTGTCTCTTTCAGATAGAATTTCCTGGAATATGTCGTCATGGTGTATCCAGTATGGACAGTGCTAACGGTATTGATGTTAGACCATTCGTGGGTATTGCAATTTTTTGGCGTAGTTTTATATTTTCTAGTTTGTAAGGTCCTCGAAGATAAACAAGCTATACCAAAGACGAGGTCTCGTGTACACATTGGTGTGGATGTATAAGAGTGTAGACCGTAGCGCCACTGTCCCCCATAGCACACTGTATGGCGTATGCTCTTCATTAATGCAGTAAGAGCAGAAAAGTAGGACGTTAAACACCATTTCATTTTCCCATATATAATATTGGCTGACACCAACATTTTAAATTAAAGTATAAATAAGAGTAATAATGATTTTCATAAGGTTTGGATCTCCGCGAATACAGCTGTTACGAGAAATATTAAAATCAACACTGAAGGTAGATTTTATGTTACATGCGTTTTCTTTACAATTCGGACCAAGAAGAAATACCTGGATGCATAGTAATGTTTATTAGAAAGCAACAAGGTAGAATATAATACTTTTGGGTTATTTTTTAACAAAGGGTTTAGTAGTATCAAGTTTAACTAGAGTCTTCGGTAGTTATTATATTTAAAATATAATCCAATTCCAATTGCTATTTTGTAAAATGTAAAAGAAAGAGCTAAAAAAAAAAAAAAAACTAACTTATTCGAGGCTGGAGAAATGTAATTCGAAAAATAAGATTACTGTTTTATTGCCATGCAAATTCAAATTCTTTTTGAAATTCCATATGATGTCTTTTGGTTCGGGACTAATTCGATGTGCGCAGGGGTCTGTAGCAGTGGGGGGAAACCGGGAGTTTGGACAGTCAACCCAAAAATAATTATATTTAAAGTCTGATCCTAAAACCCCATCTGACTTCTAGTTGTCCTTTTTTTCATTTCAGTTTTTCTTCTACTAACATTTACTATTTGTGTTGGAGTAATTATTGTCATAAATACCCAGCACATGAAGTTAAGTTTCCAGACAGAGGTACATCAAAGAGGTTTTATTCGATATGTGAACAATTCAACTAAGACAAGTTACATGCCTAATAAAAGGCATTACTTGTGTGCCGGAACGACCGGCCGATTGGGCAATCAATTGTATGTATTTGCATCGTCCTACGGAATTGCCAAACGCAGCGGTATGAAACTTGTTGTTGGGTTAAAACCAGATACTCTATCCCAAACGTTTCAAATCGAGGGTGCGTTTGAGACGGATTGGGGTTTGTGTGAAGCATCTAAATTCATAAATGCAAACAAGTGCTGCCAAGTAGCAAACCAGGTTTACAAAATTCACTTGAATAGCACAGTGCACATCCTTGGCTATTTACAGAGCTATAAATATTTTACAGAATACAACGAAGAAATACGTAAATATTTAACTTTTAAAGACCCAATTTTACGAACTGCTAAAACTAAATTAAATACACTCTTAACGAAGAAATACGGAAAGAATGATAGAAATCGAACTTTAATAGGAATACATATTCGTCGTGGTGACTATTTGCGGAAAGGTAAACAACAGTTCGGCTACAAAGTCCCTTCTGAAGACTATTTTTACAAAGCGCAGCAATACATGGAGAAAAGATATAAAAACATCACGTATCTAGCATGTTCAAATGACCTCATCTGGACCAAGAACACTTTCAGAGGCCAACATGACGTCATAGTTGTGCCCACAGGTTCAGCCGCCGTTGATCTGGCACTCCTTTCGCTGTTACACCATATGATTGTGAGTGTTGGTACCTACGGTTTCTGGGCTGCTTGGTTTATCAATGGAACCACAGTATATTATAAAAACTTTACATTACCTAATTCGGATTTCGCTAGAGAATTCGATAAGGATAAACTAGATGCAATTCCTCCTCACTGGATAGGATTTTAGCTCTAGAATTTGATGTATATAAACTAGATGCAATTCCTCCTCACTGGATAGGAGTTAGCTTAAAGACGCATAATCAACCGCCGGTGCCACCGATTTTCAGTAGATTAGAACGGTTTGCCCATTTAATGAATTAATTTAAAACATGGAGAGGTTCAGACTCGAATAACCAGTACCGTTATTACGATAATAAACAATCAATGCACACATCTTGTCAAAACTACAAACAGTGATTACTTCGCGCAGAATAAAGTAATTTTTTATAAGCAATATTTTTATTCAGATTTGTATCTGGATAGGGATTGGGGATAGCCTATATTAAACCCTTCTCCCTATCAGATACATGTATTTACATTTTAGAAATAAATAATCAATGTACATATGTAAGTATGATTATAGTGATTCTGTTATAGTTGTCCTTAGAATGGATTTACATTTTAGAAATAGGCAAATAATGTACAAGTGAAACTATATTTACAATGAGTGGTTATAATTGTCCCTAGAACCGTCAGGTAATTTCAGTGAACGAGTGGACTGTTTTGAAAATATTGAGTGAGTTGTCCACGTCGTCAATTCCGTTAAATAGTCGATAATTTATTTATTGTATTATTTCGGGCATCAGAATATAAGAAGCAATTCAATGAAAAATGTTCAGTATCTTCGAAGTGATGACCACATTTTCAGCATGGATTGTTAGAAATGTGACGTAAAAATTTGTGCCCGTTTAGATTGCTGCAAGAGAGACGCAGTTTAGAAGGAATGATTTGGTTTGTGCGGGATTCAAACGAAAAAGTTTTTGGTGATGTTGCATCTTGAGCCATAGGTTTCGAATTGAAAAATGTTCAGTATCTTCGAAGTGATGACCCCATTTACAGCATGGATTGTTAGAAATGTGACGTAGAAATTTGTGCCCGTTTAGATTGCTGTTTAGAAGGAATGATTTGGTTTGTGCGGGATTCAAACGAAAAAGTTTTTGGTGATGTTGCATCTTGAGCCATAGGTTTCGAATTGAAAAATGTTCAGTATCTTCGAAGTGATGACCCCATTTACAGCATGGATTGTTAGAAATGTGACGTAGAAATTTGTGCCCGTTTAGATTGCTGCAAGAGAGACGCAGTTTAGAAGGATTGATTTGGTTTGTGCGGGATTCAAACGAAAAAGTTTTTGGTGATGTTGCATCTTGAGCCATAGGTTTCGAATTGAAAATATTTAGAGATAGTCATTTTTTTGTGTCTGCACATATGTTCCATTCTATATTTGACGATGGTATGAAAGAATTATAGAAAGTATTTGTTTTACATTTATTTATATTCAGGTAGTCATACATTTCGGAGATTATAATTCACGCTTTTTGTCAAGATTAAATCATGAAGATAAGATGGAGAAAGGCCGTTTAAAGTTTTAAAAATGAGAAAGGCCGTTTAAAGTTTTAAAAATGAATTTGAGTTGATGTCTTCTGTGTCTCTTTTACTGTAATAAAACCAGTTTCTTTATATAACAGTTTATGCATGGTACCCCTTACAGCACCACATAATACATACAGTTGTAGGTGCTTGGTCTGAGGTAGGATGAAGGAGGTATAGATGGTTACTGATGATTAACGGTTAAGTCGTATTTAAGGGATCTTAAACAATTGACAGATTTGATGGTGTTTTTTCGATAATGTCGTTATGTTTTTATACGCCCACATTTTCAATGTGGACGTATTATGTCGTCGCCACTGTCCGTCCGGACGTCCGTCCGTCCACAATTTGATTGTGGACTCTCTACAGGTCACAATTCTTATCCGATTTTGACGAAAGTTGAAATATAGGTTTATCCCCATAAGATCTCGGTTCCTTTCGATATTGGCATGTATCGGATCGGAACTTCATGGATTATGGCCCCTGATTGTACGAAATATCAAGTTTTTTTGTAGCTTGTGGACCCTATAGAGGTCACAATTTTGGACCTATTGTTATGAAACTTGACATGCATGTTTATAACCCCAAAATCTTGGTTCCTTTCGATATTTGCGCCCATCGGATCTTAACTTCCTGAATTATGGCCCCTGATTGTCCGAAAAATCGCCCTTTTTAGCTTGTGGTCCCTCTGGAGGTCAAAATTATTATCCGATTTAAAAGAAAACGTTTGATTATATCACCGTAATATGGTAATAAAGGTTGAGTTCAAATTTCGTGAAAATCGGACCAAAATTGACAAACAAAATGGCCACCGTTTGTACGCGAATAGTGTGAAAATATGTTATATCATGGTTGTGGACCCTATAGAGGTCACAATTTGAACCGATTTTGATGAAACTTGACATGTATGTTTATAACCCAAAGATCTTGGTTTCTTTCGATATTTGCACCCATCGGATCGTAACTTCCTGAATTATGGCCCCTGATTGTCCGAAAAATTGCCCTTTTTAGCTTGTGGTCCCTCTGGAGGTCACAATTATTATCAGATTTTTAAAAAAACGCTTGATTATATCACCGTTACATGGTAATGAAGGTTGAGTTCGAATTTCGTGAAAATCGAACCAAAATTGACGGACAAAATGGCCGCCGTTTGCACGCGAATAGTGTGAAAATATGTTCTATCAATGTTGTGGACCCTATAGAGGTCACAAATTTGAACCGATTTTGATGAAACTTGACATGCATGTTTATAACCCAAAGATCTTGGTTCCGTTCGATATTTGCGCTCATTGATTAGTAACTTCCTGAATTATGGCCCCTGATTGTACGAAAAATCACCCTTTATAGCTTGTGGTCCCACTGGAGGTCAAAATTATTATCCGTTTTAAAAAAAGGTTTGATTATATCACCGTTACATGGTTATGAAGGTTGACTTCGAATTTCGTGAAAATCGGACCAAAATTGACAGACAAAATGGCCGCCGTTTGTACGCGATTAGTGTGAAAATATGTTATATCAAGGTTGTGGACCCTATAGAGGTCACAATTTTGAACCGATTTTGATGAAACTTGACATACATGTTTATAACCCAAAGACCCTGGTTCTTTCGATATTTGCGCCCATATGATCGTAACTTCCTGAATTATGACCCCTGATTGTCCGAAAAATGACCTTTTTTAGCTTGTGGTCCCTCTGGAGGTCAGAATTATTATCCCATTTAAAAAAACTTTTTGATTATATCACCGTTACATCGTAATGAAGGTGGAGGTCGAATTTCGTGAAAATCGGACCAAAATTGACTGAAAAAATGGCTGCCGCTTGTACGCGAAGAGTGTAAAAATATGGTATATCAAGGTTGTGAACCCTGTAGAGGTCACAATCTTCATTCAATTTTGATGAAACTTAAAACACATGTTTACAACTTAACAATCTTAGTTCCTGTCGATATTTGTGCATATCGGATTGTAACTTCCTGAATTATGGCCCTGATTGTACGAAAAATGACCTTTTGTTTTAGCTTGTGGTCCCTCTGGGGTCAGAATCATTATCACATTTAAAAACCGTTTGATTATATCACCGTTACATCGTAATGAAGGTTGAGGTCGAATTTCGTAAAAAATCGGACCAAAATTGACAGCTGTTCTTGTCAGGCCACCCATCCTTCATCACTGACAAGGGGAAACCACGCCAGAAAATCTAGATGAACTTTGTCACCCAATGCAGGGATCAAACACCCAACCTCAAGGCTACCGAGCCAGCATCTTACCCACTTAGCAACATGATCCCCAGTCGAATTTGAAGCCTACTTAAATGAACCTTTATAATCCAAAGATCTTAATTCATTTCGATATTTGCACATATCAAATTCTAACTTAATGATGTAGGAAAAATCACATTCGGTATTGCTTGTTCTCTATCCATCTCTCGAAAATGTGGGCCGAAATGTTTGCGATGTGGGGCCTCCTTGATAGAAACACTATTTAGAGTAAAGGTAGGTAAAATAGGATTTTGTTTGGTTGTCGGTGCTACTGTTTCGGTCTTTAGTGGGTTGAAGGATACCAGCCATGATTTAACCCATGAGTTTTTTTTCCCCTCTAAATAGTTGTGAAAACATTGAATGATGTCTAACCGTATCCCCGCGGTTTCAAGTTTGTGACAGCGTAAAGCATGCAAGGCCCTGTCAAAAACTGTACTTATGTCACAGAACGTACTGTTCTCGTATGGAATCCCTGGTTGGTGGCTTGACAAAAATAGTGTGTGATATCGGTAAGTTGGTAAACATTAGAATCCCCATGCTAAAAGCCGCCCTGGAAGTTAGTCAGAAAAGAATTCTCGCTTAGAAAGTTGAAGAATATTTTAACTAAGATACCTATAATTTCCGCAGTCTAATGGGTCACCCCTTTTTATACGCCCACATTTTTATGTGGACGTATATTGTCGTCGCCCCTGTCCGTCCGTCCGTCCGTCCGTCCACAATTTGTTTGTGGACTCTCTACAGGTCACAATTCTTATCTGATTTTGACGAAACTTGAAATATAGGTTTATCACCAAAAGATCTCGGCTGCTTTCGATATTGGCATGTATCGGATCAAAACTTCATGGATTATGGCCCCTGATTGTACGAAAAATCACGTTTTTAGCTTGTGGACCCTATAGAGGTCACAATTTTGAACCGATTTTGATGAGACTTGACATGCATGTTTATAACCCAAAGATCTTGGTTCCTTTCGATATTTGCGCCTATCGGAACGTAATTTCCTGAATTATGGCCCCTGATTGTCCGAAAAATCACCTTTTTTAGCTTGTGGTCCCTCTGGAGGTCACAATTATTATCCGATTTAAAAAACCGTTTGATTATATCACCGTTACACCCTAGGGAAGTTTGAGTTCGAATTTCGGGAAAATCGGACCAAAATTGCCATACAAAATGGCCGCCGTTTGTACGCAAATAATGTTAAAAAAAAGGTATATCAAGGTTGTTGACCCTGTAGAGGTCACAATTTTGATTCGATTTTGATGAAACTTGTAATTCATGGATATAACCCAAAGATCTTGGTTCCTTTCGATATTTGCGCATATCGGATCGTAACTTCCTGAATTATGGCCCCTGATTATACGCAAAATCGCCTTTTTAGCTTGTGGCCCCTCTGGAGGTCACAATTATTATCTGATTGAAAAACACGGTTGATTATATTACTGTTACACCGTAAGGGAGGTTGAGTTCGAATTTCGGGAAAATCGGACCAAAATTACCATACAAAATGGCCGCCGTTTGTACGCGAATACTGTTAAAAAATTGTATATCATGGTTGTGGACCCTGTAGAAGTCACAATTTTAATTCGATTTTGATGAAACTTGAAATGCATGGTTATAACCAAAAGATCTTGGTTCCTTTCGTTATTTGCGCATATCGGATCGCAACTTCCTGAATAATGGCCCCTGATTGCCTATGGTCCCTCTGGAGGTCACAATTATTATCCGATTTAAAAAAACGTTTGACTCTATCACCGTTACACCCTACGGAAGGTTGAGTTCGAATTTCTTACCCACTTAGCAACATGATCCCCAGTCGAATTTGAAGCCTACTGACATGCACCTTTATAACCCAAAGATCTTAATTCATTTCGATATTTGCACATATAAAGTTCTAACTTAATGGTGTAGGTGCCAGCCTATCTTTAATATAGCAGTTACATTGGCAAATATCAAGATATTCGGTACTGTTTTCGATACGAGGGAGTGGTTAAATAATTTATATAAAAGTTCGGATATTTATTTGGACATTATTTTTCCGCTGATGTTTTCGGGTCCATTAATCTTTCGAGGAGTCAATAGTAGTAATGATGTCTTCAACTTCCTTCTGGCTAAGGGTAATGTTAGAGAGTTGGGTATTCTTTCTAGTGCAGGAAGTGGCGCATTGTTACTATGTTTGTTAGATTGGCTTATAAAGAAATCGTTAAGGCGGTTACATTTGTCGGATGGTGAGTGATGTGTAGTGCCGTTTACTGATAGAGAAGGTAGTTCATTGCTAGTGCCACCACGATTCTTTTTCTTAAATGAGCTGGCAAGGCCCCGCCAGTTTTTACTTTCTATGTTATTGCAATTATTGATTTTGTTATCGATTTTGTCAAAATATTCCATTTTGCAATTTCTAATTAGGTTTATATGTATATTCATTTCTAAAAGTTCTGAATTTATGCCAATCTGATTCTAAATTTCGTTTTACTGCCTTTTGATGTATTTTAATTTTCTTTCTACTGAACTTACGAATCGCATTATTCAGCCATGGTTTTTCTTTGGGTCTGATACTTTCTGTTTTATTTGGAATGTGTTTTTTCGCTAGCTTTGTCAGCTCATTTGTATTAATTGGTTCGATGTTAATAAAAGTTTTCCAGTCCGTGTCAATAACGTCCCATCGCAAATCCCAAGTGTTAATGTTGTTATAGTTCCAAATAACTTGTCTGTTGCATGTGAATTTTGGATTCTAAAATGAAAGTCGACAGTACACAGGACAATGATCACTACAAAAATTATCTAGACAGCCTGATTCTTTTATATAGTTTGAACGGTTAGTTAAAATTAAATTTAAAAGTGAGTTATTTTCGTAATTTTCAAATCGCGTTGGAGTTCGAATTACTTGAAGAAGATCGAAAAGTATCATAACATTATGTAAAAACGATTGAGTTGAAGTCATAAAATCGAGATTAAAACCGCCAAATATATAACAGTTATCGACATTATCTATAAAAGGCACCTATTAAAATAGTTTTATTTGAAATATTTAATTGTAACCATATGCGACTTCCAGATCAGGCCTTTTTTCACAGAAAGTGTGTCCCGTATGTAAGCCACAATACCCGCACCCTGACCATATGTCCTGTCATTTTTTATAGGGGCGTGGAAAGATCTTAGTAGTAATGTACTTGTGTCTACTGATTTACCAAGCCACGACGCAGTTAAGAGAATGATTCCCAATTTGTTTGTGGACACTCTACTGGTCATAAAGTTTACCCCATTTTGACGAAACTTGAAATATAGGTCTATTTCCCAAAGATCTCGGTTCCTTTCGATATTGGCAAGTATCGGAGCATAATTTCATGAATTATGGCCCCTGGTTGTTCGAAAAGTCACGTTTTGATCAAACTTAAAATGCTTGTTTATAATTTTAAAATCTGGGTTCCTTTCGATATTTGCGGATATCGGATCGTAACTTCCCTGATTGTACGAAACGTGGCGTTTTTAGCCTGTGGTACCTCTAGAGGTCACAATTATTAATCGGTTTAAAATAAACGCTTGGATACATCACCCTTCCACTTTAATGATTGTGGTATTTGAATTTCGTGATATTCGGACCAAAATTGCCGGACAAAATGGCCACCCATTATAGTGTAAAAATATGATATATCAAGGTTGTTGACCCTCTAGAGGTCACAATGTTAATCTGACATTGATGAAATTTGAAATGCGTGTTTATAACCCAAAGATCTTGATTCCTGTCGAAATTCGCTCACATCGGATCGTAACTTCCTTAATTATGGCCCTTGACTGAAAAATCGCGTTTTAAGCAGCCTGTGGGGCTTCTAGGGGTAACAATGTTTATCCCAACAAATGATGGTTGAGTTCGAATTACGTTACAATCTGACCAAAACTGACAAAATGGCCAGCCCACGTACACTAATTGATTATATGAAAAATTGCGTTTTGAATCTGTGGTCCCGCTAGAGGTAACAATTATTATCTGATTTAGGAATATATCACCGTTACACCATAATGTTGGTTGAGTTCAAATTTCATCAAAATCGGAGCAAAACTGTTGGACAAAATAGCCACCCAATTGTACACAAACAGTGTAAAGATCTTGTATATCAAGGTTCTGGACCCCCTGGAGGTCACAATTTTGATCCGATTTTGACATACACGTCTATAACCCACAGATCTTGGTTCCTAATGATATTCGGATCGTAACTACCTGAATTATGAGGTCACAACATTTAACCGATTTAAAAAAAAAATCTTCTTGGATTATGGCCCCTGGTTTAGCTTGCGGATTCTTTGAATTTTGATGACACTTAAAATGTGTGTTCATAACCCAAAGATATAGGTCCCTGTCGATATTCGCACATATCGGACCATGTCCTCCTGGATTATGGCCTCGTTCTCTGTCCATCTCTTGCAAAATGTGGGCATATCTTGCATGGCACCCGCTTATTACTGAAGGGAGATTATTTTTCAATGTAAAAGACTACAAAATATATAGGTTTTTTTGTGTAAGATACATATGTCTGCAGCACCGCGAACATTTAGGTCATTCTACAGCGGTTTCATTCCAAATATATTATTGTAATTGAATGCATTTCAAACGTCAAATGTTCCAAATTGAGTTCTGCAATTCCTCCCTGTTTCCCTGTCAATGTTAGAATCTAATTACATGTAGTGTGGCTACAGGGAAAACAAAACGACCGACAATAAAACACGATGTTCATCATAATATTATTTATATACTTTATTCTGGTTATGGTATGTACAATAAATAAATATAATATTTACAATCAAAATAATTATATAATAAACATCAACATAATCTTTCTAAGTCGATTTACTCAAAAGTCATGTCTTTGATCTTTCCTACATTAACAGACCAATACTGTTTTATAATACATGTACTCATAAATCATTATAAGAAAATACCAAAATTGACTCACTCCTCTTATTTTGTGCCTGACGTTCAATAATACAAAATGGAAATCCATCAAAGATATAGCTTAACACGAAGAAACAAACTCATGTAGTAACAGACTCCAAAACAGGGGAAACAGCTTGCCATTCATAACGTCTCTTAAAGCATCTCAAAAACTATACCCTGCTCGTATAATTATCTTAAAAACTCCATTGATTGACAAATTAAAAGAAAATAAGATATCTTAGACCTAATTCAGTCCCTGACCTATTAAGAACGTGACTTTTTGAGCGAGTTTTCTTCGAAGAAAACTCGTGTATTGATGGTTAAAATATATCAGCGGTAAATTTGCGTCAATATCTTCTCACGTTCTTTTAAGGAGAAACCAAAAATCAATATCAATACTTTTTTTTAAATATTTACAGTACATTGCCCCGCCAAAGGATTTCGCCTGGTCCTTAGAGTGACGGTCAAAATGTTTATATTTCAATGTTGGCTTTCCAAAACTGTCTCAAATTTAACACACGATCTACTTTGAACATGAACCGCGTAACTGTGCATTCAAATCAAGTCCTTATGTAGTTACCAACCGGTCACGACATTGTAAGCATTCAAAGCTGAACCAATCATACATGCATTGCCTATTCTCCCTATTTTAAAATTATGGAATACTTAAAACTTTGACAACTTGATCCAAATAATTACTTCGTTAAGTCCTACCAAGGAATTATTTTATTTTTATTTATACATGCTTCATATGCATTTTTGATGATAATTTGAAGAACGTGCATGGGCCTTTCTTTCAGATACTACACTAGACAAATTCCAGCTGTAGAAGTGTCTTTTGTGTACGGTGCTAACGTATTTTGAATTTGTGTCCTCAAATATATATCGCCATACTGAAATAAACTCTACCACGACTTTTTAGTTATGCTATGATGACTCAAGTGTGCATAAGACGTTGGCTCTCTAACCTGGGGGTATCGTGTCCGATCTCGGTTCGATATTATATCGGGATTGTTCGGCGTGGTGATGGACAGGTGCTTGGCAATGGCCACCACGCAGTCGATCGGATGAGAAGAAAACATGATGTCCCGTATATACATCGGCGTGCACATAAAAAATTACACTTTCATTGTTGGGGCAACAGACAAAGATAGGTTGCCAGGCAAAGAAACATACGCCCACAGCAGCTAAATCGTCCGGGCAGTCAACAAGAGCTGTCGCATATTAAGTAATTATCAGAAAATCATTAGAATTTGTCCGATTTTTATAAAGTTCCACCCCATGCTACCGTTTAGTATACGAAACATTTAATATTATGGATTTAGCTGTTCAATTATCAAATTCATTGAAAATCAATATACTTGTTTGTCTCAAGACCTTAAACTCTGTCCATAAGATTTTTCAAAGTGATCAAGGGCCATAACTCTGGCAGTAATTAACGGAAATCAATAGGCTTCTTCGTCTCAACACCACGTATAAATTTAAAGTCAATCGGATATTAACTTTGGCCTCTAGAGAGTCCACAAGAATTTTTGAAGTGATCAAGGGCTATAACTCTGGCAGTAATTTTTGGAAATCGCTGAAAATCAATAGTCTTCTGTGCAATTGTGGACGCCGTGCCGACGGACTGGCGGACAGGGGCGACAACAATATACGACCACATTTCAATGTGGGCGAGAAACAAATAGATTTATCGGATTCATTATTTTATGATCTATTTTGCCGATATTTTATACACATAGAGTTATTTTTTTAGATGCATCAAGGCATGATGCATCAAGGCATTTTCGCAACATCTACATCAAAAAACCCCAGAAAAACAAAGAAATTAGAAAGAAATAAAATAATAACACGTACAAGAAACAAAACTACATTTACAGTTATATACCCGTATATTAACAATACAAAACGCGATCAAAAAATACAGACACCAGAGTTTCCAAAACAAAAAACACCAGAGTTCGCCAACTGATACCCATTCCCCATCAGGAAAAAAAACAAGTTAATTCATTAATTCGCGGTTTCAAACTCTTGTATTTCGTATTCGTATTTTGATAAAAAAAATATGATCAGTGATAGACCTACTGTAACATTTTTATTGGCAAGACCTTAAACCGCCTGACAATGTAGGAAAAACACCCCAGCGTAGAAAACAGTAACAATTTTGTTCGTAGATTTTCCAGTTAAAATTTTAAAGATTTCACTACTGGTCAATGTAATTCCTATTTCAAGAACAATGCCCCTTAACACCGTTTCGTTTGTTAAATCACCAATCTCCATTGCTGAAAATTACCCAAGGTCGTGTTAAGTGAAACCAAGCCAATCCAATTTGAATCCTATTCCTGCCAATTTTATTTTCGACCAAATTGAAAACAAAGTTACCGATTCTTTACTGTATGAACATGACTTATTACTACTAATATTCCGTTAAGATGTAGAGTATTGAATATGTATAAAAGGGTGCAAATTTACATACTTATAGACTTATAGATCACTACTACAGTCTATTAGGACTTCTCGCGCATGAATTTGTTTTCCCTTTTCGGCGGTACAGGACGTAGGGTTGGATCGAAAAACCAAGGTACCGTGTACGTAAAAGATTCCTTTGGCAGCGGGGAATTCGATTTCATTTGTCGTATTATTTCCATGCTTTCCTTTTCTTTATTGACGTGTTTAATTTATTAACATTATTTGATCACGAAAACGTCTGTTCACCAGGCATAATTTTACAAGCATCGGGACAAGATATGTCACATTTTCGCCTTCGATATGTCCTAAAGTTATGGTCCAGCCCATTGAGATAGTCAAAAATGTCTAGCACTAAGCTGGATGCTACTTTTTAATTCAGGGGTTCAACAAGCTAACAGATGACTCTTTGGCGTTTGCATGTATAGCCCCGAAGCGTATTAAGTTCGTAATGGGCATATATCTATGTACGTATCTCGCATTATTTAACAAGTGAGTTGTTCAAATGACCGTTGTATTTATAGCACCGACGGATACTATCGTTTTCGGAATTGCTATTCATGTAGTTATCTTTCTCTATCAATATTGAGATGGGCAAAAGTACTTTTAAAATATCAAAATGTTATTAAATCAGTTTGTGTCGGCATACATTTTATCTTTTCATCGTTTACCGTGAAACAATGTAGTGTAGTTTTACGGTAGTGTTAATAAAATTGGATAAATATATAGATACATCTAAATCAAATTGGTTTAAATGAATAACTTTTAAATACACTTCTCAGCCACCTACCTTACCATTCGATACAAAACACAATATAGATTACAACAACAAAATCTGTTTTGAATAATGTCCACCTAATTATCTTACCTTTCAGTATCAAAAACAAATTTTCTGTCGGTTTCATTAAAAATCACATAAATGGAAAAGAAAGCAAACTAATGTAAGGGCCATATTTGTTTTCTCCAAGGGCAGAAAACTCTCAAAGTTCTTTTTAGTTCTGGTTCTCGTTTGCACGAGACTTACCTTGAATAAACAAAGAAAGAAAATATTTGCCTTAAATACCAGCACCAAAAATTCACAAAACTCATATAGTCAAAACGACCCCCGCAGCACACTGGGGATGTTCTGTTTTATAACACATTGTTTGGCACATGCGTAGAACACAGGAACTAATAACCATGGCATACCACAGCCGAAACATGATTTATTAGAACTCAAACATTTACCGTGAATTACACACGACAGGAAAACAACAGATTCGACATGGCAAAACAGTGCGATGAAATGGCACCTAACTTACCAAATACGTGTACAGTTGAGCCCACGTTTTATATTGTATTTACACGTACATTAGTTAATTCGAATTAATATTACATAGGCCAAGATCTTGTTGATTTGGGTCCAAAGTAGTCTAAACAAAAATGTTTGTTTTGATTTTGTTAAACGTAAATCTGTCTTCCACTAACAGTTAACTGATTTTGTGTTCAAAAGCGGACTTAAATCAAGATATGCCATTTAAACATTGATTCGAATTAACTAACAACCACAATAATACATACATATAAACTAGCGGTGCAACATATCGGGACATATAGTACAAAATCTTTAATACTTTTCATGATATTGACTTCAAAATCGAAAACGATCGATTTAAAATGCTTTAAAATGTCAAATTGACCTTCTTTGTTTTTTTTGTAAATTTAGGTTTGTCATAACCTTATACCCTCGCTTGTGTGTAAAATATAGATATTTAGATAGCTACAGAAATACGTTTACCGCCCCCCCCCCCCCCAGCTTACAAGATTTCCATCTGAATAAATTAAGATATAGCAATTCGATATAAATTCGTGATTTTGTTTGAAAATACATGACGTTGAACTCTGGTGTAACAATATTAAAAGCATAATACTATATTGTATGTGTCAATATTTACCTTTCCTGTTGAATAATAATTAAAGCGGATTGTGAAAGGTTCTCTTCTAAATTATATATCATCATGCTTATATAAAACTGGTGATGTGAACACTCAAGAGACGGACGAGATCTACGTTGGGCTTCAGTTTGAAAGATTCTATTTATAATGTCCTTCCGTCACATTTCAGGCATTTGAATTTTATTTTCTCATAACCCACTAGGGTCGATATTATTCTTGCCTTTTTTTATATTAATCAAAAGTTTATCGCCTGGACTAAGCGTATTGAAGTCTGCTGATAATAGATATATGGTGGACTCAAATCCCTCTCAGACCATCAAGAGTTTATCGCCTGGGCTAACAGTGTTCATTTCTCCAGCGGACTTAAACCCAATATGGTATATCCCATCCGTCTCAATAAACAACAATATAAAGGTACTTACTTATAACACCATTAAAACATTAGTTGGGGAATTAAACACGTGTTATGGGGTTACACTCGTTAGCATAACAAGCCACGTAATTGTCCTAACATATCTACTCAACCTAAAGCTAATTATAAAGCTTGCTACTTATATACAAACAAACCTGTTTCCATCTTACACTATATACAGTGGGGGATCTCATACTTAAAGAGACCAACAGTTTGCCTGAAAAGAAAGAAAACGTACTACGGTTCTCATTCAAGCTTGGGACTAGAGATTCGTAGCAGGTGCCCCTGTTCAACTCCATTACACAATCTTCCTTTTGGCTATCTTTCGGTTTTTCTCTCTGTAGCACAACGGGATTGGTATCTTTATGGAATATTATACATGTATATAGGTATCATCCACGTGATTTTAAGTATTATTGATTCATGTTTATACACATTTATGTAGAACACACGATGATGTGATACCTGACCAACGTCTATTCCCATTGGTTTTATTATTAAATATATTCGTTTAGTTCGCGTAAGTCATTTTAGACTAACACAGGTTACGCTCACAACACAATGAAAGCGCACATCAAACAAACGCAGAACACAAATGATCGAACAACATACGAATGACTCGAAGAAGGCGAGTTTTCATCCTGGTAACCAGCAACTTGCATTAAGTCTTCTGTTGTGTCTTTCCAGCCGCTTACTTCGTTTTCAAATACCGGGTATTCAATCAGTTCTTCTTCAATAAAAGACGGATATTCTGCGGGAATCGGTAAGTCGTTCTGTCTGCTAACAATGATGGTGGTTCCTACTTCATTCCAGACGTCGGATAACTTGGCCGCATACTGACGAGTTGATCTGTTCCACGCAAAAGATTTGCTAGATATCTCAGTCTTAATTTTAGTGGGATCATTTGATTTCGTGGTGGATTCTTTATCATCCCCTTCATAATTCTGTGAAGTTATTCCTTTCTTAGCTAAACTTAAATTCGTTTTACTAAGAACAGGTTTTCCAGAAATAAGACTTACGGTAGATTTTCTTAGTAACGAACCCATGGTAGTGATAGGGGTATTAGTGCTGATCCGTGTAGATGATTTCGTTACCGAGGAACTGATATTTTCTGATGGCGTTAGCGAGTTGCCCACCGATGATTCAGTTGTATTGTCTGTTGTTCTGCTGGAATAAATTGTCTTGTTTGTGACTTTGAGCTTGTCACTTAGATGAACAGCGGTAGTGTTTCCCCGGTAGGGCTCAATGAAAGCTTCTTCTTTATCTTCGTTGAATATGTTGTCAGAGCTATGATCTTCATGAATATCCTCTTTCATGGGCCAGATGACTATACCATTGACGCTTTCGATTTTTCTCGAGGGGATATGGGTTCGTTTCTTATGCTTGTGCTTTGGAAAGTCAGGGTTACGAGGATGACTGTTAAACGCGAAAGTATTTTTGTCGTCATCAAGAACTTCAAGTCCTTGCAAATCGTCCCACTTTTCGGGACCGATTGCTGTAACGGGCTTTTCCATGTTTGCTACGTTATTTGGAGCAATAAGCGGAATGGAGGGAATTTTAGTAGTTGTAGGACCTTTTCTTAATTCTGTTGCTGGTTTAGTGATAAGTGCTTTGTTGTCACTATTAGTCACCCGTGCACCTGAAATATCGACTCTAAAAGTTGTTATGGACGCTTTTTCTTTCTGGGCTTTGGATTCGGATGAAGACTTCGTAGTTTTATTCGCACTTGGGGTGATCATATTAGTGATACCCGTCCCGAAAGTTGTTTTATGGTGTCCTATATCAGAAGAAGCCCCGAAAGTATACTCTATAGTCTTGGGGGGTTTAGAATTTAGAACCTTTGTTGTGGATTTGTATCCTTGTTTTAAATCCAATTTCTCGCCGATGTCATTGACATTTGGAAGTTTGTAATTAGAGCCCATCATTTGAGTTTTCTTAGACATGGTTATTATCTCAGTTGTTTTCATATCGTAATTATCGAATGGGATTTTTTGTGTGGATTCCGACATCGATAGGGTGGTAATTGGGGTGGAAGCCGAAACGTTGATGAGCTGTGACCCATGAGCCACTGTTGTCAACGAGGTAGAAACTGGGGTGGAGGTTCGTAGACTGAGTGGAGTTGTTTTGATCGTTGCCTTATTCTTTGAATCCGTCACATATTCCACGCTGTTCTTTGTGAGTTTTACGTTAGCTTGTGTCACCACCTCAACATTTTTATTCGATCTTGGTCTAGGAACCTGGTCGTCACGGCGAGTTAATTTGAAATTTTCTTTTCCTGCATAAGACCTTCGAAAAGCGTTGGACAATAGTCGATCTCTGGCGTTGTTCATTCTATTTTGTTGAATGCCTCGTCTACCAGATTTGAACATCCCCACGCCTTTATCGCTGTACTCACCGAAGATGTTCCCTTTGAGACCTTTACCCTCTGGTCGTTTGGTTGCTGCTGATGCATAGTTTGTAATTGGTAGGAACTCGGGATCGGGATTTCCACTGTTACAAAGATCATCCGTACATGATTCGTAACAGGTCAACAACTTGGAATCCTGGATACAGACATTATCTCTTGGGACATTATCACATAATCTAGCAAACGATTTGACTCTACCCGAATCTGTAATAAAACAAAAAATGATGTTTAAGTCTTACTAAAACAACCATACTTTCTTAGGATACTGATAAATCCTTACCACCGAAGGTTGAAACTAGGCTAGAGAAGTCCCAAAATAATTAATACTTGTCCTGTTTCGTTAACATCGGAATTCAAATCTGTGCAAGAGACGTGTGATACTTACCAGCATCGATAACTTTAACTGATAAACAAAAATGAGCTCGACAGTTGAGGAATACAGGTCCTGTTTGTACAGCATATGGATGCTGCTCACAATCTCTGTCATCACCAACCCCACTACACCAATAACACATAACTCCACTCGAAACTGAAATAAATTTGTCAAATAAGTTATATTTCAGATTTTTAATCCATTATGAATTAAATAAATAGCTCATATAGCAATAGGACTAATTTGAAATGAAATTTAATGGGGTTTAACGTCCTACTCTTTTGCACCTAACCTGGGCTAATGGAAGACGGGAACATGAAAAGATACCTACAGAAAATTTTTCGTATTTGTTAAAATAGAGATTTGGCGGATGTATTCGATGTTACGAATGAAATGAAAAGAAATGAAATGGGGTGTAACGTATACTAATGTTTTGCCACGACTGGACTGATGAAGACGGCGGCATATTGACAACAATTGTTATAATAGGGACTCCACACCAGTTGTTGTAGTGAATATGACATTAAAGTTACAATCAGTGTTGCATAATAGTAAATATTTTAATTACCACAGGAGAGGGGGGGGGGCTCTTTATTTCATTTGTCAGGGCATATTCCCGTATTTCTGCTGGTTTGTATTTGCGCTATAGCTATTCTAGATATGAACATATTTTATGTGTATATTTTCAATGATATAAATATAATGCATTCTTTATAAGCTAACACGGAGACTGGTGCCTGCTACCTTAATCCAAAAATAAATAGATGAAATTCCTGACTTATATTTTTAGAAAGTATCGATCAATCTAATTAATTATCACTCTGCTTAGTGTGGGTCAGTCAATGTATTGACGCAATAAAACTATACAACCGTTTAACACAATCTCAACTAAAACAACGTTATTGTGTTCCAGGTGATGTTTATTATCGGTAAAGATACCTACTCCAAGCTGGTTCATTCTTTTAGTTAGTATCAAAGTTCGATACTTAAGTGGCGTTTAGGGATTGGACACATTGAATAGAACACAATTGTAGTTATAGGGCGTAAAACTCCATTTCATTTCACTGGTAACGATAAGAGCATATTGTACGAAACTTTCTTTTAAAGAAAAATCAGTGATTGTTTTCCCATAAAAGATGTATTCTGTTTAAAGCAGCAGAGTTATTGTGTTCCAAAGTCGTTCTCCGACATTAAAATATGGACAATTTCAAGATATATTTATGAATGATAACACAATATGTAACTGGGTCTTGATTTATTTTTTTGTAGCTTTTTTATGCGTTTCAACTTAATATAAGGCAATAATGAACAAAGAAAACTAATTATAATCTGTGAGCAAATAGTTGTTGTATGTTTGTTCAAATGATGGCTATGTGCCAAAAAGCAAATTTTCGGCAAACAATATGATAAAATTCAAAATGAGACATATTAATTCTTTAAATGGCGACACTATAATATTTAAATCTGTAACCCAATATTATATATAGTGTCGTTTCTTTTATCGTAATAGAAAGAAAAATGATTGGGGCGCTGATGAATGTATATACATTGCAACCACATGAAACATCGACGTTGTATTTCTTTGTAGATTCAATAGACGAAACAGTTGTTTCGTTGATGATATAATCTATTTCAATATTGATGTTTTAACTAAGTAAAGTTTGAGGTCTCATGTTTAAGTAAATGGTGGTTTTATTTGTTGACATACATCTGGTTGTTGGTTAGACAGAGGTTGCGACGAGACCTTCGGTCATTGGACCCTTTTTAGTCAGACGTTTTACTTTTGATAAACGTTTTTAGATTTGAGTTAAGCTAGACAAGGTCGAGTATGCACCGAGAGGTGTTTTTTTTATACAATTATGTATTATACAGACAAAGTGCATTATTAAAATAAATACCAAGAATAATAATTATTACTTGTATATAACAAACGTAATATATATGGCGTAGGAAGCAACACTATCGTGTTTTATTATTAAGCCCAAAAAAGAAAAAAATATTGTATTGTCAAGCGTCCAGTATGTTGCGGGTCTTTGTTGTGGTTTTAAATGTTATATAAATTATTATTTAGATATTTTTCCACATTTCAAGCTAATAATCATCTCTCTAGATCATAGGATGGCTGATATCTCAAAATAATTGGAAAATTCTCACCGTGTATTCTGTTAATCTTAAAATGGAACCGACGACTCGTTTATAATCGTAGCAATGGTTCTTGACAATCGAGACTATTTAAGCTATATTTTGCCAAAACGTCAAATATAACTTGACTGAAATGTATTAATTTCATATTATCCAATTTAAAACTAATACAGCATAACGGCCATCTGTTTATTTCAACACTTCAAAGTACAAATACTGTGAAAATTATGCACCAATTAAATCCATATGTTGCAAACAATGTTAAATGACTGTTTTGTAGACTTTCATTCGATCGCATTTATTTACCAGGTCCAAGTATTGTCTACTGGCGTAAAGTCGTTAAGAGTAGCCGTGAAATGAACCTGGTAGATATTGGATTTTTTATATTCCATTTTCACATCCGTATTCATGGGGCCAGTCTGTGCAGAACAGTAGGGCATAAAACTCCATTTCATTTCACTTCCCTGCTCACATATCATATATTGGTATTTCTTGATCTGAATATAACATTCAATTCCAACTATGTCAAGGCTTTCAGAGGCTACACGAGTCGAGAGTACATTAATGTCATGGATTTGACGCCAGTCCATGGCTATTGACATTTAACTGAATTTTATAGATCCTGTAAGCAGTTATGAAGTTTAATGTTCGTCAGTGTATTTATTTGACTCCTGTCGTCCATAATCAAGTAGCCATGTGATCGTCTAGTAATTTCACTTGTCGTTATTGGCTTCCCCTTCACGTTGTGTATTTACTTCTTACTGTCCATCTCAGTTAAGACGTTTGTCTTACCACGAATAACAATGCAACAGTTTTACATGTTATTCATCATAGCTGATTAAATATGGTACAATGCATAAAAGAATAAAGTCATTCTCTCAAACCTTAGTAAGTCAGAGTTTTCTGATAGAAACTGCTACACCATATGGTCTAGGAACTCAGATGGTAATCTCCCGGAATCTAATGAAAATCTGCCTTAAAGGTTTACCATGATTTCTTTTATGGGACCCATGGCCATCACGCACAGACTGGGCTATTCATGGCCCTGATCCTGTGCAATTACTGATATGATTTGTTACTTAAGCCAAATGATGCAATTAGTAAATTTCCAAACAGGTTTGACACATGATATTAATTGATTCCATGCTTCTAATTTAAAGAGCATAAATTCTACAGACCTTATGACACACGCGCTAACCATAAGGCCACCCACCCCGCATCCCTCTATTTATTTATTGTAGTCTCGCCAAGTCTTTAATAATAAACTTTGTTTAGTGTAGCTGAAATAATTTACCGTTCTTAAATAATTCTTTAAATAGTTAAATAGGGTCAACAAAGTAGCATACGTTTTTAATTTACAGTAGTGTGTAGTCTGAATGAATTTGTCTACGAAAAACGTTTTTTGGGAGTTGTTTTTTTTTAAACTAGTCAACAGACAAGGCGACTAGTGTGGTCTATTTTTTATAATTTAGCAACATTTATAATTGGGTGACAAATATAGTTAATCCCGTACATTAAATATCATCTCTATCGTGCCAAAGTGTCAGTCATGTGTTTGATTGTTCAGCGCCTGATGTTATGTTTAAATTTTTAAGGGCGTTCCAATACGTTGATCGATTTTTAAAGGATTGTTTACGTCATCTATAATAATTAACAATTTACCATTAGGTCAATACTCAAGGGGTAAATATTTCTATTTTATGTCATATACTTTATTAGCTATCGTCAAATTACTTGTAGAGCAAATGGGTACGCCCTTTTCCCGAATGTATAAAGGCATTTTTGGACCCCAAAAACGTAGGTTCATGGACAACGATTGTGATCTTAATAAAAGTAATCTGGTCTTTTTCTAGATGTTATAATTGCATTGTCTCTCCGATGGAATGTAGGTTTAGATACAGAGATTGCGATTCTAATAGTAAGCGCTAGTGGCAATTAAGACATGGTTTAAGTTAAAAAACCAGAAAATTCAACATTACATTTACAATACAGAGAGATCCGATTGATTAACAGAGAGTTTTAGTCCGTATGTTCTTACTTATCCCAATGTATCTTTCAGGAGGAATGATCAGGTTAATGAAATAGATTTTAAATATATTAATGTGGGCAAAGATATGTCAACAAAACGGCAAACCGTAAGATATGTTTTTTTTTAAAACATCCAATTCGTATGTGTTACGTCGTTCATAATAGCGAAATGATCCGTTAACGACGATATAACTGACCAACTTTTCCAGATCTTGCCCAAAATAAACCCATCATTGATTCTCTTTCATCCTTTTTCTTTGTTCAAAAATTCCTAGCTTGACCAAAAAAAACAACAACAGAAGAACGAAACATTCAGAACAAATATAACAATCGGATATAGCCAATTGACCCACCATTGCACGCATTCTTTGGGTGGAGTTTTGTCATCAGTTGATCAAGATAAAAAAGGGATCCAAAATGATTATAGTCAAGTGGTTTGGTCACATTCATGGGACGGCGTTTTTTCCACAAGCGATCACGACAGTAAAGGACAAAAGAATGGCCTCTCATAGGTGTTTGTTGACTATGGGGTCTTTTAAATACAAAGATTAGTTAAGAGGTTAGCAACCGAACCCCAAAACTCTTCTACCTTCAAAGAAGATTTAATATTAATACAAGTACCATCAACAATATCCCACAATAAAAGGAAACTTTGGAGGACATTACATATATATTTATTTTCCATCTAGTTAAGTTCTCTATGAGAATTGAAAATGAAATGAGGTTTAACGTCCTACCGTTCTGCTCCGAACTGGTCTTATGAAGACGGGCATACGCCATGATACAGTGTGCTATGAGATTAATTTTGCCTGGACAGCGGCCCTAAGACATACTCTTATATCGAATTCAAAATGTGTACTCAGTACCTCTGTTTTTCGTCCCATCCGAACGACTAGACAGCTGTCCTTGCTAGGCTCTTCGTCCTGCATCACTGACAAGGGGGAACCACGCCTTAAAATCTGGATGAACTTTCTCGGCCAATGCAGGGATGGAACACCCAACCTCCGGCATAGCGAGCCAGCGTCTTACCCACCGTCACACCGTCTATAAGAAAATTCCAGTCGTTCCGTGCAAGGTCTATCTACACAATATTGGGTTAAACTTTTCATAAATTATAGGTCATACAGTACGCATAATATGAGTCTTCGGTCACAGTAAACACGAATTTAAAACTAATAAACGGCTAGTCATGTAGTAATCATTAAATACAGCTGTTGACATGCATCACTTAGTCTATCGATTATGCATTATATTATATATTTCTATAGCGCACAACTTCCAAAATATTTACATAATAAAACGAGATAACAAACAACATTTTGATAAAATGACATGCACATGTAATTGGAAATGGAAATAGATCTGGGTAATTTAAAGGATCACTCGATACAGGCCTTTTTAAACGTAGCAATAACGGTGACATAACGAATTTGAATTGGTAATTTATTCCATAACAACGGCGCTTGCACATGATGATAAATAACAAAAGCGCTGTATAATGATGTGCGAGAAGAGTCCCAAGCTAACGAAGATAGTGGGGGGCCAAAGTAGCCTATTCAGGCATTTAAACACAAATAACAATATTTTGTATTATATTGTGTATGCTATTGGTAGCCAGTGTAGAGAGTCGAATTTGTAACGAGCAATTTGTTCGAGAAAGTAATCGTGACGCCCAGTTTTGGACCTTTTTAAGTTTAGGAGCAATTTGTTCGAGAAATTAATCGTGACGCCCAGTTTACGGCCTGTGAGTATCGAGTTAAATTTTTGCTCCTTGAAGTTATGGCGCCTTGAAGTTAAATATCTAGTTGCATCTGGGGAGGTGAACTTTCTAATTTTGCCAATATGATGTATACGATAATACCAACCATTAGAAAGGTTATTAGTATGGGCTTACATATTCATATTCGAATTATATCTAGTCGTGCGGATGGGACGGAAAACCTAGGCCCGGTGTAAACATTGATGTGCACGTAAAATATCCCTTGGCAGTTGGAATTCGATATAAGAGTATGCCATAGCACCGCTGCCCTGCAGAGCGCTACCCTCATAGCGCTCGCTCTGTATGGCGTATATCTGCCTTCATAAGCTCAGTCAAGGAGCTGAATAGTTGGACGCTAAACTCCATTTCATTTATTTCATTTTCGAATCATATATTCCGCCATTATTACAGGCTGATTTTTATGGAGATATTAAGTATGTTCCTGTGTATTGAAATTGAATTGTCATAAACTTTATGTAACTGATGTTTCGAGCCATTAATAAGATATTCGTTTTTTCCATCATTCAGTTTTAGAATAATGCCTGTAATAAATATGTCTGTTGCAGAGAAATTTCCTTTTTAAAATGACAGCAAGAATGTTTAATAATCGAAGGTCCTCCAGTCCATGCTATCGATACTGTTGGTTTCAGCCATTCGTGGAGGTTTTACGTCCACTTTCACCTCGGCTGATATCGCAGACAAAGGTTTCTTCGACTGTTCTCGGCTTTTTGTAGCGACCGTCATATCCAACGTAACATGAAAGGTATCGACACGCAATATCCTTTGCTCAAACCTTTTACAGTGTCAGTTCGGAATGGTTCCAAAATTCACTTTGTCGTCTGCGACATAAATTCGTCTAGAATTGTTATTGGAAATCGGTAACTAAACAAATTTCATAAAGATCCGGTCTTAACTTTGCTAAGAAACAAGACTCTTCCAGTGAACATATTACAACTGCCAGAAATCAATCAGGGTTTTATATTTACTTATTTCTTTAGGCCAAACGTGAACGTGGAGATAACTCCAGGGTTCTAGTCGAAACCATTTTAATTTCTATATGGTTCTATCCAGTGAACAATGATTCGTTCTGGAAATTTTTTTTAAAGAGCCCGAAATAGACGAAAAACTCATGAAGACCAAAAAAATATCGATTGGGGGAATCTGGGATGTGTTCACCAGGACCAGAAAAATATACCATATTTACACATGGTCAATGGACATAAGTAATAATCTATATTAATGACATAGAGAAAAGAATTGTCCAAGTTACTTTCTACATAATATTGTGTACCCAATGTGCTTTAAGTTAAAAACCTGGGAAGGATTAGACTCTAATTCTCTTCTCTCCACGCTTAACAAAATAACCACGACAAAACAACACTAAAAACAAAGCCGATTTACTGAATGTATTTGAAATCTAATTATAATTATTAAAATCATTTAAAAGGAAAACCTGCGTATCACTTGTATAGATATAACGCCCATGTCTTGCCATTTTCAAATACAAATTAAAAATAATTTAAAATGCAGCTCCCATTCATCTTCAGGAATATTAAATTCGAAGATCAAAAGCACATTCACTTAGGGAACATGGCTGCCATGGGGAAAATCAGACTTTAATTAATTACTAAAACTATTCAACCAAAAACTGGGTTTAAATGTGTCTAATACGATTCACGCAGTTACCTTGTTGGGTTTTGTATGGTTCCCCGGCATAATAATTAAAAACTAAGATCAAAGTCAAATTTGTGTCCATCAAACACACTTTTGAATGGTTTCTAAAATATGTAATAATAACTGTACACCTTACACTAAGTCAAATTTGATTCCAATGAAACATAAACAATATCCAGCAAAGATTACCCGAATGCTAAGCTAGTGTTTAATAAGGTTTAAAAATATGTCCCAAGCAGTTCATGAGATATGCTTCAGAAGCAAATGGCTCGGACGGAAGGAATCATTTCACTATCTGTCATTTTACTTCGCCCTACTCGGTATAATATAAAATATAACTGTAGAAATGTATTGAGATAATATAAACTATAACTACTATAGAAAATATAACTGTAGAAATGTATTGACATAATATAAAATATAACTGTAGAAATGAATAAATATATATACTAATAATTCTTACCTTGAATAGAACATAACGCGATGGTAAATGATAAAAGAAACATGGCGTAAGAGAGACTCCTTGTAAAACACCTTGCTTCGTTCCCGTACAATGTTACAATGCTATATTCATTGGAACAGTTCTTTACTCTGGACCTTTAGGAATGGGGTAAATATTTGCTATGTGTAGAACACACTCTCGATTCTTTGTAGATGTTTAGTTGATCGAGCCAAAGCAAATTATTCTGTTTCTTGTTGACTTGGGGAAATCAAACCATCACTGTGACAGTTTTCCTTAAAGAGGCACTGTTATGTAGTAAGAGAAACCAAATTGATTCTATCTGTGTGTTGGAAACAAATCCGGTGGTTATATTTGGCAGAACTCGAACCATAGTAAAGAGGAGTAGCCTTATACAATCAATTTGGCATATAGATCGCGAGTACGAACCATTTTCGGGCGCACCTAAGAATTTGACCACGTTTGTATTCGTCATTATTCGACTAAGACAATGCAAAATGTACATGCCTTTTCCTTTTTTAGAGTTGTCAGATCATATGAAAAGTTCACTTAGCTAACTATTATATCGATATGACAGAACCATGGGGATTTCATGTGTAAGCATATTCCATATTATTTTATCGAATTTTGTAATGATAGTTAAGTATGTCCTGAGGACAGATGTATTGCGAATTGCGTAATGAAAGTTGAGTAGATCCTTGTAGTAACCTCAAATCAGCTATGTAGCCATTCACTTAAACCAGACAAATGTTGGAAAATTGCGAAATCAATTATGAGTTTTAATAATGTAAATACTGCGCATCCTCCTCTTATAGTCAATGATAAAATTTACCCCAATTCCCTGGATAAAGCATCAATTCTATATGTAAAATTAATAGTATATCAGAAAACATTAAAAAAGTGGATAATCAAAATTTGATATTGAATAATTGTATTATATTTGAACAAGAGGTCCGTAATCAGTTAAGCATCTTAAACCCCACTAAACCTGTTCCGGACGGAATCAGTCCACGTATCTTGAAACAAATGTTTAATGCCGTTGCTCCTCATATTACTACGCTTTTTAATCTTTCCTTGGGCACCTCAACTCTCCCGAACATTTGGAAAACTGTGTTTGTTACAGCAGCTTATAAAGGCAAAGGGGAACATAATAAACCAGAATTACCTACCTATCTCCATTACTTGTAACCTTTGTAAAATCACGGAACGAATTATTTTAAAACATCTTTTAAATTTTGTAAAATATAATAATTTACTTTCAAAATATCAAGTTGTTTTCCAAACAAACGAATCACCAATAAATCAACGTTTAGAAATCTATAATATTGCAATCAGTAACTTAGATCAGGGTAAAGAAGATAGCTTTATTTTCTGTGGTGTGTCTGGTATTGGGAGCGGTGAATTGGCTGGATTGAGAGCTATCTGAGTAATAGAACACAGGCAGTAATGTACGATGGTTTTACTTGAAACTTTTTACAAACCCATGCTGGCTTTCCACAAGGGTCCGTGTTAGGTCCATTCCTATTTCTAATTTATATCAATGATTATCTGATGGACTTTATAATTCCGTACGATTATCTGCCGATGACACGTCTTTAAATACTATCATGAATAACAATCCTGATGAATGTACACTCACTCACACAGGACCTGAGTCTATTATCAGACTGGGCTAATAGATTGGGCTGTTACTTTTCTTTAATTCATTAAAAAAAATAGTCTTCTCGCGGAAAGATGTTATTCATCCAAACATCTATTTTAATAACCAATTAGTTGAACACGTAAATAGCCATTGCCATCTTGGACTTATACATGATCAAAATATTACATTAAAAATTATTTTACAGGGAGACGAAAAAATATTATTGTAATCAAATATACAATTAACTAAAGCTGTCCACCTTTTTATCAAACAATGTCACAGATTTTAATTTCAAAATCGGTGCAAAATACACTTCCACGCAACCTCTGTATATATCTTATGAAAAAATTTAATGTTTGTACATTCTTTTAACATATTTTGTAAATAATATACTTATCTTTATTATACCTTTGTATCTATGGAAAGAGCCGATTTAGGCGTCAAGCCTGTTGCTCAATCCCATTCGTTTATGAATACAGGGACAAGTGTCTTACGATGAATAAGGCTGATTACCAAAACTTACCTTGCTGTGAATATGTTTAATTATTTAAAGATCACCTATCAATCTGATTAAAATACAGATCCTTTTAATTCGTGTAGTTGTTTATAGGTCAAAATTTCGTTTCACTTTTCTTTACTACACTAGGATCAGTGAAGAGTGTTATCATTGACGTGTCCTGGATGATGTGAGGGATTAGCCAATAAAACGCTCTGTGACGACGAGCTTTTGGCAAGCGGTGCACGGAACTGTGGGTAATCCACCAGAAAAATCAATGCCGATTGGTTAATTAAATCAAATTGGTTAATCACAGGATCAAAATCCGCTCGTATGACCTCTGACGCGACCTATCACTAATATTTCAGGTCATTAAAGGTATAAAAAAACCACCGAAATAAGATCTGTATTTTAATCTGATTTGTCATATACTGGAACAGAGTTTTAATTGTATGATGTATGCATATAATGTTAATTACATAATTTTCAGAATTTGTTTAATACTGTGTAAAAAATACGCTGGGAAAGTCCGATTCTAATATTTTCAGAATCTCATTCTACTGTATACATTGTTAAATCATATTGTACGCTGTTCACGTGACCTGATTAAAACCCGCCATAAAATGGTAATGCATGTTAGGTCTAAAATCTATGTATTGCAAAAAAAACCCTTACATTTTATAGTCATTACTTAAATTGGAAAGCGCAATATATTTCACATTATTAGGTTTCCTTAAGGGCGTTTAAAATAACCTAACTTTATAAATGTCATTAAATAATACGGGTGTTAGCTCCGTGATATATTTTTGAAAATTAATTACACCGCGACACACCTAAACACTCATTATTTCGAACCTCAAACATATATTACTTAGGACTGTTTGTAAAATGTATTATGATTAGCTGTAAAATTGATGGAGTAAGCGATGTGCAAGGAAGCTCCAGTAAAACAAAAATATGGACCAAACTATAATACCTACATTTGAGTCTCTCGTTAAACGTGTGCTGTGCACTGAGGTGCCCGTGAGACAATCTCCCCCTATGGGCTAAGTGAGTAAAGCGCTGGTCCCGCTTTTGATCCCTCTATATTAGCCTAGTCGAGCAGAAAAGCAGGAATTTAAACCCCATTTCATTTCGTATCGTCAGATGGTGTCTAAATCAGATATAATATACATAACCTGTTATACAGAGTTTACTACTCACAAATGAGAAATTCACCTTTAAATATCCAATTGTTTTTATCTTTATTCCGTCGAGCACCGCCCCCCCCCCCCCCAGTCATCGATTCTCTTGACGATATACTGTTTAAATTATAACCGAGATCAACAATAGAATCCCGGAACACATCCACGTATATTTAATGTTTTGTTTCTCAAATTGATCAGAATCTTGAAACATGTCCTGGGATACAAACAGGTGTGTATTTTACGTAGACAAAATAAACGATGATAATTTTATTTATTTTTTCTTCTTTCTTCCACAAATTGTCCTTAAATGACATGTAATGATTTTGGATGCTCAAGCAGATATTTGCCGATTGGGAACAGATACTTTGGGCAGAAAGACAATCTAAATAGAATTAAACAGATTAAATAGCATAAATAAACATAAAAAAATATACAAATAGAGAAATACTTTCAAATGAAAGAATGGCTCCATGATAACTGAAGTGAAATAACATGGAATTGGGTTTAACGTCCTACTGTTCGGCCCCGGTTGGGCAAATGGAGACGAGCATAGAAGGGGCTATGGGGAAAATTTTGCACGATTTTTGTCCCTTCCGGGCAACTGGACATCCGTTCCACACCACTGACAAGGGGATACAACTCCAAAAAATACCGATGAACTTTCTCGGCCAACACCAGGAGCAAATCCATCACCTCCAGGCAAGCGAGACAGTGTCTTACTCACTTAGTCACCATGGCCCCCTTCCACTATAACATGCAAAGGATAACCCGCAATTGTCCGGAATACCTGGCAGAATTTGAAACTACTAACATGGAAGGTATTCAACATTGCTTGTTAGGTAAGGTAGCATATGCCACCACCGCTTTGTTTTTCGCATCGAAAGAAATCTTTTCATCTCGTGGCTTTCCCTTGGGGTTTTTTTCACGTACCAATGTGTAAAGATTAGTACCGCATTTTATAAGTAATGATCAACATTCAAATTTTGTGAAAATCATTACATTAGTCAGGAGGTACTTGTTTGAAAACATTAAACATCATTTAGAGTCCCATTTAACCCCTCATGCTAATTATTCCTGAATAATTGCTCCGAATCGGTTTACATTTAGATTGGACACAGACTAACTCCTAAACTAGTTTCGTGCAAAAATATGCAAAATCATTTTGCTCCATCTTTAATAATAATAATGAGGTTTTATATAGCGTCTTCTTCATGTTGACACATGCTCAAAACGCCTTTAGTAATGCTCTACTGGTAAAACCGTCGAAACAGGAAAGTCTTTAGTGTGGATTCAAATTGATTAAAAAGTCTGTTTATTCTTGATCTGTTGTGGAATTTCATTCCATAATCTAGGACCAGCTGAACTGGAACAACTTTATTTTGAGAGCGAAGTGATCTAACAGGGTTGTAGTCATAATATGAGTTCGGATAAGTATTTAGGAGCTGCGTTATTGCGACAGATAACCAGTGTAACGAAGCTTGTCATTATTCGGGCTGTGGTATTAAAAACTGTCTGGATCTTGGCTAGAAGTACTCGTGGGATTACAGAGAGTAAACTATTACGATAATCAATCCTGGATAAAATTAATGATCTCACAAGTAGTTTACAAATTAATACAAGCGTCAGCAGTGAGATAGTCTCTGATGTTGCATATACAGCATGGATGATAGTAGCATGTACGGCATATCATATCAACCGGAGTTTCCATTGTCAGAGAAGGATCAAATCCCACTCCAAGTATTCGAACATTTTTATTTCAGAATTACTAATGCTGATCTTAAGACAAGGTAGTAACTTTAGTTGTAGTGATGAGCCTACTAAAATAGCTTCGGTTTTTATAGTTCAATTTTAGTTTGTTCGCTTTCACCCACTGTTTAACAGTAGTAGTTTTTGTAAAGAATCACTGATTAGCAAAAAAGCACCAATGAGTTGAGTATCATCAGCGTAAGGGTAGTGCTCCTCGTCATAGCCATCGATCACAGACCCCAAAGCTGTTGTATAAAGAAAAAAAAACATGGGTCCTAACACACTGCCTTGCGGTACGCCAGAGTCAAGTTTAGACGGCAGAGATTCAGCATCATCCAGTAGAAATGTTTGATGTCTGTTACTAAGATATAATGCGATCCATAAAAGCGGTGAACCCGAAATCCAAAACTGAGTTTTTCTATTGTATAGAATCTGGGACCATACAGTGTCGATCGCTGCAGATAAATCCAAAAGAGTCAAATATGCTACATTCCCTGTATCCACTGCATACTGTAGATCGTTGAGGATGGGGTCTGTAAGAAGACTAAAACTTATCCAACAAACCATATTTCGAATTATGGGATTGGAGATGGAGATTTACAGCTCTTTCCACAATCTTGGAAAGGAATGACAAGTTGGACACAGGTCTATAGTTTTGGGGATTATTGGGATTAAGAGACTTTTTTATTTGTGGTCTCACCACCGCTTGTTTGAACACCGATGGGAAATATCCAGTACTTTAACTTAAATTGACTAATAAAGTAATAACAGGAAGTAGAATGTCTAGTAGTTGAGCTGGGACGGTATCGGATCAAGTGGACATTCGTTCACGGGTGCACACGTATCTGTATCACTAAGGGCTTCGTGATCGGTAAACTCCTTTTTAATTTCGTCAATCTTTGAGGCAAAAAGGTCAGAGAAAGTGTTTGTCAGTTCCTCGTGATCATCTGAATGTGGTCGAGTGCCTATGAATTTGGTACCAAGCAATGATTTCATGAAAGAATGGCACTTATCAAGAGAGTTGACATCTAAAGGTCATTTTGTCAAGACAATTACGTGACTTAGCCTCTCTGTTCATCGTTATGTAATTGCCGATGTACTTCAAGATGTGTAGACCTCAAATTACGTTCAGCCAAACGCCGACGTGTTGTACCAAGTAATACCAAGTCGATGTAAAATCTGTTTGTAACGATTATAGCAAGCTGATCCAAAATGGTGAGCAGCGTCGTGTCGTACAGGACAGCAAGATCATCTGTGTCTTGAGGAGTGTTACATGCATCAATACTAAAGTAACCGAATTTTATAAAATCTTTACAGTAATGCACGTTAGAATTAATCATATCAGTTACGAACCAGAACTCTGAAAATACCTTTGCCAAAACTCCTTTGCCAAAAACTCTTAAAATAGGTTGCCAGGCAACGAAACATACGCCCACCACCAGCTAAATCGTCCGGGCAGTCAACAAGAGTTGTCGCATATTAAGTAATTATCAGAAAATCATTAGAATTTGTTTGGTTCTTATAAAGTTCTGCCCCATGCTAACGTTTAGTATACGAAACATTTAATATTATGGATTTAGCTGTTCAATTATCAAAATTCATTGAAAATCAAAGTCAACCATCATTAATGAGTAACAGGGATATGGTCAAACTTTTTTTTTAAATTCGGAATAAAATTGTGACCTCCATAGGGTCCACAAGATAAAAAAAACATGATTTTTTCGTACAATTAGGTCCCATGATTTTTTAAAATCTGATAATAATTTTGACCTACAGAGGTACCACAAGCTAAAAAGGGCAATTTTTAGTACAATCAGGGACCATAATTCAGGAAGTTACGATCCGATATGCGCCAATATCGAGGGGAACCAAGATCTGTGGGTTATAAACATGTATTTCAAATTTCATCAAAATCGGTTCAAAATTGTGGCCTCTATAGGGTCCACAACCTTGATATAGCATATTTTCACACTATTCGCGTACAAATAGCAGCCATTTTGTCCGTCAATTTTGGTCCAATCTTCATGAAATTCGAACTCAACCTTCATCACCATGTAACAATGATATAATCAAACGTTTTGTTTTAAATCAGATAATAATTTTGACCTCCAGATGTACCACAAGCTAAAAAGGGCGATTTTTCGTGCAATCAGGGTACATAATTCAGTAAGTTACGATCCAATATGCGCAAATATCGAGAGGAACCAAGATCTGTGGGTTATAAACATGTATTTCAAATTTCATCAAAATCGGTTCAAAATTGTGGCCTCTATAGGGTCCACAACCTTGATATAGCATATTTTCACACTATTCGCGTACAAATGGCGGCCATTTTGTCCGTCAATTTTGGTCCGATCTTCACGAAATTCGAAATCAACCTTCATTACCATGTAACGGTGATATAATCAAACGGTTTTTCGTACAATCAGGGGCCATAATTCAAGAAGTTATGATCCGCTATGAGCAAATATCGAAAGGAACCAAGATCTTTGGGTTATAAATATGCATTTCAATTTTCATCAAAATCTGTTCAAAATTGTGACCTCTACACTGTTCACAAGCTAAAAACGTGATTTTCGAACAATCAGGGGCCATAACCCATAAAGTTACAGTCCGATACAAGCCAATATCGACAGGAACCGAGATCTTGGGGTGATAAACCTACATTTCAAGTTTCATCGAAATCGGATAAAAATTGTGACCTGTAGACTGTTCACAAACAATTGTGGACGGACGTCCGGACGGACGAACAGGGGCGACGAGAATATACGTCCACATGAAAATGTGGGCGTATAAAAATCGATATAGATCATTACTGCCAAATCAGTGAAGAATAGCAACACAAGTACGATGATGTATGTATGTCAACAAGCTCATCGGTTATGGGCCATACATCTGGAAAGCCTTTTGAGAAAATGCTCCGAGTCAATACAATAGGGACAGTTGTTACCCCAAACTAAACTAGCCCATAACAATTTGATGTCAATCAGGCAATAAGCAAACTATGTAGATTGAGTAGGCCTTGGACAATGTACGTTATCAATTGCCAGGACCATAGCCCTTGAACTAGCCTTCGAAAACAATCACCAGGCAGGATACATCCATTTTTTGCAAGAGACGGATAGAGAACAAGCTAAAAACAAACGCCATTTATTGAAACAACCAGGGGCAATAATCCAGAAAGTTATGGTCTGAAATGTACAAATATCAAAAAGGACTGAGATCTTTCGGATACAAAGATATGTTTTAAGTTTCATCAAAATTTGATACAAAAAATTGTGACTGCTAGAGGGTTCACAACCTTTGTATTACAATTTGCGTACAAAGAGCGGCTATTAATTTTATCGGGCAGTTTCATTTCGATTTTCCACGAAAGTCAACATTTATTATGGTCGAATGGTGATGTATTTAAACAATCCGGGGCCATAAAACAGGAAGTTAAGTTCGGGTATCCGCGACTACCAATAGAAACCAAGATCTTAGTGTGTAACGGTGATATATTCACACATTTTTTAAATCGGAAAAAATTGTGACCTCTACGGGGACCACAAGCTAAAAACGTGATTTTTATTCAATCAAGGGCTACGATCCGATATGCGCGAATACCGAAAGGAACCAATATCTTTGTGTTATAAACATGTACTTGTATTTCAAGTTTCATCGAAATCGGATCAAAATTGTGACCTATAGATGGTCCACAACCTTGATTTACCTGATGTTTACACCAAGTGTGTATGAGGGGCAGCCATTTTGTCCGGCAGTTTTGGTCCGATTTTCACGAAATTCCAACAAACATTACAGTGTCCGCAAGCCTGATACACAATATTTTGACACTACGAGGGGTGACCATTTTGTCCATCAGTTTCGGTCCGATATGCGGGTATAAAGGTGATATAATCAAACGTTTTCTTTTTTAAATCGGATAAAAATTGTGACCTCTATAGGTTAAACACGCTCACAACGTGATTTTTCGTACAATCAGGGACCATAATTCCGTAGGTTATTGTCCGATATGCGCGAATATCGAAAGGTTCTGGGATCTGTGGGTTATAAACTTGCATTTCAAATTTAAACCAAATCGGATAAAAATTGTGATCTCTACAGTGTTCACATGCTAAAAACGGGGCCATAATACATGAAGTGACATTCCGATACATGCCAATGTCGAAAGAAACCAAGATCGTAGGGTTATAAACCGATATTTCAAGTTTCATTGAAATCAGATAAAAATTATGACCTGTAGAATGTTTACAAAAAAATCGAGGACGGACGGCGGGGCGACGACAGTATACGTCCACCTGGGTTTTAACGTTCACTCGACACAAACTATTTTCATTTCAATAATTCGCATTTGCGTAGGGGTCTTTAGCAGTGGGAGGAAATCGAATGACCGAGAGAAAACACACGAAGTCGGACAGGCGACCCTCCTCTTTGTCGCGCTCAACTGGGGATTCGAAACCACGCCAGTTGACTCAATGACATGCTTTATGATACAGCGCGCACGTGCTAACTATTCACCCCCCCCCCCCCCCCCCCTACGAACTAGCACGAGAGCGCATACAAATAGTGCTCTGAATGTCATAAAACCAATGCAAGGGAGAACATTGTATAATGATCGCCAATTTAATATATCAGATCTATAGATAATCAATTGTGATCGGTCGGACAGGGGCTATGACATAATATGAACGGCATATATATTATAATACCAAATAAAACTCAAAACCTTACTTTGTAAATAATCAATGGAAATAACAACCCACGACACCTTCAGAAAATGTATAAAAATGACGATTTTATTATGTTATTGGGATCAAGTACTAATATATCATGATTTTATATTATGTCTTGCGAAATCAATATTTGCACTATTAATTACACAAGTGGGAATTCGGTTAGCCTTTTCGAATAACTCGTAGATTGGAGATTTGGTGGGAAACGCAGACGTTGTAAATTTTAATTCTTGAGAAATATCCAAGAAACGTGAAAGTGATCATGATTTGAATGTAGAACAAAACTATTTTTGTTTTTTCAACCTTGTTTTTTACTTCTTAAATCGAGTTTGTGACAGTAAAGCCGAGACAGCATGGCTCTTGTCGCGTTGCAATCGACCAAGTCTTTGTTCAATGTTTTTTTTATTAAAGATGTGGGTATTAGAGACCATCCTCTGACAGAGAAATATGCCCAACAAGACTTTAAAGCATTTTGTTTATTGCTTGTTGACATCCTTGCCATGTTGATAGAAGCTTGAGATAGTTTTTGTGAGCCATTAAAATAGATTGATGCATCTCTCACCTCTTGCAGTATAGATCGTTTAGTGTAAGTATGCAGCGGTGGGGTTTGTATAGATTTTTCGGAACAGGTTTACACACTGATATCCGGACCTGCCCCACCCCTCACATATTCTCTCAAACAAGGATGCCAAGACATAGCAGGATATAGATGTTTACCAAAACGTCAAAAGAAATTTCAGAGGATAACAAGGCCCCCTCCCCTCTCTGCTTCGATATCCATATCTTGGTCATTGTTTTACTGTGATTCTTACGTACGATTTTATGTTAAAGTAAACCCAGTTCCAGTAGCCCAGCAGAACAGTAGGACGCTAAACCCCATTTCATTTCAATTTATTCACAGCCACATCCAATAGTAGCATACTATAGAAGCTATCTTGTAATGATATTTTGTATGAATAAACTTAGACGCAAGAAAATCGTACTATTGTATTGACACGGGATCACGTGGTTAAGCGGGTAATGCGCTGGCTCGCTAGCTTTGAGGTCGGGGTTCGATACCTGCATTAGCCGAGAAAGTTCATCTCGATTTTCCGGCGAGGTCCCCCCCCCCTTGCCAGTGATGCAGAACGGAGGGCCTGACAAGGACAGCTGTCTAATCGTTCGGATGGGGCGAAAAACCGAGGTCCTGTGTACATATAGGCGTGCACGTAAAAGATCCCTTGGTAGTTGGAATTCGATGTAAGAGTAGGCCGTAGCGCCGCAGCCTGGGCAAAATTTCCCTCATAGCACACTGCATGGTGTATGCCCGTCTTACATTAGCCCAGGTTAGGTGCAGAAGAGTAGGACGCTAAACCCCATTTCATTTGACAGGGGTTCAGCTGAAATGGGATTGTTGGCTAGAGAACAGCAATCCACGAGAGCCACACAAACTTTAGTTTTCCAGCACAAGGGGATATAAATCAAGTTTGACCTATATGATGATGCATTAGTACCCTTTAATCCTATTCATTTACATGTAATCATAGAGTATGAATTTATCTAAAGTAAAAGCTGTGTATTTAAGTAAGGCCTTTAGGTATCAATTTGGTAAAAAGTATCTGATTGGATGCATACTCTTAAGAATGTGCCAAATCCCCTGTAGATTATTTCGAAAGATCTTTGAATATTTCAAGAGACGATTCACACATGTTAATTCCCAGGAAAATACTGCCTCTTGCCAACTGGTAACCGTTATTTGTGAACAAAGTGACATAACATTTGTGAGATAACTTAAAGTATGTATCATTCCAAGTCCTCTTCTGATGATATTGCCAAATCGCAAACTTGTTAAATTTTACTCCCCAATGCGCTAAAAATACAGGCGCGACAACGAATTATAAAGATTAAGGTAATAACTAAAAGTACACAATTTGCATACCTTCGAATTAGTGTTTCAACAAGCAGATATCACAAGTATGTTATGTGATGTATTTTCGCATGGGAATTGCAGGATTGGATATAGATCCAACGCTTCGCCGTTCGTTCGGTACCAACGAAATACTTCGCTTAACGTGAATGGAAAATGACAGTTAGAATTAAATGAAATGTGGGGGTAAACGCAACTGTCCTTGTAAATTGTCCCCCATCGAACACTTCTTTATTAAACATACATTATCACGCAAGAGCTAAATCTGCCTATTGCAGATCATTTTCTAGGCCCAAAATCTTATCTAAAGTAGTAAACATACATTACGCAAGAGCTAAATCTGCCTGTTGCAAGTATTTATTTAGGCCTGAAATGATATCTAAATTATTTATTTATATATTAATTAACTTATCCAGACCATAAAGCAACTCTGGATGTCATCGCTAGACTGTGATATTTAGTGGATTATGGTTAAATGGATAATCGAGACTATGATTTTTGTCGTACCGACTTTAGTAATGATGATCGAGACTAGGCGGTAATTTCAATTGCTTAATTGTCGGTTCATAGTGGATCTGTTTGACTGAAATTCGCTATCTAATCCCTCAGAATGCATCTTTAAATCTACAATTTCATATTTTTAAAATATATTCAAATAAAGCCTAAAAATAGATGGTATAATCTTAGTAATCCAATAATTCACTATTGCCAGTTGAGAAAATGAAAAAAAAAATCACTTTCAACTTCAAATTCAAACGTTTGAAGATAGCTGTATGTTGCATGGGGGGGGGGGCTAGAAGAACAAGGGGGGTAATTGTGTTATTTGTTTCATTTTCGGTGTGAAAGAATTTTACTTGTGGGAAATAATGCCTATGATCGTATAATAGTGAGTCGACAACCTACTGAGCAAAAGACATAGAAATAATTATGTTTTGACTTTCTTTTAAAATATGAAATTCTCGCTTTAACCTAGTTGGTGTAGAAAATTGAAAAATGTCATCTTAATAAGTCTGTCATATAGTAATGTGTTGTTTTGTTTTTTTAAATACAGCAGCACCCATAACCCGCTGTAGTGATAAATCATTTCTTTTGCCAGTATTTTCATTTGTGAACTGAATGACGAAATGACGGAAATGACAGATTTTAATGTAACCAAAAATAATATTTAGGAACTTGTTGTTGTTCAACTCATTGAGAAGTAGGCGGGTAATTCAGAAATGTTAGATGTTAAACTCAATTTCATTTAAATAGGATTGACATTTAACCAATTATGCAGAATATTCAAGAAATTAAAATCAACATTTGAATAAAGAAACCCATGTTGTTGATTGGGGCACCTGAATCAATAAAATGGCGATGATTCCTTCAAATATTTACAGTAATATTTTATAATCGATCTTTTTTTTTAAACAATTCCAACCATGAAACCAAAACAACACAAGAAGTTAAAACAATTTGAATAATAGTCCTCTCGAATGTACAAATATCACCCTTGTCTTTATTCTTATAACCCACGCAACATTCAAGAACCGCACTTTTAACAAATAAAAGAGTTGTGAGACGTGTATATTGGAAAGATAAATGTTGACTCGAAAAGTCATATAGTGTAAATATGTAAAACAAAATGCATGGATTGTGTGTTCTGTGTATTTAATTTAACAATTGATAAATATTTCAGTGCATGTGTAAGTACAATAGGACCGCACCATATACGTAGCACATAGAATTGGGCAAGAAAAACACGAGAGAGAGAAATGTCCACTCAATACAAACTAGGTATGTTTTGAACTAACATATTGTACAATTTTATTTCAATAGTTCTCTTCCGCATAAAAGTTTTTAGCAGTGGGATGAAACCGGGGGACCCGCAGAAAAAATCCCAAGGTTAAGCAGGCTATCCAAGTCTAGGACCAAAAGCCATGCCAAAGGACTACACGACTTGTGTCCACTATATGGAATTACTAGCAACAGGGAATACAATTATATATGTAAATGCTGAATAGATGGCAGTTTAGTTTTGATCCCCAACCTTCACTAAAGAAAATTAGGTTGCCAGGCAACGAAACATACGCCCACACAGCAGCTAAATCGTCCGGGCAGTCAACAAGAGTTGTCGCATATTAAGTAATTATCAGAAAATCATTAGAATATTATTTCTAAAATTGGATAATAATTGAGACCTCTAGAGGGACCACAAGCTAAAAAAGTCAATTTTGCGTACATTCAGGGGCTATAATTCAGGAAGTTACAATCCGATATTATCCGTTGAATATCAAAACGAACCAAGATCGTTGGGTTATAAACATGCATTTCAAGTTTCATCAACATCAGATTACAACCTATATACCATATTTTTACACTTTTCGGGTACAAGCGGCGGTCATCTTGTCCGTCAATTTTGGTCTGATTTTCACAAAATTTGAACTCAACCATCATTACCCTGTAACGGTGATATAATCAAACGGTTTTTTAAATCGGATAATAATTTCGACCTCCAGTGGGACCACAAGCTAAAAAGGGTGATTTTTCGTACAATCAGGGGCTATAATTCAGGAAGTTACGATCCGATGGGTGCAAATATCGCAAGGAACCAAGATCTTTGGGTTATAAACATACATGTCAAGTTTCATCAAAATCGGTTTAAAATTGTGACCTCTATAGGGTCCACAACCTTGATATAACATATTTTCACACTATTCGCATACAAACGGCGGCCATTTTGTCCGTCAATTTTGGTCCGATTTTCGCGAAATTTGAACTCAACCTTCATTACCATGTAACGGTGATATAATCAAACGTTTTTTTAAATCGGATAATCATTTTGACCTCCAGAGGGACCACAACCTAAAAAGGGTGACTTTTCGGACAATCAGGGGCCATAATTCAGGAAGTTACGATCCGATGGGTGCAAATATCGAAAGGAACCAAGATCTTTGGGTTATAAACATACATGTCAAGTTTCATCAAAATCGGTTCAAAATTGTGACCTCTATAGGGTCCACAAGCTAAAAACATGATTTTTCGTACAATCAGGGGCCATAATCCATGAAGTTTCGATCCGATACATGCCAATATCGAAAGCAGCCGAGATCTTATGGGGATAAACCTATATTTGAAGTTTCGTCAAAATCGGATACGAATTGTGACCTGTAGAGAGTCCACAAACAAATTGTGGACGACGGCGTATAAAAATCAATATGCACAGGTCACTCATTTAGAGTGCTTGTTGTAACTCTATATTATGTAGGTCGCATGAAGATGTAGGGACAAAACATCGACCCCTGTACAATTAGAGTGTGAAGTTAGCTCGATTTTCGTCTTTCGTTTTTCAATATTGGTGAATATCGAAAAACGAGCTACCCGATACCCGATGCCCGAGCAGTGGATTCACATAAAAATTGCTCTTTCTCCTTGTTTTTTGATATTGGCGAATCTCAAAAAACGACCTCCTCGTTATTCGACATACAAACTTGATTATTAAAAAAACAGATTTGAAGGAGGTATATCTACAGAATGTCTCCAAAACACATTAAATCACTGATCTAAAAATATCATAATTGAGGATGCCTGAGCAGTGGATTCACATGAAAACTTTTCTTTCTCGTTATTTTTTGATATTGGCGAATCTCGAAAAACGAGCTCGTTTTCGATATTCAAACTTGAATATCAAAAAAGCAAATTTGATGGATGTTTATATACAGAATGTCTCCATGACACATTTTATTAAATGAGTGATCTAAAACGAACTAAATACATCATAATCGGGGATGCCCGAGCAGTGGATTCACATAAAAACTTCTCTTTCTCCTTGTTTTTTGATATTGGCGAATCCCAAACTTGAATATTAAAAAAGCAGATTTGAACGATGTATATCTACAGAATTTCTCCAAAACACATTTTATTAAATCAATGATCTGAAACGAACTAAAAATATCATAATTCAGGATGCCTGAGAAGTGGATTCACATAAAAACTTTTCTTTCTCGTTTTTTTTGACATTGGCGAATCTCGAAACACGAGCCACTTGTTTTACGATATTCAAACTTGAATATCAAAAAAAGCAGATTTGATGGATGTTTATATACATTTTATTAAATCCATGATCTAAAACGAACTAAAAATATCATAAATGAGGATGTCTGAGCAGTGGATTCACATAAAAATTGCTCTTTCTCCTCGTTTTTCGATATTCACCAATATTGAAAAATGAAAAACGAAAATCGAGCTAATAAGAAAAGGTTGATTATTTCAGCAGAAAGTAGAAGACACAGAAATATTTAACATCCCCACACCACTGTAACGTGGTCGTTAAAATACCGCTTGCTTAAATCTTCGATAAACAGTTTTGGGGGTGAATCGATACCTAGTTGTCTCCTTTCACCTTGGGGTTAATTTGACATGGGTTTCCTATGTTTCTACTTGGCGGTATTTCAAAATCGATTCTTATTTTCCTTTCAAGTTTATAATCCAGTTACCAATAAGGAAATGAGTGAAAATAAGCAATTGAATGACAAAACAATTCACTGTTTAATGGTATAGAAGCATCAGTAAAGTTCATGGTTGTGAATGTTTGAAACACATAAGACTAATTCAAGATAACTAAGCACTCGACCGAGTAATGATAGAAAATACATGGTGAATTTGTGGATACACAGATTGACATTAGCCGTAAAATCTTTTTGATTACTCTAAATTTTTGCAAACATGAGATGAAAGAGATTTTCTGAATACAATCCCCTTGTCTGATATTTCTCGATTTTGCCGTATTCGTCGATCGGATTTTACTCTTGACTCCTCGTTATGCGTGACTGTTTTTAATAAATCAGGATAGTCAAAACTAAATTATTTTTTGTCGAGCGAACGTTAGCCCCCCCCCCCCTCCTCTTGCCGAGGTCATATGAGATTCATTTACACGTTTTTATGTCTCAAATGAATTGGTAAGGATATTTGAAAACACGCATTAAAGTAAAAAAACAGTTCTACTGAACTAACTGGTTTCATTGTAAAGCGGCGGACACACTAGCCGAATGATTCGCCCGAATCGTTCGGCCGAATCAATCGGCGTCAAAATTCGCCTAGTGTGTCCACTGTTATTCGGCCGAATGATTCGCCCGAATCAAACAGGTTTGATATATTCGGCCGAATATTTAATCGGCCGAATGTAGAATTCATTAGCCAATCGTCACTCATATCGAGAAGTCACGTGATTGTTTAAAGACATTGACGCCGCCATGTTTTGATAAGGTGACGTAATCGACTGGTGAATCGGGCGAAGCATTCGGCTGGGGTGTCCACGCTAGGTAAGCGTTGTTTGTTTTTTAACAAAGATATAACGCTTAAAACATTAAATATGCGATATTAATCACAGGTTGAATCAATTAAAAAATGAACACTGGGTTGAAAATTGGTAAAAACACAAAGTCAACAACAACAAAAAAAAAAAACATTTCCGTGTATATCAAAAGTCACCTTGAAATTGGTAAAAACACAAATAAATCTTTGTATATCAAAAACTCAATTTAAAACACACTTATAAAATCGCTGTCGTTAAAACAGGAGGTCCATCTGACTGATGTTTGGCGTCATCAGTGCCGAGGGGGATCACGTGGCTAAGTAGGTAAGGCGCTGGCTCGCTAGCTGGAGATCAGGTGTTCGATCCCTGCATTGGCCGAGAAAGTTCATCTCGATTTTCCGGCGTGGCTTCCCCTTTTCAGTGATGCAGAAGATCCCTTGGCAAAAGGAATTCGATAATAGAGTAGGCCGTAGCACCGCTGCCCGGGCAAATTTCCCTCATAGCATTAGCCCAGGTAAGGTGCAGAAGAGTAGGAGGTTAAACCCCATTTCATTTCATTTCATCAATGCGGAATTGCGGATGAAAAAATAACATAGAATAAAGAATCCGTTTGCGTTATATGGAAAAACCACACAGTCGGACATGTGGATTAATTACATGTTAAAAACTGTTCGTCCAATAAGTTCCATAATATGGTTAAAAGTTTATACGGTTCACAGCGTCATCGACTAAACGTTAAAGGCATTCCATTTGGGTTTTTCTTGCGTATGACTCTCCCCAGATAAAAATTACCTAAAAAGAAAACAAGAGCCAGCTAGGTAATCTGGAATGTGTTTCTTTTGGAAGGAGTCAACCGTTGTTACATAATTTAAACAATGCTGAAAGTTTGTTGGGGGCTTAAAAGAACTGTTAATTAATATGATTTTGGGGTTTAAACAATACTCGTCGTGAATTGTCATTTCCCAACATACCTTATCGAATGTTAAGAGATTGTTATGCAGTTGACAAGCCATGGAGTTAAAATGTCACCAAGGTCATTTGTGGTAAATGTACATATATTTTCTTATTTATTTCACCATAAAGCCAGAATTTGGGTTTCAAAATCTGATACATTCGAAAGTGCTATTTTAGCAACGGCATTTTTTGGTCCTAAAACTTTTCAGAACGATTAATTGTATCTTAAATAAAAGCAAAATTATAGTTTGGATTCTACTGCTTTCACACCGCCATCTTCGCGTGGCTAGGACAAATCCAGTAATTATGATGTATTATCTTATACATTTTATTTAACACTCAGATAAAATCGTGTGTGTAATTGTGACTTATATGTGTGCCTGGTTGGACCTTCAAACGTCATCACATACATGTATCCATAATACTCGTAGACATAACGCGAACCATTATCCTGGGTATTCCACCTCCTGCATACTTGAATATAACTCGAATATTATGAAGAATGGTTGATGAAGTAATTTTCATATAATGTTTTTCGTCGAAATCCGAATGAAATGAATGCGAATAACACATCGTGCGACAATGCTTTTGTACCATGTTTCTTTCTTGATCCCGACAGGATGCTATGCTACATGGTATTAATTATACAATGTGAAAATGAATTGACGACCCTATCTAATATAGGCCGACAGAACTATGGCTGAAACTGTATACACAGTTTTTTTTTATGATTGATTTTAGTTGCCTAGGGTGTCTTCTTTCAGGAGCAAATTGACCGGTTGTAATGTTCTCAATTTAGTGTCCTTAACCCGGCAATAAAGTTACGGCGGATTACGACATTCCCGTGAACGCCAGAGAGAGAGAGAAATGGGGTTTAACGTCCACTCGACACAACTAGGTCATTTTGGGACTAACATATGGTTTCATTATATTTCAATAATTCGCTTGCGCGTAGGGGTCTTTAGCAGTGGGAGGAAACCGGAGTGCCCGGGGAAAACCCACGAGGTTGAGAAGGTGCCCCTATCTCCATGCCACATACGCTCACACCAGGGCTCGAAACCACAGCCGCAGGTGACTGGCCAGCTAGAAGTCGAATCGCGGCACTTTAGACCACTAGGCCATTCCAACCACAATAACATGGTAGTTCCCTGCAAATGCGTCAATCGTTGGAGCAAGACTACACGGTTTAGGTGGAGATGATGACGCTAAATTTCAAGGTGTTGATGCCTATACCCCCATCGTGTTTCAGATATCGATTTGCAACAGCTCTGTCCATAACACGCTGTCAAGATTCGCGTTACTATGGAACCACCAACCAAAGAAAGAACAACCATTAACATAGGTCAAACGAAAGAGAGACACATTTTAATTATCACTGAAATCCTGCCAGCTCATATACTCTTACTCGATATGACACGGTTACATATTGCTACGCTGTGGAGAATGCAACAGCTTTGGAAGTGGCGAGAGCTTGACTGTATTATCTCTCACCTGCCGAGATAGTAGAATCACTGTATTTAGGTCAGATTGTTATGGACAGAGTGTTAGCAAATCGATGCCCGAAACACGCTGGTGGCTACGGGGGTCCAAAACTAGAACCATGTAGTCTTATTCAATGAATGATGCGTTTGCATGAAACGTAAAAAAGCTCGAGCTCTTTTGTGGTGTTCACTAGAAGATGGCAATCTGTCGGAAATGTATTGCTGGACGAAGGATACTACATTGAGCACATTACAACCGACCAACTTGCTCCAGGGTCTGTCATATGGCTCAACAGATGCGCAGGCAAGCTTGACACCCACGCAGTACGCTTGCTTGTAGATGCACTAGGGATGACTTAGAATGGACAGTATTTTGCGCTGCAGTCGTCGATTGCAGCCAGGGGTAGAATTTTGTTTTTCTAAATGTTCAAATAATAGGTTGCCAGGCAACGAAACATACGCCCACGGCAGCTAAATCGCCTGTGCAGTCAACAAGCGTTGTCGCCTACTAAGTAATTATCAGCAAATGATTAGAATTTGTTTGGTTTTTATAAAGTTCTGCCCCATTCTAACGTTTAGTATACGAAGCATTTAATATTATGGATTTAGCTGGTCAATCATCGATTTTCAAGAAATTCAAACTCAACCATCATTAATGTGTAACGGGGATATAGTCAAACGGTTTTTTAATTTGGAATGAAATTGTGACCTCCAGAGGATCCCCAAGAACAACCAGGGGCCATAATTCGGGAAGTTATGGTCCAATTGGCCCAAATATCGAGAGGGACTGCGATCATTGGGTTATAAACTTACATTTCCAATTTCATCAAAATCGGATTAAAATTGCAACCTCTACAGGGTCCACAACCTTGATACATCATATTTTCACACTATTCGCGTACAAATGGCGACCATTTTGTCCGTCAATTATGATCCGATTTCCACAAAATTCGAACTCGGCCTTCATTACCATGTCACGGTGATATAATCAAACGGCTTTTTAAATCGGATAACAATTTTGACCCCCAGAGGGACCACAAGCTAAAAAGGGCGATTTTTCGGACAATCAGGGGCCATAATTCAGGAAGTTACACCCGATGGGCGCAAACATCGACAGGAATCAAGATCTCTGGGTTATAAACATACATGTCAAGTTTCATCAAAATCGGTTCAAAATTGTGACCTCTATAGGGTCCACAACCTTGATATAACATATTTTCACACTATTCGCACAGAAACGCCGGCCATTTTGTCCATCAATTTTGGTCCGATTTTCGATTTGACCTCTATAGGGTCCACATATAAATAACCCATGATATTTCGTACAATCAGGGGCCATAATCCATGAAGTTTCGATCCCGATACATGCCAATATCGCAAGCAGCCGAGATCTTATGGGGATAAACCTATATTTCAAGTTTCGTCAATCGGATAAGAATTGTGACCTGTAGAGAATCCACAAACAAATTGTGGACGGACGGACAGGGGCGACAACAATATACGTCCACATGAAAATGTGGGCGTATAAACACAGCGCGTGCCATCCTTTTTCACGGCCGGTCCATATGGCACGGGAGCCTCTGGTATGTATGTGGTGTTATCGTATCAATCATGCTCCTTTATCCAGACAGATTTAGTTTGTCTTTAGATATAGTTTCGTTGTGTGAAATACTGACCATCAACCGCCGCTACCGAGGCCACATTGTCAGACCTAATCATTTCAAAGCATAATGAATGATTTCAGTGTAACCTTGACCCTTGGAACATACGTTTAGACAACAAAATTATCATCCTAGACTAAATACTATGGGAGTTATAGGAGATTATTTGAAATGGCAGCCGTCGTGGACGCCATCTTGAATTTCTCAAAACGCCCATGGGTGACCGAGGTTCATCCGGCAGATTCTGAAAGAGGGCACCACAAGCTACTAAAATCAATCACAAAGAAACATTGTAAACAATTTCCATGTTCACTCTAAATATTGGGTTTTGCGACCGGACTAATACCTATATTAACCTATATTAAGATTTGTCACAAAGAGTGTCATTAGTGAATTTCTTGGGTATCATACACCAAAACAAAAAGTCTGCAGACATTACCATGCAAAAGTGATGAAGGAAGGAGAGATTTTCCATAAATAGTATGCATTACATGAGTTATATACATACTTAGTAATGTATATTCCGTAGTAGAGTAATCAATATAGCTATGCATATTTCCAGATCATCAGAGCCATATATCATTGATGGAGTATTAATGTATTAATGTAATGCCAAAACATGTACTTTCCAATTCACCCAGCTTGATGTTTTTGCCAATAGTTGATCTTAATTAAATTGAACAGCTATATACGAATTCAATCTCAAAAAGATTTTAAAGCTTTTTAACATTGACGATCGAACGCATTAGAAATGTATTGTGGGTGACACAATTACATTGCAGCTGTGTTACCTTTTTTTTCAAAAAAGACACCTGAATGTTTAGTCATAACGAAGTCCTGGTCAACAATTTATTTCTAATTCCGCTCACATTTTAATTTTGTCGTCACTCGTAAAGTAAATTTCTTGAGGACACATCTATCCAAAATCAACGATAACATTTCTAGTTAAAGAATTCTTACACTTTTGTATAACTGTCTATAAAATATCCGCTTATATTATAGTATTTACAACATCGGCTATTAGTTAAAGAGCTTTTTCTAGCCTTGGAAACCTAAAGCGGGGAAAAAAGTATTGATGCAGTTTCTTTTAAATCCACCTACCTATGTAAGCCAGTGGTTGCCAGGCCAGATATGCCCACATTTTGCAAGAGATGGGAAAAGAGAGCACGCTAAAAATAAAAACGATTTTTCGTGTAATCAGGGGCCATAATCCCGAAAGTTATTGTCTGAAATACCCAAATATCGAACGGGACTGATATCTGTAATATATATATTACAAGTTTCCTCAAAATCGAAAAATTGTAATCTCTAGGTCCATAACCTTCGTATTACATACTTTTACACAATTTGCATACAAAGAGTCCACTTTGTCAGGCAGTTCCGTTTCGGTTTTCCCGAAATTCGAATTCAATCTCCATTATTGAGTAATGGTGATATATTTCAACGGTTTTTTCGAATTAGGTTGAAACAATTGTGACCTCTAGAGAATCTACATACTCAAAATCGCGACTTTTTGCACAACCAGGGTCTAAAATCCAGGAGGTGACATTCTAAGATCTTAGGGACATAAGCAAATATTTCAAATTTCATCAAATACTGATACCAGCCGGCACTTCTAGAGGGTCCACAACCTTGGTATGACTTATTTTTACACTGTGATATATTTTTAAACCATTTGCTTTAGGGGCCGCTATTTAATCATTCAGCTCTTGTCCGATTTTCAATACATTTAAACTTTTTTTTAAAAAATCTGAACACAAATTGTGACCTCTAGAGGGTACACATTCTGACAAACCATTTGCGTACAAGGAGCGAACAATCGGGGGGTCATTCGTCGGATATTTGCGACCATCGACAGGAATCAAGAGTGGCAGCCATTTTGGCCGGTAGGTTTGGTTCGATTATCACGATATTCGAACTCGGACATCATTAGGTTGTAGCGGTGATATAGTCAAACGTTTTTTGAAAAATCGGATAAACTTTGTTACTTGTAGAGGAAAATGCGATTTTTCGTACAAGATCTATAGGTTATAAATTTTTATGTCGAGTTCAACAAAATCGGGTGCAAATTGTGACCTAGAGGGGGTCCACAACCTTGATATACCATATGTTTACACTTTTTGCGTACGAAGGCATCCATTTTGTCCGGCAGATTTGGTCCAATTTTCACGAATTTCGAACTCAACCAACATTACGACGTAACAGTAATATATTCGAACGATGTTTTAAATCGGATGATAATTGTAACCTCTAGAGGGGACCACAAGCTAAACATGTGATTTGTCGTATGAACGAATGTAAGTAATTGTCTTCTAATATAACACTGTGGTAATCTGTTTTAGCAGATAGAATGGCACTGTAGACATACATTGTGTTTATTTTCTGAGAAATAGTTTCATATTTATTTTCTTTTGTTTTGGGGCTAACGTCGGCGCTGGTGAAATTAACTGCAATTCAATGAAGCTTCCAGGTAACCACACATAGGGCGAGGACTGTCTGAAAAGTTCTAAGCCAATCTTTGAAAGACGTGTACAAAGTCGATGGTTTCCATTTGTGTTTCTACATAATCCCTTTCGAGGTGGATGCCGGTCTGGAACAAATTTTCTTCAGCCACCATATAACAATAGGTTGCCAGGCAACGAAACATACGCCCACACAGCAGCTAAATCGTCCGGGCAGTCAACAAGAGTTGTCGCATATTAAGTAATTATCAGAAAATCATTAGAATTTGTTTGGTTTTTATAAAGTCCTGGCCCATGCTAACGTTAAGTATACGAATCATTTAATATTGTGGAATTAGCTGTCACCTCCACTGGATACGAAACATTTAATATTATGGCAATTTTTCGTACAATCAGGGTCATAATTCAGGAAGTTACTATCAGATATGTCCAAATATCGACAGGAACCAAGATCTTTGAGTTATGAACATGCATTTCAAGTTTGACCAAAATCGAATTAAAATTGTGACCTCTACAGGGTCCACAACCTTGATATACCATATTTTTACACTAATCGTGTAAAAGTGGCGGCCACTTTGTTCAGCAATTTTGGTCCGATGTTCACGAAATTCAAACTGAAAATTCATTACAGTGTAACGGTAATATAATCAAATGTTTTTGAACTCCAGACGGATCACAAGATAATAAAGGCGATTTTCCGTATAATCAGAGGCCATAATTCAGGAAGTTACAATCCGATATGCGCAATTATCGCAAGGGACCAAGATCTTTAGGTTATAAAAATGTATTTTAAGCTTCATCAAAAACGAATTAACCTTAATATACTATATTTTTACACCATTCGCGTACAAACGACGGTCATTTTTGTTGTTGTCAATTTTGGTCCGATTTTCATGAAATTCGAACTCAACCTCCATAACCATGTAACAATGATATAATCAAACGGTTTTTAAAATCGGATTACAATTTTGACCTCCAGAGAGACCACAAGCTAAAAAAGGGCATTTTTCAGACAATCAGGGGACATAATTTAGGAAGTTACGATCCGATGGGCGCAAATATTGAAAGGAACCAAGACCTTTGGGTTATAAACATACATGTCAAGTTTCAGGAAAATCGGTTCAAAAGTGTGACCTCTATAGGGTCCACAACCTTGATATAACATATTTTCACACTATTCGCGTACAAACGGCGGCCATTTTGTCTGTCAATTTTGGTCCCATTTTCACGAAATTCGAACTCAACCCCCATAACCATGTAACGGTGATACAATAAACGTTTTTTTTTTTAAATCGGATAACAATTTTGACCTCCAGAGGGACCACAAGCTAAATATCGAAAGGAACCAAGATCTTTGGGTTATAAACATGCATTTCAAGTTTCATCCAAATTGGTTCAAAATTGTGACCTCTACACTGTTCACAAGCTAAAAACGTGATTTTTCGTACAATCAGGGACTATAACCCATGAAGTTACAGTCCGATACATGCCGATATCGTAAGGAACCGAGATCTTAGGGTGATAAACCTATATTTTAAGTTTCATTGAAATCGGATATAAATTGTGACCTGTAGACTGTTCACAAACAATTGTGGACGGACGGACAGGGGCGACGACAATATACGTCCACATAAAAATGTGGGCGTATAAAAAAAGTCTTCAGTTGACATGACGTCATCATTACTGGGACAATACCAACCCAAAACAATATAAGCCTTTGCTTCAAAATGGCCCAGATTGTCACGGGACATTAGAAATGTGACATTTTCTGATCCACAGTCGAGAGCTTTGGCACCCATCTTGAAGAAAAGTTTGTCATTCTTAACTTGTTGGCGATAATGTGCTCAACCCCCTCACATGTGATGCCCACAACACTAGCAATATGTCGAGTGGTCAATCGTTGATCCGCCATTACTATGTCATATATACGCCCTGGTAATATTTGCCTGAATGGTTGCTGTTTTGGCCTTCGATGAGAGGGTCATCGTTAGTGCTCTTTCTGCCACGCTTTAATTTGTATTTTTACCCAGGATATGAACCAAAATACAAGGGGACACCTTTAAGCGGGACTGGTAGTTAAAGTAATGTAAAATTGGCACACATTAACCGAGAAAATCACATTATTTGTCCGTTAAAACCAGATAATTGGACAAGGTTGAGCTGTACAAACCTAATCAAATACTTTCTCACAAGCACTTGTTGGACTATTGATATGCTATATTGTTTTTGTTAAATGTAAGGGTTTGATATTTGAAAAATTGTTGTACGTTTTGTTATGTATTTGTTCATTGATCACAATTCACACATTTTTGAATTTATGTAATGCAAAAGCTCAATGCCTTGCATCAATGAAATTACATCACAAAGTAACCCTACATCAGTATAAAAATGATTTCTCTGTTTAAAAAGTTCAATTTGTATGTATGCCCATGTAATTTAGAGACGATGATGGCAGATTTACTGCTGAAAATGTCTTTTTTCAGACCCAAATATGTCCTCTCCGAATGTTTACTTAAACGAAAATATCAGCCAAATAGCTCTTGGATTGTCTACAGATGCAAGGAAATGACGGATAATTCTCTTGGGGGATCCCAGAGCAGCGACGCGCCCCGTCTCCGCAGTAAGTGCCCTCATTTTGTGGCGAACCCCCTTTTCAAAATTCCTAGATCCGCCCCTGGAAACCTGGTAAAACCCTCTTGCAAAAATTCTCGGATCCGTCCCTGGTTATCTAGCACATAATATACGGGGCGATATGCTTAACTCTGGTGAATCTCAGAGCAGTGTGTCAAGAATTGAAATTAGATTTTCTGGATAACATTTAAGATGTATCTTTGAATAAAAAGCGTTTGAAACCAATCCATAAGTAAACATATTGATTTTATGAATTTTAAATATGTCAGGATTTAAAAACGAAATATTGACATTAAATAAACATTTCACACGATTTAAAAATGAATTTTGAAATAATATGGATTGAGCAAACTATTTTTTAAATGAGAATTCTACCACTTGCCTGATCAACAATAAGAACACACTGATCATTGTTTTTTTAAAAGTTATTCCTGAAATGTAATTTAAGACCAGGAGCTGTCTTCTCTAAACAACGGATACATGTATAAAATGTAGGATTTGTAACTAAACATTCTTCATTATTTGTATAAATGTGTTTTGCCACAGCAATCAACAATGGCGTTAAATGTCCATGGATTACGGTGTCAGCTCTGATTGGTATTGGATTTCTCGTTGTCAAACACTTCACAACATTTTCCATCATTCCAATGCAGATTCGGATTTGTTTTAGAGAAGTAATGAAATACAGTATTTCATAGTGCACACGGTTACTTTGTAAATAGTAGATTATTAATTAATGGCGAATTTGGGCAATGTTTGACAATTAGACACCGAGATTTGCATTTTATATACGCCGCCCCTGTCCATTCGTCTACAGTTGGTTGTGAACACTTTACACTTTATCCGATTTCAATGAAACTTGAAATATAGGTTTATCACCCTAAGATCTCGGTTGCTTGCGATAATGGCATGTATCGGACTGTAACATCATGATTCATCCGATATAGTTTAAACTTGAAATTTATGTTTATAACCAACAGATTTCGGTTCATTGTGATATTCGTGCATATCGGACTATAACATCCTGAATTATGGCCCCTGATTGTAGGAAAAATTGCGTTTTTAGCTTGTGGACCTTATAGAGGTCTCAATTTTTATCTGATTGACAAAACCGTTTGAATATATCACTGTTACACTCTAAGGATTACTGAGTTCGAATTTCGTAAAAATCGGACAAACGCCTTTTAATCTTGTGGTTCCTCTGGAGGTCACAATTATTATCCGACGCGTGCTATATACAACCAGTGAATCAAACCATGCCAGTTGGCTCAATGGCAGGCCTTATGATAGAGCTTGCACATGCTAACCATTCAGCCAGACCCCCCCCCCTCCCCATTATATCACTATTACACCCTAATGAAGGTTGAGTTTGAATTTCGTGAAAATCGGACCAAAACTGCCGGATTTTGATCAAACTGGAAATATTTCTTTATAACCCATAGATCTTGGACCTGTCGGTATTCACGCATATCCTGAATTATGGCCCTTGATTTTTCAAAAAATTGCTTTTTGTTTAGCTTGTTTTCTATCCATCTCTTGCATAAAGTAGGCGTATCCTGCCTGGCAGCCGCTGGTTTGGTAAAATATCAAATGTTTCAAGTATTATTCCACACTAATATGTACCAACGCTAAATAATATCCCGACTTGGATTCAGTCGGATTTAAAACAGTTCCATTGATTGTGTTCGCCCACAAGAAATTGGCGACAGGCTTATTACATAGCGAACAACACAAGTCGACGAATTTTCAATTTAAAATATCTTGGAATAATTTTGGAGCGGTATTCCTTTTTGAGATTCATCTTTCAAGATATTGTAGTTTGCCAGGGATTCATATTGAGCTAAAATGAATCAATGGTACTTGAATATTTATATTAATAATATCAAAACATATAATATCAAATAACGACATGGTTATTACTTGTACTGTATGTTATCTGAAAGTATGATATTTGTTCTGCTTGGAGTGACATTTAATTTAGGATATGGTTTTCTTTGTTCGTTGGTTTTGCGCCCGAAACGATGGGGCACGACTCGTATGCCATATTTTAAAACGTTCATTTTTGTCTTAAATATTTGAAAATAGGATCAAGCATTTTCATGGCAACATAACACCAATATGGATTGAAATGAACCAATATTGAAATCCAATTGGTGTTTTTAATTTCAAATATTATGGAAAATGTTGAGTTCGAGACTTATCCCCTTTAAATAGCTTTTAGTGTGTTACTGTTAAATAAATTAATAAATGTCACTCCAAGCAGAACAAATATCATACTTTCAGATAACATACAGTACAAGTAATAACCATGTCGGTATTTGATATTATATGTTTTGATATTATTAATATAAATATTCAAGTACCATTGATTTATTTTAGCTCAATATGAATCCCTGGCAAACTACAATATCTTGAAAGATGAATCTCAAAAAGGAAAACCGCTCCAAAATTATTCCATGATATTTTAAATTGAAAATTCATCGACTTCCAGATAATAAAGGCGATTTGTAGTACAATCAGGGGCCGTAATACAGGAAGTTACAATCCGATATGCGCAAATATAAAATGGAACCAAGATCTTTAGGTTATAAACATGTATTTCAAGTTTCATCAAAATTTAATTAAAATTGTGACCTCTATAGGGTCCACAACATATTTTCAAACCAGTTGAGATTTTCTCAGGGTCAACATTGAGAGTGTTTAACAGAAGAAAAAAACAATCAATAGAAGTGCAAGTTGTTGTATTGGTCAACATTAGCGTTGGCTAGTTACATTTTCTCTGTCCATGTCGCGTGGTTATATCCAAATTCTATCCACTCCTAACAACAAACGACACAACTATATATTTAACCGCCATGTTGTCTTGTAATATTTGCTATTTTATCTTCACTGTAATCTGACATTGTTCTCTAGAAAGGTGTGTTGATGGTAGGGTGATAGTGGCCACATTCCCTCCAATATTATTTCAATTAAGTAAATATTTCACATTCATCAATTTTAAAATCCGAACACAGTCTCTAGATGGTGGTGGGAGTGGGACTGTAAAGATCTTAGTCCTGTGGCTGGTAATGAAATACCCAGTCAAGTGAATTTGCTAATGCACCTTCTGTATTCATGTGCGGAAATGTAATTCTATGTGAATCACAAAAAGAATTTTTTAAAATACTATAAAACTGATTTTCAAAATTAACCATAGTAGTATAACTAATTGTATTTAACAAGCGTTCTTGCTATGTCATATCTTCTTTTGTATTTAAACATTTGTTTCCTATGTGCAATTTAACATGTTATCAAATATTATTATATTATTATCATCATGTAATTATTTTAATCCTAAGCTTGTATATATGTTCTATATTCTAATGTAACATTCGTCTGGTAACCGGCTCGTCCTAGTGATACCTATCTCCTTATTTTGACTGTTAGCCAGTTTTGGACACTCGTTATTAAAGTATAATATTAGCTATTTATCTGAGTTTTCGTCGTTAGTGTTTCCCCAAAAAACACCACTTCGGCAAAGCTAATGCAAAAAGAGGACACATGCGCCATAATAATCTTTTCTTAGCCTTCACAGGCCCATATCTTTTTCTCTGGGTTGTTTGTGGCCATAATAATGAAGATGCATTGTGAATAACTCGAATCACAATAATGTGTGGCCTAATAAATGCGTTTTTTGGCGGCCATGTGAAGAGCGCCCCCACTTATCATTTTCACTAGCAAACAGTGGTGAAACATGCATCATTTGCTACTTACTTAACCCATATAGTCATAGTAGCATGATGTATGTTTCACCACTATAAATATATATATATACACACACAAAAATATAAAAGTTTTTGAAAAAAAGAACTACATTATTTGTCGATTACTAGTACTTTCGCTTATTTTATTAAGCTCTTCAGATAATCAACATTTAGTTAATACTAGTAATCGACAAATAATGTAGTTCTTTTTTCAAAAACTTTTATATTTTTGTGTATTCAATACCTAAGAGTAGTTATCTTCAGCTTTTCTTATATCTTTTATCTTTTCATCTTTTACCGTGAGACAAAGTAGTGCAGCTTTACGGTTGTACTAATATTTCTGGATATATATATATATATGATATTTTGGCGTCAATTTTGGAAAAGCGCCCTAACGGAAAGATGTTCAGGATATAGCTTAACACATATATTCTTGTTCAGAATAAAAATCTGGTCTAGAAAAACCACATGAGAATTTCTACCTTTCCAGGTGGCACCTCCCTCAGTTATAACCCGGACTAAAGCGTTAGAGAAAGATTAAAACTTGTGTTACAATATGTCCGAAATAATAATTCTGACACTGCTTTTGACCCAAATGAGAGACCTTGTAGATGTCACCCATCTCTCTATTTTAAACCCTGGACATCAAAAAAAAAAATAAATGCCCGAGAAAATATGAGAGTGTACACAAGAAGTTCCATGTATACAAAGTACTAAATGTCGAATCAACTTTACTATCAATATTTAAAAGAATTCCGGTTACGTTCAAGTTATTGATAATAGTATCGGAAGAGTGGTGCATTCGACCTTTTGGGCTGTTTTCCAATCAAAAGAACAAATAAAGACACAAAGGCATACACAATCAAAGGCATTGGTCCAAAAGTTATAAAATATCGACCAATAACATTGGCGATCAACAATTCAGATTATCTATATTAATTTCATGCCTGCTTCTTTAATGTTAGGGGGGTTGGGATGGCCTAGTGGTCTAGAGTGCCGCGCTTCGTCCTCTAGCTGGCCGGTCACCTCTGGCTTGCGGCTGTGGTTTCGAGCCCTGGTATGGAGATAGGGGTGCCTTCTCAACCTCGTGGGTTTCCTCTCGGCACTCCGGTTTCCTCCCACTGCTAAAGACCTCTACGCGCAAGCGAATTATTGAAATAAAATTGAACCATATATTAGTCCCAAAATGACCTAGTTTGTGTTGAGTGGACGTTAAACCCCATTTCTCTCTCTCTTTATTGTTAGTGTGTGTCTGAAGGTACGTAAATATCTGTTAATGAACATCAAGTTCATTGTATCTAAGTTTTGTCTTTTTAAAATTACTATTATAATCTTTTTGAAACCATATTTATTTAACACAATGTGTTCATTTGGCCTTGCTACACTGACAGATTTTGGACGTGTCGGGGTGTAAAAAAGGGAAATAGAAATCATTAAGAAATTGTAGAAATACAAGTTGGCTCAGTATAGTTCACCATGAATTAACAACAATGGTTGAAGAATTTCTTCTTTCAACAATCTAACAATGAGTGGGTTTCAAAGACACATCTGGGATATTTACAGATTATTTTGACGGAGTTTTGTAGAATTTTGGCTGTGTGATAACGTAGTATGTTTAACGCAAATATTCGCCACAGCAGTTATGAACTATAAGTAATCTTAACCTTTTTATGGGGGAAGGAACGAAAGGAACATGCTTGAAATATCTTCGAAACAGTATATATTATGGTGGGCGATTGGTGGCGGCCGGGAACAGTTGGGGTGGAGGGCCAAATATGACTCCACTAGTTACACCACTCTAAAGAGGATCTAAATTGCGAGATGTAGTATGCGGTTTTTATCGAACGTCAGCATGCAGAAACGATTACTAGAAGACGATCTTATCTCTTGGGAGCGACAGAAAATCGGCCTTTAACTTTATTGGGCAACAGTTTTTAAACCAGGGTTTTTGTGGTAAACTTCACGACGTACCTTATTCCACGTCTATTATTCTTACATGGAGCAAGCATAATGGCCGTGTGTGTTTGATGTATGTACAAGTATTCAAATATTAGAAGTTGACAACCACAACAAGTATAGTGGATGTCAATACAGGATATTTTGACATCCTAGTAGTTTCAGAACAGTTGGGAGTGAGTTTCACTATTTATAACTATTGTACTCGAATACACGGGGTCTGCAGATCTCGAGTACCCCGATGTATTGTATTTAGACATAATTGCTAGCCACCCTACACATCAACCAATGGCACAGTCCTCTCGGTCGCTTCTGCGGGGTAGACGGGGGTATAAGCTACTAATCCAAAACTTGAGATTATTATGCTATGGTAGTTTGAAGCTACACCTGACGATCCATTTCTTTGGGAGGTTTCAATTGGGTTCTCGAAATTACATGGATTAATAATGACAGTATATTCGTTTAGTAGATTGAAACATAGGATAGTCTAAATGTCGGTTATAACATCGTTTACTTTTATAAGTCACATCATCCTTCGCCAACACATATTGCAAATATTGGTGCTGTTCTTGTAACACCAATGCTGACTTTTCAATTATCAAGTAGACACTGTTGCAGTAACGTCCACTTGAAAGTTTAAAGGATAGTGAACAGAATAACGTGATTGGTCACTATAACTAATTTTAAATATTATTTCGTGAACGTTAATTACAAAGTCGATATCGCTGAATAATCGACAAGTCTTCCGAGTGATTCGGCCCAGATAACTAAAATACTAATAATTTTATGAATATATATATATATATATAGAAATATGAAGTTTCTAGAAAGAAAAAACTAATAATTTCATCTTAGCTAGCGCTTTCACCCACTACATGTTTTACATCTATTGTCACCACACTTTGTGACACTCGATTCTGTGACTTTAGAATCAAATTTTGAAGACGTAAGTATTCGTCGTAAATTTGGGGCTTGTTTGTAAGAATTGATAATTTTTGTGGTATCCCATATTTCGGACATTTTTTTGCTATTTCTTAATAAATATGTATGTTTATTTATTACATCCCTGGCTTTTTCTTGAGTTGGATTATAAGTTGAAAATTTGATTCTAAAGTCACAGAATCGAGTGTCACAAAGTGTGGTGACAATAGATGTAAAACATGTGACAACATTATTGAAGGTAAAGCAATAAAAATTAATGGAAATGTACATTTTAAAGTAAAACAATCCATGAACTGTAAAAGTAATAATGTTATATATTTGATAATATGTCCAGGTTGTAATGAAGAATATATCGGCAAAACTGAATCACAACTAAACATAAGGATGAACCTACACAGATCCCACATTGCTAATCCCAAAAATAGAATGATCCCTTTAAGTGAACACTTAGATACATGTGGAAAGGGAAAATTTAGGGTATTCCCCTTATACAGACTCAACTGGTCGGATAATAATTTGCTAGAAAATAAAGAACGGCATTTTATCAACAAGTATCACCCTAAATTAAATGCTTCATAATTTTATATGATATCTTGATATTGTAAAATATTCATAATTTATATTATTATTGTCATGTACATTATGTATTTATAACGCCATGACGTCATATAATTGTATACGATCTCATTATTAAAAGCCTGACGATCCCCGTAGTGGGTGAAAGCGCTAGCTAAGATGAAATTATTAGTTTTTTCTTTCTAGAAACTTCATATTTCTATATACTTTTACCTGAGAGTAGAATCTTTTATTTATTCTATTATATATATATATATATATATATATATATATATATATATATATATATATATATATATCACATTTTATCCCCCTACATTTAAAAGGTGGACCTATGTCACAATTTTTGTGAAAACTTGTGGTCCCGGTTTTCATCCAATTTGATATGGTTATATCCCATAGATCTCGCTGAGTAAGATTTTGGCACCTATCGGATCATACATTAAGGCAATATTGCCCCTGATGATACTAAAATCGCCCACATAGGTTTTTAACGGATTTTTTAAAAATCAAATTTGGGATGAATCAATGGAGTCATGACGCGAGGACTTAAGAATGCGATACAGCATATAGTTTTTAACGAGTTATTTTTATATTTGGTGTCCCCAAACCCCGTGGGCACGACTTTGCTACCGCGATTACCCCCCCCCCCACCCACCCTTTTTATCAAATTTGATCAACGTCCAAATTTTCTTTTTGGATACGCGAACATTTGCACGTTTTGCATGGCTACCGCCAAATTGATGAACAATGTTAATATATACTATTCTCTGTCCACCACTTGGAAATGCAGAATACACAACTCTCCCTTTTTTTCTTTTTTTTTAAACAATATTTTATTCAGGTTGTCTGAATGGGATTGGGGAACAGGCTTAGCCTATGTAAAACCCCTCTCCCTAAGTAATTTGTATACATATTATTAATGAAAAATGGGTGTATATACATAGTTAAAATGGCAAACACATACATATTATATAAACATAATAAAATGGGTGAAAATGTACAGTATATATAGTAATTAATAAGTATACATATGCAAGCAAAGTGAGGATTATTTGATAATAAACAAAATTAGATAAGACTAGCCAAGATTATACATTAAAATATTACTTGATCGAATTGAGTTTAGAATCTGTTTGACATGTTAATAAACTTATGGACCTGGTTAAATATATTAGTATTAATTTCTAGACTGTAGGTTTTGGAACCGAATAAAAGACAGTTTATATTTTTAAAATCATATTGTAATTTGTCAATGGTTTCTGTTCGTGCATTTGAATGTAAGGAACATCGCAGAAGGTAATGATCAGGATCTTCAAATATGTGGCCGCAGAGGCATGCGGGACTGTCGGCAATGTGTCGAAGAAATTTATGACCCTGCAGGTCAGAGCATCGAAGTCGTAATTTACAGTGAATTATTTGAGATTTCCGATGGCCATTGGTGGGACTTTTTAAGTCCACAGTCTAAATACAGACAAATAGTATGTATAACTGAAATAATATAATCATTTGCACATCTCTGGATAGAATATATAAAAGTCACCTCATTTCTAGTCAACAATTACAAGGGAGAAAACTCTGAATTTCATTTTGACCATTCGGGTGCATACCGGTAAAGTTTTTCCCATTGACTTGAATATTGACTAGGAGGTTGTCCATTGGAAGCAGTATATTACTAAGCATAATAAACGCTACCTCTTAAACTTTGTTTTGTCTGGCGTGCTTCTGGCTTTAAAAGTTATATGAATTGTTATTTAGCCATGTTTTCACATAATTATATCTCATGGGTCATTGGATGGCTAAGTGACTTCGTTGCTTGTGACGACAATGGTACTTGACAATGGGGAGTTTGAACTGTGTGGGGAGTTTTTGTCTGCCAATAATGACTGTTTCTTGTCAAAACTTCAACATTCAGAAATTCGCTCAGATTAAAGTGATTTCACTGAAATTTATTTTCATTATTAGTTTTGGAAATATTATAGCACGACCTAGTAGAGGTCACAATTTTAATGAATCTTGAAATGAATGTCTATAGCTAAAAGATCTTGGCTCCTGTTGATATTTGCGCATATCGGATCGTAACTTCCTGAATTATGGCTCCTGATTGACCAAAAATCGCTCTTTTTGGCTTGTGGTTCTTCTGGAGGTCAAAATTGTTATCCGATTTAAAACAGCTGTTTAATTGTATCACCGTTACACCGTAATTAAGGTTGAGTAAAAATCGGACCAAACCTGCCGGATAAAATGGTCGCCGCTTGTACGCCAATAGTGTATAGATATGGTATATCAAGGTTGTGGACCCTGTAGAGGTCACAATTTTAATCTGATTTTGATGAAACTTGTAATGCATGTTTATAACCCAAAGGTTGCAGTTTCTGTCGATATTTGCGCATATGGTGTCGTATCTTCATGAATTATGGTCCCTGTTGTACGAAAAATCGCCCTTTTCAGCTTGTGGTCACTCTGGAGGTCACAATTATTATCCGATTTAAGATACCATTTGAATATATCACCATTACACCGTAATAAAGGTTGAGGTCGATTTTCGTGAAAATCGGACCAAAAAGGTCAGACAAAATGACCGCCGCTTGTACGCAAAAAATGTAAACATGTTGTATATCAAGGCTGTGGACACTTCAGAAGTCACAATTTTGATACGATTTAGATGAAACTTGAAATATATGATCGTATTAAAAAAAACATTCTGATGAACAACTATATTGTTATAGAACCCTATAATAAAAGAGAAAGGTAAGAAATTTTTCTCCGCGAGGTACCGCTGTCGCTATTTAATTCAAAATGGTGAATAAGATTGCATTGCCTTACATATCAGCCACTCGGTTCCTTGTGATATGTATTCCTTCAGATAAAGATAGGCTGGCACTGCCAGGCAGGATACGCCCACATTTTCGAGAGATGGATAGAGAACAAGCAATACCGAAAGTGATTTTTCCTACATCATTAAGTTAGAATTTGATATGTGCAAATATCAAATCGAATTAAGATCTTTGGGTTATAAAGGTGCATTTCAGTGGGCTTCAAATTCGACTGGGGATCATGTTGCTAGGTGGGTAAGATGCTGGCTCGGTAGCCTTGAGGTTGGGTGTTTGATCCCTCCATTGGGTAACAAAGTTCATCTAGATTTTCTGGCGTGGTTTCCCCTTTTTAGTGACGAAGGACAATCTAATTGAAATTCAGATCTATATTTCGTTTCGGTTTTTATAATGTCGATGGCCTACACAACATGTAGATCTAACAAGTTATAGCGGGAGGTCACGTTCAGCCAGTTCAGATGTCAAGCACGCGACATTTGACGTATAACCTCAGTCATTTGATTAACCAATCAGAATCGGTGTTGCTTTGTTTTCATTTCTATCGCTGATAATACCTACCCACAATTTCGCGCAAAAAGGTAAAACCCTTGATTCGACAGACAATTGGATTGGCTGACCCCTCATTTCAAATAGAACACGAGTTGAATAACAAGTCTTTCAGATCCTAATGTAGTAAAGACAAGTAAAACGAAATTTTGAACTATAAAAACGAAACGAAATAGGATATGTATTTTAATCAGATTGTGACGAAGGATGGATGGCCTGACAAGAACAGCTGTCAATTTTGGTTCGATTTTCACGAAATTCGACCTCAACCTGTAACGATGTAACGGTGATATAATCAAACGTTTTTTTAAATGGGATAATAATTCTGACCTGAGAGGAAACACAAGCTAAAAAAAGGTCATTTTTCGTACAATCATGGGCCATAATTCAGCAAGTTACAATCCGATATGCACAAATATCGAAAGGAACTAAGATTGTTAAGTTGTAAACATGTGTTTCAAGTTTCATCAAAATTGAATGAAGATTGTGACCTCTACAGGATTCACAACCTTGATATACCATATTTTTACACTCTTCGCGTACAAGCGGCGGCCATTTTTTCAGTCAATTTTGGTCCGATTTTCACGAAATTTTACCTCAATCTTCATTACCACGTAACGGTGACATAATCAAACGGTTTTTTAAATCGGATAATAATTTTGACCTCCAGTGGGACCACAAGCTAAAAAGGGTGATTTTTCGTACAATCAGGGGCCATAATTCAGGAAGTTACGAATCAATGGGCGCAAATATCGAAAGGAACCAAGATCTTTGGGTTATAAACATACATGTCAAGTTTAATCAAAATCGGTTCTAAATTGTGACCTCTATACTATAGGGTCCACAACCTTGATATAACATATTTTCACATTTATAAATACTCAAACAACAACTTTGAAGTTTAACATTTATTTTGGCTCAAGGGGACTTCCAACTCGAAATGCAAAATAATACAAACAAAATTGATTGTGCAATACATCACACACATAATACATAATAAAAGTAGCAAATAAAACATAACCTTATCAGTGTATTATATAATACCTGGAAATAACAATGCGGAAGTTGTAGAAATGTATAAAACATACATTCTATTAATAGCCGTCCTTCCCAAGGCAAAACAGCTTGGGGATATTGATTTACCAGTTTAGTTAAAAGGTGTATTTTGCTAGACTGAACTGGTTAGGAAATTCCCAGATACTGGTGTGCTATTGGTACAATGCACGGCTGTAGTCCCCAAGTTGTGAACGAAAACGGTAGTTATTGGAAATATTAAATAAAAGTAATGGAACCCGCATCTGCTGTGTCTGCCTATACAAAATTAAATTGTGTGAATTTAAAATGACTAACTATACATAATACTAACGGTATTCATGAGTCACTGTACAGACTAGACAAAGGCCGTGTTACACAATTGGTTTTGTGATTGCTTAAGAACAATTGAGGAGGTATGGATGTAGCGAGTATAGCAATCTGAAGACCATCTACCGAGAGACTTGATTAAATGGTCCTCTAAACGTGCTAGGTGACCTGAAGTTGCCGATCCGAGTCTGAACGAGTGACCGTTATACAGCATTGAATCTAGACCTAATTTTTCAAGCAAGGTTTTGACATGAGTAATGAAGTAAGTTCTAGGCACAGGTTTGTTATCTTCTGTAATGAAAAATGCTTGCCTATTATGGTGGCCGAAACATGCAGACTTTAATTTTAGATATCTTTCACACGAAGCTACAGGGCAGATAGTAGTGCCATTACTGAATATCTGGGGCCTATTTCACGAAATTTTAACTAAGACAAGATCCCAATTTTAGTAATTTGATTGGATAATATTAGATTGATTTTAGTGCTTAGCCAATCAAAATTGAAGTATCTACTAAAATTGGATTTTATCTTAAGTTAAAATTTCGTGAAACAGGGTCGGTTTTGGATTTTTTGAGAGTCAGTTCCAGTCTGTCTTCTAACACTAAGACATCTTCCGAACATAAATTAACATTTGGATTAAACAAATTATAACATGTAAATTCGCCACAGCGCAAAAAAAAAAACAAAAAATGCGATAAGAAAAGCTGCATGTAACATAGTATTAACAAACATGCAAAAAACACCAGAATCAAGCAGGTTGCGCATGTTCCGGACAATGTCTGCAGTTATTGGCAGGCGAGTACGTCGCACATTACACAATTGTTTCTTTTTGATGCCTGTTAAAGTTCCAATTTCATATTTTCTAAGAAAGTCAAAACATAATTATTTCTATGTCTTTTGCTCAAAAGGTTGTCAACTCACTATTATACGGTCATGGGCAAAGTTTTTGGGGCATTAGAAAGGATGACACAGGGTGATTGAGGAAATAGTTACTCAATTACCTCCCTTGTTTTCCCATTCCTCTCCATGGACGGCCATCTTCAAACGTTTGAATTTGAAGTTGAAAATGATATTTTTGCCAATTTCTCAACTGGCAATAGTGAATTATAGGATTATTCTTTAACAAGGTAGGACTGTTTATAGGTTCAATCTATTTTGGGGCTTTATTTTCAAACATTTTAAAAATATAACTTAAAAAAATGCTATTGGAGCTTTAAAATTGCATGTAGGCATGGCAAAGTTTGAACGTTTGGCTTTTCTAGAGGGCTAAAACCCCAGATTCTAAGGTAATGGAAGCGCACACCGCACAGATACAGTTTGATTGTAGTGTAACGCAGTTTTAGGTCTTCGCAGTAAGCACAGAACTTCATTAACAACTGTTCATCCACTGGGGGCATTTGGTCTGTTTTCCAGTTTGAACCATGAAGATGCAAAAAACGAAAATAAGTGTTAGTTCCTGTGCTGTATTGACGCTGAGTACTGTCAGAGATTGCATGATTCCATAAGCTGTCTACTTTCGAATCCAAATAAGTTGATCCACTGGGGGACACGGTGTAGGAACCAGGTCGGCCTCTGGAGCCAGACGTCGAAAGCGGGACATCTGAAAACGAGACAAAGAATCTGCTATAGAGTTTGGTAGGCCTGGAAGAAATTCACTGTAAATGGCAAAGTTGTTGTTTGCTGCACACATAATTAATGTTTTCATCAGTTTCATAATTACTGGCTCTTTCGATCTACCTTTGCTAATAATATGCACAGTGGCCTGATTATCACAGTAAAATTTGATTAGCTTACGTTTCCAGTTGTGACCCCAGAGCACAGCTGCCACGACGATAGGGTACAGTTCTAAAAAAGCCATTGAAAGAAAATAGTCTGCTATATCTGGGAGGTTACTGGGCCACTGTTCGGAAAACCATTTTCCTTGGTAATAGCCTCCGAATCCTTTGGTAGACGACGCATCCGTAAATAGATTAAAGTCTGGAGCATAGCGAAGTTTAAATGACCTAAAAGTTGCTCCAAATCTTTACGGGTACAAGACGTCTTACGAAGTACTTGTTGAATAAAAGTTATAATGCGTTCGACTTTGTCTCGAGGAAGTCGAGCTTCCAGTTTGCTAGAGTCTAAGATGATGCCTAGATATTCTAAAACACAGACAGGACCAACTGTTTTCTTCTTTGATAATGGAATTTTGAGTTTGTTGAAAACCAGAGTCAGTAATGCCATGCTTCTATGACCGTCGGTGAGGGGTTTATCAACTGTCAGAAAATCGTCTAACAGGTGAAGTATGTTCTTGATTCCGTAGTTGTTGGAGGCGATCCAGCAGACGGCTTGCGAAAGATTGTCGAAGAGTGTAGGACTAGATTTTGAACCGAAAGGCAAACGAACGTAGTGGTAATACAGATTATTCCACTTTACACAAAACAAATGCCATTGGTTTGGATTTATTGGGATTTGTTTAAAAGCGTCCGCTATATCTACTTTGCACAAATTACTGTTACGGCCCAATGTTTTGATAAGTTCTGTAGCATCATCGATTGTTACATATGATAGCATCATCGATTGTTACATATGATAAGGAGCAAGAGTCCTTGTCCATTAAGTCATTGATACTAGAGTGATCAGGCTTATTATGAGGAGATGATAAATCTATAATTAAGCGTTTTTTGCCTGAATACTTGTGAGTGGCAACACCAAGTGGGCTGACCCGATAGGTTGAAAAAGGAGGCACATCGAAGGGTCCATACAAAAAACCTTTACTAATCTCCTCCTGCAAGAGTTCATTAACCTTGATAGGATTGTTCCTGGCAGAAAGCGAATTTTTACACTCAAAAGTTGGGAGATCCGAATGAGACACCATAGTGTCGAAACCTTGAGCAAGGCCGTCACATAACATTTTCACAAACTTTTGATCAGGATGATTTTGAAGTTCTTTCTCTAGGGCTGCGATGTCGATTGGAGTGGAAGCGTATTGTGAAAAACTGGGATGATTACTATCGTGTAGATCTAGTTAGTCATGGGTTTCTATGTGGGCGTTTGTTCGGAAAATCCGCTCGTTCTGCTTTCTGATTTGTGTCCGCTGCTTTTTGAGAGCAAGTGCTACGACCATGTGTGACCAAAACCACAATTGTAACGGGAACACCCTTTGAGACTGTTGAAATTGTTACAAATTTGCTGGCCATTGGTATAAACTATCTCTCGGCCAAGAACATCAGCTGTACGGTTGGTAGGTGCGGTGAGGCGTTTCCCTCTGTCGTACCTCAAACCCACAGGACACATAGCTGAAACTTGAACTGTGGATCTGCATGTGTCACAATTCCTGACTCTGGATCCTGCGCACACGAGTTGACGCAGGCCTGGGTCCCCATATGACCAGTCAATAATTTGATAACGTTGGTATAGAACAGTGGCACATTTAGCACTAAAAAGTTTATGATATTCGTAGAATTTTTCAGGCCATATGTTAGCCGTTTCTATTATGTGTGCCATATAGTCGTCCAGCTCCTGCGATCTATGGGCGAACCCTGCAACCATTATCCTTTTGAACCGACCAAAAGCCACGATAAACTCGTCTAGTGAAAGGTTTCGGGATAGACGTTCATCCAACTCTTTTGAAGGGCGATTTGATGGTTTGAAGTTTGGCATAAGCAAAACTTTTAGATTTACGTCTTTTCCTGACAAGATCTGCTGGCGGACTTCAGGATGGACCATATCAGTTATTGAGATGGAAGAGGCAAGAATGCCACTCTGACTCGGTATTAACGTAGCAGATGGTTGACATCCGAATTGGAACTGACCTGAATTTTGTTGTTGATCTATTATTGTCGAGGAAACTGTATCAGTACCATGACTATCAGCTTGTTGAGCGGCGTAAGCAGATAGCAGGTTGAAATCGGCTTTTGTTGGCTGGTTGGATGTAGAAGCCAAGCACCGCACAGTTTCTATAGACTGCTGGCATAATTTCAGTGTTGACATAATCATGGCTTCCATATTGTTTATGCTGGAAGTAGATGGCATCTGGTCATGCGCAGTCGATACGTCACGCCTGGCTATAATTGAGGAAGTTGCGATCCGATGGCAGCAAATATCGAAAGGAACAAAGATCTTCGGGTTATAAACATGCATGTCAAGTTTCATCAAAATCGGTTCAGAATTGTGACCTCAATAGGGTCAACAACCTTGATATAACATATTTTCACACTAATCGCGTACAAACGGGTTCCATTTTGTCTGTCAATGTGGGTCCGATTTTCACAAAATTTGAACTCAATCTTCATTACCATGTAGCGGTGATATAATCAAACGTATTTTTAAATCGGATGATAATTTTGACCTCCAGAGGGACCACAAGCAAAAAAGGGTGATTTTTCGGACAATCAGGAGCTATAATTCAGGAATTTCCGATCCGATGGCCGCAAATATCGAAAGGAACAAAGGTCTTTGGGTTATAAACATACATGGCATTGTCAAGTTTCATCAAAATCGGTTCAAAATTGTGACCTCTACAGGGTCCACAACCTTGATATAACATATTTTCACACTATTCGCGTACAAATGGTGGCCATTTTGTCTGTCAATTTTGGTCCAATTTTCACGAAATTGGAACTCAGCCTTCATTACCATGTAACGGTGATGTAACGGTTTTTATACGCCCACATTTTCATGTGGACGTATTATGTCGTCGCCCCTGTCCGTCCGTCCACAATTTGTTTGTGGACTCTCTACAGGTCACAATTCTTATCTGATTTTGACGAAACTTGAAATATAGGTTTATCCCAAAAGATCTCGGCTGCTTTCGATATTGGCATGTATCGGATCAAAACTTCATGGATTATGGCCCCTGATTGTACGAAAAACACATTTTTAGCTTGTGGACCCTATAGAGGTCACAATTTTGAACCGATTTTGATGAAACTTGACATGCATGTTTATAATCCAAAGATCTTGGTTCCTTTCGATATTTGCGCCTATCGGAATGTAATTTCCTGAATTATGGACCCTGATTTTCCGAAAAATCACCCTTTTTAGCTTGTGGTCCCTCTGGAGGTCACAATTATTATCCGATTTAAAATAACCGTTTGACTATATCACCGTTACACCCTAAGGAAGGTTGAGTTCGAATTTCGGGAAAATCGGACCAAAATTGCTATACAAAATGGCCGCCGTTTGTACGCGAATACTGTTAAAAAATGGTATATCAAGGTTGTGGACCCTGTAGAGGTCACAATTTTAATGAAACTTGAAATTCATGGTTATAACCCAAAGATCTTGGTTCCTTTCGATATTTGCGCATATCGGATTGTAACTTCCTGAATTATGGCCCCTGATTATACGCAAAATCGCCTTTTTTTTAGCTTGTGGTCCCTCTGGAGGTCACAATTATTATCCGATTTAAAAAAAAAAACGTTTTCATTTTATTACCGTTACACTGTAAGGAAGGCTAAGTTCGAATTTATGGATTTCAATTTATTTATTTTTTAAAAAAAAAGGGTAAGTCAGTTTATTTGCCATAAATCACTAGATTTCTTAAAATAATTGCTTCATTTCTATGTGTACATTCAGTTGATGGTGATAGTGAGAAGTGATGCTGAAACTTTGCACAGTGAGCAACCCGTAGAAGAACCATCTAAGATAGAAGGAAATAAATAACAATCGTCTGATGAAGAAGGTAAACATGTGGTGGTACATGTCAGTGGTGCAAGACAGAGGGCTTGGCTTCGACAGTGTCTTGTCTTTCGGATGGGACGAACAACTGAGTATAACACAATGACATATGTCATAGAGGCGTCCTGCCATATTAAAATACGTGTTAGTGATTGTAACATAAACCTGTTGCTATCAACACTCGGCTGGAGATCTTGGTAGCATTCCTTATGTCATTGTGTAACTTTAAACATGGACCTTATAAGATCCATGCATTAACTTGTTGTTGGCATGTCTTATCTAACTTTCTTTGTCTGATAAACTATATTGAATGTTAAACCTGATATAACGCCTGATACATTAGACAGGTGTCTAATGAGCCCCTTTGTCTTGAATACGTTTATAAACTCAGAACAGAAACGAATCTTCAGTCAGGTCCAGGAGGCCATGCTAGGCGGGCGCCTAGATGAAGGTACCTAGGAGTAAGGTCCGGCCAGGACTGAGCAAAGGCCATGGGTGCCTTGGGACGAGACGAGACGAGAGCTTCTGGAGTTAGCACACTCGTGCCAAGCCAAGCTAATTAAGTCATGACTCCTTCCATATAGTTAGTTCTACGGTCGTTTACATCACGATGTTTGTACCTATTGTAAGAAGCAGAATAAAACCATTATTTGAAGTTATACCAGTGTTGTCATCCAAGAACCTGATTTAAAGAACGAAATACTGTCACATGAGGCCCCGTTTACAGGTAGGTGTGCACGTAAGAGAACGCTTGACAGTTGGAATTCGAAATAACTGTAGCACCTCTGTCCGGGAAAAATTCCCCTCATAGCACTCTGCACGGCATCCCCTTTGCAGTGGTGCAGGTCTAGTCGTCCAGATGGGACAAAAAACCGAGTCCCCATTCACACATAGCACGTAAAAGATCCCTTGGCAGTTGCAATCGAAATAAGAGTATGTCCATCTTCATTAGCCCGAATGTAGCAGAAAAGTCTGATGTTAAGCTTCCTTTTCATTACATTTCGTTACATATCAAGCATATGTATACACATGATTGTATATAGCCCTCTTACAAACAAACAATTTAACATTCATTCTGATATGTTTTGAGGGGTTAATTTGAATGGTAGAAGTAAGAAAGGTACATGTAAGCAAGTCAGAAGATATTGGACAGCCGATGAGAAGAGAACTGTTTCTGAAGAGTTGCGTTACAACATTCGACAAATGAAAGTTCCCGGTAAACTGGATTGTGACATGTTTAAGAAAGAGAATGGAACTGTCAAGACGATTTTGGAGAGACAATAAAAATTGTCATCCATTCTAAAAAAGAAAACAAAAAAAACAGGTACATGTAAAAAAGGTACATGTAAACAAGTCAGAAGATATTGGACAGCCCATAAGAAGAGAGCTGGAACTGCCAAGACGATCAGGGGACGACATCAAAAATTGTCATCCAATCTAAAAAAACAAACAATAAAAAAAACATGATGCATTTTTGTCCCCCGCCTTTCGAAGAAAGTTGGGGGACTATTAAAATGGGTTCGTCCGTCTGTCTGTCCGTCACACTTTTTGGGACACAATAACTCTCTTCCTAATTGAGCTAGAATGTTCAAACTTGGTTCATGTGTTTATTAGGTCAATGCCTTGATGGAGTTCGAAGATGAGAATTTTCCACTTAGGGTAAGCAGAGATAAGCAATTTGATTGGTTGATGCTTTGGGTCACGATAACTTTAGTTCTAATTAAGTGAGAGTGATGAAACTTGGTGTATAGTTTCATTACAGTAATGCCTTGACTAAGATCGTTAATGAGCATTTTCTGCTCAGGGTAAGCAGAGCGATAAGCAATTTGATGAGACTTTGGAACACAATAACTCTCCTTCTAATCGAGTTAAAATGTTCAAAATTGGTGTGTATGCTTATTAGGTCAATGCCTTGATGAGTTCGAAGATGAACATTTTCTGCTTAGGGTAGGCAGAGATAAGCAATTTGATTGGTTGATTGATGATTTTTATGCCAATACAATGACTGCATTCTCATTCAGTAATGGATTCGACAGTAACAGTGTATAGAAACGATTGACTCGGACACGAGGGCCCTTTCTCTTGGCCAGAGGGGCCCTTTTGTCAAGCGTAGGGGCCCTTTTGTCTGCCTTTAGGGTACATTTTTATACGCCCACATTTTCATGTGGACGTATTATGTCGTCACCCCTGTCCGTCCGTCCACAATTTGTTTGTGGACTCTCTACAGGTCACAATTCGTATCCGATTTTGACGAAACTTGAAATATAGGTTTATCCCCAAAAGATCTCGGCTGCGTTCGATATTGACATGTATCGGATCAAAACGTCATGGATTATGGCCCCTGATTGTACGAAAAATCATGTTTTTAGCTTGTGGACCCTATAGAGGTCACAAATTTGAACCGATTTTGATGAAACTTGACATGCCTGTTTGTAACCCAAAGATCTTGGTTCCTTTCGATATTTGCGGCTATTGGAATGTAATTTCCTGAATTATGGCCCCTGATTGTCCGAAAAATCACCCTTTTTAGCTTGTGGTCCCTCTGGAGGTCACAATTATTATCCGATTTTAAAAACCGTTTAATTATATCACCGTTACACCCTAAATAAGGTTGAGTTCGAATTTCGGGAAAATCGGACCAAAATTGCCATACAAAATGGCCGCCGTTTGTACGCGAATACTGTTAAAAAAATAGGTTGCCAGGCAACGAAACATACGCCCACACAGCAGCCAAATCGTCCGGGCAGTCAACAAGAATTGTCGCATATTAAGGAATTATCAAAAAATCATTAGAATTTGTTTGGTTTTTATAATCAAACGTTTTTTTTTAAATCATATAATAATTGTGACCTCCAGAGGCACCACAAGCTAAAAAGGGTGATTTTTCGTACAATCAGGGGACATAATTCAGGAAGTAATGACCCGATGGGCGCAAATATCGAAAGGAACCAAGATCTTTGGGTTTAAAACATACCTGTCAAGTTTCATCAAAATCGACTCAAAATTGTGACCTCTATAGGGTCCACAACCTTGATATAACATATTTTCACACTATTCGTGTACAAACGGCGGCCATTTTGTCCGTCAATTCTAGTCCGGTTTTCATGTAATTCAAACTCTCTCTTCTTTACCATGTAACGGTGATATAGTCAAACGTTTTTTTAAATCGGATAATAATTTTGACCTCCAGAGGGACCAAAAGCGAACAGAAGCGATTTTTCGGACAATCCGGGGACATAATTCAGGAAGTTATGATCCAATGGGCGCAAATATCGAAAGGAACCAAGATCTTTGGGTTATAAACATACATGTCAAGTTTCAACAAAATCGGTTCAAAATTGTGACCTCTATAAGGTCCACAACCTTTATATAACATATTTTCACAATATTCGTGTACAAACGGCGGCCATTTTGTCCGTCAATTTTGGTCCGATTTTCACAAAATTCATACTCAACCTTCATAACCATGGAACGGTGATATAATCAAACGTTTTTTTTAAATCGGATAACAATTTTGACCTCCAGAGGGACCACAAGCTAAAAAGGGCAATTTTTCGGACAATCAGGGGCCATAATTCAGGAAGTTACGATCCGATTGGCGCAAATATCGAAAGGAATCAAGATCTTTGGGTTATAAACATGCATTTCAAGTTTCATCCAAATCGGTTCAAAATTGTGTCCTCTACACTGTTCACAACCTTGATATAACATATTTTCACACTATTCGCGTACAAATGGCGGCCATTTTGTCCGTCAATTTTGGTCCGATTTTCACGAAATTCAAACTCGACCTTCATAACCATGGAACAATGATATAATCAAACGGTTTTTTAAATCGGATAACAATTTTGACCTCCATAGGGACCACAAGCTAAAAAGGGCAATTTTTCGGACAATCAGGGGCCATAATTCAGGAAGTTACGATCCGATTGGCGCAAATATCGAAAGGAACCAAGATCTTTGGGTTATAAACATGCATTTCAAGTTTCATCCAAATCGGTTCAAAATTGTGACCTCTACACTGTTCACAACCTTGATTTAACATATTTTCACACTATTCGCGTACAAATGGCGGCCATTTTGTCCGTCAATTTTGGTCCGATTTTCACGAACTTCGAACTCGACCTTCATAACCATGGAACGGTGATATAATCAAACGTTTTTTTTAAATCGGATAACAATTTTGACCTCCAGAGGCACCACAAGCTAATAAGGGCGATTTTTCGGACAATCAGGGGCCATAATTCAGGAAGTTACGATCCGATTGGCGCAAATATCGAAAGGAATCAAGATCTTTGGGTTATAAACATGCATTTCAAGTTTCATCCAAATCGGTTCAAAATTGTGTCCTCTACACTGTTCTCAACCTTGATATAACATATTTTCACACTATTCGCGTACAAATGGCGGCCATTTTGTCCGTCAACTTTGGTCCGATTTTCACGAAATTCAAACTCGACCTTCATAACCATGGAACAATGATATAATCAAACGGTTTTTTAAATCGGATAACAATTTTGACCTCCATAGGGACAACAAGCTAAAAAGGTCAATTTTTCGGACAATCAGGGGCCATAATTCAGGAAGTTACGATCCGATTGGTGCAAATATCGAAAGGAACCAAGATCTTTGGGTTATAAACATGCATTTTAAGTTTCATCCAAATCGGTTCAAAATTGTGTCCTCTACACTGTTCACAACCTTGATTTAACATATTTTCACACTATTCGCGTACAAATGGCGGCCATTTTGTCCGTCAATTTTGGTCCGATTTTCACGAAATTCGAACTCGACCTTCATAACCATGAAACGGTGATATAATCAAACGGTTTTTTAAATCGGATAACAATTTTGACCTCCAGAGGGACCACGAGCTAAAAAGGGCAATTTTTCGGACAATCAGGGGCCATAATTCAGGAATTTACGATCCGATTGGCGCAAATATCGAAAGGAACCAAGATCTTTGGGTTATAAACACACATGTCAAGTTTCATCCAAATCAGTTCAAAATTGTGACCTCTACGCTGTTCACAAGCTAAAAAACGTGATTTTTCGTACAATCAGGGGCCATAACCCATGAAGTTACAGTCCGATACATGCCAATATCGAAAGGAACCGAGATCTTATGGTGATAAACCTATATTTTAAGTTTAATTGAAATCGGATAAAAATTGTGACCTGTAGACTGTTCACAAAAAAATGTGGACGGACGGACGGACGGACAGGGGCGACGACAATATACGTCCACATAAAAATGTGGGCGTATAAAAATGGTATATCAAGGTTGTGGACCCTGTGGAGGTCACAATTTTAATTCGATTTTGATGAAACTTGAAATTCATGGTTATAACCCAAAGATCTTGGTTCCTTTCGATATTTGCGCATATCGGATCGTAACTTCCTGAATTATGGCCCCTGATTATACGCAAAATCGCCTTTTTTCTTAGCTTTTGGTCCCTCTGGAGGTCACAATTATTATCGGATTTAAAAAAAAACGTTTGATTATATTACCGTTACACCGTAAGGAGGTTGAGTTCGAATTTCGGGAAAATCGGACCCAAATTGCCATACAAAATGGCCGCCGTTTGTACGCGAATACTGTTAAAAAAATGGTATATCAAGGTTGTGGACCCTGTAAAGGTCACAATTTTAATTCGATTTTGATGAAACTTGAAATTCATGGTAATAACCCAAAGATCTTGGTTCTTTTCGATATTTGCGCATATCGGATCGTAACTTCCCTGAATTATGGCCCCTGGTTATATGCAAAATCCCCCTTTCTTTAGCTTGTGGTCCCTCTGGAGGTCACAATTATTATCCGATTTAAAAAAAAACGTTTGATTATATCACCGTTACACCGTAAAGAAGGTTGAGTTTGAATTTCGGGAAAATCGGACCGAAATTGACAGACAAAATGGACGCCGTTTGTAGGCGAATGCTGTTAAAAAGATGGTATATCATGGTTGTGGACCCTGTATAGGTCACAAGTTTAATTCGATTTAGATGAGGAAGGTTGAGTTCTAATTTCGTGAAAATCGTACCAAAATTGCCGGACGAAACGGTCGCCGTTTGTACACGAATAGTGTTAAAATATGGTATATCATGGTTGTGGACTCTCTACAGGTCACAATTCTTATCCGATTTTGATGAAAAGTCACATTTCTAGGTTGTGTACCGTCACACCATAATCATTGTCGGCTTCGAATTTCATGAATATCAGACTGGAATTGACCAACTAAATGGCTGCTCCCAATAATGTATGAAATACAGGACTTAATGATGTAGGAAAAATCACTTTCGGTATTGCTTGTTCTCTATCCATCTCTCGAAAATGTGGGCGTATCCTGCCTGGCAGTGCCAGCCTATCTTTATTTTTCTCGTCGGTTTTAGCAATTTTTCTTTATAAAACACTTTTGTATGACACTTCGTGTACAGTTTGATTGCTCGATACGTTTGAAAAAAATAAATGTGCGATTAATTAATGTGTCGTCTATTTATTTTGTGGATTTCGGCGGGGGGGGGCATCAGCCTCACTGTTGGCTTGTTAAACCTGTTTTGTTGTTGTCCTCTGCCTTTTGTTCGTCTGCCTGTCCGTCACAATTTCTGGGACACAATAACTCTTCTTTTAATTGAGCTAGAATGTTCAAATGTGGTGTAGGTGTTTATTAAGACAATGGCATGATGGAGTTCGAAGATGAACATTTTCTGCTTGGGATCAAATAACTATTATTCTAATTAAACCTGTTAGTCCCGAAATGACCTAGTTTGTGTCGAATGGACGTTAAACCCCATTTCTCTCTCGCTAAGACTTTATTAGGTGAATGCATTGACTGTTCGTTGATGAGCATTTTCCACTAAGGCTGACAAGAGATAATTTGTTGGGTCAATGATTTGGGACACAATAACTTGTATTCTAATTAACTGAAAGTGGTGAAACATGGTGTATAGTTTCATTATATCAATACCTTGACTAAGATTGATGATCAGAATTTTCTGTTGGGCTATGTAGCGATAAGCGATTTTATTGGTCTTGTCTGAGTTCGGTGATTAACATTTTCCGTTATGTTCAATTAATTAATGTGTCATCTATTTATTTGGGGATTGCGTCGGGGGACATCAACCTTACTTTTGGTTTGTTTATGCTGTTGTGTTTGTTATAATTTTTGCCATTACGTACTTGTGCATGACAAGGTGTAGGGTCGCCTGTCTAACCTTGTGGGGTTTCACCGTGTTAAAGAGAACTGTCACGGGGAGATATTAAGAAATGTGGCATTCAATCTAAAACGAAAACCATGAAACATTCATAAACATGTTATGTTTGTTGCTCTTTTGATAATAAACTCAGTGTATAAATGAGTGAGAGAGAGGTCAAATTTGCATAGTTAATATTGGATATTATCAGGTTGAATTGATTGTAATTTTTCAAAATATTAATATATTTTCTAAAATATATTATTACTGTAGGTTATATCAGCTCATCTTCATAAATTAATCAAATTGCTTTTATTTGCAATACATTTTAGAGGTTAAATATTATTATTGTGTGTTTTCTTTGAGGATATTTAAGATTTTCTTTCATAGTAACTAATTACAATTCAAAGTTTTATGAATGAATCGGCTTAGTTGATTTTTTTGAATAATCTTGTGGATACTCTAGGGACTAAAGCTATCATTCGATTGACTTGAAATATATACACAGGAACAACGAGAAGCCAATCAATATTTAATTATTTCTGATAATTGCTTGATGGATTGTTACTCTTAATCAGTTTTTGATGTCTTGTGAATGTTCCCATTACCTACAAAAGAATAAATATTCGACATCCTTTATACTGATTACTTTTCAAATCTTCCATTACTCATTGCATGACAATTACTTCAACAATGTAATGATTACATTCCATTACCATTACCCAAGCCCTGATTACAGGTAAAATTGGAGAATTACAGTAGCACGTTTTGTCCAAAGCAGGGGACTATTAAAATGGGGTCGTCCGTCCGTCTGTCTGTCTGCCCTTCACACTTTTTGGGACACAATAAATCTCTTTCTAAATGGTGTATGTGTTTATTAGGTCAATACCTTGATGTAGTTTTCGAAGATGAGTGCTCAGGGTAAGCAGAGATAAGCAATTTGATTGGTTGATGCTTTGGGACACGATAACGTTAGTTCTAATCAAGTGAGAGTGATGAAACTTGGTGTACAGTTTCACTACATCAATACCTTGACTAAGTTCGATAATGAGGCAAAATAGTGTAATCAGCAAATGGACTGCTGCCCGTGTACAAAATACACGACAAACAGTTGGTAACAGGTGTCCAGAAGAGTAAGCTTACCCTGCCTGGCGCCACACCCGCCATAGCTGCATCCAAACTATTAGGCAAAATGTTGGTAAAATAGCGTGATTGGCCAACTATCGATATGCAAAATGCACGTGATGAACTGTGTTAACGATGTAGTAGACATAATCAGGGAGATAGTAATAGTATACGTGTCAATTAAACATATCTAGAACAATAGCCGAGAGAGACGCTTTATGTGTACCAATCAAGTCAATATGACGGCCTTAAAACTTTTAAAGGTTTTTATAAGTTTAGTGCGCATGTATCCTTAGATGATAAATGCCTTAATCTACTTAAAAAATCCGAATAAAAGGAACAAGCTTAGTTGAGACACTAACACTCCATAAGCTGATGATATTGGAATGTTACTACTAATAAATGGAAAGTAAAGAATCGGAAAGTCAAAGTCATCACGTTTATTGTGCAATTTAACACTCAGTTTATGACAATTGTCAAAATCGAGACGCAGGTCCAAGTAGGAAGCGTAATTGTCACTGTCGGTGGGGGTTTTAATTTCGAGCTCATCAGGATATATGAATTCGTTATAATCACTAAATTTAGGATTATTAAGAGATAAAACCTCATCGATATATCGATAAGTGAAATGAAAATGTCTGACTAATCGTTTATTAGTTTTTACGAGCGCCTGTTTGTAATCGGCTTCCTACGAATAGAGAAACCTATCGACAAGCAAAGGTGCACAGTTGGTGCCCATGGGGATACCTACCACTTGCTGATATATTTCCCCTCCAAATTCAACAAAGATGTTATCAATTAAAAAATCCAACATCTGAATTATCTTGATAGCGGTGAATTTGTTTTTGGAATCACTGTGATTCTTAACGAAATATGTTGATTTGTAATTAATAACTAAATATTGATATCTAGCAGTTCTCGATTTAAATGAAAAGACACTGTGAATAATGATTTTTCAACCGGGCTTTTAATTTACTATGTTGAATTTTAGTGTACAAAGAAAAGTCAAACGTTTGAATAGGTGAGAATGAAGCAAGGGATCTAGATGGCACATCATCAAGTAATTCTTTGGAATTATTTAATATCCACATTTGATTTATACCACAACTAGAGTATATTTTGTCACATTTTTTTTGAATACACTCTTTAACAGCCGTTAGTATAGATATCAATACCTTTGAAAGTGGTTTTGTGGAACAACGGGATGAACCGGTTATAAAACGTTGCTTGTGGGGATTTCATGGAGTTTAGGTATCAGATATAACAAGGGCTAATCTGTATAGGTATCTCCACATGGCGAATCAAATGAAGTAGGTACAGATCTATGATTGGATATAATTTCTTCCTTACTAAAAGTAGATCGTTTATATGAAGCATTGTCGATTGGTTTCCTGAAATTAAGTTCTTTGAACTTGCAGTCATAATAATATCGTTTCCTGCGTATAAACATTATGTTATTGGACGCTTTGTCAGTCGGAACAATGACATGCTTGTCATGCAAGGCATTGAGATTTTCAACAATGTTAACATCATTGAAAATCGACTTGACTGAGTTCAGTGATTAACATTGAGAGCTAAAGCTAAGCAGAGCTAATCAATTTCATTGGTCGATGCTTTGGGACAAGATAATCTTGATTCTCTCTGATAGAGAGTAATTTGGTATATAGTTTGATTACTCAATACTTTTGAAGAAAATAAATGTGTGATTAATTGATTGTCTGTCATCTATTTATATTGGGATTTCGGCGGGGGACATCAGCCCCACTATTGGCTTGTTCATTAAATGACAGGCCGATACCTTCGTTCCTGGAAACCCCAGAGACATGAAACATTTAGGACTAGTTCAGAATAATGGTCCAGGCATGTCCTGTAAAAAACAAGTATCCATCTTTAGTAGAAATCATTTTATAAGCCAAAATGCATAAATTCAACAAAAAGATGCGCAACTTTTGTTGAAACTGCTCATCATTAGGGTTTTTTTCGGCCATATATATATATATATTTTTTTGCTTTTGGATAGAGACTTCCGGTTTCCGCCGTCCCCTGGATAATGTTGAGACCTACTACCGTGTAAAATATCAGCTTACATAGACTTAAAGGGGCACCTTCCTCTTTAAAGACAAATACTCCCGAATGCATATGTATGAAGGGTCACCATTTTATTTCTAATATTTCACGTCCACTGAAACATCCGCAAGAGCAACCTAAGGTCCAGTTTTGACTTAGAAACTTAAAAGTCCTTGGAAGTGCCCCAAATTGAGCTATGGGGCTGAAATTGCAACCCCCTGACGCCATTAGAAAAAATATTATGTCCAAAAAAACTAGAAAAAATATTATGTCCAAAATGTGCTTTGCGTCTGTACATATTGGCGTTTAAAATCATTTCTAATAAAGATGGAGAACTGGTCAAACTGTAAATGTAACGCTCTACGTAAATCATTTAATTTGTATCGCCGAGACATGAAATATCACACTGAGGTCTGCAATATCATTCTGAACCGTTAGTTTACTGTTCACTCATTCTTGACATTGTTCCGTTCATTTATTTATTGTTTTATGCCAGGGTTAGCTTGCAATGCTTATGGTGTCATTCTTTGTCAAAGGAGAGATAACTCCCCAAGTCCTTTGAGGAATAGCAAAGTTAGTTAAATCTCTTACAGTGTTAAAACTAAATTGTAGTCAAGTCCTCAGAAATAAGGTAAAGTAAGTTGTATTAAGAGGTCCTCTCTAGTCTATAAATGTAAATCAATCTTACACAAGTCCTCTATAGATATTAAATATAGGAAAAGGTTCCATGTAGTCTGTAAAACAGGTTATATTTTTATGACTGAATCAATGCAATCTACATACCAGACAATGTACATGGTGGCCCGGACAATAACTGTGTGAAATCTTAAAGCCGTAAGACGACAGGAAACCTGGATCCTCGGGAGGCTAAAAATACAGTTCTCACATAATGAGCAATGCAAGTATGTGGGTGTATGTATGTATGTGGGTCGCCTACAGGGCGCAATACTTACTGGATTTTCTTCAAACTTTGTTACTTATTCCTTATACTATGGTTGATCCCTATAGTTTTTGGTGCATGACCCCCAGGGGCAAAACCACGCCAATTTCTTGTATCTGTTTGTTTGACATCTGCAGGCCACATTTCTTAAGTTATTAAACAACCCCCCTTGGACAGAGCCACGCCTAATGTTTGTGTTTCGCCTACAGGCTGCAATTCTTAACAGATCCTTTTCCTTATACCCTAAGGATGATCCCTATTGTTGTTTGGTGATTGCCCAACCCCCAGGGGCAGAGCCATACCCACTTGTGTACACAAAAGAATTCATGTAATATGATAAAGAGACGATGTAGCGTTTGCCAGTTTCACTAGGCCGCAAAGAGATCTTTCAGTCCCACGTTATTTCATATGACTACTGGGATGATATTCAGGTGGAATGCGCATTGATAAAAGAATTGCAATACATGGACTAAGTAATTATTTCCCCTTATTACGATTTTTTCCCTAATATTTGGTCTAGAATTGGACAAAAGGGATCAAATTTGCAATTTAAAAGGAGTTTTGGGCAATACTGGTGACATTACATCGGAGGGATAGGGAGTTTAAACTGTCCTTCAACAGAGCAATCATTGTGTCTGAAGTGAGATTTTCACCCCGGTCAACATTTATGATGAGGAGATTGCCAAATGTGGCCCCCATTGTGCCTATAAAGATAGGAACCAACGGAATGTTGGGCAAAAAGCTAAAGCCTTGATGTTACAGCCATTTAACATTGAAGTCAGTGGGCAAATAATTACTAGTCTGAGCCCACATGTAAATACGGATTATCGCCCTTTACTTGATAGTAATTGTAGCCAACTTTGACCGTATGTTATGTGTTTAGAGTTTAAATACACACACTATCATATATGTATACATACCACTAGGTAAACCAGGGCACATAACATACATTCTCAAAGAAAATATTTGCCCATATTTAAGTTTGTAAATGCGCGGAGCACAATCATTTTTTTTTACAAAGTTGCGAACATTTCGGCGACATACGTTTATTTTTTACCGGAGCACATTGGGGCTACTATTGCAAAAGATCCCTCTTTCAGCTGACAGAGCGATTTACCCAATACTACCCATTACCACTCACTATGTACGGAACCGGTTGTAGGAAATGCGGGGCCCAATTGTGGGCAGGGGTGTAGGAGGAAGTAACAGGATATCAATAAATTGCATGCAGGATATGAACAACTTTTACTAAGCCTATATTCATTCATGTTTAAGAATATCTATTTGCCCATATTTAAGTTTGTAAATGCGCGGAGCACAATCATTTTTTTTTACAAAGTTGCGAACATTTCGGCGACATACGTTTATTTTTTACCGGAGCACATTGGGGCTACTATTGCAAAAGATCCCTCTTTCAGCTGACAGAGCGATTTACCCAATACTACCCATTACCACTCACTATGTACGGAACCGGTTGTAAGAAATGCGGGGCCCAATTGTGGGCAGGGGTGTAGGAGGAAGTAACAGGATATCAATAAATTGCATGCAGGATATGAACAACTTTTACTAAGCCTATATTCATTCATGTTTAAGAATATCTATGCTTTACTTTACAAAAAGTAAATTGGGGTGGGGTCCAATTTAGGGAAATTTGTCAAATGTGCAAACAACAGGCCCTCACTACGTATGTCAATCACATAGTTGTTTAAGCTAGTTATGGTTATATTCAATTAAGTTGGTCTTATTTAAAAATGACTTGTTGTCTGTTCGCGAGAAAATCTATTAATGTAAGGAGATATCCAGGATTCCACTAAGTTTGATATATAAACACAAAATACACCGTGGGAGACTATATATGTTATAAGCAGTATCATTTGACGGTAAGCCTATAATTAATGGTTATCTGTCTTAGAGTAGGTCTTATACTGTGTTAATTATTAATTCACGGATATATCATGTTAACACGTGTCTATATACATAATTTATCATCACTCTCCTGGGACCTTTTTTATCTCAATCATTTCTGATATAATCAACACATGGCAAGTCTTCTATAAGGACAATCAATAATAGAAACAATTAACACGCCATTTCTTATAAATTGTTCAGAAATTAAAAACGATTTAGTTCTAGAAATTTACTGATCTATTAAAATTTTGTTAAACATTGGCCTTTGATAGTGTGGGCCATAGGGAATATTCCCTGACTGGTACCTCTTTGGCAGCTTATGTCTGTTACTATGAGGAGGAGCAGATTTAAGTTACCTCGTTTATAACGACGATATCGATTTTTTGGCCCGTCCATGACGATGCAACCAACAACGACCCGATCAGTAGTGCCCAGGATAACAGCAAAATGGAAACAGATAAATATGAATAATTATAAAGAATTAATAAACAAATATTAATGTTTCTCCCATTGCAAAACAAAAAGTTTATTTCATATATTTCGAAAATTAAGATGCATTACAAATCTTTAATGGGTAAACAATTTAGCAAATCTGTTTTGCTTGGATTCGGAGTTTAAAAAAAATAAAACAACCAAACAACAATAATTGCAGTATTACAGTGTATAACACACCTTTCTTTGACATCCAATTAAACCAAAATTTTAATTCCCGCTTGTAAATGAATATAAGCGTAGTCCAAAATATTATAACTATGATCAATATTAATTGCCCAAAACGTTAACAATGGCGACTTCATTATACTACCACGTGAACAAAATTGGCGTATCAGTATAAAAATAGCGTACTGAAAATAATACATAGACTAAAATTTCACAGGCGTCTTACTAGTATTTTCGGTTTTAGGCTAATAACATTATGTGATCATATAATATTCAAATATAAGTATCTAATATAATAAATCAACACGTATATGTATATATTTAAATATCACAGATCAAAATATAAAACAACAGCATAAAATACCTTTTACTTTTTAAATTACAATCATAAAAACATAACATGTGTGCATAGTAATCATTGTGTAGAAGTGTAATTCAAGTCAGACACAACCAGCTTATATTAACAATTTAATATAAAAAAAAACAACACAAGTCTTGTGGAAGACTTTGACAACATCGTGCAATAAAGTGGGGAATTCCCCATAGCTGAAGGTGGTGTCGGTTTGTTTAAACGATATTGTTATTATATTAAAGCTGATCATCCAGTAATATTATCACTATAAACCGCAGCATGCCTCGTTCGGCATTTCTGTCCAAACGAGGTAAAACAAATGCCTCGTTGTCTGGAGTTCCAAAACGAGGTTTTTTAAATTGCCCTGTTTTTGGAACGAGGTATTTTGTTCAGAACGAGGCTTGGTAAAAATGCCTCGTTTATTAAACGTGGTTTTTTTTTCAAGATAGTTATTAGCAGTATTTCTTATCAGCGAATTTGTAAAAATTAAAATTTATGTTATTTAATACGAAAATAAAACCAGTCCAAACTATGATATTATATTCAGAGAAATCGAGAGAGAGAGAGAAATGGGGTTTAACGTCCACTCAACACAAACTAGGTCATTTCGGGACTAACATATGGTTTTAATTTTATTTCAATAATTCGCTTGCGCGTAGGGGTCTTTAGCAGTGGGAGGAAACCGGAGTGCCCGGAGGAAACCCACGAGGTTGAGAAGACGCCCCTATCTCCATGCCACATACGCTCACACCAGGGCTCGAAACCACAGCCGCAAGCCAGAGGTGACCGGCCAGCTAGAGGTCGAAGCGCGGCACTCTAGACCACTAGGCCATCCCAACCCCCCGGAGAGAAATCGACAAGACAAGAATACACGCCATAGATGTAGGTGTAAAGCAACATCAGCTACCTTGATTGATTTATTGGCCCAATCAGTTATAGGTGTTAAGAAACAACTGTGGTGTTGTGACAATTTATTGGGGCCAATAAATTCATCAAGGTAGCTATGTGTCTGCAATAGTTTTACACCTACACCTATCTGATATCGCAGACAACAAATTAGTGTTTATCTGGTCTAAATACAACAAATAATCCATTCTTATCAATCAAAAAAGCATATAATTTCATTCCTTATTTCCAATACGCTAGTTTATTATTTATATTTATTGTAAAAAAAATAACTTGACTATAGCATTGACTGTTTCTGTTGAAACCCCATAACATTGCACAAAATATTATTGGAGCAAAGTAACATAAACGCGCAGCGACGAATTTGTTGGCTTATACCAATTGTCAATTAAATGGGAAATAAAGTACAGTTGTTTCTTAACACATATAGTCAAGTTATTTCATTTCTTATTTCCAATACGCCAGTTTATTATTTATATTTATTGTATAAAAATAACTTTACTATAGCATTGGCTGTTTCTGTTGAAACCCCATAACATTGCACAAAATATTATTGGAGCAAAATTACATAAACGCACAGCGATGAATTTGTTGGCTTCCAATTGTCAATTAAATGGGAAATAAAGTACAGTTGTTTCTTAAAACCTATAGTCAAGTTATTCCATTTCTTATTTCCAATTCGCCAGTTTATTATTTATAGTTATTGTATAAAAATAACTTGACTATAGCATTGACTGTTTCTGTTGAAACCCCATAACATTGCACAAAATATTATTGGCGCAAAATTACATAAACGCGCAGCGATGAATTTGTTGGCTTATACCAATTGTCAATCAAATGGGAAATAAAGCACAGCTGTTTCTTAACACCTTTAGTCAAGTTATTTTTTTTACAATAAATATAAATAATAAACTGGCGTATTGGAAATAAGAAATGAAATATTATTGGAGCAAAATTACATAAACGCGCAGCGATGAATTTGTTGGCTTATACCAATTGTCAATTAAATGGGAAATAAAGCACAGCTGTTTCTTAACACCTATAGTCAAGTTATTTTTTTTACAATAAATATAAATAATAAACTGGCGTATTGGAAATAAGAAATGAAATTATATGCTTTTTTGATTAATAAGAATGGATTATTTGTAGTATTTTATGGCGATATATTAGTGCCAAAATTCTAACATGCTATCGTCATATTTCTAACCTCCATTCATGTAACTTCTAATCTCCATTCATGTAACTTCTAACTTCCATTCACGTAATTTCTAATTTAAGACAATGTATAACTCAACTTCTTTATTTGTTCAGTGTAAATATCAATTCTATTTCATCTTATTTCTATTATTGAGGCGGAAAATGTCTACTTCATTGTGGTATTACATGTTAAGCATGAACGGCAAACAAATTTAGAATTTTGATACTTCTACCTAGCAACCATCATTATGACATCGTTTGGTGTCGCCACTGTGTGCTCAATTGGATGATAGCGCACCTGATCGGGACCATAATTGGTATAAACGACCCATTCTTCGTTTGGTTGAAGGTTGGAAGGAGTGCTGAGAGAGAGAGAGAGAGAGGCCACTTAGTATTAAACTCAGTATCTGTGTAGGCCTACCCATAATATTTATACCCTGTGTTAATATAGACCAACTGCATATAGATATTAATTATTGGCTCAACCGTAAAAAAAAAATAAAATAAAATTCTCCAAATCCCGTTTAGCTTATATTTGAAATAGAAAATGAAATGAAATGAAAGAGGGTTTAACGCCCTACTGTTTTGTTCCGAACCGGGCTAATGGAGACGGACATACGCCATACAGTGTGCTTTAGGGAAATATTGCCCGGAGAGCGGATCTACGACGTGGACTTATATCGAAGTCTAACGGTCACGGGATCTTTTACGTGCACGCCAACATGTACATGGAACCTCGGGTTTTCATCCCATCGGAACGACAAGACACTAATAAGGGGGAACCACGCCAGAAAATCTGGATGAACTTTTTTTGACCAATGCAGGGATCGAACTCCCGACCCACAGCCTAGCGAGCCTGCGTCTTACCCACTTAGCCACGGTATTCGAAATAATATTTGCAAACCATACATTTATATCACGTTCAATGTTGTTTAGAGGGTAGGATGGCCGAATGGTTAGCACGTGCACGCTGTAACATAAGGTCTGTCATTGAATAAACTGGCGTGGTTTCGATTTCCCGTTTTTACGTGACATGGAGCAGAGCCGCCTTTCCAACCTCGTGGGTTTTCTCCGGGTCCTCCGGTTTCCTCCCACTGCTAAACACTCCTACGCGCAAGCGAATTATTGAAATACAATTGAACGGTGTTAATACCGAAATGACCTGGTTGGTGTCGAGTTGATGTTAAACCCCATGTCCCCATCTCTCTCTCCCGATGTTGTTTTCAATTTTAACACTCAGGCAAGCCACTCAATCTGACGAAGAGGGAGTCGTTTGTATCAATAGAATGGTCCCGATCAGGTGCTCAATTCCCAAACTGAGCACACGGTGGCGACACCAAACGATGTCATAATGATGGTTGCTAGGTAGATGTATCAAAATTCTAAATTTGTTTGCCGTTCATGCTTAACATCTAACACCACAATGAAGTAGACATTTTTTGCCCCAATATTAGAAATAAGATGAAAAAGAATTGATATTTACACTGAACAAATAAAGAAGTTGAATTATACATTGTCTTAATTTAGAAATTACATGAATAGAAGTTAGAAGTTACATGAATGGAGGTTAGAAATTACATGAATAGAAGTAAGAAATTAGACGAAAGCATGTTAGAATTTTGGCACTAATATACCGCCATAGTATTTAGACCAGATAAACACTAATTTGTTGTCTGCGATATCAGTTAGATGTAAAACTATTGCAGACATATAGCTACCCTGGTTAATTTATTGGCCCCAATAAATTGTCACAACACCACAGTTGTTTCTTAACACCTATAACTGATTGGGCCAATAAATCAATCAAGGTAGCTGATGTTGCTTTACACCTACATCTATGGCGTGTATTCTTGTCTTGTCTATTTCTCTGATTATAATATCATAGTTTGGACTGGTTTTATTTTCGTATTAAATAACATAAATTTTAATTTTTATAAATTCGCTGATAGGAAATACTGCTAATAACTATCTTGAAAAAAACACGTTTAGTAAACGAGGCATTTTTACCAAGCCTCGTTCTGAACAAAATACCTCGTTCCAAAAACAGGGTAACTTAAAAAACCTCGTTTTGGAACTCCAGACAACGAGGCATTTGTTTTACCTCGTTTGGACAGAACTGCCGAACGAGGCAATCTACGGTTTATAGTGTATGGCATTCGTTGGCTGTTGTGTATAATCTGCTACATCATAAAACTAGACGTATGATATCTAGACTTGTTTTTATCACTTAAGCATTAGAAAATTAAGACCATTGTCTCGTCTGTTAAATATGCCTGGACTCAACTTACTTCATGTGGGGAGATAACTATTATGAACAGATTCATGGATTACCTATGGGGAGCCCATTATCCCCCCTGATTTCTGAAATCTACATGGCATCACTAGAGGAAGAAGCTATTTTAACCGCCCCATTTCAACCGCAAATTTGGCTAAGAAAAGTTGACGACATCTTTGTCATGCTAAAGGAAGAAGAAGATGCGACCGTTCTCCTAAATCACCTCAACAACCAACATCAAAGAATGAAGTTCACTATCGAAAATGAAACCAATAGCAGCCTCCCATTTCTTGATGTACTGGTAAAAAGAGAGAACGCCAAGATCACTACCTCAGTATACCGAAAACCAACCCATACAGATCAATATATCCACTACACATCTAACCACCCCAACAGCATAAAATCAGGCATTATCACCACTTTAACCAAAAGAGCCAAGAATATTTGTGACCCAGAATCCCTCCCTGTAGAAATCCAACATTTAAAAGAAGTATTTACCCGCCACAACGGATACCCAGAAAAAATGGTCAACAATGCCATCAATGCCACTCTTTACAACATACCAAAACCTGATAAACCCCGAAACGATAAACCCCCAATTAGAAATTTCATACCATTCCACGGCAACATTTCCCACCAAATTAGAAGATTACTGAAAACTGAAGCAGATATTGAAACCACCTTCATGAAGGGCGCAACAACCAAAGACATAGTAAAGGCGAATGGAAAGTTAAATCCCACCAAACCATTCTCACCAAAAGGCTGCGTCTATAAAATCAACTGCAGTTACCAGGAGAGTTACATTGGAGAAAGCAAAAGACCATTAGATATCCGACTAAAAGAACACATGTCAAAAGCCCCCACCAACCAATCTGCAGTTGCTGAACATCTGAACGAGAACCCACGGCACCGAGTTGACTGGACCAAGGTAAAAACGTTGGCCGTGAACCACCACAACAAACGAAACAGAAGAATACACCAGGCGATCAACATTAGAAGACATGAACCAAAACTGAACCGAGACCCAGGCGTTTATATTCCCAGAGCATATGACCGCATAATTAAATTGTAAACACAGTTCATTCCCAGTAACTCCGCATGTAAACCATATTTAACTTCTTGCATGGTTCAATTATAATTATTGTATAGTCCATACCATATGGAGGTCAATCGTATTCAGAATTAGATGTTATGTACTTATGTCTAATACTGCTTTTGCAATACAAAATACCTCTATTACTTATGTCATGATACCGCTAATTCAAAATACAAATGTTACTTTACATAAAACAATCGACACAATACCTAAAATGATACGTGCAATGTCTTTTCACTTTCGACATTGAACATTGAACAAAGCATAATTGTCTTGGCATCTTCTACATTTCACTATCTACATTACATCTTCGTCTTCGTAACTTCTACATTGCACTAGCGAACGTGTTTTATCTCGACTGCATTATCTTTTTATGACATGTGGGCGGAGCCTAAAAGAGGTATGAAATCATCAACAATAACTTCTCCCGAGGAAATACAACTCTGTTCTGCGTATCGATTGGCGAAAACGTAGATTGTTTTCCTTTGAAAGATATTTTATATGTTTTTCTTTACTTAAATATACATTTTTGACCAAAATTTGTCCTGCTTAACTTAAGAATCTACGTTGATGATTTCATACCTCTTTTAGGCTCCGCCCACATGTCATAAAAAGATAATGCAGTCAAGATAAAACACGTTCGCTAATGCAATGTAGAAGTTACTAAGACGAAGATGTAATGTAGATAGTGAAATGTAGAAGATGCCAAGACAATTATGCTTTGTTCAATGTTCAATGTCGAAAGTGAAAAGACATTGCACGTATCATTTTAGGTATTGTGTCGATTGTTTTACGTAAAGTAACATTTGTATTTTGAATTAGCGGTATCATGACATAAGTAATAGAGGTATTTTTTATTGCAAAAGCAGTATTAGACATAAGTACATAACATCTAATTCTGAATACGATTGACCTCCATAATACCACACCTATCATATTTATAACCCCGTAACTTTCACAATATGATAAATGTTCATGTATCTTTTATTTTCTATACATTTACTTAAAAGTTATATTCCTAAACAGTTGTCACCCAATACAAAGATTATGGCCTTAATATAATTCTATAACCCTCTGTTTGATCTTTATGAATGTTTATTTAGTTATTCATAGTATATACTTGTTTCAACCATGGTATAATGAGTATGGTTTCAATTTTTGATGATCTTGTTAATCCCCTGTTTCATCTTTTAATTGTATAATCCCAATATATACAACGGTGCACCTTTGTTTTATTAGTAGCTTGTAATAGCTACTCATGCTCACTTTCCTTGCATTTAATTGGATGGTCCACACTACGCTCCTCCCTGGGTGTTTCTGACCATGTCTAATGACGCTTTACCATCAAATTCCAAACTTCGTCAATTTCTTTAGGGGTTTTGGCTCCAACAGCGACAGTTTGACAACCCTTTCCTCGTCGTAGACAAGACAGTCCGCTAGGGTACGACGGTTGTAGTGTAGCGTCTGGGGGTAAACTTTTCAATGCTACGCCACCGACTCGATGAGGTAACACCCCAAAAAGGTAGACATCGTCGACCCAGAAAAATGGGGAAGCTAAAGAGGAACGGTATAAAGCAGTGGGCAAGTCACCCGTGATAATGACAGCAAACCCAGCACAATAAGCCCACGGCCATCTTTTATACCCTTTAAATTCATCATCACGAACTTTCCACTTTCCTGCACGATAAATATAACTTCTGTGACAAACTGTACACCACATTGTCATCTTTCTATCACCATATTTTTTAAACATTTTATCGAAGAAAAGTTTAGTGTCAAATACGGCGTCATCGTCCAGTTTAATGGTGTATTTAACACTTCTACAGTTTTCTGACATCCACCGTAATCCCATCACCCCTTTATGGGTTAAATTATGATAACTATCTATAAAATCACCTTGAATTATGTCACCGTGTTCTGCGTGTTCCCGAATTATCTCCCCTTGGCGTCCATTATCGATCTTCCTGCCCAATAAGAATATAACTCGCACTTCATATGGTAAATATCGTTTCCTTAAGCCATACGTTGAGCGAATTTTTTGTCGATGTTCGAAATTGTCAATAGCAGAGTGGATAATAAATAAAATCGATATTTCTGTATCACAGATGCTGATATTATTAAGCAAATAGTCACGTGATTGAGTTAATGGATATAGTGTTTTTGTACGTAATGGACGGTAAATATCGGATATATTTTTCGACATATTATCGTCTAGTTGAAAAACATAACGGGATATATTGGCAGTAAAGGAGTGTACTATTCTACGACTATACCTTGTATCAAAAATTAAAGAACTCATACTATATAGGATTGTTGAGATAATTAAAAACAGCTTCAAAATCATCATCAACGATCTGAAGTTCCATTTTCTTATCGGACTTGGCATGGTTTCAGATTCTGAAAAATAAATAAAATGATATTTGGAATTAAAACTGCTCTGATTCGAAAAATTGTAAGTGGCAAATTCAACAAACAAAATCGGATTTGCAACTCTTTCATAATAAATTTTACATCATAATACATAAACAGTGGTAATCTTAATACACCCACATTTTAATTTCACGGCAAGTGAAGTTATTACAATTACCTTTGCACCATTTTGGAATTTTAATGGGCAGGGAATTGCAATCAGTTCTACTCCATTTGTTTAACGACATCTTGTTGCCATCGTAAATCCTAAAACATTTTAGGACAAAGTTTGATTTGTGACAACATTTTTTTTAAAATATGAACACAATATTGAAAAATATTGCTCGTATTTCGTGCTATATAAAATGATTAGAATTAAAACATCATAATAAAAAGCTAATAATCAGAAAAGGGTGAAACTGTTGAATTTATATATATTATATATATATATATATATATCAATTTAATTAAAGTACGTAGAACAAGACACTTGTTACTGACAAACTTACTAATAAATCTGTATTGAATGAACCGATGCCACATGACTTTCATAATGCTCTGAATTTCGAGGGTAATATTCCCACTTCAGCTGTGTATCCGGTCTGCCCCTTCATTAATGGGTGGTTATTCAGCTGGGTCAGACCGATAAATGTTGTGATACCCACAACCTTTCAACCGATTTTTTAGAATTGTTTGTATCACAGAATCAGCGAATTACTGAAAAGCTACTACAAACAAATATCTTAACGGAACGAATTAGTCCAGCTGTGCAAATAATAAAAACCGTTTTCAGTGGTGATTTGAACATAGAAAGTCACTGTCGCGGCAAAATTATCCAGACATACCAGTAGGAAATATAAAGTAACAGATGTGGTTCGGTTCTCAAACGGGAGATTGGATGGTCAAATGGTTAGCAAGTGCGCGCTGTATCATAAAGTCTGTCAATGGGTCAACTGGCGTGGTTTCGAATCCCCGGTTGTACGTGACAAGCAGTAGGGTCGCCAGTCCAACCTCGTGGGTTTTCACCAACCCTTCCGGTTTGCCCACTGTTAAAGACCCCTACGCGCAAGCGAATTATTGAAATAAAATTAAACCATGTTAGTGCTGAAATGACCTAGTTTGTGTCGAGTGGACGTTAAACCCCATTTCTCTCTCCCTATCTATTCTGAAACTGACCTTTATATATTGATCTATCAAGACGGCATATCTTCCATTTCCTACCTCGCCATTTTTACTTAGCTCAGTGAAGAACAGATCTATACTTAAGTGACACCTTCAGAAAAAATGGTTTTGTTTTTAACGATAACATATTCAATTGATTTACAATAAGTGTAGCTGCCCCAATTACGATGAGCAATTTATGCTGTGTTTTTAAAACACTGTGTGCTCTATATATGATGTTTTGTATGTCAATTTGTATTGTTTTGTATCGTGTATAATGAGAATTGTGTAGGCTTATCATCATTAACCAACGGGCTTAATATATTTTACATTTGATTATTTCTGACTACAAAGAAAATAACTCATTTTGTTATGGCTGTGAGCTAATAATGATAAGTACCAATGAATGCAATTGGAGGATACAGCTTTCCTATAGTGAAATAGTGTTTTATGTCTTACTTTTTGGACCCACATGAACTGGTCGCTAACCGCTACTCATGTGAATTTGATTTTTGCATTTTGTCCAACAACATGGTCCAGGATCAGGCCACACAACTCTAAAACCTGGAAAATCACAAGGCAAGGTATCGGCCAGTGCCATACTCCATTCTACCCGATGTTCTCAAATCTATACTTTTGACCATAACAATGAACCCCGGATTAACTAGGTCTGATTACCCATATTATTATAGTTTAGAATAATCACCCAATTAACCTATTTGAATATTTGGCATTAAATTCAATTATAAATAAATATATCTCGAATGATGGCGACTTAATTTCCTTTTCATTAAAGATAATCAACTACCGGGCATTAATTATACATTTGGATAAGAAATGAACTGAACTGAGTTTAACGACATTTAACGCCAGTATTCCGTTCCATAGGAACGATTATAATATACTCTCTCTTGCCAGGTCCTACATTCTGCACCACTTATTAGAGGGAGCAACGCCGAAAATGGCGGATTAGCTCTGTGTCTAGACTCTGTCTCTTTGATGATTCTAGTTGGAAAACAATTCATTTAAACCATGGCAACTACGCGAAGATATCAATTACAATTGTTATACCATCTCAAAACATGACAATTCTAAATGTAGCATAAATAAATTTTGTATTATTTGCTATGATCTGCGTACATTGTCAAGTGGAGGAGTTTAGCATGAGGTATGGAGGATTAACCCAGAATTTTATAAAGTCGGAGGCTCTTAGATAATATTTTTGCTCATTTAGCTGCATACATTTGTACGGCATTATTTCGACGAATAACAAATTCTTTGTGCGAACCGGCGAAGGCCCTCTCCCAAAACACCCACACGCGTTATTACAGATACCTGCATACCACTTTAATATCTGTATATCAGGGGCGGATCTAGGAAATTTGGAAAGGGGGGCGCCGTAAAATGAGGGCACTTACTGGAGAGACGGAGCACGCCGCTGCGAGGGGGGGGGGGGTCCCCCAAGACAATTATCCGTCATTTCCTTGCTTGCATCTGTAGACATTCCAAGAGCTATTTGGCTGATATTTTCGTCTAAGTAAACGTTCGGAGAGGACATATTTGGGTCTGAAAAAAGGCACTTTCCGCAGTAAAAAACGGGCACTGTCGAAAATTAGGGGGGGGGGGGGCTCGCGCCTCCACTGGATCCGCCTCTGTATATTATAACATGGTTGAAAACAATCAATTTAGTTTTTATGAATCGATGGTTATTGTTTATGTGTCTCCATGGTAATATCGAGGTCTTGAGAACCATTGTTTACAAGCTATACAGATTTCCAATGTAAATCGCACATAATATATATGTGACAAATCCAAATCGCGCAAGTGTAAATAAAAGATAACCAAGATAACTTTGTATTGTTATTGCCTTTAACTTTCATGAAAGATTGGTATCAGTTTATAGTCACACAGTGTGATTCTACCACACATTATGATTAAAATATAAGACTCCCGTCCTGCAGGGCCGACAAGGGGAAACTACACCCTAAATATTGCGGTTCAAGCCCAAGATATGGCATGAGGTAACATCGAAATCATTTTTTAAAGACATTGTCATTATTTACATGGCGTCGAACGAGATAATCGTTGCCGTCATAGGGAAACTTCCTATTTGTCTGCATCAACCCGGCTAATGAAAAATACTAAAACAGTTATATGGGTAATTATACACAAGCACGACGTTTCGATAAATATCCCCTTATCGTTATCAAGTCGCTTCGTTCTTGTTCTTCTTGTTGGTCTTCCACCTCGAGTAATATCGCAGACCGATCACAAACGTACTTCATTATAATTATCATCATAGCAACAACTTTCACGAGGTAAACAGGAAGTTATCTTGTCTTGATCGAGAAATGTTTCATCCTGACACCAATAGGCAACTTGTCTTATATAAAATGCATAACATTGGTATCGTGACTTTTATATTAGAATCTGACAAATGACCTCGGCATCCTAATTCACGAACAACCAAGATCATATCTTACTGATCTGATAACGGTATTTAAAGCTCCCATGTCAGTAAATTGACGATAGACCCATGTATCTATAACTCAAGTATAAATAGTACAGAACAAGTTCATCTAATTTAAAGTAGCCAAGTCTCTAACCCAGTATCACCAAAACTCTTACACGTTGAAAACACGATTTCTTTGTCAATTTAAATCAATATTGATGTTGCGATCTTACCGGGAAAAGGATCAACGGGAAAGGGTAAGCTTCTGATATCCAATATTTAAGACAAAATAAACATTTTACCGTGTACCAGTACGTTTCATCGTCATTTGTAACAAGTGGCCAGAAAGATCGAGGCTAGACATATTCCACAGTCTGTGCATATTCCACAACCCCTGTCGAACGGTGACGCCATATCTTATCTGGAGAGCAATAGACTGGAATAACCAGACGCTAGAAATTGCCATTCGGTTGAGACAGGTGCCGTATTTCGCGGAACATAACTGATTTGAAATTAGAGTCAAAACGGAAATAATTGAATGTAAACCAGTTTATATTATCAAAGCGATTAAAAACGCAATGCCTTATTCGTGAAATATTTCTGGTAAACGTTGAGCTTTCCTATCTAATGGAACATAGGTGAAACTTGTGATGGGTCTCTGTAGAGTTCTGGATTTGAGCCCAATATCAGTTCTCGGTAATGAACTTTGTTCCTGCAAACGCAACACTTGTCTTTTTTCACGATTCCAAGCAGTCCCATGTCACACGTTTTACATGTGCATTCCTTGCACTCTGGCCCTTGAAATACAGAACAAAATATCAACATTCATCAGCCATTCAGTCTGGCTGCTCTTTGCATCGTCATCGACTTGCCAGACACCAATGGACCGCAAATCAGTGGTATCTGCACAACACACCATGGCGAAATGTCATCTTCACCGATGAATCCCGACTCTACTTCAGTTTCTCTGATGGACGTCATCGTATCTACCGACGACGACATGGGCCCGATCAAACGCCTTTGGGATGAACAATCAGATTACATTATTTTATGCGTTGCGACCCATTAGGGTCTATTCTAGGTCCCAATTATTAGCGATTTAGCTCCTTTAACAGCCACCTGTGTAACTATATATCACCATAATCACATCCACGCCCAGCGGAACGAAAGTCATATTGGGGTGGAGGCTGTTAGCTTATACAGTCAATGTGGGTATTTTTAAACCAAGGAACACATATACATGTATGTCATATTTGCAAATTATTGGGAAGGGGGTGGAGCCTCTTCCCAGTCCCCTCCACGCAAACTGACAAATCCATATAATCGCAGACCATTCTAATGGCTAAGATATTAGCTGGTAAATTCAACTGTATAATATTTGCTGTTTAAGAACATGCCTTAGTAAAATATAAAGCAACTGAGGCGCCGTTGACACTTTCAAAATGCTATGATATGTTCTAGACGGATAGAAATAAAAAATGAGATTGTTTGATGTAATATAAAACACATCTATGTTTGGCGCTTGCATAAGACCCAGTTTTGTCCGAAGTTTTTCAGTCATTCCAACTGTTACATTAAATAAAATATTGCCCTTGTACACATTGAAGTGCAGGTTGGAATTCGATATAAGAGTAGGCCGTAGCGTCGCTGCCCGGGCAGAATTTCCCTCATGGCACACTGTATGGCGTATGCTCCTCTTCCATTAGCCCAGGTAGGACGTTAAACCCCATTTCATTTCATTTCCATTAATTCTTTAACATATACCCAAAACAGCACCCGTGTACCTCCTAGACCATTTTCTCTCAATGAATCCAAGATTAAGAAGTAATTTTCAGCTACAATTACCACCTTATGGAGCAAAATCATTTTTATATTGGAATAATCTTCCTACTAACTTAACACAACCCTAAAAACTTCAAATCATCACGGAAGACTTAGCCCACCCGACACTATGTTTAGTATTGTGTTGTAAACGTTGCTCGAATTGATTGCAGAGAACCGAACTACAAGCACATAATCAGTGCAGAAAATCGCTGTACAAATGTTCACAATAACATTAAATGTATATACACTCACGTTATTAAGCTTTTTTTAGTCAAGAATAGAAGATGAGTACGTCCATGTTTTGGTGACAATTCGGTTACGAAAATAACGCCACAGCCGATAGATTCGTGTTACCTGGTAGAGGAAACAATCGAAATGGTCAACGCCCTTCAGTATTTTTATCCGATGATAACATGGCCTGTGTCTTATTCGTTGTAACAATTAAAATCAGATCAGAATGTTAAAAAATGTTATAGGCCAGGGGCGTGCTGGGCGGGTAGATTGGGTGCAAAGGCCAGATGCAAGCTCAAACAGGCCTTAATTTCGATGGATGACGTCTTGAATAAATTTCACAACCGGGTAAGTATTTCCATAATATTCATAATCAATAAATCTCTCTTAGTTTTTATGTATTAAGCTAAATGAATTTTGGAAAATAAAAATCGGAAATTGCTACACGAGCGATGGATACGTTTTTAGCTGTTAGCTTACGTATGTGGCCAATTCCTTGACTGTATATTATACCAACAAGACTCAAGTATGGATCATACTACTCACCTCAGAAATGAGAGAAAGGGAGATATTTTAAATGTCAAGCGTGCGAAATAAATATTGCTCCATAAACTTATTGATTATTTAAAACTATCAAACTGAATTGTACATGTATTTAAACGGAAATATTATATTAACTCAACAATATGTTACCAAACCCTGTAGTTCTTTCCTGTTTACACCCACGTTGAATTATACACGATTTCAATTGCTATCTCGAAATTTAAAATCTCTCTCTTCTCTCTCAATGAAGCACTCGCGTTTAGGGGTTGCTCAGTAGTCGGGGATACACAGGAGTTTCCTCAGGCGACCATACTCCCTGGCACGTACACTTGTAGAATTCAAACCGGTTGTCAAGATCAAAAGCACATGATATATTACCCCCCCCCCCCCCCACTTTAATGATCTATATATTTCAGGACTAACACACGTCCAGGTAAAAAATTCTCCACTATACATTTTCGTCTGACATACATTAAATATAGCAAATGCGATAATATATATATACAAAAAAAGTTCTGGAAACAACTCTCAGGACTACATATTTAAAGTTAGCGCTTTCAGTTCCGTCGGAACCTCTTCAGACTTTTTAATATGATAGCGTAACTATATAAGCAAATGTTAACAATAGAAAGACGTCACATCCGACGTTTACAATATGTTGAGTTACTCCTGTTAATAACAATTTACGTTGAAATTCAGTTTAATATACAATGAAATATACATATTTATCTAATGAAATATGTTTATAAAATACATGAGTTAAACTTTAACATTAAGCTCGGGATTGTATTTCCGTATGAACGCGCTTTCTTTTATTTCTAATAGCGCTTGATTTGGTACATTTAATTTATACATAGGGAAAACCGTGTATTTACCCCCGTCACAGAGATCTAGATGTTCGCTTAAAGGAATAGTTCTAGTTTCTGCGTTTTTAATTTGAGAACGATGGAGGTTCATTCGTCTACTTAATTGTAATTCTGTTTTCCCTATGTATCTACCCTTACAACCTGTACATATCATCAAATAAATTACATTATTTGATTTACAATTCATATTTTGTTTGACTGTAAATATTTGATGATTTGTGACAGTGATGAACGACCCTTCGATAATATCATTACATGTTAAACATCGATTATCATTACATTTAGAAACTGTGGGTGTAGGAGATATGGAATCAAATTTTGAAGATGTCAACATTGTTCGTAAACTATGTGATTGTTTAAGACTGTTAATTATGTGGGACTCTTCACTGCGATATGAGGCCCAACCAAACTAGTTGGTCCGAGGAACCAGGGCTAACTAGTCCGTTCCTGGTAATTTTAATACGGGACTAGAAGCGAAATTGTGATTATAAATGGATGCAAACCAGCTACAATCATTCCATCACCATTGGCGTTAACTGGTTTCTTGTCGCACTAAGAGTTAATAGACAAGGAGGGTCGGTTTTTAGTATCTCTGGATTTGGTTGGAACAATGAAAGGACCACAGGAAAAAAGGACACAATGCTGTCATAGGGCATTGGGTACATGATTACCAAAGCGGGAACATTTCCTCAAGGATACATTAGTTAAGAGTTTTATAAAAGTGTTGGCCATTCTTGCTATAATAATTCAAAAATAGATAATATAAAAAGAAAAATGTTGAAAATTTCAGTCAAATTTATTTGTTCTGAACAGAATTGTCACTGTTAAAAGTTTAGATTACAAATGGGCATTAATTGTGTCTTCACCGTCTATGAGAAATGGCGATCGTTTGATTGAGAAACGATGTCACTACCCACATATTCAAGATTATCAAGTAACACGCTCGCCTGATTTGACAGGCTTGTCAGCACCAGTTTCCGGTTGTGACATCAGCTAGTAACGGTAAACGTTAGCTCCGTCCGCCATTTATTGATTTAATTTTAAATGGACGAGGATGTTTAAATCACAGCCCTCCGTGGGTCTACAGGGTTGATTATGAGTTTGTGTAAATACTGGACTAATTAATAATTTCTATAATATCTGAAGCCTATATAAAGACTTGCAATAGGTAGATTTAGCTCTCCCATAATTTATATGTTTAAGCTTTTGAGATAACTCTTTCCAAATTCGAGGGCATTTATGTTCTGGAGAAAAGGAACATTTTGGTTAATAGGGCACTTAGCCTAAAAGACCTTATGCTCCAGTTTGAAATTTTATCGTTTGTTGTGTAAATGTAAAACAGCGTCTTCTCGTTCATCATTAGCGAACGGAATCAACGTGACACGTGGCAGATACTTGTAGATCGTTTAGTTCTTGATTAACAGAACACAGTTTTTTATGGGATACAATCACTGGTTTTATTCTAAAAGCACGACGTTTCGACAAGTATCCTCTTATCGTTATCAAGCACAAATGACAATTTAGTAAACTTGAGGTCAATATATATGAAATTAATAAGAAACCATTTACATGGATTAAAATAACAATAATAGAAATAATATAAGGAGTAAAGGATATTTAACAAAAACAACAAACATAACAAGGTAATTAGCTACAAATAAACACTAATTCTGCATAAGTAGGGGGTTATTAACAGTTAGAGGCCCTTTAAAGGGTGCCATGTATGAACAAGGAGTGAGGCCATTTCCATATTATGAGGCCCTTCAAAGGGTGACTTGTATAAACAAGGAGTGAGGTCATATCCATAAAGCTAAATTGGGTAAATTGGCATTTTCTTAATATAACTACATGTATAACAATACACGATATAACTGAGAAAATAAGTAAAGGAAATGAGGGAACAGGTTAGGGAGAATGTAGAATACATGTAACTTATTGCTGGGGTGAGGGGGGAATTCATTATTACAATAAAAGTGCTTATATTATTGTATTAAGTTGTATTATGCATCTTAATAACGTCATCATATGCCCTGGAGATGTAAAGCCTTAAGTTCAGGTGAATGAATATCTTCTGATATTTATGGCCTCTAGGATCTGCCTGGTTTTCTTGTTTTGTTGGTTGGCTGTTAGTATCTGGACCTCATTCCATTTAACTCTGTGTTGTGGGTGATTCTGGGGATGTTCGGTTATTGCTGAATTATTAGTGAGAGCTTTGGACCTATGTTCCTTTATCCTTTTGTCAATGGGACGTTTCGTATGTCCAATGTATGAGACATTGCAGGAGCAAACCACTTGATAGACGACTCCTTTGGGTTGAGTGGGAGAATTGGTTGCAGTTTGCCGTTGGCTTTCAAAATCTGTTTCAGGGTGGTCGGGACCGAAAATGTATCAATGTTCTGTTAATGTGTTTTCCCGATCGCTAAATGCCACTTAAAGATTAGTTCTTGATTGTTTGATTGTTGCTTACTGGATTTATGTTCAGATTTTCAGGACGAAATCATAATCCCAACCCAAACGTACCCTTTGTTTGCTCTGCCTACCCTCCTTCGGAGTTCCCAACCCGCCTCTGTTATGGCATGGGTTTTAACATGGCGGGAGGGATGTATAAAGCCCTGGCATATAAAGAGTAAAACATACCGATTAATATCAATTGAATGTCACAAAAATTGTTACTGGACAAGAACTAGTATGATTTAAAATTAAAAGCAATTACCAGTCTTATTCCTAATGTTAAGTGAAGTCGATCGATTATAAATATACGTCTAATAAAAAAACACAAGACCTTTTCCTTACACAATAATTATATTAAAAAGACAGATACAAAATTGATCTTTTCATGCGACGTTTCTAGTTCACTTTATGTTGATTTAAAACATAGGCATGATCAGGTGTTTACTGAATAGAGGTGTGTTTGTCTTGGCAAGATTGCCCTTATAGCTTAGTCTGTGCCGAACAGTGGGACCTGAAACCCCATTTCATTTTGTTTTGATGACTACTGGATCACAATAATTTCGAAATTCAAGTAAACACCTGATCATCAATAGAACAATACTTTTATATACAACAGATTGTTACCTATATGAATTTCTGAAATTAGAAGTTATTGTTCTAGCAAGAGTATGATACCCGAAACTCGTTTCTGCTCTAACCGAATTAATGAAGACCGCCCCCTATTAAGGTGTTTTGTCCAAAAAGCACTGTAATAGCATATACTAATTGCAGTATCGTTGGGTTATTTTAGCGTAACATGGATCCCTTTCAGACTACAATTCTTTAGAAGGTGAATCTCCAATAGAAATATCGGTCCAAAACAACGGTTCAATTCCATTCGGTATGTACAAAGATATGATAGGCCAATTTTAACCGAATATGAGCCGGGCTGTTATCTGAGTTGGTCTTTTGAATTTGGTGTCTTAATTATTTTCGAGGATTTCAGTAATGTTAAGATTTTGTTCTTTTTTACTGTATCAGTACTACGCTTGAAACCCACAAAAGAATCACCATAAAAATAAAGGTCCGAATAAAATACAAGAGGGTGGGGCCGGAACTACCTAAGGAAGGTGGTACTAAAGCTCCTTTAGGAAGATGGTACCTAAACTTCTTCAGGATCAGCATGATCACTAAGCTACTTCAGAAAGAGAGTGAATCTACCTCAGGAGGATCGTACGTAAGCTTCAGGAAGATGGTACTTATATTTAAGCTACTTTAGGAAGATGGTGCCCAAGCCATTGCAGAAAGATAGTAACCTACAGACCCATGGCGGTTCGAATTCGATACAAGACAAGAGCAAGGGTATGCCCGTCTTAGTTGGCCCAGTCGGAGCAGAGCAGTGGAACGTTATACCCCATTTCATTTAATATTATTCACTTAATAATACTTAATTAAATACCGCCCAATGTATGGTACAGTTTACGAATGAAGTAAATGATTAATTCTGTTATGTCGCGCTGGAGATGATTTATTATGTATTGTCGTGTAATTATTTTCATACGAAGTAATTAATTTGTTGATGACACTAAGTAATATAATCACACCTAATCTAAATAATGTTATTTTGACAGACACGACGGTGTGATTTGGGCGGAAATGAACAAACGATATTATATCAGATTATATAGTAAAGCAATAGTAAAAGTATCAATTGAATTATCGATGAATACAGTATTATAAATATGCAAGTATAAAACAGTTGAATAAAATATTCACATTTTATCGATGAAAACTCTGTTATTATACCATTGGATCTATAAAACCGTTAAACACATATTGGTGTTATTGAATATTGCGAAAGGTTAAAATTATTTCACCCTCTCATCAGTTTTCTTGAACAATACATTTTATATTGTTGATAGTACTTAGACATGAGATTATATTATTAATCCTACAATATAACATAAAAGAGATGTAAGGGCTAATTAGTGACGGAAATGTGGAACCGTTTCATAGACTTTCCACAAAATCAAATTGTATGCTATAATTTGCTAAGGCATTCAACAAAGTAATGAAGGCCATTTCACAAAACAAAATCGGTTAAACTTTTAAACCAGACACATGGGATCCCTTTCAGAGATCAACAGGAAATTGTCTTTTATTTTTAAAAATAAATTGAACAATCCCTGAGACACTCCTACAAATAATCAAAATTACAGGAACTGTGGCCCACGCACATTAACGTTGATAACTTACAAGATAAAACAAATAACAAATCAAAAAGATAATAATAAAATATAACTGAAGTATTAGGCGCATATATCCTTGAGTCATTTGCGTTGATTAATATATTGAATAGATAATATCAGTATAATAATGGAAAATATTTGAAATAAAATAGAGTTTAATGTTTGTTTCCACCAACTGATATGCTTTCCTTAACCGTGGCTATTGGCAGCGATATAACTATAATTTACAATGGTCTGACTGTGCAAAGCTTGTTCCATAGTTTGAAATCATAGGTGGCACAATATCAATAGTATTGCTTCTCGTCAATATGTATATATTTACTGTACACGAATTAAATATTCAACGTATGTTTTGACCATGGCTTTTATCATCATCGGTATAACTATACTGTAAAATCCGTAACCTGTACAACAAACCTTGTATTTCGGTCCAGGCAATGTTAGCAATCATATGTGGAGCAATATTGATATCAGATCGAGTGTATCTGTTCCCATAACGGTAGGTATAACAGTTTTCCGCACCGTATGTATCAATATGATATTTTAACAATTCAGGTGTGTACATAAGAGACTTACCTGAGATCAACTACCTGAGATAATATCCTAATTCTGTCATTCTTATTATAAGGGACACGGTCTGTCTATCTTTACGTTGTCATTCTGCTGGTATAAGACTGAAACTGATTGTTACATCCAGTCGCCCGTTAACACCACATCAATAATAAATTAACAACCTTCGTACTACTATTGATTTATCATTGTACAATCTACTTCTCCAATGGTTATTTCTACTTTCAATTGTATTATGGTTTCATGGAGACTTTCCCTAATACTTGACAACAACCTAATTATAAATCTCATTTTAAGTGACATTGCGCCAGAAGGTTAATAATAGTAATTGTCCTTATTTGAACTTAACAAAAATATTACTCAGAGAGATGTTCTGGAGACAAGTTATTTTAAAGCCTGGGTTAGATTCCACTTTGACTGAGATGCTCATGGAAAGGAGTTATTCTTTCGGAGCTACTATCTGTAATGAGGTCATTGTAACCTATTTTTAGTCTTTTAAATAAATGGTTTTTTTTAGAAATTCCTTGCTTCATATTTGTTTTTAATTTTTTTAAATCGCATTACCAATAGCATGGATTATTATCATCATAGAGTTGTCATAAAAAAATAGCCACTAACTTATTTCATTGCCCAGAAACAGTGAAAATAAATGGATTGAGTCCTTTTGTTTATTTCTATAATCCCATTGATGTTTGCAAAGTTTTTCGATCTTTAAAGGGAACTAAATTGCTAATATTCTCGACCTAGAAATTGACACAAATGGGCAATCTGTTTGACAGAGAATTACTTTATATCTCTGTCACAGATGACTGTCTTCAAAACGTGCATTGTGACATCAAGCGACGTCAGTCATTGGCTCAATGGCGCGTGCGTTGTTTACGTTCACGAACTGCTTCGGGCAAAATGATGTCTTTTACTCATTTTAATACCCATTTACACTAAATAGGAAATATTTTTTAACTACAAATACTTCAAACGTCTTAATTTATTTATCTTATACTTCAAAATAATGTTTTAGAATTTATTTTGTCGGAGGAAAAACCTTAATACTGACGACTCATTAAAGCGGAAATTTCATATTTTCTAAGAAAGTCAAAACATAATTCTTTCTATGTCTTTTGCTCAAAAGGTTGTCAACTACTACTATACGATCATGGGCAATATTTCACAAACATAAAAATCCTTGATATAGAAAATAATAACACAATTACTTGAATTACCTCCCTTGTTTTCCCATTCCCCTCCATGCAATGGCGATCTTCAAACGTTTGAATTTGAAGTTGAAAATGATATTTTTGCCAATTTCTGAACTGGCAATAGTGAATTATAGGATTATTCTTTAACAAGATAAGACTGTTTCTAGATACAATCTATTTTAGGGCTTTATTTTAATATATTTTAAAAATATAACTACAAGATATGAAATTGCCGTTTTAAGTCGCGTCGTAGTCATCCCCATCATTGATTATAGCGGCCAAGCGAATATTCACTGCTGATCAGTGTGACAAATGGGTAGTAACACATATAATAATTATATGAATGTATACAAATTGATTTGCATTCAATGGTCTCTATTTTTACTGTAATTTCTAATCGTATGTTTTCGTCGAAGTCTCAATCAAATGGCAATCTCTAGCGTCTGGTTATTCCAGTATACATCGATAGGAATATAGGGTCAGGACTTGTGGAATGTATTTAGCCTCATTCTTCGTGTTGCTTGTTATAAATGGCGCTCGCTGAAACGCATTATGGATATCAAATATCTTAAATATTGGATATCGGAAGCCCATCTTTTCCCATTGATTTAAATTGACAAATAATTCGTGTTTTCAATGTCTAAAATTTGGATGATAATGAGTTAGAGACTTTGCTACTTAAATACTATCATGCATCAACGTGTATTGTCTGCAATTAGCATAATTTATTAATTATATGTAATACTGCTATTTACGGGTATCTAGTTTATAAATTACTTTTTAAAAACAAAATAATTTGAAATGTGTAACATATTAAATTAGCCCATTATTTAGCTGGATAACTAATGCTACGAAATTGCAACAATAGAGGTAATTAGAATTGTTAAATTTATAGGATTAACCAGTTGATGGTAATATTATCGTAAGAAAACTGGTTAGGCTGTAAAGGTTCTGGTTTAGTAGGCAAGTTTTCCTACTTACCACCGTGCGTTTTGTTTGTCATTAACGCCCACAATATTGCTAAAAGTGTCCTCTAAGGAAAGATAATTATGGATATGCATATAGAAATTTAAATCATTTCGTGTCTATCAAATATTGTTCGTTGTCGGTGACTATTGACGATACGTTGGCCCAGATGAATACTCCGACTCTCCAGTAAACCCATTTCTTTACACTCTAGCTCGTATGTCAATTTGCGAAAATGGAAGACTCCGCGTTTCATATTTTTGCTAATTCTTTTAATATCGCGAACGATTACATGAACGGTTCGGTTGACATTAGTGTCGGGTTTAGGGACCAGAGCACGATGACTATATTCTTGGTAATTAAACTGGGGATAACTGGATGGCACTATTGACACAAGGCGGTTACCCTGATAAAAAAAAGGCAACATACCTTTTTGTCTACATTAGTCGAAATTTTACTTTCGTGACACCGGTGTCAATATCCTATTGACTTCGCCATATGAATTGCAACCATGACCTTGATATCTTGGATTAAAGGTCCGAGACATTCTATCTTCTTCAAAAGACATTTCCATTTTCGTGGTTGGTTTTTAATATTTCCGTATTATTGTTAAACGACTAATTAGCATGAATAACATAACAATTTTATTGTACCAAGTTTTGATAAAAAATCCTTTATGTCGTTGCAAGGAAGCGTCGGGGGTTAATTTCATCCACAGAAGCCCCAGGTGTAAGAAAAGAAACAATGTCGAGCGACGAAAATATGATCAGACTTTATGATTTAAAAGCTTATAGAGAAAACTAACGTGACGTTTGACACAGATTCTATGAACAAACATATTTTTTTAAAACAGTGTGTATGTTGTGGTATATACGAAATGCATTTGTAGCGACGTTCCATGAAGTGTGGGCTATCGCAGTTAGTTAAGACGTTTGTCTAATCAGGAATAACAATGCCACAGTTCGTTCTTTACATTTTATATATCCATCTGCTTATATATGGTATATTGCATAATAAAGTCCAACCTCATCCGGTCAGACTCGCTAGGACGAGTCTGCTGATGTTAATTACTACATGTTCTACCCGGAATCTGATGAAAATCTGCCTTAACGGTTTCCCAGGATTTCTTTTATAGCATCTATATGGCCATCACCACAGACTAGGATATTCATGATCCTGGACCTGTGCAATTAATGATGTAATTGGTTAAAATCCAGATGATACAATTAGTAAATTTCCAATCACCTATGATCTGGTGATATTTTGTTTACGCATAGAATCAGCTATGTTTTGGATCTATAACTATTTTCAGTGTCAACTTGTCACTCATGGTTTTAGTGCATATTTATTACAATTAGCCAAAGACATTAATTAATACAATATAATGTCATCATTAATTAATTATAAGAGCAAAAGTTCTAACAATATTGCTACAGTAATTGAAAGCATTAAGAACAATTTCTACGTAGATGACTGTCCGAAGTCCGACAATAACGCCGGGAAATCTCGGTGATCTTTCCTACTTTTCATATATTTGTGGCTTCTGCATGAAGAATTTTGTTGACGTTTCAGTATAGAATGGCAAACGAGTGTTTATATATATATTTTCTGCCAGGGTTTGATGAATATTTATGATTTCTGAGTTTAAGACTCAAGGATAAAATGACATGAATTCCAGAAATGACCTACTAAAATTACTTCACAGTCTGTAGATGGCTTTCCCTTTGCAGATTCAAGACCCTTCATTATTGATGACATGTTTGACTCTTTGGTGTAAGGTTTTTAAAGAAATGCCGTATGCCAAGACATGGAGTTATTTCCCCTGTACCGATCATCATCAATTTTAGAAGTCCGTTTTACTACAAGACAGGTATTTATATTAGTAATGAATTTATAACGAGAAATGTTTGGTGTTTTTTAGACCTTTTTAATTAAAAAAGTAAAAGTTATTAATATCGAGAGATATTATGTCAAAAATGATTTGGATAATCCCAATCCGACACGGCTTGCCAGGGTCTGGGTTGCTTGTAAGTGAAAGTATATTGAGAATGACAAGCATTAGGCCGTCACTAAACAACACATGCATGTCACTAATAGCGCAGAACTTCAACCGACGAATCTTTTGCTGATACCTAAGCCTGCACCTATCTTTTCTCGGCCAAGACCGTGATCGAACCCAGTGTATCCTAGTTAGTGACCCAGCAACGGTATATATGGGCATGAGCGTCACACATGGTTTGGAGGGGTCCGGCTTGGTCCGACCCCCCACCCCCCCAAAAAAAAATCTGGCAAAATAAAGTGCCCGAAATCCAATAAAACACTAATTTTAGGACTGGAATAGCAGTAAAACACGTTTGCTGACGTCAAATATTCCCAAATTTTCTTGGGGGTCCATGCAAGGTCAGTTACGCTTCTTCGCCACCTTGATGAAATCTGACGCCGCTGTCGGCAAACGTGCTTCGAGCATTTCTAGTTTTGTTGCCCAAACTGTCATCGATCCCTAATAAAACACTAATTTTAATTGAATACCACGAATTTGTCCTGAGTTGACTATGGATTAAAACATCGATTATTACTTGTGAATGCAACTGCAACAGTGTGATTGGATGGTTGGGATTTCGGTTACAAAACCATTGGATACTTTTGGAGTTGCTTACGCAGGCTAGAATAGCAGAAAACGCATTTGCGGTGGGTCAATTTTCTCTAGGAGAGTGAGGCCCCCATAGCCCGCGACGATTGACTAGTTGTTTGGAATTTCGGTCAGCCAGGTAGGCTATATTGGACCAAATTGAAGTTGCTGCATTCACAGGCTGGAATAGCAGGAAAACGCGTTTGTGGCACTTAAATTTTGAAAATTTTCTCCCACCGGTCCCGTCTTCGTAGATGTAAACGATTGATTGGAATTCAAGTTAGCCACCTTAATTAGGCTATATTAGACAACTTTGAAGTTGCTTTTTTCACGGGCTGAAATGGCAGGAAAAGATTATTGCAGCCGTCAAATATTCCAAAATTTTCAAATGCAGGGGGGGGGGGCATGTAACGGGACTGTCTTTTGTGGCTCGCTAAAGAGCTCAGAACAATCCTACTGTGGGTTCGACTCAGTAACTAGCATTCGACCGAAAGAATGACACAAGACATTAATTAATAATCAATATAAGTTTTATTTATATCAACAGGCCACATACACATAAACGGTAATAATAAATAAGTAAGACTAAGAGTAAGACTGCTACAGTATTACTAAGTCTAAAGTAAAATATATTTCTAATGCCAAGGATACCGCGGATACGGTAATATTAATAATATGTTGTTAATATATTTAATTATATGACAATAGTATAGAATAGTTTAGTCTTAGGACTAAATCAAGACTTGGCTAAGTTAGCTTAGTCAAGTTAAAGTTACTAATGTTAGGCTAGTCAATATGTGGCTAAATATGTGGCTATCGCAGTTATCGGTAGACTAGACTCGTTATAGTCGTAAGCGCCGCGAATAATAATTAACCGGCTATAAAATATATAATGTCTTAATATTCAGACTGACTCGTTTCTTACCATTAAATCTTCCATGGTTTGGTATGCTTAGTCTTAAATAGACTAAATGTTCTACTGTTGATCACTGTCTAATAATTAGCAGACGTGAAAATGAGCCAGGGCATAGTGCGCCGAAACACCCGAACGCGGCTGCTTATATAACCTTCCATAGATATCACGTGACTATATTAACCAATCCCGGTCGTCCAATAGGAACGCTTGACGAGGCGCGTGCTCGTCTTCCAACAGTTAACATAGCGGTAAATGGAAGCGGTGAATCTTAACCTGTTTCGACTAAATATGTAAGTAAAATACACTTTAATGTAAGTTATAAAAGTAATTAATGTACAAGGAATTCATTAAAGACATTGCAAATTACTGACAATATATACTTATGGTGAAAATAGACTAAATTCCACCATGGAAGTGCACTTCCGGTTTAACGTGACAACGAGACCGGCGAAAGGCCTAGATGTAAACAAAAACAAAGCGAGTAAAATGATAGCTAGCTATGTCTAATCATTCATAGAATTACAGTCTATTTCTATGGTCTAATATAATAACCAGTACCAATTAATACGAAATATTTGGATAATAAATGTATCTATACTCTATACAATAATGTTGTCATTTATGAGCTGAATTTTATTCATAACAGGCACAAGGTAAGCCGCGCTTTTTCGCCTCTCGAGGACGACCGGCGCCGTCAAATATTCCAAAATTTTCTTAGGCGGGGTGGGGTCCACAAGGTAAGCCACGCTTCTTCGCCTCTCGAGGAAGACCGGCGGCGCTGTCTGTGAACCCGAATTTTTTTCGGGCATTTCGGATTTTGCCCCCCCCCCCCTTAAACTTCATCGACCCCGTACGCCTATGTGCATCCTCATAAACTAAAGTTATATGATCACCCCCAGTGGGAGGATGACCCTCCCACACTCTCCCTATTACGTTACATCAGCTGCTGCCTCCGGCCTCACAGATTGTCAACATTTTATATAATTTCATTTGCGGACGCCCCCCCCCCATTAATATTTCACGGCTACGCCTTTGTATCTGTATATGGGAGTGGTCAAAGAATTTTAAAACAAATATCCATCCCGTTCATATTTCGGTTTCTTGAGTATGTTAAATAAGATATCAGACATTTTCGGATAAACGCGAATGGCGGCCAGCGGCTTTCGATACATAATAATATGTCTATATCCCCTCAATGATCTTGTGCTACCCATTGGAGTTTCCGCTGTCAGCGGGGTTGTGAGGGCAGGAACATGGTGACCCATGGGATTTAACGTCCTAGTCGTCTGCTCAAACTGGGCTAATGAAGACGGGCATATGTCATACACATCATAAACACGCTGCCTCTAGCTACCTACGCGTTGCTTGTGTATGACGACATACAGTGTGCACATTCTGAACAATGTACACGCTACCTGCGGAGAAGTAAATGCTAGCTACGTGCTACGGCCTACTTTTATATCGAACTCCAACAACCAATCTTTTACGTTCACGCCAATGTGTATACGGAACTTTGGTTTGTCGTTCCATTCGAACGAATAGTCGGCTGTCCTTGTCAGGCCCTCCATCCTACACCACTGACAAGGGGAACCCATAAATTTGGACCATAAATAAGGCGGGGGAACAAAAACAACACATATTTATATCACTGAGTAGGATGTGTGAGGCAAACTAGAATAGATTTGTAGCATACCACAGCCATGTTATGACACCGGTTGAGCATTTATGGCTATAACGATAAATCAACATTGAAACCACGTGAATATCTCCATGTCGTCCTCTTCATTTAACCCTTATGTAAAGGTCGGCCGGTATAGGAAGATCAGATTTTACCACTCCCTGTGCAGGACACCAGAATTCATAAAAGATGACTTTTTCATATAGAAATAACCTCCCCAGTCGGCCTTATTTAGCAAAGCAGTCTGACACATGCATCACCGTATCCTAGTAACTGTTCCACAACGTGTGTGATTTCGAATCTCCGGTTGTATGTTATAAGGAATAGATGCGCCTGTCCAATCTAAAGACCCCTACGCGCAAGCGAATTATTGAAATAAATTAAACAGTATGTTGGTCCCGAAATGACCTAGTTTGTGTCGAGTGGACGTTAAACCCGATCTCCCCCCCCCTCTCTCTCTCTCTCTCTCTCTCTCTCTCCTCTTCTCTCTCTCTCTCTCTCTCTCCACATAATGTATATCGTGTTGGAGTAGTGAAACTCAATATTTGACTGTCTTGCAGACCGGACGTGCTATGACAATTGTTATGCGGCTATTTATTGGTACTAGACAAATTTCTACACCTCTTCCAGATCTTAGTGTAGTAAAAACAAGTAAACCGAAATTTTGAAATATGAGAAACGAAACGAAAAGGACGGGAGTTTTAATCAGATTGTATAGCTTATACGCTCACACCAGGGATCGAAACCACAGCCGCAAGCTAGAGGTGACCGGCCAGCTAGAGGTAGAAGCACAGCACTCTAGACCACTAGGCCATCCCAAGCCCCGGACCATACATTGTTTGTAATAAAAACATTTATTTCAATACAATATAATGACGATATGTTTTGACAATTATTCGTTTGGGGCAATTTTTACTTGTGCAAAATATCAAAGAAAACTGCAAGTGTAGCGGAGATCGATGTATTCTAATATGAATCATTGATACGTGCAACGAATTTGTGACACGTCCCGTTATAAGTAACAATGTTGCGCCATTCAAGACTTCTAAGTAAAGTATTTTTTAATATTTTATTATAGGGGCATTATGGAAGATTAGATAAAGAGTTGAAATATAGGCCTGGCCTCGACCATAATTACTAAAGTGGGTCCGATAATAAAATATAGTCTCGATTATCCATTTTTGGTTTAAATCAGCAATGAGCGTTAAGCTGCAAATCGGATTCAAATCTAGTGAAAATGTGACAAATAAGATGGCTTCGAGAGTTCTTTAAGGTCTTTTCATGTTAAAAATTAATGTCTAATTCATAGTTTATATAACATTTCAGGCCCAAAGAAAGACTTGTAATAAGCAGATTTAGATCTTGCATAATATATGTTAAAATATTTATGTTATTCGTACAGTAAAGCCCCAATCACACCATCCTGGTTGCGCTACGGTGAGCAAACTTAGGAATCCTTGACGAAACCGTAGATAAACCGGGTACGACTGGTTTCCTGCTAAAATAGTCTCGGTTCGCCACGCTTTCAGAGCCGGACTAGACCCGGAAGAATTTGAGTGAAATGTGTGTCAAGGCGTTAGAGGGGCGATCAAATCGTTAAGAAATACAGAAATTTCAACAGAATTACTACAGCACTCTAGATTTGAATTGGGTTACAAAATGCCCAAATCTTTTTTTTAGCTGAAAGATTAATTCTATTTCAGTGTGATATCTTGTGAAATCGGTTTAAGGGGTCGGTGAGGACGAATTCGTTAGTACTTTTCAATGTCAACACTTAATTGAACATCAAAGCGCTATTAATAATCGACATGCTACTGTTTCGTATAAAGCCCCATATCATATACACCCTGTAATTGCTTTAAGACGTGTGGATTGGGCTGTTGGCCTTTGTGACATACTCTACAATCAATAGAAAAATTGAAAATAGATGAAAATATTTGATGTCTGGTGTCGCCTGCCTGTCGTGGTTATTGTCACTTTCACTCTCCAAAAAGCCTAGTGGCCATTGTACAACACGCACAATTACAAATGGCGGCTGTGATCGGCTGGTTCTTCTGTAGAGATTCTTGGGTGCAATTCCTCCCCCCACTTGCCCCCTCAACACACCCAAACTCGTTCACCCCGAATATCATCAGCAAATTATCAATAAGTATATTCAAATTCATTCTTTATCGTGTAAAGACAACCACTTTTCCTGCACCAGTTCACCTACCGTATTAATACTTTAAACTAACTAATATAGTATGTGAAATGTCAATTCTTTACAAATCTCTTACATGAACCTCATTAAACACCAATATATTTCAAGGAAAGCATATGAAACATGATATTGCTGTTTTAAATTTTAAAGGATTTATTATACTGTGTACATGCATATAAGTATAAGATATATAAAAAATATCGTTCGACTTTATATTGTAGAAATGAATCATTTAAGTTCCCTGATTAGAATGTCGGTATTCACTCAGCTTCTTATTGGAGAAAGCAAACCTTGGTATTTTAAATCACCCCCGCATGGATAATAACTGTTATTGATATTGTATTGCATTGAAGAATTATACCCCGAATATTTAGAATTATATCGTCAATATAACGTATTCTACAATACCAATATTTACTGGAAAATATATTCGTATTTAGAAATATAACCCTTATCAATTGTTAATGGCATCATTTAAAATTTGGATACGATGTGTAGAATATGCATATCTATAGCATATCTTCTCTTTTTGCAATAATTTTGGAGATTTCGTCGAAAACGAAATCTCTTGTCGGTTTTTGTCTGTGATTAGTTACAACTATATAACCAACAATAACTGAAATACCAGTATTTAACTGAAAATACATTCCATTTTACTCGACTTTATTTTAGTTTTAAAACCGGGGTATTTCGAATTATCTCACTGGTCAATAGTAATGACCACTATAATACCAGTATTTAATGGACGTAACGCTGTGTTCTTTGGTACATCAAAGTCGGTCTCAAAGCAGATATTAATTTACATCGAATATTTATTGTAATTTCTAATCCTTTATGCCTGCTTAGTTCAATTAATTGTTTGTCTTTGTTCATTACAAATGGAGGGGGTGGCCTAGTGGTCTAGAGTGCCGCGCTTCGACCTCTAGTTGGCCGGTCACCTCTGGCTTGCGACTGTGGTTTCGATTCCTGGTGTGAGCGTATGTGGCATGGAGATAGGGGCGCCTTCTCAACCTCGTGGGTTTCCTCCGGGCACTCCGGTTTCCTTGCACTGCTAAAGACCCCTACGCGCAAGCGAATTATTGAAATAAATTAAACCGTATGTTGGTCCCGAAATGACCTAGTTTGTGTCGAGTGGACGTTAAACCCGATTTCTCTCTCTCTCTCATTATAAATGGCGCCCGAAATGACGTCGTGATTTTACGTTTTGTGAAACTTGTTTTTAATTTACTGATATTAGTTCTTAATTTACTAGATATTTGTTTTTATCGTTTGTTGATGGATATATTTGTGATATTTTCATTTGGCACTATTGCGAACATCAACATGTATTTGGCACAATATAGCCCAGTTGGTACTGGCGTGCCATAAATCACCATTTTATTTCTTTTTGCGTTCATTATGATTTACTAATCTGTGATACATGTACTTGTTTTTATCTTATGTGTATAGATACATTTGCGATATTTCTTTTTGTTTGTCCTCACAGCATCAGCATATTATGTTTGGCGCGATATATTCTGGGGTGCCATTAAACAACATTTCGTATCATTTTTGATCCGAGTAGCTATCATCGTTGATATTCTGCTAGAATATCGAAACAGTTGTAGCACTTAACTATCATTTCTCTCGCCATTAATAAGTTGTTGACGAGGCTGATGTTAACAGAGTTGAAATGGGACTTAAAGGGGCGTTTTTGATCAATCAGTATCCGAATTCTGATTCATATAAATATATTTTATAATCAGAGCAATGAAGTTTTGAAATTTTTCACTAATGAATTTAAATTCCTTCGGTACTTTTATATAGTGACAAATCGGGAATTGGATTTCAAGTTTGGTGGCATATAATATTAAAAATGAATTCCGGTTCTGATTCGCTTCAACCATCTAAAACCATGGTTTTAATTCACTCCCAAATTATATGTATCTTAGGTGCTTAAGTTAGCAAATACAATGATGTTAGAAAATATGCAAGTAAAACGTTTATTGGCCAAACGAATTGAGTTGACATCACAGAAAATGAAACAGAACCTTGTTTCTTGCCTTTAGTTACAGACTAGTTATTTGAAGGTGAATTTGATTATGCCAGTTTAAAGTGTATGAACACGAAAGTAATTGACTTTAGGCATAATACCCAGCATAATTTTATTTTTGAAAGATTTTCCATAAAACATCTATATTCAATAGTCACCTATACTTAACAATTAAAACGTAACTAGTTCAAAATAATAATGTATCGGAATAATAGCTACAATTTACGATCCGAATAATAACAGGGTGCTTCTTCTGTTAAAATAGCCTAAAGTATTGTAAAGAGTAGAACAACAATTACGGGAAAGTATGTTATCGATATGCACATTCTCTACACTCTTATCCAAAAACAGCCCTATATACTAATCGACAAGAGCGTTTGTCTTTTGACATTTTATAGATATCTACACATCATTTCAAAAATTTAAATGATTTCATTCAAAGCTGAAAAGTTAAGGATAATTGAAATTTTGACAAAACGATTTTACTAATCACCGACAAGAGCGTTCTCTTTTTTTCTTTTGTCTATTTCATGTATCCATAATTTTGTTATTTTTTCAGCAAATCATTTAAATTTTGGGTATGATATGTATGGACATCTGTAACATATCGTTTCTTGTCGGTCACTTCTTGCAATAATTTACAATATATTCAAACAAAAGTCCACGTTCTTATAACACTTTTGATTTGGAATATCTACATTGAAATCGACCAACAATCTCCTCCAATGCATCGTTATAAAATTATCAGAGAGTAAATTAGTTTTGTTATTCAATATGGCGTCATGATGTGCGTGAAGAAATACATGTTTAAGTGAATGTTTAACGGTTTATTGACAAACGTCAGTTAATTCGATCATTGAATACACAGGAGTAAATCAACTACTATGTGCCAAGACATCTCATGATGGTGTTATGTTTAACTTGTATAAATAATCGTCTTTGTTAAACTATTACCGAATCGTAAAGTAATAGCCCTACGTCTACTCTTTAAGAGAGCTACGGGAACTTAATCGAGAGACCATCGAGACGAAGCTGAAGTGAGGAATCGGAGTGATTTTAAAGCTCCTGTTTGATGTAGCATTAGATATGTATTTGTAGTGTTATTTTTGCCGTATCATATAAGACTATTTTATCTTAATGGTGTCCTGTTATGTCCTATGATGAAGAGAATAACTTTTAAATGACATTACTATCGAATACTATATCCACCGGGTTGAAATAATGTTCATGTTTTAACCGTTCACCTCAAATACTAATTACGGTTGTATTTTAAGTGCTGCTTATGCATTAAACAGCATAATAGAAATGCATGCAAATACTACGCCAGTTCCAGTTGCTCATTGCGGAAACGCCTTTTAAAGCCGACGTAAAAGATATTTTGTGTCGAACATAGAATAATCTTCGGGAAAATAATCTCAAAGTGTTTTAGACCACATCCTTCGAAAACCATCTCTATTTACGTGAACTACCAGAAGTCGATATCTACAGAATCTTCAATAGAGATACAAAATCTCCATCAGAAAGCGTCGTCTTGAAGTTTATGACTAGTCTCCATCGACTATAAATAGAAATGAAATGAAATGGGGTTTAACGTCCTACTGTTTTGCTCCTAAACTGGGCAAATGCAGACGGTCATACGCCATACAGTGTGCTATGAGGGAAATTTTGCCCGGGCATCGGCGCTACGGCCTACTCTTATATCGAATTCCAACTGTCAGTGGATCTTTTACGGGCATGCCGATTTGTACACGGGACCTCGGTTTTTCGTCTCATCCGAACGAATAGACATCTGTCCTTGTCAGGCCCTCCTAACTGTATCACTGACAAGGGGTAACCAAGCCGGAAAATTTGGATGAACTTATCAGCCAATGCAGGGATTTTTAGGCTAGCGAGCCAGCGTCTTACCCACTTAGCCACGTGATCCCGGACTATAAATATAGAACAGAAGTACGTTATAATAAAGCTATAATTATATAAATTGGAAAACATAAATTGCTGAACAGGGTGCGAGGGGTATACAATATTTTAAACAATTTCGGAGTTCTAAACAAAGGTCGCTTGATTTAAGGCTGCATCAGCTCGAGAAAAAAAAAATATTTTGTGTATTAAAATTCTTTCGAATGATAAAGAAGATGGAAAGAAATGGGTTTAAACGTCCTTCTGTTCTCACTACTGGTATAATGAAGACGGACATACACCATACAGTGCGCTATCAAGAAAGTTTTGGGTGGGTTTACATGCACGCCAATGTGTACACGGGACCTCGGGTATTCGACCTATCCGATCGACTAGACAGCTGTCTGTGTCAGGCCCTCCGCCCTGATCTACCGACAAGGGAAACCACGTCGGAAAATCCAGATGAACTTTCTCAGCAAACCCACGACCTTCCGACTAGCGAAACAGCGTCTTACTCACTTAGTCACCGTGGCTCCAAGGGGGAAATAGTCCCTGGGTGACTAACGGTGATTAAACGAGTCTCTATGTGTATGTGGAAAATCTGAATAACTGGAGATTTTTTTTTTTAATTCAGTGACCCCAAACATGAACCATTAATGGAATCGATGTATTTTTACTTTTGCAAAAAAAAAACATGGCCATTCATATCGGATCTACAGTGATATCACACCAGATGCATAATGCATATTGTAGTGTAAGTTGCTGTGAGTGGGTCTGTGTTAGGACTTCTGATAACCTTGCGTGTCAAAGGGCATCCTCGAAGGAATACATCTTCAAGTTAGACATGTCATCTTAAGAACGTCTGAATATTTTAAGATGGCGTAATGAACATCCGAGTGAGTAAATACTGACGACTCAAACAATATCCATAATCTCCTCTCAACGACAGAAATGTTGATTCGATAGCAATTTAATATTCCTGTCGGCCGTTACAATAATACAGATTCGTCGTCAACGCCAGGGGTGAATAAACAGTCGCATAATCAGTTTAGCCTTCATAGGTCATCGATATCCTATCAGACTCCACTTCAACTAATACTAGTCCTCTCGTGCCGGATATCAGCCACTTCACGTGATTGTCGTGCACATTTAACCACCATTTAGTCGGTAACGCCCCCTGTAATGGACGCCATTGTTTTTGTAGCTTTATGAATGTGAAGTAAAGACCATATTTGGGTGGATTTTGTTAGAAGCATTTTACATTAGAGCGAGGAGTTTACATAGGCTAAATCTGTTCCCAAATCCCCTTCAAATAATTTTTCAAACATTAAATCAATAATTATACTTTCATGAAACGCACATTAAACGCGGATGACATTAAAGACATTTTCCGGAAACAACTGCTTGTGAGGCTGTACGTTTCTTAAGTTACGCGAATCTTGAATCATTTAAATCTAGCGTCCGAAAAGCGTCATTCTGTTCGTGTTTGACCAGTTGAACAAATATGTTTTCAACAGGGTTACTTTAAAAAGAATGATAAATTGAAAATAAAATTGTTAAGCGCATAAACAATGGTCATTGTTCTTTTCAAGCGAATAATTATTTTACATTTTTCCGCTCAAATCAATAAAAAGCTACTAATATAATTTACTTCAATATCCCCTCATGCAAGTAGTTGTAATTTGTCTTCCAACGCTGAGAAAATATTTAGAAAGAAAACACGTGAAACAGAAGGGGACATAACCCGAATAAACTGCTTATTGATCTCATTGTGTTCTTTCGCTTCTTTACGCCCATTCAATCTGAATAAAGGCGACCGTATTCGTTATAAAATACAACACAATAAACAAACATATACCTTAGAAAGTGTTATTTTCCATTTTTATTCTCAAATGTTTTGGCTCATGTACTTTCATTCAGGGCGACTTGTCTTCCATTACCATGTGCTGGGGACTTTACTTTATGAGCGGTGCATCGTTTGAAGTCATTTCAGTGGCGCATGTCCAGAGGGGGTAAACTTGCCCCATACTGGGAGAGCTAATTGTCCACTATTGTATACAGTTCGTCCCTCGTGTCTCTTTGCTAGTAAAAGATGGTTAGATTTAATCAACTATGGCTGGAAGAAGATGTGCATGTGTTGTTTATCTCTGAACACTTCTCTAACTTATCACAACAACCCCCGGCGTTTACAGCCTGCCTTTATCATTTAACTATTGTTAGCAGGGAGGAACTCGCGAGGTTTCAACTTTCAATACTTTATAAATTTAATGTCTCGTGGCTATCGTTCACCGTGTAACATGTAAAGATCTAGTTATACAGGATAACCAGATTATCATCAGATAGTGTTATATTAAATCATTCCACACCCCTTACATCTGTTAAATGAAGGCCCCCTCTCTTGTAGAAAACTTTGACATAAGCCTACAAATTCATAATTTGTATTTTTTTTACCATAAATGTATAACGTGTGAATCGATAGATTAGTGATGATATCATGAGAACATGGCAGAATCGACTGGTTTATCACCAAAGAATAAAGTAACATGAAATTAACTGAGTTTACTGTCCTTTTTTTCTGTGCTTTATGGGCCAACGAAAACCCTGACAACCCTTACGGCCTACTCTTGTTTCAATTACAACTGCCAACGTGTACGCGGGACTTTGGTTTTACGTACCTTCCGAACGACTACTCTGTTCCTTGCCAGACCCGCGATTCTAGAGGATCGTTCTCATCTTATACCTGGATCAAAAAACAGGACTTTCTTGTCTGCGAGCCAGCGACTTACCAACGGCGCCTCCTTATCCCCTTTACCAGAGGACCAGATATGCCGAAGAAAATCCTACAATGTATTAGTTGAGTGCTTCTCTTTGAAACTATTATTTCAAATATTTAACAGTATTTCAATATGTTATACGTATTCTTTTTTTTATACAATATTACAGGTTAGCACGCTTTGGTGATACGAAGATTACTGATAATGACCTGGGGTTGAGGGTGCGGGTAGTTACGGAATTCCGTGACGTTGACTTTTAGAAGATCATTGGATGACTGTCGATTTTTGCATTGGAAGTGTTCAAGTATTGGTGCCTTCGCGGCGATTTTTGAGAGTTATTTTTGACCTCAGCGTATTCGTGGATACATTGTCAAAACACAGCCCTACCAGACCCCCTTAAACAGTCTCTAAACTTTGCTTTAAGGCAAAATTCAACAGATTTATTATCATAATACAGCTCTTTTCGTAGCAAATAGCAAGGGTTGTATTTTTTTGTGTCCATGTTTCAAGGGAGTTATGGTTGATTGTATACCAAACGGCACATCAAAGGGTTTGAAGTAAACACCGTGGTTGTTAGCATCCAAATACAGCATTTAATTGCTTTTAGGCAACTTTGTAGCGATGGTTTGGCGTAGGATGGTCTTGGAATGTGCATATACAAAGGGTTAACATATAATATAAAAACCTTTTGATTGTACGCTTTTAAACTCCGCGGACAATTTTTGATTTTATGGAATTTATCAGAAAAAAATTAAATATTTTCATATTCTCTGTTTTTATCCCTAATGTTATCTAAATGAGTCGACTTCTTCGAACAACTCGGAGCACAAACTTACGTTGTAATAACATCTGACAGTAAAATTTTCACGATGGATAATAACAACGATTACTTTTTCTGCTTAAAGAACACCATCATTCATATTTTTCAAACAACAGGTAACTAATTCAGCGAATAAAATCCGTTTCAATAGAGACAATATAAAGTTCATGAACGAGCCTTTGATCTTCGAATCTTTGTTCTGCTTGAAAGAGCTGAGTATTCAGGGTTAAAATTGAATATACTTATGAAATCATTTTTGCAAGGCATTGATACACGTGAGTTTAGTATTATAATAGTGTAGTTAACGGGGAAATTGTTAACTTCCTATATCATTATTGTTTGGAGACAAAATTACAAACAAATAAACGATTTATCAACAAAATTTGGTTTTAACGATAAGATTGAAAGATACAAAGAGGAAACGACGCGTATGATCTAAGCTAGAGTACATGGTTATATTAGTATGTTTTTCAGATCAATGTTTATTTGTAGTTATATTTGTGTGCTGACGAATTGTATTTTTGATCTTCTGGATATAAAAAAATAATATATATTTATTGTTACAAAAATAATTATATTCCCACAGACAAAAAGTACACATGAAATTGACAGTGACTTAATTTTTCAAGTAGTAATAAGCAGCATAACCTAACAAATTCGGGGGCAGTTAGCTGTTCACACATCTCCAATTCTATTGAAAGGAAATGAAATGAGGTTTAACGTAATAATGTTCTGCCCCAACTGGCCTAATGATGTTAAAACAATAATCTCGTACTGTATATATAGGAGATCCGACATTGGACTATTACATAAAGGTCTAAAAGTATCTATCTAAAAAGAAAAACAAACATGTTAAAATATTGAAATTAGAATATTCGACGATCTGTTTTCTTGTTTAACAAGCAAAACTACCTTTTGTAATCCTTATGGTAGAGACATAAAGTTTTATTAAGCAGATATTCGCACAGAACGGTCGTTGAGAATTATTGAGAGTATTTCACGTATTTTTATTCACGGTCTATTAGATTAATGTCGTCTTCTTCATTCGATCAACTTAATCTCCCATTCAGTAGTTGAGCGTTCTACAATCCTTAGATCCAGACGAACGTTGAAGAAACCATTCAACGAAGGTATTTCTCTTCCCGTGCCGTATTGATACGGGTTCGTCATGGTTGCGATCTTCGGAGCAAGCAATTAAAATAACGCCAATTTGCCTGCTAGCTAGTCAACATTAGGGTCGACCTCTCTGACAAGCAATGAGTGGTTATTTCCTTTTCATATACTCCTCTAATGATAGGATCAAAGTCGTCAGAATCAGTAACCCTCCCGTCCCTAATCATCACGCAGGGCGTAGCTGTCCAATTTTGACATTTCTACGATGTTTCCTAAAGCCAATAACTTTTATTTTTAATACAGCAAAGTGTCAAAGCAATTAACTTTACACCAATTTAACATTATCTGTGTATCGAAATTATGTTGTTAATGTAAAGGTTATTTGATGACTCAATCATTGACAAATATAGAGGGTAGAACATTGACTAACCCCGTCTTCCGTAACAACATAGTTTTCGCTTGAAATGCCCATTTATACGCAATATTATAAACTTGCACATTTACTATGACAAGTAAAATCATTCGTGCCTAGTCGTTCGGATGGGACGAAAAGCCGGGGTATTGTTTACACATTGGCGTATACGTAAAAGATCCCTTGGCAGTGGGAATTCCATATAAGAATGGGCCGTGTCGCTGCTGTCCAGGCAAAATTTCTCTCATAGCACACTGTATGGCGTATGCCCGTCTTCATTAGCCCGGGTTAGGAGCAGAACAGTGTAGGGCGCTAAACCCCATTCGGAATTAGACAATACAGTGTTGGTGTCAGATAATACTGCATGTGATAGAACTAGTTATGTTGATCCGTAACAAAGATTTAAAGAAACGGGAAGTGACGCAAAATAAGAAAAACACGAGTTATCCTTATACACGTGAAAAGTCCAGGGGAAGAACGATCAAAGTCAAATTTTTGTCTTTTCGCATAAAACACAAAACAGACTTTTGGACGAGGATGTTTCACACGAACAGAACGAGTGGGTTTAATTACAACTTCAAAATGATGTTTAATACGAATCATAATTACCAGTACAACTGACTTTAACTTTTCAGGCAAATTATGGTTAAATAAAGGGTGTACGATGAACTTGTATTTGTCCAGAAGGACATTTCAGACGGGCCATGGTTCGATGGGACTCCGATCGTATTTACCTGAAATTTATTGTTCCACAAATACCTTATTCACTTTGCTACCAGATTGCAGCATTAACTGGGGTTCGCGGACAAAAGCACTTTGATCGTTCTTGCCATGGACTCTTCATGTATACTATTCAAAAAAAGTAGGGGATATTTGATTTTTAAGTGTTATTAAAGTCACCTAATGAAACTGACGAAGAAACAAATGACAAAATGAAATGAAGTTCACATTCATCGATTTATTCCAAATGATCGTTAGACTAAGTAAGGCACAGACTGGCCATTATAAGGGTAAAATGATACCCGGGGTCAAACAGCAAAGTTACCACGGCATCACAACAAAGTCAGTAACGGGTAAATCCTCCTCTGTTTGCCAAACAAGCATTGATCCGACGTGGCATACTCCTAATGAGACGTCTAAGGTCATTTTGGTCCAGATTGTCCCATTCCTGTTGCAACGCAGCAGCAAGTTCTTGGACATTGGCAGGACGTTGTTGACGTTGACGTAACCTCTGTCCAAGCATGTCCCAGACATGCTCGATGGTAATGTGGTGATGTTCTGTTGTTGGAGGTAACCTGTAACGATCCTGGCCCTGTGACATCTTGCGTTGTCATCCTGGAAGTTGAAAAGGCGGCCATGACGTCGTGCGAACGGCAAAACATGGACTGCCAAGATGTTGTCCCGGTAGTACTGGCCTGTAACACGCCCTGCAACAACATGTAAAGCCGTTCTTCCAGCAACAGTGATGCCTCCCCACACCATAACAGAACCACCCCAAATCGATCATGTCTGATGACGTTAACGTCTTGGAAGCGCTCGTTTCGACGACGCCACACCCTCCTACGTCTGTCCAAAAAATCAACAGTGAACCTTGACTCATCTGAAAACATCACATTGCTCGATTATCCCAGTTATGACGATCCCTACACCAACGACGTCTTGCCTGAATGTGATGATCTCTCAAACAAGGGATCACGCGAGGACGTCGGGCGCGAAGGTGACCCCTATGCAATCGATTCCGAATCGTCTGGCCACTCACTCTCACACCAGTGTCTGTTTGAAGACGAGCGCTGATCTGATTTGCTGTGATGACACGATTTTTCAAGGCCAAGGTACGGATAAATCGATCCTGGGCTTGAGTTGTCGCCCTTGGTCGACCTGAGCTTGGTCTGTCCTGTACAGATTGTGTATCACGGTATCTGGACCATAGCCTGCTTATGACAGACTGAGAAACATTCATCGTCCGCGCCACAACCGCCTGTGTTGTGCCGATCTGTAGCATGCCAAGGGCACGTAACCTTTCATTTTGGGTAAGCCGACGCATATCAAAATTTGTTTTCTGGTCACTAAAACAATTAAACTGATGTTTCCACCCTGGAATTCAATGCCACAATGACTGTAACATTCAAAGTCAGAGTCGTGCAAATCTTGGGTTGGACCCCCATGATGATCCCATGCATCACCTGCATTCCATGCGGTAGCTATTGGTGCGTTTGGGCGTCACATGTAACTGGAAATGTTTCTTCTGTTAGGTTCTATAGTGACTTTTTTCGTAGTCATTTGCATATTTTAGTATTATGCCCCCAAAATCAAATATCCCCTACTTTTTTTGAATAGTATATATTACCGACTGAAGTAGTGAGCGATGACGGATACCCGGTCGATTTCATTCCCTTGTGTTTGTTAATTCTATACAAAACATCTTCAGCGATAATCAAAGTAAATTCCGGTAACCGTTTAAATGTAGAAACACCACATCATGTAGATTACAAATAGCAATTCTGCATTATTCCAAACATAATTGCAAACTTGAAGCCTATCCGGATTGAATTTTAAGCCTGATTTGCACATTTGAAGCCCCTTTGTCACTCTCTGTTTCTAGGGGGTGTTATTTTAGAGTAATTTTAGTATGTCGAATGAGTAGTAACTCCTGCTCCTGAAATCAACGTCTGCGGTAGGATACGCTTACTCTTTCCAAAACACCACATAACACTTCCCTTGTTAACTATATACCCATATATTTTTATACAAGACCGAATACTTCTAAATAGAATAAACTTTTTTCAATTCAAGCAAACAATCAATAATTGTAAAATTATGTATGTTTCTAAATATAATACTTAACAAATTTATGTCCATTAACTAAGAAATTAAAAGCCTCCATCTTGTAAATATGTAAATAACCTATCACTCATATGTCATGTATTTGATGTGAGTTGTGAATAAAGTTCTGTTCTGTTCTGTCAAGAGTTCGCATTCCTATCCAGTATTTGTTTTATTTTTCTAGAAGTACACAAAATTCCACAGAGGTAATAATTCAATTAATTGTTTTTGCAAGAACTTTTAACAGATCGAATGAGAATTTAAAATTTTCGCAGTATTTGATCAATAAAATAGACTGATTGTCGTTTTAAGAGCGCATACCAAATTGCTTTTTGTGATCCACGTGGTCGAGGAGACAGAAGTAATTGTAAAAAAAATCTTAACTTTAGTTTATTTACGGATCTATCGGATTAAACTATAACTATTGCTTAAAATGTGTAATTAGAGAATTAATAAAACAAGGGATTGTACAGACTGAATTTTTTTTATTTTTCTCGCTTTCTCTTCTCAAAATTGACCGTGTATATATACTATTCAAAAAAAGTAGGGGATATTTGATTTTGGGGGCATAATACTAAAATATGCAAATGACTACGAAAAAAGTCACTATAGAACCTAACAGAAGAAACATTTCCAGTTACATGTGACGCCCAAACGCACCAATAGCTACCGCATGGAATGCAGGTGATGCTTGGGATCATCATGGGGGTCCAACCTAAGATTTGCACGACTCTGACTTTGAATGTTACAGTCATTGTGGCATTGAATTCCAGGGTGGAAACATCAGTTTAATTGTTTTAGTGACCAGAAAACAAATTTTGATATGCGTCGGCTTACCCAAAATGAAAGGTTACGTGCCCTTGGCATGCTACAGATCGGCACAACACAGGCGGTTGTGGCGCGGACGATGAATGTTTCTCAGTCTGTCATAAGCAGGCTATGGTCCAGATACCGTGATACACAATCTGTACAGGACAGACCAAGCTCAGGTCGACCAAGGGCGACAACTCAAGCCCAGGATCGATTTATCCGTATCTTGACCTTGAGAAATCGTGTCATCACAGCAAATCAGATCAGCGCTCGTCTTCAAACAGACACTGGTGTGAGATTGAGTGGCCAGACGATTCGGAATCGACTGCATATGGGTCCCCTTCGCGCCCGACGTCCTCGCGTGATCCCTTGTTTGAGAGATCATCACATTCAGGCAAGACGTCGTTGGTGTAGGGATCGTCAGCACTGGGATAATCGACGCTGGAGCAATGTGATGTTTTCAGATGAGTCAAGGTTCACTGTTGATTTTTTGGACAGACGTAGGAGGGTGTGGCGTCGTCGAAACGAGCGCTTCCAAGACGTTAATGTCATCAGACATGATCGATTTGGGGGTGGTTCTGTTATGGTGTGGGGAGGCATCACTGTTGCTGGAAGAACGGCTTTACATGTTGTTGCAGGGCGTGTTACAGGCCAGTACTACCGGGACAACATCTTGGCAGTCCATGTTTTGCCGTTCGCACGACGTCATGGCCGCCGTTTCATCTTCCAGGATGACAACGCAAGATGTCACAGGGCCAGGATCGTTACAGGTTACCTCCAACAACAGAACATCACCACATTACCTTGGCCAGCACTGAGTCCCGACCTCTCCCCCATCGAGCATGTCTGGGACATGCTTGGACAGAGGTTACGTCAACGTCAACAACATCCTGCCAATGTCCAAGAACTTGCTGCTGCGTTGCAACAGGAATGGGACAATCTGGACCAAAATGACCTTAGACGTCTCATTAGGAGTATGCCACGTCGGATCAATGCTTGTTTGGCAAACAGAGGAGGATTTACCCGTTACTGACTTTGTTGTGATGCTGTGGTAACTTTGCTGTTTGACCCCGGTTATCATTTTACCCTTATAATGGTCAGTCTGTGCCTTTCTTAGTCTAACGATCATTTGGAATAAATCGATGAATGTGAACTTCATTTCATTTTGTCATTTGTTTCTTCGTCAGTTTCATTAGGTGACGTTAATAACACTTAAAAATCAAATATCCCCTACTTTTTTGAATAGTATATTAGGATAACTCGATGCAGGCAAGAAAAGAAAAACATATATATATATATAATTATTGGCGGAAATCGTGTCAAAATTGGTTCACAAAACCTGTGTACAAGACATATGTCATTTTCAAACAAAACGATTTTGACAGTCTCCTTAGAAACCCTAAACTGAAGCTCAAAACAAGGCTCCACAAAACTGTTTGCATCGCCCAAACGCAGTATGGTACAACTTTTTGGAGTTGATTATGTCCTTGCACGTGCACTAGGCATTTTTGGCATAAAAAAAAACAAAACTTCCATAACCGTGCTGCTCTCGGTTGAAATTTCAACATGGTCAGACGTCAGCTGAGTGAACTTGACAAAGGAAGAGCCATTGCGTGGCTTCAACAGGGTTTTACATAAAGGCATGTGGCACAGAGAATCGGTTGTAGTAACTTGTAGCCAGAGTGTGATTGGGAGACTATGGCAACGTTTCCAGGCAACCAATTCAATTCAGAATCGCCCACGGTCTGGTAGGCCAAGGTCGCAACGTCAAGACCGACATGTCATTTAAATGGCCTTACGTCAGCGCAATGTAACAGCGAGATGTCTGGGAGATGAACTGTGAAATACAAGTGGTGTTCAGGACCAGACCTCGACGACAAGCGGTTCGACCACCTCTTCTTCAACGTCATATGGCAGCACGCCGTGAAAGGTGCACACCTCATAAGAGACTGGAGACGGCGACAATGGGGGCGGGTACTCTTCAGTGTTGAGTCTCGATTTGGATTACAGTTCAATGATGGCAGATTTCGCGTCTATGGGCGGCAAGGAGAAAGATTTGCTGATGTTAACGTCAGACAACGCCATCGCTTTGGAGGTGGCACGGTAATGGTGTGGGCTGGAATTTCGATACATCGAAATTTTGACGGGTACAGAGAGAAATTTTACAAACTTTTGTCATCCCAAGTCTTCGTCAAATTTCAACAGGTTCTGTTCTCCAAGATGACAATGTTAGACCGCATAAAGCACGAGTTGTTAATGATTTTCTCATCCAAAATGGTATTGAACGAATGGTTTGGCCTGCATACTCTCCTGACTTGGCACCAATTGAGCATACATGCGATGAATTTGGCAGACGTGTGAAAGACAATCATGGGCAACCTGATAATCTTCAAGAATTGGTGCAATTCCTTCAAGCAGAGTGGCAGGCCATTCCCCAGATGTTTTTTCGACGTCTGATCGACAGCATGCCTCATCGTTGTGTCGACGACTGCTCACGAGCACTTTGTGGTTTCACTCGTTATTAACAAAGTTATCGAATTTGAGACAGTTTTGTTGGACCTCATGATCATTAAACTCAAAATGGCGAATTTTCATCAGATCCTCAGAATAGTTGTGTATAAAAAAAAGTGCATATGCTTTGCATAACAGACTCAGACTCAACATTGAAACATATTGAACTCATTCTGACCAAAAGTGTGCTTAAAAGTTTTGATTTACATGTTACCTTTGTCTAATAAAATGTCAAACAAAAAAAATTGGTTGACCCTTAACTTCTTTTGAGCAATATATATAAAATTGGCTGACACCTTTGGTGTCGGGGTGCAGCTACCCCGTGGTTAGTGAACACACAAGTCAGAAACAAGATGTCATAGACAATTAAAAAAGTGGAATTAATTTACAAGTATTGGGAAGTAGCCTATCAAGCTTGGATGAGGATTAACGCCTATAAAGAAGGCATAAACAATACATTGTGCTGTAACTAATAATTTAATACCCAGCTTGAGACGGTTTTACACAATTCGCCTCCAGTATAAAGAATATCAGTGTTTGCGAAGGTTTTGGCTTATTTCGCTGTGGTCAGATAGCCTATTTATAGAGTCGTTACAATAAGGAATTATAATAATAATAATTAAAATTCCCTGTACCCTTCTTGGAATTTTTTGAACACTCATTAGGGCTGACTATACTCTTCATGTCTTGCGATGCGATAATTAAACCGGTTCCGACTTGTTCTCCAAACATTAATGCAAAATGCGTTAGGATCATGACTAATTGGTTTTAAAATGATTAAAGTCATTACCAATTAAAGTTTAAGTTAATACTGAGCCATATAGTCATTTCCTTATTGCGTTAAGCGCATGTCACGCACCAAACCATAGACGTGCTTAAGATTGGAGAATTGTAAGAAATCCGGAAATAGTTTTCTGTGAGAGAGTCGGGAATAACCAATGTTGTCATTATACCAGTTCTTGTATTACTCACTCTGTTTCACTCGTTCAATATTCGAGTTCACAATTTCCCCGAAATTACGATAGGAAATTAGCCAAATTTGCACAGAAATTAAATTGAACATTTGAGCCGAACATTAAAGTCGACATAAACATGACTCCCAGAAACCTTCCATTCAAAGGGGTAATTGTTTTTGGTATCGTTTTTATTTCTATGAAAATCGAGGCTTTCATTGAAATTTCAATAAAAGTGACACAATTTGTGTTGAATACCAATGAAAATCAATCCAATTCAATAACCATGGCACTGATTGAGTGGTCTGTAACCGGAGGAGTTGAATGCAGTACCCCTTATGATTATTCTGGTACTTTTGGTATGTAGTCAATGCTGTTTCATTTAACCGCTTGCTATTTAGTCTCCCTGAAACACTATTATAACAGAGACCAGTTTCGCAAATATGATTTGTTTAAATCAGGAACATAGATATAAAACAGCTACATATATTAAACGGGGACTTCACTAGGAATATAAACAATAACATTAGTACATAAATAGCTTCAGATACACATTCTGCGCCTCCCCAATCCCCATGGCTCTCTCTCTCCCCTGTGATGGTTATATAACTTTACAGTTCATATCTATATTGTCCATACATGTGAAATTGGTAGTCTGTAATTAACGTGTACGTGTTATTATATAAACCAGCATTATTTAAATAATAGTTTGTATTTTGTAAAATAGAAAACTGAGCACATTGCCCCCCCCCCCCCCCACACACACACACACACTCACACAAATCTTTTTATAATTCGGTGTACAAAAGACTTCGAATATAGGGTGAATAAAATATATCTTACTAAAAGAAACCACTACAGGATTTTACGTAATGCTACATACTACGTGATGTCTTCAAAGATGAAATATGCAGATTTGTTTAAGTAAGGACATTTTGAAAGTCATCGGGATATGGAAACAATTCGTTGACTTAAGTTAGGTGATACATTATACCAATTACTGGTGTCTATTGTCCCTTTGTTTTGAGGATTTTGGATGGTATACTGACAGAATATCCACGTGTGATGTACAGAGTTAGAGAATTACGAGGGTTGGCTGAAACGTTCTAAATTCTTCAACACGAGCATGGAATGACCATTCTGATACTATAGTCGACTAAATTGGCCTCGGCCCGTCTGCTATGTATACAGTATGACCTGTTTTAACAAAAAAATTCAAAAGGTCTGTCATTCGAGTCAAGTGACATGGTTACGAACCCTGCTTGTTAGTGACAAGACACAAGGTCGCGTGTTCAACCTCGTGGATTTTCTCTCAGTTAGCCTACGTATTAGTCTCGAAATAACCTCGCGTGTGTCAAGTGTACGTTAAACCCCATTTATCATTCTCGCCACCAAGATAATTTTAAAATGAAATGTGTAAATTCGGATGAGAAAGACGATTGGGACGCATCCTGAGTAGCAGTTCGATTAGACGATATGTTCGTTTGTATGCCGTTTACTGCTTGACAATATATACATTTGTAATCTTGTACTCAAGTTGGTACATATATATATATATATATATTAAAGTAGATAAAGTATATATATATATGATATATATTTAAGGGGTGGTTTCTTAGAAGTTATCACTAAATAATATACATGTACATGTATAATATGTATTTTCTTGGTATCCAGTCGATCCTTAAAAACGGAGGTAACGTAGTAGGCGGTCAAGTGGGTAATTTTATCTGACTAGAAAACCACGCCTCTTCCATTTAGCATAATAACCACCCCATGTATCTCTCACAATCGCAGCCACTAGTATACAATATCATAAAACAGTCAGCTCAAATATCAAACAATTTTATCCAACAGAGCTGTTATGAATTACTGAAAACGGTCATATATCATCTTATTCAGAATTACAAGAGCAGTTTCTAACCAACCGTATAAGACTGCTTGTATAATAATAGATTCAGTATTTAACATTTTACTATTATTGAAGAATAAAAGAGTCAGAAATATATAAGTTCAGGAAAACATTAAAGAATGTGTGTTACGATTCAGTCTCGATATTTTAACTTATATAAATTTTCGTTGCGAATGGTCTTCACTACAGGGTGCTTTTGATAATCTTCGGTGTCGCCTCTGTAGCCAATGCAATATCGAAAATCAGGTCCAGAGTCGGTGACCAGAGATAAATAGCAAGTCTCCGCCATTTAAAGACAACCGAATGGTCCACAAATTGTTAAGCGGTTATAAATTCATCGTTGGTGGCTTAAAAACGACAGATTGCTCCTTCCAACAAGAACCCTCATTGATTTTAATGCTTCATATATCATGAAAAACAAACCAATTGAAAAGCACAATAAACCCCGATAGCTAATTAGCTACGACCCATTACAACTCGAACTGAGACCAACAACCTAGGGAGACGCAACGGGTCTGGCGACAGGTTGTATTACCGCTGTGTTTAAAACAACTTCTAAAAGATGACACCGAAATGCAATCATCACAACGGTCTTTTGACAAAATCCCAGTAAGCTATACCAAGTCTCCCAGCATGATCTGTAATCTATACATGAGTAGCTTTAATTAAGGCGTATCGCTGCTCCGGGGGGTCGGCTACTAATAGCAGAGCCTAATGATGGAAGGGCTAAAGTTCATTTTTAAACATTCAAACAAATGTCAGCATGAAATACTTCTTATTTTTAGAGTTATTTTGAATAAAATGAGTCACACGGTGGTTATTGTCACAGAGTTTTGTTGGGGATAGAAGAAGGCAGAGGAGTACAAAAAAATGGGCGTACAATTTTGAAAGTTGTTTTGTTTGAGTACGGTTATGTAAATTATTTCTTCTTAAGATGCGCCTGCTGATGTTTTCTGTATTTATGATATCAGGCATGTCATCTTTATATTCTATAAAAATAAATGATATTAGGCCACATCAATCTTGATTTTTTTCTTCTTCGAGAACATCCTTTAAAATTATGCTTCTTATTTCTCCAAGAAAGTCTAATTTAAAAATCAAAAGTGCCTCGTTGAAATGGCCGAATACTTTTAGTTCAAAATATTTTAACGAAATATATTTTACGAGATTCAAGTGTGTTTTATATAACGAAGAACTGGAAATGAAATTGGTTTGGTATTTAGTTAATTTATTTGGATTTATTTGCCTAAATGCAAAAATTGTGACTTTCTTTTCAAAATATTCTGTTTTTATGTTGAACGTAATTCTGATTGACATGTTAATTGATGTCCTCGAGGCGACGTGGAACTTGTAAGACTATATTGTTCTATTAATTGTTAATAAATTCTCCAGCACGAAGCAATTGAATGAGCGCGTGGACGCCTGATATGAGAACGAGGCAATAATCCCAGGTTCATCACATGTCACACGTTCGTTTGGCATTGTGGGTAAATACAAGTTTATGACAAGTGTTGTTAATGCCTTTGTAAATATAAACATAGTATTATGACAGTATGCTTTGGTTGGGTCTATTTCTGTCCATTGATGAAGTTGTATAACCCCAAGCTAGTGGATAAAATTAAATTAATAATATTCACTTCCAGTCACTTTTATTGGCTCGTGTTAGAGCACGTGTCATCGACGTCTGCGTCATGTTTTAGGGGTCGATTGGGTTTTTTTTAAATTTTTACATATGTTATATGATTGGTTAAAGGAAATTATTGAAATTAGTAACAGTCACATAGATGATAAAAGGATTTCAGTTCGAGCAGTGATAGACCATTTGTGCTGCATTTCTAAACCAAAAGCATACTATTTTCTCCGCCTTATAGCCGTCGCACACAAAGGCTGTTCAATAGTAGTTCACCGAAAATCATTAGAATTTACAATAAAATTTGCATACTCATGTATGTGTATTTACATCGATTTTCGTCTGTTGAACGGTTCCATACCTTAAAGCTATACGCGTTCGGATTTCTGTGATAATTAATCCATATAGTTGGGACAGTAGTGTAGCTACAAATTTAAATAATAATAATAATATGCGTTAGTAAATTTATACCGGCATGAAGTGTCGTGTAAAACAACGACCTAAAGCTGATCTCTTGTCAACCATTTCTTTTTATCTGTATTTTAATTCGAACTGAGATCTTCCTGGCTGCAATTTTGTACGTTCGTTGATGCGCAAGTCAAAATAACCTCAAACGAATCTTTGTAAACACATTTCGCCATATTGTTATTGACACAAATACTTTTATCACAAACATTAAAGTTTGAACTATTAAAAAAGTAATTGGCCTGTTTCTCTTTAGGGAGATGTGTATCTTACATTTTCGATAGGACATTTATGTGGCCATGACGTTAACCACGTAAAATCTCGGATAGCCGTTGGATTTGTGTACATGTAGTACAATTTGGGGCCAGATATAGTGGACATTAAGGGGATTGGTTGGTGGCATATTGATGACCAAATTTGGTTGCTTGGATTTGATGCGCTTTTCAGGGTGGTCTGAATCTGATGGTCAAGCGCGAAAACACTTCAGTATGTCACTCAAACATGAAAATGACAAGCCGAGCACTTCCTTGAACAATGAATAACTGCAACATTATTAGATTGGAAGAAGACTGCAAAATCCGGCGAATACCTTTTAAATATTCTTTCTGGGATTATGGTTATTAAGCCATCAATGATATTGCCGTACAGTCGCCATCCTAGCATTATTTATCTTACAATAAAAGGCAGAGACAAGTGGTGTGTTTTGATATAATTGAGAGAATAATTGAGGCTGTGTATGGGGCTTGGTATAAAGTTATTGGTGTAATGTCATAAAATAACCATATGAATAACAAAGTATTAGCTTAGAGTGACGTTATACAACTTCTACCGTTCACATGACAAACCGAGTTCAATGGTATTTTTGACACCTGAAAAGTCAGGCCAGGTTGACTAAGTGTGATTTTCCCACCATTAATTTTACTGATACAGATTGTTAAACCGCGTGTAAAATTAACTTAGCCTACCTTTGACAAGAATAATTGTGAAAAGTATGAGGGCTGGATTGTTGGGGTTAGCCGGTGTATTATGAATGATATACGGGAATTTAAAAGGTAGTGTTTTCGTGCGTTTTACCTGTGCTCTATGACAGGTGTTTAAGGAATATCCACAATCGACGGAGCTGAACTGACCTAATCTGTTCTTTAATAGAAAGCAATTTTGTATTTATTGTAAGAATTTTGGAGAATTAAACGAAGCAAATTAATTTTAACTAGAGCACAATTGAAAGCACAATGTCAATTTCTCTATCCATTCTATTTTTTGTAATGTCAAGCAAATGATAAGAGAGATTAATGATTAACAATTCACAGTTAGTCTCTTTTAGTTGAGTACGTTTCATTTGTTGTCAAAGGGCAATAATTCGACAGTTTCGGAGATCTGGGTACTCTTATTAAGATGGGAAGATTCTTACATGTGATATCTTAGCTGTATGGCCTTAAAATGTAATGTTTCTGTTTGTCTGCGGAAGGCAGTTATGTAGTCGAGTCGAACAAATGAACCACTATCTTGGTGGTATTAGGCTTTTTATAATGTTTACACATACACTGTCCTATGCACGACATACACCACCGCTTAAGTGGAATTCAAAGCAACTAGTTGTATTCAGTTGCAAGTGTGCTTATGTCGATCATATCTGCAACTGAGAGCAACTGAATTCGGAGTGCTTATGTCGATTCGGAACTGATAGCGATTACACGTAATCCGTGACTGTTTATATATTCATCACGTGGTCAACAAAATGACCCTTCTTGCCACAATTGGATTAATATATTATTGTCGACATCACTGTAGAGTCCCGTATTCGATCCCTGTAGAGACTCGGTGAATAAGACGTTGACCCTCTAACCTAGCGGTCTCGTGTTCGATCTCTGTGTTGAACAATAAATTCCATCGGGATTCCCTCTTGTCAGTGGTGCAGGACCAAGGGGCTTAGCAGGGGCAACGTACAGTCGTTTCGATTCCACCATAAGCTTTGACAGGTGTGATTCGATACAAGAGTAGCCCTTAGCGCCGCTGTCGGGTTAGAGTTTCCCACATATGCACTGTATGGCGTATGACCGTTGTCATTAGCCCAGTCGGTGCAAAACCGTAGGAAGTTAAACCCCATTCCAGTTCTAAAGTTTGCTTATTGTCATTGTCCTTGATAACGAAAGATTATATTATAAAACCAGTGATTGTTTCCAATAAAACTGTGTTTAAAGAACGGTTTTTAAACCTTGGGATGCCAACTTCTCATGGAAGTGGTATAAGGTGTTCAGAAATAGTGAACATATCCTGTCGCATTCGTGACATCTGTTACACAAGGGTTCATCAGGATTTTCCATTTGTTCGTTTCTGCAAGGGTGCTATCGTAGGCAATGGATTTTCAGCGCGGGTCCCTCTTTTAAATAGTGCAGAACGCAGGGCCTGACAAGGACATCGTCTAATCAAGCGGTTGGTAGGAAAAACCGAGTACCTTAAAGAACCCTTGAAATTTAGTAATACAATGTATATTGCGGTTTGGGCATTTGACGCTCATGTGCAGAACAGTTGTGCGATAAACCTCATATCATTCACGCGTTCCTTTCCTCAAGAAGTGCATACCGCTATAATAACTCCATAAAGCTAGGATCATCAATTTTTTTAGGCCCCAAACCATGACTTAAAGGGGAATAACTCTCTGAAAAATAATGATAATCAGCTTCCTCCTCTCAGAAATGTAATTGTTCAGAACATAAAAGATGTAACTGACAATAACTGTTGTTATGCGATGATAGGCTATGAAGAATACCAAAACTATTTGTTCGCTTGTTTTATTCCAGCTCAGAAACAACAAAATATTGCATAAAATATGTAAAATATTTTCATTAAAGTGCATTGCTTCTTAACTGATATATAATAATTTTTAATACTATACAAATATATGTTTAATATAATTATAATATTATGATGAAATTCCTCTTCAATGTAAAGAAGACAAAATACATGTTTTGTGTTGTACTGATATTCAATTAAAATGACTGGAACCAGAATTATAATAGTATAATTAGTCTCGATCACTCAATTGTGAATATGTTTCATTCTGCACTTTTCTGTTTCTCCTCTCAACCAATGAAAACATTCGTGTATGACATTGTCACTATTTACAATTCAAGCTTTTTGGACACAGATCACCAATTAATCCCACGCCGAAACAAAGCCAAAAATTTAGTCTTTCTCTCCCTTTTGCATGGAGATCTTTGCTAACTTGTTGGTGTATAATTGAAGAAAATGGTTTGAATATACATTTTCTGCTAGGTTTGGTGAATATTCACGAATGAAGAGGATGGTTAGATTGAAATGTGGAGTAGTTGCATGTTTACTTGTATGCTACTTCCTGTTAGAGTATCTCAAGTTTTCCATGGTGATCCCCATACCTTCTTTTGAGCGAGAGGTTGTCACATGTTGCTCTATCTATGGTAGGACGCGTTCAACCGCGAAAATTTGGGGAAAATATTAGAACCAGTCTAAGAGACGAGAATTAATATTAAAGTCAATTGGTGATCTGTGATCATTTTCACCCACTGGTATTCTTGGTATTCGAAACAGATAATTTCGACTGGAGAGATCGAGAGTAATATTATTAACTTATAATATAATAGACACTATAATAGACTTGTTGGCGTCGTAGCCTAATAAACTATAGTTTTATTCATACATATTGTTTTAACTGATTATGTGTCAATTACTAAATGCCATTCAAAAAATATTGAGATAATATGAAAATTCTAAAGGGAAAATTATGCACTAAAATGCAATAAAGATAAATGCATAACGACTTAAATAAAACAAAAAATATTGAAGTCAGTAATTGACTATTGTTGCACACAAATATTCAAAACGTTGCACTCTATATAAATATTGCTGCAATAGGTAAACACTTCAAGAAAAATGTGTCTTGGAAAAAACAACAACTTTTATTTCAATGGCAGAATTTAGTTGCAAAAAATTATTCAAAAAGTTCATTTTTTAATAACAGATATTGCAATTTTTTTCTATTGCTTATTTACTTAGTAATTCAAAATGCATAACACATGTAATTCAAGTACACCTTGATTTCATTCCTTTTTATAATATTATAGCTCGTCCATCACAGTACGATTGTATCATATTACCATCCAATTCAATATTTTGTTGTAACATGCATAAGCGTAAGATAACATGAATACAGTATATCACTACTGTAGTGGGAACATTCTTCTGCTAAATGTTAAGATCCGGAAAGGTTATTTCAATACACCCTAGTAATATAATGCCCTTTCCTTATACAATATTATGTTACTGCTGGTCATAGTACTGATTACACTATTTTATTTTGCCTATACCGTTTTTTAGGGCTTCGAATTTTGCCTAATGGTTTGGATTGTTCGTAGTTGATTTATTCTATTGTTATTCATTAGGGTCACAAGCCTACGTTGCTTTAAAATCGATCAAATACATACAAAATCAAAGCAAATTTGAAACACGTGAGGATATATCTAGCAGTGGTATAATTCGTGTAAAATGAGCTCAATCTGAATTGAACGTTTTTTAAGAAAAAATAGCTGTTGTTAATAGTCTATACGAGCACTTATGTATTTGCACACATGACGTACAATTACAAGTCTGACATGTTTGGAAAAGTCAGAATTCCAAGTCTCTCAACCAAAAAGCACCAGATAATCATTTAGTATTGTCTTCAATAAATAACAAATATAATTGTTTATATTTTCAAACAATGGGTCGACATGAGTTGGTTTTCTCATATTGTTGATGCTGGCTTCTAATGGCGATACGGTTGACGTGCACGGGTATAGGAACTACTATTTTGGGTTTATTGGCACCACCATCTTGGTTTGTTCTTGTATGAGCGAGTCCAGCTTTTACGCGCTTCCATTTAGCTCTTCTGTTTTGAAACCAAATTTTTACTTGCACTTCACTTAATTTAAGCACGTGCGCTATATGCGATCGCTCAGTTAATGATAAATATTTTTTACTATGGAATTCTTTTTCCAGTTCTAATAATTGTTCACTGGTAAATGCTGTCCTACGTCGTCTCGATTTTCCAGATCCGCCCGAATTCATGTCCTGGTCGAATGATTGATCTTCTGACACAGAGTCGTTTAAGTCGGGACTTACGCTTCCTGTTTCTCGATCGTTAAGACTTTCCCTCATTCTTTCGTCGTGTTTACTTTGACCCGGAGACGGTGATCCTAAAAATATAAAGAACAAAAATTCGATTAGTAATTAATCAATAAATGCGAACGGTGAAACTGGAGAATATCTATTCAAGAGTTGTACTGGAGCATTATTGTATATTTATGTGTAATAAACACATTTGTCTTAGCATTTACATAATCAGGTGGTTATTTTAATGAACTTGAATCTGATCCGCGGAACTGCGATTTCCCGTAACCAACGTCCAGTTCAGAAAGACCTTGATATTGGTATTCATATGTTTACATATCATTAACAGCGCTTCGAATTATCAAATTACCTTATTGTCTGAAGACGTTAATACACACATAAATCAATTATTATCTTCATATAGACTCATTAATTATTCTATATTATACTAATACCCATTGATTTTAATTGATAAAATATTAATAGACTGTATAAAACAGGATAATGTGCCCTGTAGGTGCCCTCTTACCATTTACAATACACAGTGAGACTAATTCACTAAGTTTGTTAATTATATAGTAGATCATAGAATAGTGACTAAATATCAATAAACGACTATACACATACAAACAATCGGAATTGCGATAATCTTGTTGGCTTATATTATGCTTCATAGACTAAACTTTCTTGATTCGCAATATCACAGAAACAAAATTAAAAAATGTTAGGTTTCTGGAAATAACTTTGCTGAAACACATATTTTATCGGACTGTCCTAGGACATGTTATTACATTACACAATTGATTAAGAAAGTTGTCTTATGATAATCTTAGCTACGATGTACTTATGATTGCCCAACTAAACATATGACTGCATATTTATAATTAATAGACCAAACATTATTAAAGTGACACATGCATTGTTAAACGTATAACAATAAATTTGGAAAGAACAATAATATTACTACATTGGTATGGAAAATAAAAATACTATAATTTATGTCTGTAATATTATTGGTGTTCTTAGTGTTACATTTATCGTCCTTTGTTTTTAGGGCATTAGTATTATCCGGATTATATTTATTTTTGTTATCAGATGTGCCACAATTTCTTCCATATCCTTAATGTCCCCATCAATTTAACTGTAGCATTTTGCCTTTCTCTAATCACCAATTCATTTATAGTGCATAACATATATCTAACAAAACAAATTCAGTTTTAATTGTTTCTAAAACCCAATTAAATAATTATGTTTATAGCCTCTTTATTGTATCCATTTTACTCAAGCACTATTGGACAATCATTTTATGCGATTCCGTTCAGTTGTTGTCACATTAAGGTGTTAACAGGTGGACATCAGTAATACAGAACACTACTGCTGGACGTGCATATTTTTATTACAGAGTGACATTTGTAAAATCTGAATAAAAAGATATCAAAAAGCCATCAACATGTCACAGGATGTCGAATATCAAGTTGCCAATAAACCAGCTTCTATTAGAGAAACGATCTTAATAGGTTATCAATGTTTTATTCTAAGAGTGCCAATTATAATAATTCTATCGACTTCACAGTATAAAAGATATCATTTTTGTATTTTTTTAAAGGGGGTTATTGGTCAACAACAAAATTGTATCGGTGTAAATGTTTAGAGATCGATCATAAAAATTACAACTCACTAAAAATTTTATAGTTTGATTCCAGAAATCAAATTAGAAAAAATGTCTTTCAAACTTGCGATTGGTCAAGTATTTTAAGGGATATTGTACCACTAGTTCCACCACATCCAAATTTACTGCGGACCTTTAATAAATAAACTACCCCTCATTAATTCCTCATCCATTGACTGGGGATAATGAAAATATTTACATGACTTCTCCGTTCACACACCCTCTATTCAGTTCAATAATTACTTTGTGAGAAACAAATTCACTTTCCACATTGCATGCGCCATTATTTTCTACTTTCGAGCCATTTATAACTCTGTCAGTTATTTTTAATTTTCCACGATTGTTATTGAAGGCATGGCTTCTACAATAGAACTGAGTGGCAGACGACGACTTAACAAAACCACTCTAAGTAGGATGACTCTTCAACAGTGAAGGTGGAAAATAACTCCCATTACTCTTCAGTATTAAGAAATCAGAAAAGACACTTGACATCTTCAAGAGTTTTGTTATTTTTTGTTAAAGGATTTTGTTCATTGATTATAAATCACGGGTTGATGTCTCAGACTTGGGCTGACATAGCAAGTTTAAACCTTAGATCGAAATATAATTGTGGCTTTTCATTTGTGGTATAATCGGACGCTTAATCGTTAGTGCAGTAGAACTGCATTGTACAAAAGTGATGTTCGATTTTTCAGAATTTTTTACCCAGTAGGCCTACTCTACGTTAATAAGAGAAAATTTAATAACACAAGGTACAATTTTATGGATACACAATTACTGAGTTTGATTCTAGGCGACGTTTCGACGAGGATGCTCTCGTCTTTATCAATAGGCGACGTTTCGACGAGGATGCTCTCGTCTTTATCAAGCCGCTTGATAAAGACGAGAGCATCCTCGTCGAAACGTCGCTTAGTATGAAACTCAGTAATTGTGTATCCATAAAATTGTACCTTGTGTTAATATGTTCAATCATTAAATGCCAATCAAAGAAGAGAAAGTTTAATGTTTATGAGAGTTCTGTCAGATAGCAAGGTAGTAATATATAATTTATAAATACTACTCTAATCTTCTTTGAACTCGTTGGTTCTCTTCGAGGGAGCAACGTTGTATTATCTAATTTATAAATATTAATATTATCTAATTATTTGAACTAGTCAGTTCTCTCTGAGAGCAACGTTGTAATATCAAATTTATTAATATTAATATAATCTAATTCTTTGGGTTAAAGAACTATGGATTGTTCTCTCATCTAGCAACGTTGTAATATCTAATTTATAAATAATAATATAGTTTAATTCTTTGAACTTTGGGGTTATAATGATATCTAATTTATAAATATTAATCGAATCTAATTTTTGAACTAGAGCTCTATAGTCATTTCTCACATCTCTGTTTTATCTGATTTATCCGAATAAAGAAATTGTTCATTGAAAATGAGTTAATAAACAATTCAATTTAATAATAGCCTAAATTATATTGATTTATCCCTCATGCAATTATACACGTCAAATCCACATCTCATTGCAGAATTTATTATTCAACAACAACGTTTTGGTGAATAGTTTTGAAAGCTTATAATATAGTCTGTATTCATAACCATGTGTAGGAAATAAATGAAATATTTTATTAAACCCTACACGTAACCAATCGTTTAAAAGCAATTTGTCACAATTATTTTGATATTTTAAATATAATTATTTATTCAAATAAATACATTTATTTAATGTTTTTAGAAAATAAATTTCGAAGTTTTTGAATCATCCCATTGCGAAGATTTCCTTTTTCTACATTTAGTTATTAAGGTTTTTTTCACATTTGTCTTTCTAAAATATTAATTTGAAGAATGACAATATCGTACAATTGTATGTTTATTCAAGAACTAAAATATCATTTTTATTTTACAAAAATCCTTTCTGATTAGATCTTTATTCATCTACCCACGTAAGAGTGAAATTAAAAACCAAACTAATTGAATAATTGCATAAAAGACACGTATTTAATTCGTTTTTCGTCGTTTGCATAAATTCAGATATTGTCCGCCTCTCTTGAATCAAAATAAAAAATTAATGAAAATCGTGTGGTATATTCATCTATTTGAGACTCTTTGTGGTTTTACTAGACAAATTTTGTACAATGAAAAATAATTAATTTGAAAGATGATTAGTTTTTACTTATTTACAAACGTTTTACTTTATGGATATATATTGTTATAATAACATTACGAATAAGATTATATTTTATATTCATATTATTACACAGTCGTTCTTCAATTCAAAGAATGTTTTAGATAGCATTTGAATATGTACGGATTAAGATAGGCCTGTTCCCAGGCATACCAGAGTCTAAGCACTTCTTTAAAATCATTTTAGCGATAAATAATTTTGTATTTGCCTAATCCCCTTATATTTGGTGTTAAACAAATGGGTTTTGTTGAAGTTTGTCGATAAATATAAATGTAAGGTTGTAGGGTATAACATCGATTTCCTTTATGAAATTAAAAAATAAAAATGGAGTCAATGTCCCATCAACACAATATACTGCAGTCGTTTTATGATTAAATTGTTATATTGCGTATTCTGAATGCGAATTACGATAATTTTTATGAACAATACAGTATTCGAAATAAGAAATGCATCGTCCCTTTTAAAAGTCCCGAAGTATTGTAAAAAGAGACCGACAAGAGATATGCACAATATACACACCATATCCAAATTTTACATGACTTCATAAAAAAATAGACAAAAGATGGTTGAAATTATGACATAAAAAGATATTGCTAATCACCGACAAGGGCGGTGTTTTTTTTTTGGTGGGGAAGGGGAGTCTCAAGTTCACTTATCCAAAATTTTGTCATAATTTATTTAAAGGGGCATTGTGGGAGATTAGATAAAGGGGGGGGGGGGTAGAGAAATGGGGTTTAACGTCCACTTGACACAAACTAGGTCATTTCTGGACTAACGTGTGATTTAATTTTATTTCAATAATTCGCTTGCGCGAAGGGGTCTTTAGCAGTCAGAGAAAACCGGAGTACCCGGAGAAACCCCACGAGGATGGACATGCGACTATACTCCTTGCCACGTACAACCGGGGATTCGAAACCACGCCAGTTGACTCAGTGGCAGGGCGTATGATACAGCGCGCGCACGCTAACCATTCGGCCATCCACCCCCCACCCACCCCTTAGATAAAGAGTTGTCAATTCTCGCTATCATTACTCGATCATTATTTCTAACGTCGGAACGATAAAAAAAAGTCTGGATTATGATAAAATGTATTCAAATCCAGTAAATATCGTAGGCATCGAGAGTTAGTTATCGTCTGGATAAATTAATTAATGTCTAGTGATAATTTAGATAACAGTTCCGGTCTAAAGTAAGACCTTGCAATAGGCAGATTTAACTCATGCGTAGTGTAGGCCTATGTTTAAATTTTGGATTGACATGATGTGTAGTATGTGCATATCTATAACATATCGTTCTTGTCGATGATTAGCAGGACCCCAATGTATGAATATAAATTCAAGAAAATGTTGATTTTCACTAATTAATTTTCAAATTGTAGCAGAAAATATTTTAATCGATACATGTCTGCGTTACATTTCTCAAAACGCAAATCATCCGTAATTTATGACAACTTTTATTGTACGTGTATGTACAACCTAATCCGTTTTCGTCACAGCTGTTAGAATTTTAAATATAAACACATCTAATATATATTTATTACACCTTCTGTATTTTAAATAATATGTTTAAGTTGTTCAGTCTTTCTTAACTGCATTTTAAAATAGTTTTCAAACCACATGGGTCGCATGAAATGACCTTTTCTACAAAGCAGACGACAGAAATTCGATGAGAATTCCTTAGACACCAACAAAATATTGACATTCGATAAGATTGTCCACAATAAACCGGTAATTTGAAATTCTTTGAAAGGCGAAAACATCAAAATTGTAATAAATTATGTCAAAATTTTGATTTTTATTGGTGGTAGCGGTTATGAGAATTATGACTGTTATCGATACGTCATAAACGTCAATAAGTTATTGTTGATGTACAATACCTGTGTTGTTACGCCATGTGTTCTTTCTGAACAAAAGAACTATGCCGCTAATAGATCAGCAAGTGCTATGCTTGGTGGATGCCAATATTTAATTTCTAAGGACAATCAGAATATGTAAAGAATAGGTATAATATCTTTTTCAAATTCTATATTGATAATATAAAATATTAGTAACCTATAGAAAACAATATTATATTTTAAATCAAGCACACGGTGTGAAATCATAACTTATTCAAATATTTTCTCGATATATGTAAATAAGTACAGACAACATATTGCGGATAATTTAAACCGTTTTGGGTTCTTTTATGTCATAAAATACTAAAAATGTCTTGTGGGGCTATTTTGAAAAGAATCACAAATAAATCCCAATCAGACGCTATACATTATAAAAATATCTTTGGCGTATAAAAAGTCAATTTCAGGTTCTAAACATTAATTTTGTCTTTACTTGTCGGGGGAACTAAACCAGCTAACAGAATGTTTGAAATTAAAAACATTGGAATTAATGTCCAATATTGGTCCATTTCAATCAATATCGATGTTCTTATCTAGCCGTGAAACTATAGGGTCTACATATCCAATATTTAAGATACACTGAACATTTTAAAATCTGTATACGGCGCCGTGTACATCAGTACATGATGGACATATTGATTTCGAACGGCATTTGTAATAAACAATGTGAAAGTGACTAAAAATGGCTCATTCACAAGCGATAACATAATCATAAAAATGGACTAAGCAGGAACAAACGACTATCGTTCAATTTGGACTGTTCGCGTATTCCACAGAACCTAAATGATTAGAAATTATAACAAAAAATGTAAACATTGAATTAAATGATTTTATATACAGTCATGCATCAATATTTTTATAGCAATATTTCTCTATTTTAAAGTTACTTTGAATAGAGCTCGTGTTCGAGTTTTTATGTCTGCATGAGTTTGGTTTCGGTTTGGTTTTCTGTAAACTGATTGTCGGTAAAAATGAGATGGCATAAAATGGGGTTTAACGTCCCATCGTTTTTGCTCCGACTTAGCTAATGAAGACGCTCTGCACCTGTGATACTGAACATTCCCGGCCAACACCTGAATCGAACCCGTGGAGGGGGTAATGTTTACTTTTTCTCGGAAACGAAATACGGCGTCTGATCACGTTTGTCTGGGAAAAGCTTGAGTACTTCTGTAGAAATACACCCTGTTACATCAGTTAAATGTCTATCTAATTACGACCCTATAAGTCCATAATTTACTTGTATATAGTCATCTAGATAATGACTTATTTATATGAATATTTATAATTTACTGACAGCCAAGTCCTTTATCTAAAATGCACTTATTAGTATTCAATTGGAAACATGTATTCACATATTAAACGTTTATCACATTGAGTAATAAAAAACCTGCAAACAGTATGGCATCGGTTAATTATAAATTTATTTCCCAATAAGCCCTTTATCAGAATTATAACGTCGTTATGCGACAAAAACATACAATTAAAATATGTAATCCGAGTGGAATTAATAACACATTAATTTGAAGTACTATCTAGTTATGTTTAAACAAGCGTGTTGCGATCTGATAATATCAATAATATATTTGCATATTGGAAATTAGTTGTGTAAACTCTTCAACTGGCTTTTTTCGGGTATTCAAAGAGATGTCTATAGAATAACATACTCCGTGCACGATTCCCGCGCTTGGCATGAAAGAAGCCAAAGCACATAGTTGGGTATATTCATTAACCAAGTGTTTGTTTTCGCGGGGTTTTGTGTTTAGGTGTATTTGGTTCCAATGCAGGCACTGGCCGAACAAAACCTTTACCTTTATTCGCACGCAACCAACAAAGAAAGTATGTTACTGTTATTAATAAACCATGTTTCAAATGTTGAGTAATAAACAATAAATGTTGAAAACATATGAGCTATTAACACTGCGTTAAAACTTGTGAGTAAATAACTCAAAATGTTGAAAACTGGTGGCGCATTAACTAGTTATTTTAAACGCTTAAGTTATGGACTGTCCATGTTGACTAAATAACTGTCCATTTTGAGTAATCAACTGTCCACGTTGAGTAATCAACTGTCCGCGTTGAGCAATCAACTGTGTAAGTTTAGTAATCAACTGTCCACTAATAAGTCAACTAAGTGAAATAATTAACTGAATATATTGAGTAATTAACTGAACACTAGTGAGTTCTTGAATAAACTAGTTGATACACTCGAGTTTTTAACTAATCATGCTTAAACTTGCTAGTTGTTGACCAATCAGACATAAGCTCATGAGTTTGTAATTAACCAGGGTTAAAGCAAGAATGTCAAAACATAATTATTTCGATGTCTTTTGCTCAAAAAGTTGATAACTCACTATTATACGATCATAGGCATTATTTCCCACACTTACACATCCTTCATACCGGAAATAATAAAAAAAATTACCTCCTCGTTTTTCTTTTTCACCATGGAATAGTTATGATATTTTTGACAATTTCTCAACTGGCAATAGTGAATTATAGGATTATTCTTTAACGAGGTATGATTGTTTATAGATGTCATCTATTTTAAGACTTAATTTTAATACATTTTAAAAATATGACTTAAAAATATGAAATTGTCACTACCAGACTTTTTTGTGTGAATAACTGAAGCATGCGATTTGCTTCGCCAGTCGACTACAGACGTAGGATGAAGCAGTGTCGACTGAGAAGGGTATGCTAGAAAGAGAGAGAGAGAAATGGGGTTTAACGTCCACTCGACACAAACTATGTCATTTCGCGACTAACAGCGCGTAGGGATCTTTAGCAGTGGGAGAAACCCCACGAGGCTGGACAGGCGACACTACTCCTTGGCACGTGCAACCGGGGATTTGAAGTCACACCAGTTCACTCAATGGCAGGCCGTATGATACAGCGCGCGCACGCTAACCATTCGGCCATCTACCCCACCCTCCGAATATGCTAGCACTGGTGGTAATATTATGCCATTACATAAACATATTTAAACCTCTGAGATAATAATCTAACCATGTTTAAACTTGTCAGTTACTATCAAACCATGGCTATATTTAAACCTGTTTATAAACTATGTATCTTATTATTATATCACTTGTATTAAAATGATAATTTCCTTGTCCACGTGTCGGGAGCTTTTTAAATGTAACTATCAAGTTAATTGCTACCTATACAACAACATGACATGTTCATAAGGAAACGTGAATAGGAAATACTAAAATTACATCAAATTAACCCCAGTTCTACCCATGCAAAAACAGCCGTATAATGTCATTTTCTTGTTAACTTAGGATTCACGCGACTTTAAAGGAAAACATTTTTAATATCGGTAAAATAATAAGGAGGAGATTTTCTTTGCGGGGATTATTAATAATGAACAGTTAATTTAGTTTCCTTAGATCATAATTTTTCGTCGATTTTAATTTATAGTTCTTTTAGCAATCTAGTGCTGATTAATTGAATAATAATATCGAATAATTGAGTATTTCGAGTTTGATAGTGCATTTCCAATATGTAACAATGTCATTGATTTTTGTCAATTTATGGTAAAAACAAAGAAAAGAAGAAACTGTATGATAAAAAAAAAGATAATAGGACTGCGCAAAAACATTTCATGTGTGAATATGGGATTGACCAAACAACTATACCAATTGATCTTGGGAAAACGCTATATTGGAGACACTCCTGCGCCTGCGACGTCATGTGGATTGTGGGTTAGGGTGGGGTTAGGGTTTGCGCTAGTCCTTACCCTAACCCACATATAACGTCATATTATATGCCAGAATGTGCAGGACTGTCTCCGATCTAGCCTTTTCCATGATGCTGTTCAATCCTATGACCCAACAAAAGAAGTATGTTAAGAAAATGCATTTGTTTTACAAAAATATCTACATATAATTTATTTTTAACTTATTTCAAGTGTACTATTTATAGCATATCTATTAGATTCCTACGTCTAATCCTAACTGATCTCATGTCTATCAGTAAGTGTGGGATGACCATACTACACACAAATAAAAACTCCTCAAGACAAAACTGCGGACGGGACACACAAACTACTAAACGTGAATGGGTGTGGTGGTCAGCTGTAAACGTCCAATGCGCGATATATAAATACATATTAGTACAATTTGTATTTATATCAAGTATAATTGTGTAGATTCGGCTTCTGAAATCCACGTCTAGAAGGATATGACTTGGCGCATACAGGGGTGTGCCATTTCGTTTTAGTCATTAAGTAATATATTCTATTCTACCTACGGTGTCTCTATTAGCTTCAACTACTGATTCATCATTTGTCATCGCAGCAAAATGTGCAATGTTTTGTATATGTTAGATCACGTGGAGATAATCTTCTATCAGGTATATTACAATATGCATGTCTAACAGCGAGAACCACAACAATTATCCGCTAAAAACATAGACTAACTTAGTTATTACCTGCAGTGCAACAGACAAATAAGAAGTATTCTGGTTACATATACGACAATACCACATTCTTGCTGTGGTCATCTGAATATTTATAGAACACGGCCATATCTACACAAAGATATATATGCACAAACAAAGAATTATATCTATATTTGTATGCTGAATTGACACTTTAATATAGTTTCTATATCTCTACATTTTGAACATCATTAATCTGAAAACGTATACCTGGTGAGCCTTGTCTAATTAAAAAAAATAGATGTGTCTGCAAATTGGATGTCAACGACTTTAAAGATGCTCATAAAATGTACATGCTCTAGCATAACTGGTAAGGCAAAGGACGAAAAAAGTATTCTTGTATTTTATATGTGGATCATAAATGATATACGGAACCGTTGATCTATGTATATTAATATTAATTAGCCATCGTTAATTACCGCCATACATGGGTTAATTATTAATTAGATCATTATTAAACTATGATCTTGGAACGAGTAATGAACTCCACCCAAATTCGCATAGCAATTGAGTATATTGATATTGACTGGTATAAAATTTGAGTGACATTACAGGGCTATTACAGCATATTAGAATACGTTAACATTTTGGCATCTACACCCTCTTGTAGTTTGTTCGTGAATCCGCGGTTACTGAATACAAGCTGTGTATTGAATTTTTTGGGTGGTGAGCGATGATACTATAATACATCTCGAGTTTGATTAAACTCAGCTCTAACAGTAGTTAGTATCTAATATAAAATAACCGTAACCCGAAAACATCATGTTTGGGACTTTGTAGGCATTCTTGATCATGGTGAAAAAGAATTATACTTTTATTATAAATCATAGGTTTATATTTGAAAGTTTTAAATTTACACATAAATTGAGAGACATTCTGTTTACAAAAACAGCTCCCGTCAATAAACTGTGACGCTTTCTCTAACAAATTGTTCTTCTTTGTGTCATATTCTTCTATTTACGTTTTTGTGTCATGGTATATAACATACGGCTACATCAAAGATATATTTGTCTATGTACTGAATATATTGAATAGTTGACAAGTTCTATGTGAAGACTTGTCGTGTAGCCTTGATGTAGTTTGTTCAATTATTAGAGTATTATAATAATGTTAGCGTCTGGATTGTCAGAGAGTTTATACGTGTTTTATGAGTCTGTTTCTATAAACGAAGTTTACATGTACACTATATATATGTATTATCGCCGAATAAAAAGAACTTGTTTATAACAAATATCAAAGATTATTTGGCTGTTTAAAGATTATTTGCTGGGATAGTGCGAATTATTTGGTTATTGTGTGTTTATAGACTTATATATGAATATGGGTATATGGAACAATGCAGGGGCACTTGTATTTTATAGTGTCCAAAGGTTTTGATGTTGACAAAATGCATAAATAAGTAAATAATATATATGAATACTTTAAGTAGAAGCCGAATAAGTATTCGACGGTCTCTTTGTGCATTTTCAAATCTTATTATGTATAAGATTTATAGCATGCACGATTTTAGGTAGCTCAAGCTATAGTCTTTCATAATTTAATAACAAATTCGTAATATTAAATAGAGAAAAGTGCGGTTTAACGTCAATTCGACACAAGCTAAACCATTTTGGGACTAACAAATAGTTCATGATTTTTTTTCAATAGCAGTGGGATGAAAGTGGAGGACCCGGAAAATCTCACAAGATTCGACATGCGCGGTCCTACTCATTGTTATAATAAGTTCGGGTATAAAGCTAATTTAATATTATGTACGTCTATACACATAGATTATTCACCAGTTTCATGCGAGAGCCATTGAACATGAAGTACATTGAACCGTGTCATTAATCCTTAATTCAAGTCGAAATCAAACGACTTTCAAATTAATTAGTTGAAACAAATTTATAAATCGAATATATATATAAACTCGTTCTAATTTTCAGAGTTAACCCTTCTCACAAGCATAATGTCAAACTACATTTCAAACATCTTTTTCGGTGGTGGGTGGGGGTGCGAATGGTTAGCGCGTGAGCGTTGTATCATAAGGTCTGTCATTGATTTAACTAGTGTGGTTTCGATCCCCCGGTTTGGGAGTACAGTCGGCTTTCCGACTTCGTGTGTTTTCTCCAGGTCCTCCGGCTTCCTCCCTCTGTCAAAGACCCACACGTGGAAGCGAATTATTGAAAAAAACTGAACCATGTGTTAGTCCCGAAATGATCTACTCTCTCTCTCTCTCTCTCTCTCTCTCTCCTCTCTCTCTCTCTCTCTCTTTCAAACATTTTGGATATATTTACCGAGGAGTGCCGGCTGAAGTAACTTGAGTATGTTTTCTATCGTACTTTCTGGAATGCATGTGTATTATGTGTTATTTCTGATGTTTTGTGTTTTTTTCATATATTGTCTAAAAGACTCTTAAATAACATTTACAGAGACTGTTATTATTAGCATGGTTCATTTGTAAAATTAAAACAGGATATTACGATATTAATAAAATACAGAAAAGGCCAGAAATGCCATATTGCTTGTGTCTCATTTGGATTTTTAAATTGGAATTTCAATTTAATATTTTAGAGTATTATGCACAATAAATTTATTACTAGAATTTGTGAAAAGATTATTTTGTTATTTCAATGCCGGGTATATTGTTATTCAATGATTTGTTTATGTTGATTAGACGGCAAACAAATTACCATTTCAATTTATACAAATGCTCTTTCATATGTGCTAAACATAGCCATTCCAGGGCAAGGGAGTACAAAAAGATTTGGTGAATTTGGCTTTTATGGCCAGTTACTGATAGTTTAAATGACATTCAATGGTATTGCTTTTAAGAATTTTTCTTTCTTAAAACGTATATATTTACAATAATAACCCCTTATATCCAATTTAGTTTTATTTATCAAATTAAATTAATTCAGCTTTACATATAGTAAATAATCTAGCCAATATTACAATATATAATTTAAAATTTGTATCAAAATTAAACGGCAGTAATATATTTTTTTAAATTATATTTTAAAAGGGTTTATTTTGATAAGATGTTATTTTGTAATTAAGTAATTATTTCAGACCTGGTTTATTAAAATAAAAATGTTGCCTATCTTAATCAATTAAAGACGATATTAAAATATAGTGATATCTAGGTGTTGAAACACAATAAAGAATGTTATTTATTGTTTATAATTAAGATGTTTAATATGATCTAGTAAAAGGAAAATGAACACGTACATTATGATAAACATATTTAACATAAACCGTATGTTTTGCCAACCAACTATTAGAATAACAATCCAATATATAAATAGACTCAAAAGCTAGCCACGTATCTTATTATTAGTTAATGGGATTAGAAATATGATACTTTAACCCTTTCCAGGGTCTTATAGTAGGGCTTTGGAAAAAGATTAATGCAACATGTCTCTGAGATCAAATTTATGAAGGATTTTACTTTGCATTAATATTGTTCTATTATACCAAATGATGTTATATCTACACAAATATATCTAAAACTTTTAAATATGAAAGTTTTATATCCACAGTATGGTGTAGTGATTATTTGCCAGCAGTGATATCTTAAACTGCCAATGGATGACAATATATTGTATTTATACAATGGATGAATCCGTCCAGGTACGTTAGAAGATTAGCGAACCTAATAAATGTACATTTATCGTATGCTGTATAGCATTTGATGTTGGTATTTTTAATTGTCCAGAATCAAGTGTCATTTGGTATATTTATCGTATTCAGAACACTAATATAAAACTATTAATCATTGAAATATCTAATTTTTAAAAAATTAACTGCATTTTAGAATTGATTCACTGTAAATTAATCAGTTAATACTAAATACCTTTAAATGGTTACAATTATACGTATTCAAAGCTTTTGCACATAATTTAATGTTGTTTTCTGTGAGGAACAAGGAAATAGAATGCAAAATAAAAAAAAACCTAGAAGTTAAGATTACAACCAATATAATAATAGTTATTGAAATATTATCGACCTTGTGACATTAGATATTATAATATTATGATGTTTGAGTGACAATATCGATTACGTATTATATTTCTTTACAATTTTCAAAACATGCGATTTCATTTCAGTTTTCCACAAATCTGTTATAATATGTATCATGTATATGAAAGGATTTCTAAAGAAATGCGTGGATGTATTATCTAAAATACTTTATGTTCTATGCTTTGTGATATTTTAGTTTATTGTGGTATTATTTAATATACATATATCAGTTTAATCAGAGATTGCACCAATAATTAAAATGCGATAATGAATTTTGAGTCTAAATAATTTTAGTATATATAATTTGGATTTTAGAAAAATACATTTTTAATAATTAAAAATAAATGATGATAAATATTTTTGTAAATTTGTTCTGTATTTACCTCTGTGTCTGTCCATCATATCATCTTCTCCATCACTATTTACAGGGCTCGCTGAGACACTTCTTTCGGCATTTAGAGCACCCGGTTTCGGCACAATACCCGAGAGGGGACTGTCTTTACCTGTTCTCAAGGAACCCGATAACTGTAATCCGGGATTAAAGAGATATTCGGCCCCCGGATGGTGGGGCAATATATGAGCTTGAGAAAACATTGGATGAGTTAATGGTAAGGAAGCAACACTTCTTGGATCGGGTAAACCATTTTGGGATAATGCTGACGGGGGCATAAACATGTATCCAGGGTAATAGAAAGGTGGATGAAGTCTTGGCTGAGGTGCCATTAAGGCATCGATAGAGAACGAACTGTACATAGGTCGATGCATCTTGCGCGAAATCTTTAGTTCTCGGACCCGAGTCCGGGTCGCTATATTTCAAACGAAACACTTAGGTCAGGCTCTGATCAACTCCAGCATATAAACTGCACAAACTGTAATCGAGGAAACAGTAAATATTTATACCCCTAAATCCCAAATGATTATTCCGTAAACAAAAACAAGATAAAATCCTTATTAGAAGTCCGCACACGTTAAATTGTTGTTATTAGCGATGTTAATGTCGCTCTGTTATTAACTCTCTAAACACTTAAGTCGTTATCTCTTGTGGTTAGCTCGTCGTGTGTCGTGTCTTTAACTAGTTATATCACTGACACAGACCAAGATATTATCAACAAACGTGTAAATCGAGAGGTGTAACCATCGTCTCATCAATCATACTACACTTACTTGTACCCCGGCCATTAGCATATAACACGTGACACCGATACTCCATTCTCATTGGTTGTTATCGCCTGGCTGCACCCATCATTGTAAAAGTGACAGGTCGGGTTCAGGAGCTCGTGCTCAACTTATTGGTTATTATCTCGACAACTCCGCCAAACTAATCAGCTTCACTTAATTATGATGGATGATATTAAATTGAAGTTTCTGAAATTGAGGTGACGAATTTCGTTTAACTTTAATGGGGAGACGAGGTTCTATTCTGATAACGGTGCGTCATATTATTAGCGTGCGCATTCAATAAGAAAGTATAATATCACTACTTCGCTCCGTTTATATTTTTTTACTCTTGCCCAAATTGCGAATTTACCACCAACTGTTCTGGCATCGCATTAAACGATTAAGGGTTTATAAGTCGTTGCTATCTGCATGTATCATCGATTTCTTTCTATAGAAAGTCATTATCATAAATTAAGCATGTAGATACCTCACAATAGATTAATATATTAATATTCAGATAATAAAACCATATGACACAAAGTCAATTTAACATAATGTAATATGTTATGTTGTCATGCTCTAATTTACTGGAAATATATTTCGTATTAAAAATGGCCGAATTCTGGGTAATAAGTGCCTATGAATTAGTTTTAAAATCATTATAATATAGTGTTGCTATATTTTAAAATTATACAGTTTAGTCTGAATACATTTTTCATAATTCATTACAAACTAGCGCCGTAATATGGGACAACAATTACTAGTTTATTATACACAAGTATATCACAATGTTTTTATTTACTTCAAAATTTCAAAATCTTTCTTATTAAAGTCAACGAAAGATCAATATCGAAATCGTGAAGTCTTGGAGATCGAATAGCCTATAAACCAGTTATAGTTTTGGACCAGGGTAAGAAATTGGACCCCCTGCTATGATTACAACAAAGGGTATCAGATTTCATTTAGACCAATACAAAATTCATTTGTGTTGATGTATAAACAGTTAAAGGGGAACTTTCATAGTATATGATGTTTGGGAATTATATTGAAATAAATTTTAAATCTCCTTTAATGTGTTGTCGCTTTGTGTTTCAATGTGATGTCAAAGATACACGCCTTCGTCCAGCAGTGGTTCATTAGTATGTTCGCCAACATGGATGGCATACATACAATTTATTTTACAGTTTATTACGATCTTGAGATCTTAAATTTTGAAAATGGCTGTTCTGGTGCCCAAAAAATATATTTTCGCCATTAAATACTTTTGCGACCAACAAGAATCTAACGGAATCTGGGTAGATTGAAAATATTATTGAATATGTATTGAAATTACAATGCCATATTAATATTGATCTAGAGTAATACACAATAATCTCATATTTTATCAGAATCATCTGTAATGGTTAAAGTAAAGACATCGAAGAACTACGAAGATCGTCTTCATTATAATGTATATTCTTACGGTTCCTCTAAAATGTGAACGTTGAATTGTAAACAGGTAGCAAGTACATCAGGTACAACCACTGTGCACCCATTGCCATTGAAACAGAAAGTAAGCGAAATATTTATTCGCTGTTAACAATCAATTTGTTCGTCTATCTGAAAGACTCGGCGATAATTTCCCCGCCAATTAGCACGTGCTCGATGATTGACATATTATCATCTTGGTGATTAAGTTGTTCATTAAATGAAATCGAATCCATAATTTACCGAGTTCACACCCCGTAAAAGCGATGATGGCGTACAACCATAAATTATTTTATGTCTATTAGCAGATGGTTTGCTTCGATCCCTTCTTTGAGTTTAAACGAATAAACATTATTTCTCGAGGTAAAACTCTTTTATTTCATCTTTCGATATAATCATTTGGCTCGTAATAGCGGTGGATCGTAAAACTTCGATTTAACACTCGTCGCATTTATCGGGGTTTATTTAAAGAGAGCTTTGAAGATTCAAACAGGTATTTTACAATGCTGCATTTTGTTCTCATCAGAACGACAGGCAATTGTGGTTGTAAATGGTCGTTGGGAGTTTTATATATATGCACCATTCTTGTCCTGTAAGTACCTAAAGCCCCCGCACCTGATAAAGGTTGGTTTGTTTCATCTCGCTTCCTATTTTTAATTCATCAGAATCAGGAATCGATGACGAACATTGTAGAAGTTTAAAAGAATCGATGGTGATCGGAAATGTGGTGTATGCAGCTGTTCCAAAATAGGTGTACCCATCGTCCCCAGTTACTACACACTCTAGTAACATTTAATCAATAGACGTTAGCTTTAAGTTATTTGGCGTATATGTTTCTCTTTTAATCCAAAACAACAAGACATATATAGCACAATCACCTCATTATATCTGTAATTGATTTCAATTGAAAGTAGATTTCAGATATTTTAGTGTTTTTCATGATTTAATGCAAAGAATCATTATGCGATTTAATGAGCACGTAGAGTTATAGTTATGTCTTTATTATACGCCACACAGGTGCGATGATAAATCATATATTATAATAATTTAACATGTATCTAAATATATCAATATACACATACAGATATCATATACAGATAATAAAAATATCTTTATTTTCAGAAAATTCACAAAAAAAACTGGTCTGAGTAATTCAATAATTATGGCGAAGTCTAGAGCACACGTTATTTTATCGAAACGCGCTGGGCTACAAACTACTCCCAAAATACTAAAAACAAATAGATGTACACGACACGGTTCGAAATAGCGAATGATAAATGTGATTGGTTAAAACCAAAATTTGTTTTCAGTCTTTTGTTGCTAAGGAACCGCAGATGGGTGATTTTTGTTTCTGTAGAAGGGGGTATGTTTAAGGATACCAAACACGTTTGATCTTGACGGCTTAAACCATCAAGCCGTTTTGGTTTTTGATACGCGCACACGGCCAAATGCAGTAGGTTTTTTGTTTTAAAATGCACAATTATTGTCCGACGTGCTTTAGATAATAATTATGTATAATAGAGTCCTGATGGTTCGAAGTAAAACTATTAACTTTTTGTTCGGATCTTTGAGCTCGGTAATATAAATCCACGACTTTCAGAGAGAAGTGTTTTTTTATTATTATTTTTTGGGCATGTACTGAAAATCTACAATCACCTCATGTGCGTTAGGCTTACAAATATCAAGTCTGAATAAAATCACAGTTGAAAAGTAGATTATCTAACTTACTAATTTCAGACCATAATATTTCTTATTGATATTTGTAAAACGCACTCCACCTAAAATACCATAGACCTAGATTTGTTTCAAACCACGTTAATAACATATTATTATATTATTTACTATTTATCTAGCATCAATGGCTTTAATTTGGAGAAAACTGTAGTCGGGTAGAGGTTTTTTTTTACTGTGACAAAATAGAGTAAACGTTCATAGAATTATCAATAGATATCGCTGGCGAGAACAATTATTATTTGATAAAATAAAAAATCTACAATTGAACCTTTCATATTCCATAATAGACAATAAGGAAACTAATTGCTGGGTTGTCAAACTCTCTTGGTAGATTATTTCAATCGTTAATTTCTATACACCTGTCATGAAACATATAGGCTAATTAATGATAAACAACAAAAACAAGTTGAAACTATTTAAGGTTAACCAGATGCTTTAATGACATTTTATTAAAATATATAAATATTATCAAAGCTGAATAGCATTACTTTGGGGAAAAACATTAATAACTCTGATGTTGTGTATCTTATGCAAATCGGATATTTAACTGAGCTTATACGAAAGGTAATTGTCATTCTTAGTTTATGAAAGATAACTTTTTCTCACATTTTTTGTCAATTAAAATACAAAACCGAGAAATGCTAAAATTAAAGATATCTCTAATTCCATTGGTCGTTATCTTGTAATTCCTAATTCGAAAGTATTTAAGATAATCTTTAATCCAAGAACGAGTAATAAATATTGAAACTGACCAGCTATAAACGTTACAAAATAAACATGATGAGGCTTGTTTATTTCACATTTACACACGAATATGCTCTCAGGCACGTTATTTGTGCTGTACGTAGAGCTCAAAAGATAATGATGTCACAGTTTCTTCACTTTTGTTTTGTGTCAAACCTATAACAATATGTCTTTTCTTTTATCACGGAAGTGATTAGTGAAATTTGTAAGGAGATGGTGCCAGTAATTATATTAGAAGATGGTTGTTAGTTAACAAGACGAAATTGTCTGAATTATGTTCTCTTAGTATTTCCTCTTTTAACATTTTCATTGTTTTTGTTTAAGCCGACCTTTGGCCTCGTGGTAAATATAGACGTGACGTGAATTGTAATAAAACCAAGCCATATCTTAATATCAATGAGGGGGACATTCACATTTTCACATATTAGTTTAATTACTAGATATCGTTGTTTATAAACTCTACAGTTTAACTGACTATCTTAAAGATACATTATGTAAGATTTAGATAAAATACTAGCCATTTTTACTATAATCGTTCGAAAATAGATAATCTATAAATCAAAATATGACTGAACTCTTCTAACTAATCTATCCCCGTTTACATTTGGCCGCGATAAGCGTGCCGTACTAGGTACGGTACCAGGCCGCGATAAATTTCAAGAAATGGACCCGTTTACATTACTCTAAAATAACCGGTCTCAGAACCGTGCCAAATGAGGAACTCTTCACTGAAAAGTTAATTTCAGCCCCTGTACAAATTACCCAGATGAAAACAATTAGGATGACTGATTTAGTTTGAGCAGCCATTTTGACAGAACTGATGACAGATTACTGTCAAGGTTTGCAGGGGAAAAAAGGTCAAGGTTCATTTGGCGCATGCGCAGTAATCCGTACTCAGACCGGTTAGCGTTTACACTACGAGAATTTGAAGTGTGCCGTTCTTAGTACGGTACCGAGACCACATCACTTCAGTGGGCCAGATTGGCACGGTACTCGGTACGGCACGCTTGTGTTTTACCCGTTTACACTACAAAAAAATTAACCGTGCCGTACCACGAACGGTACCTGGCACGCTTAAAATTTGTAATGTAAACGGGGTTTATTTAATATCGGAGAAATCCGATGCCACCGAAAGTTGATTAGGACCTGGATAAGTTAATTAATGTCTAATTAATAACTTAGAAAACATTTCAGGCCCAAAGAAAGACCGGCAATAGGCAGATTTTACTCTTGCATAATGCATGTTTAATAAACAGGTAGCTGCTTTTAAAATATTGAATTAAATACTTGTAGAAAGCCATATTGTGAGATAAAGCAAACGATTATCAACGCTTCAAGGAGATATTTGTATACGTGGGGTGGGTTCTGCAACCCTGCAAAAGAGAAAAGAAGAAATTAAAGTTTTTTTCTTTTAAAATGTGGTGTGTGTGAAATAGCTTTATTTAACGCCCGCTTCCGCCGAGGTGATATGGTGGGGTGTGCTGGGCTTTATAGCATAAGATCTGTCCTTGAGTCATATGATGTGGTTTCAATCCCAAGGTTGTACGTGACGAATCCACGAGTCATTTTTCTAATATACATGTGGGTTTTCCTCTGGGTTTCTGGATCACTCCATCCACCCACTACAAACCTTACGTACAGTCGAATTATTGTACTGACGATGTACCAAACGTTTATCCCTAATCAACCAGTCTGTGCTGAGCGAATGTTAAACACCGTCACTTTGAAGTTTTAAATAATACCTCCAATATCCCAACGTTTGGATATTATGTTACATCATAAAGCATACGTCAAGCAGGGCGAAAGGAAGCTTAATGTTCGCCCTAAATAGAATACAATCATGATAGTCTACTTCTTGTTTTCCAAAACAATTCCGATGAAAAGTAAAAAATGATTGTAAAACAGTGATACGCGTAAATTGTAATACCATAAGCTTTATGTTTCAGAACTATTCATTCTGTTCTGCACGCACAAATAAACATTAACTTTGCACACATTGTATGCTTATGAAAAAACAAAATTTATTTGAGATAATGAGGCAATTTAATAAATCAAACTACCCATCTGTGTACAATCTGTATATTATAGGCATTTTGTCATCATGATGATGAATGGTAGAATAAAACTGGATTGAAATGTTTTTTGTTTTATTTTCTAATTCAACGGTTTAAAACTGTCGCTTCATGTTGTCTAGTTATAATTGGTGGAGAGGCCGGAGAAACTACCCCTGATTTATAGGCAACGTTCATATAGCTATCAACATATATTACACTGTTGTCACTATATAAAACGCTGAACAGTTTTATATAGTAAATGGTTAAGACGAGACCTTAACGCAGTTAATGGTCTCAGTCATCAACGATATGAACATTCTAACTCGCTATAGCAGTCATTGTTACCAGAAAGATCCTTTTACATTTGATATAATATACCGCTTGTGATTAAAATACGGAGACGAAATGGCGGGGGCTTACCTTTGGTTCGAGGTGAAATCATGACAGGTGATTGACAGCTAGACCACGCCCTCCAATCTCAGTATTCATACATACACCCCTAAGATGCTTGGCCATTGTTAAATATTATATAGGGCGAACAAATGGTATTACTTAGTAAAATAAAATGCTTTTTTACGATTTGTATTGCTTATAGCTTATATGAAATATTCATTTATTTCAAAATGACCATTTTGTAAAGATAAAATATCGACAATTATTTTAGTCAATCTCCAAATACAAGTGAGAAAAAAATACACCATATTATTAATATACTAGTAATATATTTCTAAACAATAATTAATAAAACAGTATTTGTGAGAATTCAGATAGGTGGTGTCAGATATCATATCGGTATGTCACTACATAGTATAACCTGCTTGTACACTTTCTCTCCCTCATTGGGTTGGGTGACCGAATGGTTAGCACGTGTGCGCTGTATCATAAGGTCTATCATTGGACCAACTGACGTGGTTTCGATTCTCTGGTTGTACGTGACACGGAATAGGGTCATCGGTCCAACTTCATGGGTTTTCACCGGTTCCCCCGGTTTCGTCCCACTGCTAAAGACCCCTACACGCAAACAAATCATTGAAATAAAATTGAACCATGCATGGGTTAGTCCCGAAATGCGCTACTTTGTGTCGAGAGGGCGCTACACACCATTTCTCTCTCTTTCGTTTGACCCTTCCCCTTCGAAATTCATGAATATTCAATAAAGAAGAAAAAATTTGACCGAAAATGTAAATTCAATAATTCAAACAAATTCGACCCTAGATCGAAACGTCATCAAGTATTGGCATTCCCAATGAGTGGGGTTGGGAACTACATCTGTCTATCGTGAAATGACGGGGAGCAATCACGAGGCTTCGTCCAGTTCTAACATTTTATGTATCAAACACACAGGATTCATGTCCTATACAGCAAATTTAAATCAACATGAAATGACATGGGGTCTGAAATGAAATAAAATGGGGTTAAACGTCCTACTGCTCTGCTTCTAAACTGTGCTAATGAAGACGGGCATACGCCATACAGTTTGCTATGAGGGAAATTTAGCCCGGACAGCTGCACTACGGCCTACTCTTATATCGAATTCCAACTGCCAAGTGATCGTTTACGTGCACGCCAATGTGTACACAGGACCTCGGTTTTTCGTCCCATCCGAATGTCTAGACAACTGTCCTTGTCAGGCCCCACGTCCTGCATCACTGAAACCACGCCTGAAAATCTGGATGAACTTCCTCGGAAAATGCAGGGATCGAACACCCACCTCCAGGCTAGCGAACCGGCGTCTTAGCAAAGCCTTGCCCCCCCCCCTCCCCGAAATGGAGTTTTAATGTTCTACATTTAATGAAGACCGGAAATCTAAATCAGGAAAACGGTGACGGGTAATGTCAATTCAAACCCAATGCAACTGTGTCTAGACATACCAACTTCGTGAGTCTGTGGTGGCTGAGAAAGTAGGATGTTGGCTCGCTTTCCATGCTGACCGAGAAAGTTTTTCGGTTTTCAGCCGTGGTTCCTCCTTGCAGGGGTGCAGGACGATAGCCTGGCAAGAGACAACGTAAAGTCGTTCGAAGGAGACGAAAACCCGAAGCCCCGTTTACACATTTTCCTGCACGTAAAATCCCATGTCGGTTGGGAATAAATATAAAAGAGTCCCGTTGTGTGGGCAAAATGTCATTCAAAGCACATTATATGGCGTATGTCTGTTCATTAGCCCAGAACAAATTATCTTGCTTTTTGTCAAATACGGTTGAATCTGAACCCAACGTCTCTTCCATGTCTCGCAAAATTTAGTGTATGTTTATATAATGTAGAATTGAACCAGGTTTAAAGGATTGGGCTAAATAAATTATCAACAAAATATAAAACTTTAAAACTGCTATAAAAATCAAGAAGTAAAATTGAGAATTTGAAATTAATATCAGTTTGTAAATTTAAAAAGATGGACAAGATCAAGTCGAGGAAAGGATTTGTCTAGAACTAGACTTAGACTAATTGACAAAATAGAAATTAAGATAAATATCATTATCTTATTATTACTTACACAAAGATCAAAGAGACCCCCGTGTATATGATAGATCACGTGACATATATATACGTGCTGAGCGCGTGATCCAGATGACGTCGGGGTGATTACGCGCGAGGGGTGGAGGGGGTTACGTGTCTAGTGGGGTTAATGATATTGAAATAAGATAGTGAGTTGAGCCTGGCGGTGAAGTGGAAGGGTGGGGCTAGGGAAGAGAGCCCGGGGTTAAATTACCTACCATCAATGTAGCGCTAATTATCCTGTTGATCATCTCGGCATCTTCAAACAACGAGATGGCGATTTTCAATTAGTTGGTAGGAATCTGATGCTATCGTCATGTGGTGTCTGTCTATGCCATCCGTCATATCACTTTGCAATATAGCAACCTGTTTCAATATACACAGATGCATTATACAAATCACGATAACAAAGGGTATGGACAATTAATGTATATTTTGGTAACGTGAAAAGATAAAAGGTTGCAAGGTCGAGAAAAGATTGGGGTCGAGAATTGTGATGCTTTGGCTAAGTAAAACCATTACACGATTCAAAGTCGAGAATTGTTGTTGAATGCTTTTGCAAAGGTCGAGAATTGATTAGTGTATATTTATGAAAAATGAAAACAATACGTGTTTCAAGGTCGAGAATTTAATAATGTATTTGTTTTGTAAAGTGAAAACAATACCAGTTTCAGGCTGATAGATGTATAATATACAGGTTTTGATAGCAGATTTATCAATACATATGTATTTATAAAATGTTTATTTATTTAATACGTTGTTAGTTTACTTAACATATCTGGCTGCAAAACTATAAAATATACTAAGATACTATGACCGCCTTTTAATACAACCTAATTCATGGTATATGCAGGAATACCGCAAGACAGACAAAACAAAAATCTAAGATAAACCTGCGGACAAGACAGAAAACACACATCGCAAAAAAAAAATAAACAAATATCAAATCAAGTGAATGGATCCGGGGGCCAGCCGTAAGCGTTCTTTGCGCTTTGCAATCCGGGCCTTAAAAGGGAATATATTTTCTATCTTAGTTTTCTCTTGGTCAGACTTGTGATCGGAACAACAGTCATAAGTTGCAATGTCCGCCTTTTATATTATGATAATGCATTATGAAATAAAAATGATTAATGGCATATCAAACCATTCGCGATCATCTATCGTTGGATGTGGGTAAATGATCCAGATCACATTTTATTAAACGAAATAATCAAGAGACAAATTTAAATTTGGCTTTGTTATGACTAAAGGTTCAAACCTCCAATAAATAGCTTTCATTTCACAGATCTTGTTCATCTAATAATTAAAAAACGTAACTCGGAATCCTTTCATCCGGATTCTGTCGTTTAGTAGACGCCTGTAGATCTGGTAGAGTTTAAAAGCCGCACTGATCAAGGTGAACTGGCAACAAGTGTTTTTGTTGTTGTTTATCAATGTATTATAGTATGTGATCTATTATTACCGCATTATTACAGGTGCGAATTGCTCTTTGACCATGCGCACTTTAACACAATAACACTTCATTATAAAAGTATTCCCCCATTATTCCTTAGAGCCGATTAAACCACTTTACTTTACCTATGAATAGAATTCGCTCAATATCTAACACCTTAATGAATTCGCTTTAATTACCTACATTGTTACCAATTACCTGCGTCTTCCCGCTCGCATCCAACCATCACAATAGTCGCTGAGATCAAAGGTTTGAGTGATAAGGTACGGCGCTTAATAAGATAAACGGATTATTGAAATCGATGAAGCAAAGGGAGATATCAAATAAAAAATAAAAGGAAAATCATCACGCATGAGTGTGACGATTCAGTGCTCTCCGAACGTAAACAGCTAAAGTTGATCACCGGATTGTGGATGAGAAATACAGTTGCAGAAAAATATAACACACAATTAATTTTATATCTTTTTTTTTGAAATTAACTAATTTAGGTCCCCTTTAAGTTAAGATGTGGCATGTGTATATTGTCCTATCTTTTATTTTTATAGTTGTATCATTTCTTGGTAAAAACGAATTCGGCTCCGTCTAGTTGTGGTCATGAACGGCTGATTTGGGTTACTAACGAGAAGAGATACACCAGTCGATTTATGATTTTACACCTAAAAAATTTCGTTTTTGCTTTTATTTAGGTGTATTTTACAAAATCCCAAAACTGTACCAAAATTTGCGCATCCGAAAACGGTAAAATCCAAGATGGCTTACATTTGCCTAATCAATGTACAAAAAAATCCTAAACGGTTGATATTTAAGACCGTATTGGTAAGTGCAGCAGGACTGCACTACACACAAAACAAAAATCTACAAGGTTAACCTGCGGACAAGACAGAAAATAGACATTGCACAAGATAAACAAATATCAAACCACAGGAATCTGACCTTCTATCCGTATTATACACATACACCACACCGAACTAGACAATATATAATAATGACAGAACAGGAATGCAATGCGTGTTGAAGCCTCGATTTTACCTGATCTCGCTTCGGCTCGTTTTTTTTCCAACAATTCGTAATGTCAGGCAATCTAACCCAACCAACCTCTGAAGGCGGCTCGTATACGTCCGCCTCAAAATCATGAATATTCACCAAAACCTGGTAGAAAATGTATATTCAAAACCATCTTCTCGGATTCTACACCAAAAGTTAACAAAAATCGCCATGCAAAAAGAGTAAAATGGAATGGGAGAGAAAATCTTAAAATATCTTTGGCACTTGTTTCAGTGATCTAGTCAATGGATTGATTTTGTAGAACGCCAGCGCATGGAGTTGTGGACAGACGTCAACGAACGAAAATAATGTAAATATTGGCAACAAGTGGCTATGATATCGTTCTGTAGGGAGTATTTCAGCAAATCAAAACGGCTAGATTGAAGAAAAACATACCTTAGTGAATTGGCAGAGGTTAGATTACCTGACATTACGAATTGTTGAAAAGAAAACGAGCCGACGCGAAAGCAGGTAAAATCGGGTCTTCAACACGCAATGCGTTCCTGTTCTTTTTTATTATATTATATTGTCTATTTCGATATGATGTATGCATATATCAGGGGTGGATCTAGGAATTTTGAAAAGGGGGGGGGGCACCGCAAAATAAGGGCGGAGACGGGGCACGCCGCAGAGAGGAGGGTTGGGGGCCCCAAGAAAATTATCCGCCATTCACTTGCATCTGTAGTCATTCCAAGAGCTATTTGGCTAGTATTTTCGTCTAAACGTTCGGAAATCGTTGAAAAAGAGCCCCAAAATCGAGCAAAAAAGCCAGTTGTAAGGCACTTTCAGAAGTAAAATACGGCACTGTCGAAAATTAGAGGCGGCGCGCCCCTTGCGCCCTCCCCCTTGAATCCGCCTCTATATATACGGAGAGAAGGTCAGATTCACGCGATCAAATCAAGTGAATGGATCCAGGTATAATGAACATATAAATTATTGCTGTTGTGACCATTCTTTAATGTGAATATACATGTATACCCAATGGTGATAACTGGTCCCTTATCCCTTATATTTGCCTTGCTTCACTCATCTGCCACGAATCGGGTTATTGGGCTAAAAATCCAAAAACATGTATAAACAAATCTTCCAGTATATCATGAAGTCGTGCAAAGTTATGAATATTCGTAAATTTGTGTTAGGGGTTACGTGTTTTGGGGGTAGGCATGGTATCCGAAAATAGTATAAGGATCCACCCTTCACATATCTTCAAAGTTGAAATATTTTGATGAAGCAGTGGCGGGTCACGTCTATTCGTCAGTTTGTGTTTTCGGTCGCATGTTTTGTTGGTAAGGAGTTCCCCCCGAAAATGGTATAAGGTACCAGTTAACACCACTGGTTATACCTTCGGGTGAACGAGACAATAATTGTTTTTTTATGATAAAACAGAGCAGAGTTATACCACATCATAAATTTGGGTTCTGGGCAGCATGTTTCTTGGGTAATGATGTCTCAAAAAATGGTTTTTGAGAGCATCGGACATCTATAAAAACCATGCCATATAAAAAATGAAACCCTGACAACCTACAGCAAGTCGTCAGTTAGGTGTGTTTTACTTTAAATTTATTGAGTTTGTGCTTATCTGAAGTTGTACTTTTAGGATGTCATTGAGTACACCCCACTCTACCAGAAACGACCAAAAAACCTTTCTTGCAATTTTTTAGCGCCCCCACTTTTTTCATATAAATTGACTGGTCAAAGAGAAGAGAACGCACACTAGCATCTAGAGAAACATAATCAAACGTGCTAGCATCCCACGATGTAGCTAGAGAATCCTGTTGAAACGTCGCTCGCTCATGTCAACATTATACTATCGATTCTTCCAGTTGGTATAAAAAGGCCATCTTTCCTCTTGTGCGTTTTCATAATTCCAATTTGTAATACTACCTGATCTGAAAATGACAGAATTGGCTTCTTCGATTTAAGTTCTCCTGCAACACAGCTTGTCGAAGTCTTGTTTGAGTTTCCTTATCACGATCCATCACTCACCAGCCTTGGTCTGTATTCTGGAATATCGCCACTATCGAATTTGATATTTAGAGTTCAGGATCGTTCATTACTTTATTTATCATTTAAACGCCTTCTTCGTGTAGCAATCAAAGCTTTTGAGCCATATTAACGATATATTAACGCATGTCATAACTTCCACAAAGAGTTAATATCATTTATGTCATATATCATTTAGAAAATTGTGAAACATATTTACAAACAGTCAAACAATGCGGTTGTATCTAAATTTGTGCTTAAGCTGAACGATACGCAGCTTTAATGTTGTCAATAGGAAAGCAATAACATTGTAATAAGGTTTATTGCTATTTATTATATTTCTACAAAATGTGATGAAGAGATAATATGAAGCGATTATAAACTCCTTTCCACTGATGCGTTATTGATATTCTAATGGCTTTTAATAACTGCTTTTGTTCTCCCGTAAACACCAAATCTCGTTAACAACACACGATAATCTCGTTACGCATGCGTATTGTATATGTGTTTATACTGACCAATGAGAATGTATTTGCTTGATTAAGAAGAACATGTTTCGCTAATGATCGGATCATTTATGTTCTGTGTATGGATAGAGTGAGGATATTGTTAATTTGATAGATTCATTAGCGAAATAATTAGTAACTTGTCCTGTAGTAATTACCACAGCCGACTGGACGATTTTTTAATCGGTCGTTTATTATAAGTCATACGGGTGCGTTCGCTCATTATACCTTATAATCTTCGTAACGTATGGCAAGTTAACGCCCCAAATAACACATAACAATGTAATATACTGATAATTTCCAATACTCGATTAATGGATAATGTATCTTTTTTTAGTCCTGTGTTTTACAATGAATAGAAGCTGATTATGGCAACGATTCGAGCTATGTGATGATCACTTTGTATTTCACTAGCTTTATAATCCAACATCTCAATACTTCACAGATTCCAAGTCCCAACAGCGTTCAGAATCACATACAAAACGTGCGACGATTCGTCCAGGTTCATACTCACCATTCCAGTTTGCAATAGTTGTTACAAGACATCGGCCTTGAAGCGTAATCAATATCATTCTACGTAAATTCAAATTGCAAAATAGAATACTTATAATATGTGTCGGGTTAAAATATAAGGTATCCACCACATGCTAGCGAAGTGGATATCTTGCTCCTCATGAATAAAAGTGGTACCATAAATTAGAAAATTAAATTTATAACTTGTCAATTTCCAACATCACAACCATGTAGGACGATAAGTTCCAATCATCGGAAACTCAACAGCATAATTAAAATCGATGAAATAACTCACAAGTTAGAGAAATGGGTCGATTTGGTCAGTTTCATCTTTTTGTACAAGATTCATCATGAATCATAACAAAGAAATTATAACCCTGCAACCCACGGGTAAATGGCCTTTCTAAACCTAACTGCATCTACATCGATGTAAGTTTATAACACGATATCACATTAGCCAACAACTTATTGTACCGTTTGTATTGCACTGACCGACTATATCTTTGTATTAAAATTAAATATTCATCCAAGAATCCAGAATAAATATCGGCATGTAGTATACCATGGTACTTATTTAAAGCATCTGATACTTATAGATTTTCCAACTTCAGACATAACAGACAAATACCCCTTTCAGGAATTACAATATGTAAAGGATTTGGTTAATGATTTTAAGGATTGTGTTGGGTAATATTTGGAGCTGGGTGACTCGTGGTCATAATTGTACGCTAGAGATAGTTCACTTCTGTTTGTATTTTCAAATTTAGATTAATTGCCTTATTATAGACCACGAGTGTATTCTGCCATAAAAAATGATATGTATGTATTTATTGACGGGGGGTGGGGGCTCCATTTACGAAAGATTGCTGTGTAATTGTTGAAAGAGTTTCAGAAATCAGCGTGGACATTCAATTTGTTGGTGGGTAAGTGACTTGTTATCGTGACGTGTGTTTCGTTTAGTGCGATAGCGAACAAGATGATTTTGACATGCTGGGTGAAATAAATGGTGACCCTGGTGGTTTATTAGTAAGGTTGGATTTAGGTGAAGTTGGTCATCTTCGTCTTTTTTGGTGATTGAATTATATTTCTGTGGTTTGAAGTCAGTATGTGGGAGATGCAAATGCCAAGTATTGTACTGACTATCGTCACACAACCAGATCGTCACACAACCATAGGCTCCACTCTCTATCGTATAGGTAATTTCATAGATCAAAGAAAATACTATTATGATAGAACCGTCATCAGTGCTCTTCATCCCCACTGATACAAAAGCATCGTCTAGCTGTGATCATTCATTTTTGTACTATTAAAACACTACAAACTAAGTAGTTTCATTGCTTTATTTGACTTTGTTCAATTATACTCTGTTAAATTAAGGTAAACCGCTCTGATCTCTTGATCGTTTAAAAGAAATATTTATTTATAATCAAAAGTCGGCGATGTTTAAAGTGTACAAAGAAACAACAATGTGAATAAACAAAGGTGGACCAAGTTGTTGATGTGCGTACTAGTAAATCATTCATTATCTGATTTGCCCCCTGTTAATAGTTATTCTGATCAATATTTATAAAATTAGAAATGTAGTAGAAGTCGTTAAACCATTCACAGATTGTTTTCCAGAATCAATATCCAGATAAACCATTGTTTGTGTTGTTAAAGTTTCCTGGTACGTCTGTGGCGTAACGTTACCTGATCCAACGTACACTTGTTTTTATCCAGCGCCTTAAAATAACATAATTAACACTAGCTAATGACTTGTTAAACATGGTTTATAGATGTTAGTCATTCAAATGATTATTTCTAAATATTTTCTTGTGTCTTGTGATTATCAACCGATATTAATTAATGTCATCCTTTTTTTACAAGAGTCGATTAGCCGACAGAAGAAAAGGGGATTTTTAGAATTTCAATTTAGTAATTGTTAATTGTGTTAAATTGTGCATATCGTTGCATTTATGAGAAAAATTATTCACTTTACTAAAACATCAAACGGTATTTTTCAAGAAGGAAGTTTAAAATGTTATCAAAATGGCCGTTGGTGCAAATCTATTATTTTTCATCTCTCCCTTTTCATGAACAATTGATTTTCAGATTTTGATTTTAATTTCTCACATAAAATTCAGATGAGATGTCATGTGAAAATAGCTTCTCATCAAACAATAACAATTTAGTGTCAACTAAACCAATACATCAGATTTGTTTGGGTTATGTCGGAAATTTGAAATCCAAATTGTAATTGCGATATAGGACCAGTCAAAGTATTAATATTCCTTAGTTTGCATACAATGGTTAAGTTGAAAACAGGGAAAAATAGTTTAACATTGCGATGTTACAAGATTTCACGAGTCGTTATCGAACACAGGAAGTACACTTTAAAATTGTTATCATTATTTTTTATTTTATATATTTATTTTTTTCCAAGTAACGATTCTTTCAATAAATTAGTCGTGAGTCATGGCTTCAACATCCGTGATTGCTACAGTATCAATGCTATTAGCTAATTATACTTTCTTACACCCACCGCCTACAAATTACCCTTATCCTCTTTTTGTAATATTTTTCATACGCGATTGGGTTCATTTATATCATTTTTATGCCCATTCTTATTAAGTAAATATATTTTTTGTCTTGGTGGTTAACCTTTCACGACACCTTTCCGCGTTCGTCATAGCTTGCTCAGTAGAAGTTTTTATAAATTAAATGTCGGCACAGCAGGTAACCGCAGATACTTAATCAACAGGAAAGAAAATTGCACTAAATGGTAATACAAAGGTCAAAGGTTAACTTTTTGAAAAATATATTCAATTTTGTAAAAGTCTCCAAAATAGTATTTATGGGTTTTTTTTAAACATAAATACTATTTTGGCGTTGCACTTTATAAATAGTCATGATTTAAAAATTATAATTATTTATAAAGTGCGAAGAGTTTCAACACCGGTGTATTGTTTAAGGCGAGGGATGATAGCTGGAGTGAGTTAAACAACGAGATAGAAAATGAGATGAAATGGTGTTTAATGTGCTAATATTCTGCCCGACAGTATGCTATGAGAACAATTTTGCCCGAACAGCAGCTTTTCGGCTCATTCTTTTATAGAATTCCAAATGACGTCCCAAGCGACCGGCAAGCCACGAACCTAGGATTTGTACAGAAAACAAACATTGCAGCACACACCAGAATGAAAACATAGTTTGATGTTTTAATTAACATTGTACTGTATATAAAAAATTTCAGTTGTGTTTGTATTGGTATTTTCATGTAATGTAATTTTATTAAAAATGTAGCAGAAATTTGTGATGTGTATAACTGGTAGGGAAAAGCTTCTAATCATCCGAATATGGATCACAAACACGATGTCCACCCAGGTAATCGTTTGTAAGCACGCGAAAGAACCCTTGACATTAGAAATGCGATGGCTTCACAAACTTTCACTCATAGTTCACTGCGTATGCCCATCTTCATTTGTTCGGTTGGTGCAGAAAAGTCGGACGTTAAACCCTATTTCATTTCATTTATCTAAGTATCTAAAGAATGTTGGTTTATTTTCATTTAAAAGAGAGAATACAAACACAGTTATCATAAAGAGTGTTCAGATTAAGTGCAAACTATAATATAAATGACAAAAATATGAGACAAGTAAATTTATTTTTTATTATTTAGCATTGTGTGAAGAACAGGCGATCAAAACATGGCGGCTTTAAGTACCCCCAGTGGAACGCGGGTCACAATAGAACGGCTATTGATAACTATGTTTAAACGACCAGCAATTTGCAGACACTTTCTCTCAATCAGCGACGTAAACGACTCGTTTTCTCCCGGGAAACGAATTAGAAAATAAACCAATAAATTATTACATTAGTTAAATCGGTAGGCAAGTAGCACGACTCTACGTGACACCACAGCGCCCACATTGGATTGGACTCGACGTGGCCAGGAAATCTAATAAAAAGTCACAAACAATATTTGCTTATTCGATCCATTAGATTTATTTGTACGATACAAAAGTCTGGTTCGAATCTTCCCATTTCTAGCGTGTAAAACTGTCACGCCCATTTCTACTTAGGACGTCAAGCTCCCATTATATCACTATGTATGGAAACCCATTTGTAACAAAAAATAAAATATGTTAAAAGTTATGAAATTTATCCCCTTCCAAGCACTCACTTATCTGCTCGCATAAATCTGAAGGATGCAGATGTTGTTTACTAGAACGCAGGACACGGATTTTTTCTTTTCAACAACTAGCATTGATGCTGGCTTAACATTTTTTACATCACCCTACAAACTCTAGCTTTCCACAAATCTGATATAATGACCCTAATATGTGTAAACACTTGTTATTTGTTGCCGCAAATTTCACAAGGGCTGGGCCCCTGTTTCTCCAAGTATTAACTAAGTATAAAATCCAAATTTTAGTAGATACATGTACTTCAATTTTGACTGGCTAAGCACCAAAATCAACCTAATATTACCCAATCAGATTACTAAAATTTAGATTTTTATCTTAGTTACAATTTCGCAATATAGGCCCCTGGTTGTTAAACATAGTGACGTGTGGTCTAACGGTCAGATTCGAATTATTTTAAGGTTCCATGAACAATTTTTGAGGGGTTATATATCTAAGGCCAAGAGTGATGAATAATTCTCGGACTTAAACTATGAACTAAATATGCCTAGTGTACGGTATTGTGAAGCTAAACCTACAGCTAGGCGATCATCTTATAAATTTGGGCGGTTGGATGACCGAATGGTTAGCAAGTGCGTGATGTATCAGAAGGTTTGTCATTGGGTCATCTGGCATGGCTTCGATTCCCCGGTTGCTGGTAACAAGGAGTATGGTCACATGTTCAATCTTCTGGGTTTTATCCGGGTCCTCTGGTTTCTTTCCACTGCTAAGGATATAAAATTGAACCATATGTTAGTCGCGAAATGACCTAGTTTGTGTCGAGTTAAACCCAATTTCTTTCTCTCATCTTATATTTTTTAAAGTAACTATATAATTATGCTAGTTTCTAAAATAAGTGAGATTTTAGATTACCCGAAGCCACAAGATTCATTCAAATACAGAAGAACCAGAAACTGTGTAGCCGTATGAACTCTTTTGGTATTGGACTTGGGTTCCAGAGGTAGAAAATGGCATGATAAACTAACGAGGTTACTGCAACTGACCTCCATACTTTAGATAAAGCCGTTTTCCCATTTGTCTTTCGAGTGTTTATCCCTTCTCTCTATCACTTCTTTCAAAGCCGTAGCTTTTTGTCGACAATTCATTAATTAACACTCGCGCTCTAACACTTTATTGATAGCAAGAATTTGTTAAATTAATAAAGAGCACACTTAATATTTGAAGAGCGAAATCCGGGGATAATAAAGCTTTTATGGCGATGGGGACTTGATCAGCGTGATGGGACCTTAATGTCAAACGTATTAAGGAATACGAGGGTATTGACAAATAGGCAGGATTTACAGAAAGGCCAACAAGGAAAGTCACTCTCAATCAGCTGACTTCATATCGACGGTAATCAAAATTTCCCAATATTCTACAGTAAAGGTCGTCATACAATTAAAGGTGTTGAAATTATCACATCGCATTTAGCTTCGGGTATATTTTTCTGTTTATGTTACTCCGTTTTAAAAAAAAAACCTTGAAATGAGCTTAAACTAAAGGCAAATCAAACTCTTCGTTATTTAAACGAGGGATAAACATAATAGTAAGTGCAGGAGGACCGCACTACACTAAAAACAAAAACCTATAAGATTAACCTGCGGAAAATATCAAATCAAGTGAATGGATCCGGGGGCCAGCCGTAAGCGTCCACTGCGCTGTACAGTCCCGGGGCTGTTATGGTACAGGCTTCACTAAAAATGATTTGAAAAAAAAAGAGGTAACAGAAATAATGCGACCGATCGTGACAATGGTCGTCTCTTCAATGGCGATAGTCTGCCAGTTGACGTCAGATGTTAGAATGTCAAACAATTTCAACAATAAGGGCGATAATCCGGATAGAATCTCGGAAAACGCTAAAATAATAAGTGTAGTGAGCAATCAGGAGCAAATTATTTGCTTGATAACGATACCTGTATGTGTATTGAAACGTAGCATGTCAATAAAATTCAGAAGTAGTATATCCATATAAGTGTGTTTATTTTTAGTGAGATCTATTTCTATATGTCTTATAAGGATTACATAATGACTTGTCGGGAAAAACTGGTCTCAATAATTTTTAGATAAATGTATTTTTGGTACTTTCAATTGAGTATAATTTGATGTTTGTTTCAGTCTGACTTGCTTGTTTTTCCACCAAGTAAATTCGGGATAATGAGCTATAAAAATGATTATTTATGCTTTCGCGTAACATAATTATGCATGTATAAATGAATAAATTTCAATTATAACGTTGCCTTCGTTGTTACTAAGGTGCTTGGTGTAGTTTAGTTGTAACTGGCGTTATGTTCCACTCTTAATTTAGACAAAGACTGACATTCTGTAAGACACGGCATGTATGTACAAGTGAGGGATGGGAGCTTCACAGCAAAACATAGACAAAGCAAATCATACATGAAACATAGTATAATTAGACACGTGTTACCAGAACAGATCTACAGTGTAACGGGGAATCTGTGGGACAAAGTAGAAGAGTGGCTGTGATACAATAAACAGAATATGAAAAAGCGGTTAACATAGTCACAGTTACTAACCGAATGGTACAAATAAAACGATACGTGGAGCGTTTGGTTCAAAGACTTGGGGATTCAGTTAGTAGTATATATATTATTATAATATAAGGACAGTGTAATACGTAATGTCAGTGTTTACGAATAAAGATTACCACAATATTGACGAGTACAGATTACCTCGTAAATGGGTGGGCGTGGGGGTGGCCGAATTGTCAACACGTGCGCGATGTATAATAAGGTCTGGCTTCGAGTCAACTGGCGTGGTTTCGATTCCTCTGCTGTACGTGACAAGGAGTAGGGTCGCTTGTCCAATCTCGCGAAATGCGATTTATTGAAATGAAATTGAACCATCTGTTAGTCCCGAAATGACCCCTCTCTCGTAAATGTTGTATTTATTAATAAAGATTACCCCTTTGATACAGTATTTATGATACAGGATTATTCTAACTCTAACCCTAACCTTATACTGTCGCTACAAATAACCTCTTTAATAAAGTACTTTCTCTTTGTGGTCACATGTCTTCAATTTAGTCACAATCCGTCGCTCAATTTGTATAAGACAGCCTTGAATATATAATTGACAAAAAGTGTACTCGGGTTTGGAGCAGGACAATTATTATTCACAGCCAAAAACAAAGGCCGTAACAACAGAAGCCTTCTTCATTATGTTTATAAGTTAGATGGCGAGGCGATGATTTCCTCACAGATCGGAATAAAACAAAATGGTGCTTCCAGGAATGGTAGAGCTCTTAGCATTATTGAATACGTCGAGAATGCATGCACCTTATTCCGCCAATTTCAAAATCAGTTGATTAAAGAATCCCTGCTTGAAGAATGGTTCCAAGGGGATTTGAAATTTCTTTTGACTATCCCAGATAATATGAACAGCAGCTCCTAAAATTATGAACCTTTGTTCACTATTCTGTGCTAGTGTTTACAATAAATTAACTGAGCGGTAGTCCTCTAAGAATAATAACAATTACTTGTGATCCAATTAACATATTCTTGCAAGATGCTCTATCCTGATGAAAGAGAATGAGATCTTTATAATTATGTCTTTCTTTATTTTTACACAATTTGTTTAATTTTAGTTTCGTGGGGTTGAGTGCCCCCCCCCCCATTGCTAAAATTAAAAACATCCCTCTCCCTCTCTCTCTCTCTCTCTCTCTCTCTCTCTCACACACACATTGCACATATAAATCTATGAAATAAATGTTTTTTTCATCTCGTTCGTTCATGATACGAAGCGTAAATGATGATTAAATCGCCTCCAATTCCATACCGTTCGTATATGTCAAAGGTCACACCATCATGACCAGTTCGTTATCATCTCACTTGTCAATACCATGACCAATAACCACAATACAAAAATCAGGACAAAGTGAACAGCACGTGCAATATGTTAATTACTACAGTTATAATTAGTTTTTTTATTTGATATTTAAATTAGACCATTAAATCCTTGATTATCGGAGAAAAAAATCGTAATTGTTAACTTATATTATATATGAAATTAAAAAGAAAGGTTGTCTTAGGTTACCAATGCTAAAGGAGTGAAGTCTTTAACTCAGTATTTTCATTAATATTCGAAATTAAAAACACGAATAAAAATTCAATATTGATCAATTTCAAAACTGGGAACTATAGGGTCCTAATATCCAATATTTAAGAGACAATAAACATTTCATAATCACTGCACGAGTCGTGTAACCTATGGTTTCGGATGCCATTTTGCAATGAACAAATAAAAACATATGTGGAAGTAATGACAAAATAAACGTTTTTTTAAAAACGTGTAGAATGCACTAAGCCGGCGTTAACGATTGCCGTTCAATTTGAACTGCTTACGTTTTTCACTGAACAAAATTGATTAGAAATTACAAAGTTCCAAAAATAAAACCATACGCTGTTTAATTTTCTGTTTTTCGGGGTCGATGGAGTGGGATGGCTTTAGCACGTGCGCGCTGTATCATAAGGTCTGTCCTTGTGTAAACTGGCGTACGTGACAAGGATTAGGGTCGCCTATCAAATCTCGTGGGTTTCTCCGGATCCCCTGGTTTCCTCTCTCTGTTAAAGACCCCTACGCTCAAGCGATTTATTGTAAAAAAATTAAATTACAAATTGAATAATATGTTAGTCCCGAAATGATCTAGTTTGTGTGTGTGTCTCTCTCTCTCTCTCTTCTCTCTCTCTCTCTCTCTCTCTCTTCTTCGGGGTCTTGATAAATAAATAATCACGTGAATCACAAAAGGTATATTGTTCAAAATGTCAAAACTGAAAAATGTGGAACTCAAAACTAGAAGCTTTTGAACAGCACAATCAAGTACTTTTGGTTTTTAAATTATGCCTTTTTCACAAAGAATAATAATAAGATTGTCATTTAGATTTAATTGTCGCAGAAAAAAAAGTTCACATTTATATCTGTTCCTTTTGTATTTTTCACCAAATTTATACAATCTTAGAAGAAAGAAATATCAGTTTTTATCGATTATTCATTTATAAATTACGGGGTTTTTTGTATAGTAGAATAAGGTTATTAATTCGTTTAATTAAATCTTGATAAAGAACCCCGTATCGCAGGTGTGAAACGCCTTGAAACTTTAATCTCTGGAAATGGTAAATTCGTTTGGGTCAGATATGAAATGGCGGCGAACCACCCCTTTATTTGATATGGACTTCTCTCCATTATAAAGATATCGTGATCATCATGACTATTATCTTCATTCTACTTTGTGAATGCTCAACATGATGAGCCGAATTTGTAATAAAAAGACCCCAATGTGACAAAGAAATCGTTTCACTTGCCTCGATCTTTTCAGGGAAGATAATTCTCTTCGTTATTCTATTCAAGCGGCCAGGTTTTAAGTGCGAACAAATTTTCTCCTAAACTTGCTGCAAAGAAAACGTTTATTGGTGCTGAGAGTATGCGCAATGCTCCTTATCATCACAGAGAGTGATTTTAAATAGCCACACTACTTTAACCGGTCTTCGGAAATTGGAGCCACAATATACCACGTTCTGGTAGACTGGGCTTGAAAGGTTTTTCAATTACCGCCTAAAGCGATGTAGAATATTGGTCGAGCAGATGATTTGCCCAGATATAATTAGAAAACACCCCGTAATCCAATTAAACTGATACTCTTTTAGCCGTTTTGATCGATAGAAATGAACAGCGGTGATAATATAGTTTGTACTTGTCGGTTCGGTTATCTTTGACTTGATAACTTAGGCGGCTACATCTATGTAGAAGGGGACGTAACTCGCACTTAACTTTAGTATACTACAACAATGTGATTGTTGACTACCACTACACCAGGAAAAGTCGGATTAAACACAAAGATGTAAGCTATTTCTTGGAACAGTTTGAAGCCCATTTGCAGTTACGAATGTCAATGGAATACATCTTTATATACCATCATTATAATTATGTCATATTCTCTCGATAAATTATTCACATTTCAGAAGAAATGAATTTCAGATTATTATATGCTTGGTTTTTTCCGCCAATGATTTGTATTAAATGCCGGATTGCTGATAGCCAGAATAGATATATTATGGCATATAGTACGCTGGTGACCCTTAAAAAGTGCACTTGGTCAAACTATTCATTACAAAATCCGGTATTAGTTTAATCAGGCATAGAAAACGATGCCGGTTTCATCTGTCAATAAAGGTATTTTAATTGATCAATTTAGACAGATTTGTGTGGGAATAAATGGCACGTTTTGCTGTCAAATTTCCACTTGTCAATCATTTTCGATCTTTGTATTTTTAATCTCCAACAAACAAAGGTTTTGTTTTCGGCGAGCAAAGTCAATTAGCATGAAAATAGATGGCAAGCAACACAGCTTGTTAGTCAGCGCTCGATGAGCCTGAGAAGATCCTTAATATGAAATGTAAGTCGATAAGATCGACCACATTTGCTTTGGATCCTACCATTTAAACTCTATTAATCTGTCATTTGAACTAAAGTCTGCTGCCGATACCCGGAGCCTCGTGTCAGGCCCTGAACATAACCCCATTTGACCCCCATGGCCATAACTCGTGACGTGGGTAAAATGGGTGTAGTGCTTTGTTAGTGAGGACATCTGGTGACAGATTACTAACGAGGAAGTTAATAACTTGTTCCGTGCTCCATACACAAGTTCATTCAGAACACAGGTGGATGCAGCACACATTTTCTCATACCTATCAAATGCACGTGCGCTTTATGTCAAGTTCCATAATCAAACGTCACATAAAACACTAATTAAAACTGAATTAACGTGTTTGGGGAAATGATTAACCGTTATTTTATAGCTTTACTGGTTAATATCATATCTGGCTTCGATAGAATTAGTATTAATGTCTTTTGTTATTATGTAACCATATCGTGGCCAAGTGCGGGTTTTGTCTCGCTAACTCGGCAGTCATCTGAGAATGTTGTTGTTTATGTCGATTGGAAATAAAGAAATTGAGAAACGTGTTACATCTAAGAGTATATTGTGCTGTTTTAATTATCTTACATTCGTTTCATGTCTCAATTTTCTAAAACATTTGTTTATTAATGGTCCATAAGGTATTTATCTTTATAAACATATCTATTATAAAACATGTTCTGTGGACCTTTGATCACAAATAATAAACTTTGAACACTCGCAGTAAAACGATCGTAATCGACTGGATCTAATGTCAAACTCGAGGCAGCTTGATACTTGAAGGATAACTTGACTGGAAATGAAATATACGCCGACAAGCGGCTTATATATAGTCGTCGATTGCGTGTTGTCTCTGCGTCTAAAAGAAATTTAGGTGTATAAAATGATTTTTAACCAAATATCCGTTATCATCTTTATGATCTCCGTCATTTGGGTACTACCGGTAGCTATATTTTTAACAAATCAATTTTGATGGAAGTATAATTATCTAGGCTATACAGAAGTTAAGTTGGCTGTTTTCTGCCTAGTCATGTGATCTAATAAAATAAAGTTTTGGAGTTACGGCCCACCAATGAATATGAACTATGAAGTACTATATGGTCAACACGCCAAATCTGTTTACATTTTAAAAAGGAAGAAATTTTGTCGAAAGGCTATCTTCAAAATGCAGGTTTTTAACCCTTTGAAAGGGGTGTATATATACTGAATAAAAAGATGGTCAGTGGTGCAGGACGGAGGGTCTGGCAAGGTCAGCTGCCTAGTCTTTCGAATGGTATGCAAAAACCGAGGTCCCGTGTACACATTGGCGTGCGCGTAAAAGATCCCGTTGCAGATGGAATTCGACGTAAGAGTAGGCCGTAGCGAGCGGTCCGGGCAAAATTTCCCCATAGCACACCGTATGACGTAGGCCCGTCTTCATTAGCCCAGTAGGTCAGTAAGACGTTAAACCCTATTTCAGTTAATTTCAAGGGATGGTAATGAACGGAAGACATAATTGCCGTTCAAGGGAAATAACTATGATTTTCGCTAAGACAAAGTTTAACAAAAGGCCACAGATCGATAAATATTTCCTAATTTACCGGCTTTATCTTTTCCCCAAATTTTCGTTGGGTAGAACGCTGGAAGTAGAGACAAGTAAACATACATTTCAACGTAACCAACCTCACAACTATAGTATCCTTCCAGACTCAAAATCATGAATATTCACCCAATCCTGGCCGAAAATGTATTTTCAATTTCAAACCCCCTTTTTTCGATTGTACACAAAAATTGCCATGCAAAACAGAGCCGGATCCAGTGGGGCGTGCGAGGGGCGCCCCCCCCCCCAATTTCTAATTTTTCACCGTGCCCTTTTTTACTGCTGAAAGTGCCTTTTTTTCAGACCCAAATATGTCCTCTCCAAACGTTTACTTAGACGAAAATATCAGCCAAATAGCTCTTGTAATGTCTCCGCAGTAAGTGCCCTCATTTTGCGGCGCCACCCCCCCCCCTTTCAAAATTCCTATATCCGCCCCTGCAAAAGGGTGAAAAAAGGGAAAGGGAGAGAAAGACTAAAAATAACTTTAGCCCAGTAATATTAATTTTGGTGAGCTGTGTCCAAACTGATTTTCACTCAGAACTATACGGAGTAAGCAGTAAAGTATTTGGGGAAAACACATTTTCTAGGAAACATGAAGCGCTGGGCTATCGGGGCGGGCCGAGGAGGTTGTCTCCCCTGGGCGTTAGAAAGTGTTTCAATATTGGCGTACTTCAGAGGAGTTCTGGGGTGTGTTTTGTTTTGCAAGTGTTGTGGTTACCGAAATATACTCCTTTCACTTGACATCGACATTGCCCCTCTGCTTCTTTGTTAGTTATACAAAGCAGTGAGGCATTTGTCCATCTACTTACTATACTTATACATGTCCTGTGTAAAATTAACTAAGTTGTGTCAGTGAACGAATGCTAAGAGTTGTCCGACTTTGGATTAATAATTCAAGGCTTCGGGCAGTTGTGTCAGGTCTTTTCCCAGCCAGGAACATCAGTAACGTGTATACAATATAAGTCTATAGATGATGACTCTGATCAACTATACCAGGTTGTATTTATACCAGACAGGTTAGATTAAACCATGCTTGTTGTGTGGAATGCACAGCATTTCGATCACGGATCTTTTAAAATTAAACCTAATTAGTTCGCCCATGTTAGTATTTTTCCCCTTAGATTTATTTATATTTAGTACGAAAGTAGTGGTTATGTTTCACTTTGACCAGACTGGATAAAGAATAACACATATGAGAGTTATGTCCCTTTATACGCCCTTCTATTCTAATATTAACGGTTTAGTTTAGATACTAAACACAACTGACTACTCCTCCTTAAATAGACTATATATCCAAGTGGGGTTTTATGTACGATTCTCCACAAATAATATAGTTTTTTTATTTATATTTTTGTCGCTTTATGTAAGATATGAAAAAATACAGTACAATCAATCGTAGGATGACCCGTTAAGTGAAAATTTTCCCTACAGAGAGTTGAACTCGACACGGCGAACGTGCACGCTTCAGTGGCATGTCTCGCGGTGATTTCCGGCTAACCACACAATATGACAAATAGTCATAGCGCGTGCAATTTTCTACACATCTATCAACTATTAGAGCCGTAAAAAATCTATTGTTGACGATTCTGAATAGCAGTAATTTTTTAGGTTTTTGGTTATTACAGCCGTAAAAAATCTACTGTTGACGATTCTGAACAGCAGTAATTTTTAGCTTTTTGGTTATTACAGCAGCTTTAGAAATTGTGTTCGTTTTATTTTTGGAATTGCTTTATCGTAAACTGCACCGTTAGGAGCGGCATATTTTGGATTAGTACATATAATATCTCTGAATCACTTTCGTTAGCAAGAACATGATACTAGCAGTAGTCTCATTTTACTTTTACAATTTTCTTAAAACAATTGTTGAGTTGCCTGCCGTGCGTGTTTCTAAATTCAATTTCTTGTTCGAGCTTTCTGTTACGTTTCGTAAATAAAAGTAGTCTTGCTTATCCCCGCCTGTCAATCAGACGTAGAAAGGTCGAAGACAAGGGTACGTAACCTATCTTTTACTCACAAGTGACCGGATGTTATGGACGAGATTCGGAACCATTTTTCGGACTATTATTTATCGATGGTTAAATGGTCATAGCTTATTACCGTTTATTTAGTGACTATAAATGTGCGAAACCGGTTTAAGGCTTGGTGTATATATTAATTTTGTGGTGTAATTATCGAGATATTTGGAGACATTTATTTATGGTAGGTAGCTCTATCAATCGATATTCAAAGTAATCAAATCCATAGTTCGTTAATATGAAATCCAACGAAATGGGGTTTAACATCCTATTGTTTTGCTGTCTGGGCTTATGAAGATGGGCGTAGGTCATACAGTGTCCTGTGTCGAATTCTAACTGTCACGGATTTATTTATGTGCACACTAACGTGTATGATTGACAGTAACCATAAAATAAATATTCTGTACACAGAAAGTTTATAATTTCATTAAGATTATTCACATCTTTGTTTTTGTGATATTGTCTATCTCGCATCAAAATAAAATCCCTGATACAACCAGCATTTAACATCATCAATAATCAAATTAGTAGTATTAACAATATTTAATAATTTTGATAATTTGATTGTATTAAAATGTACATATTATACAAATTATACTTATAGCAAATATTATTGCATATTGTAGACTGGTTTCCGTGTGGAGTCGACAAGGCGCATATACGGGTACAGTCATTATAGGCTGTGATTTAGCCACGAAAATCGTTTCATTTTGTCCCAGCAAATTCCAGGCGAAAATCTGACGCTTTGCTGCACAAGTAAACAAGTAAGTCGTCACTGTAGTACACATTTCTATTGCGATGTTTTGTACAATCAGACCAACACTCGAATTACGCCTCGGACTATATTTGTCAAGTGTAGCCATAATGTGGTGAAGAAATCATATTCTAAGCCAATCAGAAACCATAAAAGCAATCAACGTCATTAGGTCAGGGGTCAATAGCCATAAATAGACCAGGAAATACCTTTTACGAGACGGAACACGTTGGCTTGTTTACATTTGTATGAGAGAATTTTTCTGCAGATATGCCTGAATTACGGGACAATAACATCAGATAAATGTTGTGCTGACACCGTGAACACGGCTGGCCCGTGATTTGCGGAAAAAATATGGTCAAAAGCGAAATTGTATCAATGAATGTGATATTTCCTGGAAAAAGTATTTTTTCCATTTTATTTCAATAAAACAATATGCAAAAGAAATATAAATATAGTATACAGATGAAAACGTTTTTGGCATGATTGAAATACTGGTTCGGTATAATAATTATATATAATGTTGAGAAAAAAACAAAAAAAATAATACTATCTACATGAGCCTACTGATACAACAGAATATTAATAATGATTCACCTAACAACCCTGAACATGCAATTATACTTGTTTTTTAAAAAAAAAAACAATAAAGACATATTATAAGAGATGTCAAATAAGTATACATTTATTTTATAGAAAGAAATAAAGTACTAAAAAATAAGAAATGAATGCAATTTTATATACTTCCTCATACAGTATTCCACAACAACACTCGATGGCATGAGATTTCTCCGATATTAAATAGATTAAAATGATTCAGCGATACTTTGATTTAATCAAATATGGAGGACCGTGACTTAGCTTTGATCAAACAGTACAGTGGTTGAAATTGTTGAACATGACTGCCAAACCTTTAAAGGCTAATATCTTTGCTTGCAATAGAGTAATTTGAATGAAATTGGCCGGCTAAGAATACTCCTAAGAAATCATCAATTCTTTTGGGGGGGGGGGGGGCTAAACCGCACAGACTACATGTATTTACACACAGATCAGGTCTTGTGTCCGTATACACTGTACAAAATTAAAAGATATATGCCAGTAAAGAAAAGTACATATAAGAGAAAAACAAACAGTTAACTAAATAAAATGGTTCCAGTAATATGAGTAAGAAATGAAATGGATTTAAACATTGTCCTACTGTTCTGCTGTTATACATGTACATGTACGCTATACAGTGTACTACGAGGAAAATTTTGCCTGGGCACAGCACTATGGCCTACTCTTATATCGAATTCCAACTGCCTAGGGACCTTTTTACGTGCACACCAATGTTACACAGGAATTCGGTTTTTCGTCACATTTGAACGACTAGACAGCAGTCCTTGTACCTTGTCAGCCCCTCTGCCTGCACCACTGACAAGGAGAAACCACGTCTGAATTGAATTGGAATAAAAAAGGAAAATAAAAACATATATGTAAACGTAAAATAGCTAAATATGATATGAACATTTATCGACATGTACAGTACATTTAAGTAAAACATGTTTAAAATACAAAAATACATATGTATACAGGTTGAGGCCTACTCATAAAAATCACAATTTCATCAATTTGATTTGGCTGTCACTTTCATATTTGAACAATTTTCACAAATCCATACTAGAAAACTTTCACTTCTAAAAAATACATCTATCTGTAGCTCCTATATACATGTACTGGGTTAAGGAAGACGGGCGTGCGCTATACAGTTTATTATGAGGGAAATTTTGCCTGGGCACAGCACTATGGCCTACTCTTATATCGAATTCCAACTGCCAAGGGGTCTTTTTACATGCACACCAATGTCCAAACCGCTTACAAAAATACATACAGGTGTAGGACTATTCATAAAAAATCATGTAATTTCATCAATATCATTTGACTGTCACTTTCATATTCAAACAATTTTCACAAATCCATACTAGAAAGCTTTCACTTGTAACAAATACAACTATCTGTAGCTAATGCAGCCTGATTTGCATCCACAGAGAAAATATTGTTTGGTTCTTGGTCTCTATAGTCAACCTAACCCTGTCATTTGTTACAGTTGAGTTTAACAAGAAGGGCATAAATTTCTGCAGATACAGCAAGGCAACTTTAAAGTAATGCACATGGTATTTCACCTCAATGGTGACACAGTCATTTCCATAGTGGTCTTTTGTCTTGGTCTGAGTTGTCATACATTTAGGAATAGGAGAATATCTTCATCAACTTGCATTTGCAATAAAATTGGAAAATGTTAAGATAATGATCCCCTTAACAAATTAACCAGACCTATTATTCTTTTTCTTATTTCGCTGGTAAAATATTAGCTGCTCTAAACATAGTTCTTTATTCATACACAGTTGTTGGGTTTTTTTTACGTTGGTAATGTATGTGAGAAGTCTGTATTGTTAGAATGAGAGAGAGTTTTGTCTGCACATTCCTGCAATTCTTTGTCCAACATATCAATATTTCCATCTAATTTGATCCACTGGTTAGCACATACCCTAGATTTTTCCCAGTTTCTCACAGTAAACGGTTTTACATCGGTGTTTTAAACAAAATCTACACGGAGTATACAGTTCTAGTTATTCTTCCGCTTGTTTACTATCAAAACGTAAACAAACCGGTGACTTTCACTCTACACGACCCGTTGACCTTTCGTCGTGTGCGTCTGATTGGTGAGCTTTGTCACGTGATATATTAAAACCAAATCACCGCGAAATTCAAATACCATCGCACATTGATAAGTAAGCCCATTTTTATTTTGACGTTTTCTGTCAAACGTCAAAGAATTGATAAAAGAAAAGTTGTGTGGAAATACAAAGTAATACTAGAAGAATTAGATTATGTAGTTTGTTTTCCGCCTGAAAATCGTCGGGATGGAGCAACAGAAGCAAGCTTGCTAGAAATTTCACATCACGGCCTATTATTACATTTTAGAATACTGCAGGTAAATTTAATAAACCTTTTATGAAGTTGTGCTTCAATTGAGATGTCATTACAAAAATGACATTTACCATCTTCTTATGCTTTTTCGCCAAGCACAATAGAACCTTTATAATGACATGCAAAACGTTTTGAACAGGTTATTTTTTATCCATGTGTATACAAATTTAAAACTGATATTAATCTCAAAATAGAAATTACGTATATACATTTTAATTAAATGACACCCCGAAAGAAAAGAAATGGTTGTCTTGGAAACAGACTTTACCTTGAACTAAGGTCACCACGACTGGGGTAAAGACTGACCTAGACTGTCCCCAACAGAGACGTTCTATTAATTGGTGACAGTTCTCTTTAGCAAACAAATAGACCCGATATAGTGTATGTATGTATGTGTATTTGTAATTGCATTAGAACAGAACATAAGTACTATAGTCGAAATTATATTTATATCTTTTATAATTGGACCCCTGCTGAGAAGCTTTATAAATAGGTGTCCTGACCTTCATATATAAAATGAAACCCATGTTTAACAGCAATTATAGATGGATATATTTATGTTATACTCTATTATTCCCCAGTTAATAGTATCATTCATTATTTATCAAAGATTTAACAAGTCTTAATAGAAGGCTTATGCTTTTTCTAACTATTAGAAATATGGATATTGTTATTTCTATCTATTTGGGAGTTGTGTTTATCCACACCGTGTGAACTATTCAACACTCGTTATAGAATTGTTAAACCCGGTAAAAAACTTGTTTTGGTTTTTATTTTCTATACCATAACAACAACACAAGGAACAGTCGTTTGAAATAAAAAGAAAAGAAAAGATTAAATTAATATATTTGGAACTTGTACATACACATGTACATTCTGTAGTACTAATTACGGTAGGCTAGTGTCCTTTCCAAAAAAATGCAGGTTTTAAGTTATCTTTGTTGCTCATGTAACTAATACCTTTGTTGTACTTTAATATTTAAAACACTCAAGAGAATGCCATAAACAAGACTGTAAAATGGAGAAAGGGGGATATATTGACGTACTATATTAAAATCGTATAATATATACGCTCTCATTCGCTAGTAACAACTTTAGTACCCTTTCCGAAATACCCAATTCAGCCTCTCGCTTATCTTCGTTGTTCACGTAACTAATCATTTTGTTGTGTGTTTGTATTAAACCCACTTCAAAGTCTTAGTTCGTCAGCTCAAGCTTAAACACTTATTTAATGATAAACATATTAAACAGTGACAAGCTTGTTAAGCCGTGCTTTATATGAACATAATAGTCATCCTAGTGATGTCGGATATCCCTTCCTAGCCTTTTATTATAATGAAAGAATATATAGTTGACACACTTGAAGTAACAACAAGACTAATATTACGTGTGTATAATATTCTTTGGTCATGTACAATAGTTCATCAAGTGTACGTAGATCATAGCGTTACCTCAAAACAGTAAATTTTCTAACCTCCAGTCTTTATGATTACCAGACCGTTTGTGTTGAAAGTTGTCTCTTTCTGAAAATATCATGTCGTGTCATGTACCTACGGCCCAAATGTGTTTTTGATTGTTATTTACGGTCATTTGGGCATGTAGTAAATCGCAAAGACCCTAAAAGCGACCCCTGTGGAATACCAACCCCGTTGGTTTAAGTTTAAATACACAGAAGCTTTCCCAATGAAACAGCTTTTTTTTAAAGTGTACATAAATTTAGCATGTTTATGAAAAGCACCTGGTTTGTTTAGCTCATCAGATTGATTTATTGTGAATATCGTTATTACAATAAAAATCATAATAGAATTCCATAGAATTTCCATTTTGAAAACTATACAAGTTTTGCAGATAACTTGAATGTAGTATGTACAATAATTTACAAGGTGATGGCGCATAGCTGAGCTTGGTGGTCATCTGGACGTATGGAGTTTCGTGCCTTAATGATACTAGTTCTCAATAGAAAATATCGTCCGTGTTTTAAAACATCAATAAAATGATGCTGTTGGACTGTGTTGTCGTGGTGGACGCTGTCAACTTTAATATAATCATTATTTTAGACAGTCATGTCCCTTTCACATCGGCACCATTATTTTGCATTAACCCTATAATCCTTCGGAATATTAATGTGAATCTAATGGACATGAACTCGTCCCTCCAATTTCTTTACGATATAAATTTCCAACTTGGAAGTTTTAATTTGTTTACAAATTACATATTATAAAAACATATGTATATAATCGACTATTTAATACTTATAATATTAAATTGTCCTTTTTCATTTGATCATTCATTCTGTTACAATTAGTAAAACGTAATTATTTGAACCAATTCCCAAGTATGATGACAGACTGTACTTTAAGTGAATGTAATAAAATAAACACAACTATCATCTGTTCTCTGTGGAAATATTATACTGATATAAGTGATTTGTACCGTATAACGTCTTTAGTAATATTGACATAACCTCCTTTCGCGAATGGCCTTATTTTGTTAAGTAACCAGTAAAAGAAAGATGCCTTGAATGAATTATGGCCTAAAGTATTGGTGGTATTATTAGCATAATAAGTAATTGTCAGTGATAATAGTTTTCCCACACTGGTATATAAGAAACATTAGCGCTTAAAAATAACATTGTTTGTGTTTTATTAATTTGATTTTGTGTCCCTGTATTAGTCATTTTAAGAATCGATTCTAATTCTTTTTCAGTATTTATATAAATTTATTGCCAAGACTCAAAACCAACTTATTGCCTAATTTGTTTTAGTTTAATATGTGTTGCCATTTTGCGATTTTTTTTATTTAAAACCGTGTTATTTGTTTTTATTTATGAATACTATTTTGTGATGTAATTTACCTGGGGCAGGTTGCTCAAAGCTTCGTTATCTTTTAACCATCCGTTAAGATGGAGTTAACGATCGTTATTGTTGCTGGAAGCCCCATAACTTGGCGTTATATTTAACGGAGGTGTCGGTTCCGTTATCTGTTTAATGATGGCATTAGTGGGTTGTAGCAAAAAGTAATTGCTGGAAGCCCCGTAAATTGGCGTTATAATTAACGGAAGTGTCGGGTTCCGTTATCTGTTTAATGATGGCATCAGTGGGTTGTAGCAAAAAGTAATTATTCATAGAACATTCTAGAGGGTTTGGCGATGTGGGGCTATTCCATTTACTATAGGTTAAAATTCTATCGTATTCTACCGAATTTTGGTCTTGTAGGAAATAAAGGCCCCAAATATTTTGTAGTGCAAACCCCATACATAATTTTTCTATAAATTTATGCTAAAGGAAAAAGTATTCTACAGGGTTGTCTGGAGTAAATTCTGCAGTTATCTTTTTATCTTTAATCAATTTTTGTGAACAGGCTGTACAGTTGTCTCACTTTCTTCAGTTTCTTGGTAATACTAACTTCTATAAAGTTGTTATACATGTACATTGAATTTACAAATTAAAATTCAGCCAGTGAGAAAACAGTCTTCTCTTGGATTAATTTTAATAAATCCGTTAGCTAGCGGATAATTAAATTGATTTTCCAGTAACAGAAATTTAACAGATCGTTAACAAACATGTCGTTTCACTGATCGTTAAAATAACTTAGTTTTGAGCAACCTGCCCCATGTCTATATTTGTCCCCCGCCTTTCGAAGAAAGTTGGGGAACTATTAAAATGGGTTCGTCCGTCTGTCTGTCTGTCTGTCTGTCTGTCTGTCCTTCTGTCTGTCCGTCCGTTACACTTTTTGGGACACAATAACTCTCTTCCTAATTGAGCTAGAATGTTCAAACTTGGTGTATGTGTTTATTAGGTCAATTCCTTGATGGAGTTCGAAGATGAGCATTTTCCGCTTAGGGTAAGCAGAGATAAGCAATTTGATTGGTTGATGCTTTGGGACACGATAACTTTAGTTCTAATTAAGTGAGATTGATGAAACTTGGTGTATAGTTTCATTATAGTAATACCTTGACTAAGTTCGATAATGAGCATTTTCTGCTCAGGGTAAGCAGAGCTATACGCAATTTGATTGGTCGAGAATTTGGAACACAATAACTCTCCTTCTAATTTAGTTAAAATGTTCAAACTTGGTGTATATGCTTATTAGGTCAATGCCTTGATGGAGTTCGAAGATGAGCATTTTCCGCTTAGGGTAAGCAGAGATAAGCAATTTGATTGGTAGATGCTTTTGGACACGATAACTTTAGTTCTAATTAAGTGAGATTGAAAGTTTCATTATAGTAATACCTTGACTAAGTTCGATAATGAGCATTTTCTGCTCAGGGTAAGCAGAGCTATACGCAATTTGATTGGTCGAGAATTTGGAACACAATAACTCTCCTTCTAATTTAGTTAAAATGTTCAAACTTGGTGTATATGCTTATTAGGTCAATGCCTTGATGGAGTTCGAAGATGAGCATTTTCCGCTTAGGGTAAGCAGAGATAAGCAATTTGATTGGTTGATGCAAGTTCGATAATGAGCATTTTCTGCTCAGGGTAAGCAGAGCGATACGCAATTTGATTGGTCGAGACTTTGGAACACAATAACTCTCCTTCTAATTGAGTTAAAATGTTCAAACTTGGTGTATATGCTTATTAGGTCAATGCCTTGATGGAGTTCGAAGATGAGGATTTTCCGCTTAGGGTAGGCAGAGATAAGCAATTTGATTGGTTGATGCTTTGAGACACGATAACTTTAGTTCTAATTAAGTGAGAGTGATGAAACTTGGTGTATAGTTTCATTACAGTAATACCTTGACTATGATCGATAATGAGCATTTTCTGCTCAGGGTAAGCAGAGCGATAAGCAATTTGATTTGCCGAGACTTTGGAACACAATAACTCTCATTCGAATTGAGTTAAAATGTTCAAAATTGGTGTGTATGCTTATTAGGTCAATGCCTTGATGGAGTTCGAAGATGAGCATTTTCTTCTTACGGTAGGCAGAGATAAGCAATTTTTGGATGACACTTCGTGTTCAGTTTGATTGGTCGATACGTTTGAAAAAAAATAAATGTGCGATTAATTAATATGTGTCATCTATTTATTTTGGGATTTCGGCGGGGGACATCAGCCTCACTGTTGGCTTGTTCATCATTCAAACTGTTAGAACAGATTTAATTGTCCCCCGCCTTTCGAAGAAAGTTGGGGGACTATTAAAATGGGTTCGTCCGTCCGTCTGTCTGTCTGTCTGTCCGTCTGTCCGTCACACTTTTTGGGACACAATAACTCTCTTCCTAATTGAGCTAGAATGTTCAAACTTGGTGTATGTGTTTATTAGGTCAATGCCTTGATGGAGTTCAAAGATGAGCATTTTCCGCTTAAGGTAAGCAGAGATAAGCAATTTGATTGGTTGATGCTTTGGGACACGATAACTTTAGTTCTAATTAAGTGAGAATGATGAAACTTAGTGTATAGTTTCATTACAGTAATACCTTGACTAAATTCGATAATGAGCATTTTCCGCTCAGGGTAAGCAGAGCAATTTGATTGGTCGAGACTTTGGAACACAATAACTCTCCTTCTAATTGAGTTAAAATGTTCAAACTTGGGTGTATATGCTTATTAGGTCAATGCCTTGATGGAGTTCGGAGATGAGCATTTTCCGCTTAGGGTAAGCAGAGCGATACGCAATTTGATTGGTCGAGACTTTGGAACACAATAACTCTTCTTCTAATTGAGTAAAAATGTTCAAACTTGGTGTATATGCTTATAAGGTCAATGCCTTGATGGAGTTCAAAGATGAGCATTTTCCACTTAGGGTAAGCAGAGATAAGGAATTTGATTGGTTGATGCTTTGGGACACGATAACTTTAGTTCTAATTAAGTGAGAGTGATGAAACTTGGTGTATAGTTTCATTACAGTAATACCTTGACTAAGTTCGATAATGAGCATTTTCTGCTCAAGGTAAGCAGATCGATACGCAATTTGATTGGTCGAGAGTAGTCGAGACTTTGGAACACAATAACTCTCCTTCTAATTGAGTTAAAATGTTCAAACTTGGTGTATATGCTTATTAGGTCAATGCCTTGATGGAGTTCGAAGATGAGCATTTTCCGCTTAGAGTAAGCAGAGATAAGCAATTTGATTGGTTGATACTTTGGGACAAGATAACTTAGGTTCATCTTGATTGATGATTTTTATGCCAATACAATGACTGCATTCTCATTTAGTAATCGATTCGACAGTAACAGTGTATAGAAACGATTGACTTGGACACGAGGGCGCTTTCCCTTGGCCAGAGGGGCCCTTTTGTCTGCCTTTAGGGTCCCCCTAACTAGGGTACATTTTCATTTTTCTCGTCGATTTTAGCATTTTTGGATGACACTTCGTGTACAGTTTGATTGCTCGATACATTGAAAAAAATAAATGTACGATTAATTAATATGTGTCTTCTATTTATTTTGGGATTTCGGCGGGGGACATCAGCCTCACTGTTGGCTTGTTAAACTATATTTTCGAGCTGACTTCTTTACTATCTGTATTTCTTTTGTCACCTTTAAAATATATTTTGTATTGAATTAGCCTGTTTGATGGATATCATAATGCAATATCAACACGCACACATCTAAAAATGCAAATACACATTAAACTCTGCTCATTTCAAGTTGAACAAAATGAAAAAAAACAGCTTGTCTTTGTACATTTGCAATACCATTGGAAAACAGGGTAACCGAGATTAGCCAATGCGAAATTTGAAATATTTATTCCAAAAAGTTATTTTTCTCTGGTGGTAGGAGATTGTGAGTTCAATGATTTTAATATTACAACATAATCTATTTAAAATACAGATGTATATTTCGTTTCGTTTTTTATACCTCCAATGACTTACACTGCATGACAATCTGACCAGTTGAACAGAAAATGGTGACAGGGGTCGCTTTTCACCCTATGATGCCAGACATTTATTAATATCAATAAGCTTGACGTTTCTAGTGGTTTACCCACAGTTCCGCGCATGGCACGTCAAAAAGTTGCCGTAAGTGACCGTTTCATTGGCTAATCCCATGCTACAGCCAAAACGCCGGTAATATATTAAATCTTCCAGATCTAAGTGTAGCGAAGACAAGTAAAACGAAATTTTGAACTATAAAAAACGAAACGAAATAGACTCTGTTATTTAATCAGATTGCAGCATATTTTATCCCCTATTCTATATCTGTCACATTTAGCGGTAAAGTTATGTAACGTCGCTTATTAATTTAGTCATTCATTTACCGTGTTCGGTGTTGGCCGGGAGAGTTTATCGGAATTTTCCGACGCGACTTGGCCTTGTCAGTGGTGTAGAACGCAGGGTCTAAAAGGGGGCAACGTATAGTCGTTCGGATGGGACAAACAGAACGATCCCGTGTACACATGGGTGTACACTTAAACATACATTATGCAAGAGCTACACCTGCCTATTAGAGATTTTTTCTTTGGGCCTGAAATGTTATAAAAATGTTAATTATATATTTATTAACAACACAAGACCACAATTAACCCTAGATTGTGGATACTCGAGATTTTAACTTTATTAGAACGGTTCGCCAAATAATAATTTAATTTTTTTTAAAAAGTAGGAAACGGAGGCTTAGGCTCGGATATAATAGTCCCCTAGTTACCAAAATGCACTTACCTTGTCAAAACTAAATACCGTGATGAAGTAATTTGAATGAAATTTTCAGTATTTTCTTTTTACATTATCTTTTTTTGAGCTAATATAGCAAGAATGGCCAGTCCTTTATCTAGATCTTATATAACCCCTGTCAGTTGAAATTCCAAATTAGGGTAGGGCGTAGTGCTGCTGTCCGGGCAAACTCTTCCCCATGGCACACTCTACGGCGTATGCCCGCATTCAATAGCAGTTGGAACAGTGGAACGTTTAACCCCAATTCATTTCATTTATTTTAGGTTGTGTATTCCACACACAGAGAACAATTTCCTCTTGAGTAAGAAAACTTCAATATAAAGTAGTCGATTAAAAAGCTACAAAAAAGATACTAGATGACGGAACTCGTTACAACAAAATCTGTTTAATTTTCTCACGGTGTTGGCTTTTATTTCTAACAATCGTCGGTATACAATAATATCTATAAGTGAATGGTGGCAATTGTCGATTACATTTCACGATAATCTGACCTATACCATGTGACTTATAATCACGAGAGGATCGGTCACGATCAACTGTCGAGTTGTTTTCATGTTCTGGGTTTCTCTCTGTGCTGCACAATAACTGCATGTCATCTTACACTATTATCAGACGGTATAGGGTTACTTTAGTTCTAGTAATGAGTAGTTTACATTATTCTACTACTATCTTAGACTAACTCACCGACAATTATGTCAGTATCTATTTCTGGAAAGTAGGGTATTACTATCCAGTCATCTCGTGCACAGATTAGTACAATTAACTAGAATAGTGTGCTGACGTAAAACGGTGCCTATACGCAACACTTACACAAAAAATGGTTATTTCCCGCCCAATTAGATGACGCATTTATACAGGAGAGCTGGTTTGATTTACTGTCAGACATCATTCGGAGTTCTGGGGAACATCATACCCATATAGGCTCCTCGATTTAGAGGCTAGGGTAACACACCAGCCTAACGCGGACATTATGTAGAACTACTAAAAACTATGTGGCTCTTGTTACATTTAAGCCGTTAGGTCTGAGTTATAAGGGATATTAAACTCAGACCGTGGATATTTTACTAACTCCTAGAGTACTATCATTGATATTGCAGTTTCCTGTATATAACCGTTGTTGGTTGCTGTATTCGACATAAACAGTGTTCCAGAGTCACTTAATCTTCCTGTACGTGAGAAACGTTTGAAACACAAACCACGACCACTGGAATTGTCTCCTTTGAAGAATTTTATTGTAAGAATTTAAAGAAAACTGTGTATTAATATGTTTGTGAAATAAATGTTGTTAACGCCTGCTGCACATTTAAGTGATATCGCAGTTGGATGATTGGTAGATTTGTATATGAGGAATCTGATAAAGTTTAAAGCCAAGATAAATCATGATGTAGATCTACCATTTCTGGAACGCCCTGTCTGCTTTTAATATTTAGCACTTATGATTTAATAACAAACAATATACATGTATTAAGCATGCAGTATAAACCTTTTTGACAATAACACACCCGTGGCTTTATTAGTGTGTAGATTTATTCCCGTGGAAATAATTGTAAATACTTTCAGTTATTTTGTTTCTAAAGTCGTCGCTAATACCCTCCTATTAACATATTTCTTTCTTTAATATTAAAACTGAAAGATGAGTTTCATAAGTGACATTCAGTACTTGAGACCACTTATCTGAAAATTAGTGTTTTACACCTGCTTGTTATTGATCGCACCTGTTTAAAGATTGACACGCCCGAATTTTACCTATCGACTCTTTGCCTTCATTCTATGCATAGGTCGTGGAATTTATTCTATAATGTTAGCTGTCGTGATAATGACAGATGACATGTCATCTTGAATCGCCATAATTAGAAGTTAATTAGTCATGTTTACCGCAAAAACAACAGATTTAAATTGAATTTTTTTTTATGCTAAATCAACACCTTTTATACACTCCAGGGCTAACTATGTATAATCTAAAAGATATTATACAGTCAATAATTACAAAGTGACAAAATTGTGTAATAACATAACTGGTGTCCGCATACCAAAGCCCAGCCCCCCGCCCCCCCTGCTAAATACACCTATGCGTAAGAGAAGTTATGGCATAACATTGTACCATAGGTACCGAGTCGACCACACTCTCTCTCTTTCTCTCTCAATCTCCTTCAGATGTCCGATGCTTTTGGCCATACATCTTACTATATTGCTAGGTTTGTCGTTGTTAAAATGAACACTGCAATTGTCTTTGCCTGTACCTTATAAATGTGGTTGGGAAATATTTATATAATTACTCATGTTTATCTGAGATGATATACATTCTATTCACCAATCCAATAATATCACAAATCGTTTAAGTCATATTATTGTATAAGTATATATTCTATTAAACCATTTCTAATATTGAATACCAACTATATTGTACATACATGTACAGTATTTATAGTACGAAGGTTATGGGATCTGTTCACTCCCACACACACGTATTCAAATGCTTTTATTGTAAACCAAATGTGATGTCTTTTGATCCGAAAGAGAAAACAGGTCAATTTCTCAGCTATCTTTTATTCACCTGCTGTAGTTTTCTAGACTGTGATGCTTATGTTAATTTCTACAGTATAGAAGAAACCTCATTTAAATGTTTCGAGGACATGTCGTGTTGGTTATGAGTAAATATTCAATGGTTTCATTCCCGCTATTCTTTAACAGATACCCGGAACAACCAAAATAGGCCAATATCGCAGTCATAAGTTATGTGGGATATGGCAGTGTGGTGGGAGGGGCGAACTTTTTGAAATGTATGGTGCATTCTGGCACTTCTTACGTCCAACAGTCCTATAACCAGATTTCGAAACAGGGAGAACCAACGCACATTATCCACCACATGGATGATTTTCGCGGACTGGGTCAAACTGATAGACTGATGATGAGTCAGTTTATTAGACGATGGCCTGGATAATGTGTGTGTGTCGGGGGGGGGGGGGGGGGGGGGGGGGGGGGGGGGGGGGTAGGATTGTAAATTAGAATTGTAAAGATTACAGAGGAGTATGTTTCCTAATCTAAGCTCGTATGCTGGTAAATTTAGGTATGACGGAACATTTAGAGTTGTTGACAACATAGTCGCTGTTCGACATGCCGGAAACGGCATACATCACATACAGCAGGAGTTATTACATAGAAAATCCACCCTGACGTAATGTGTCCCTGACACGTAAGTTTATTTCCTATTACAAGCCCAGCTGGTGGACTGGTCAAATATTATATATACATGTATATCCTTGTAAAATAAGTTTAACCTGTCCACCTGCACCCAACTGTGGATTATAAAAAAACGTTTAGGTTGGCGATAGATCAAATGTGCAGTGTAACAATGTCACCTATCTGATTTACTGTATGGATGTTGGTTTGCCGTGCGGTCTGTATCAAAAGGTCCGTGACTGGCGTGGTTTCTGTTCCCAGGTCGTACGTGACAAGGAGTATGGTCACCTATCCAACGTCGTGGGGTTTCTCCGGTTTCCTCCCACTGGTAAAGCCCCGTACGCACAAGATAAGTATTGAAATGAAATTGAACTATATGTCAATCCGAAAATAACCAGGTTAGTGATAGTGCCTTAGGAAATATCATTGATTATTGATTTTGTCGGAATCCATTAAACTATTAATCTGAATATAATATACCCACTATATGAACATATTCAAAGGTCGTTAACTATTTCATGTAGTTTCTAAAGCAGGCCTACTCCTGAAAAAAATACAAGAAAAGTACATGTGAAGTAATAATTTGTAGCTAAAAAAGCTGATCAACATTCTACCTTGGTCGGAGTAATGGCTCTGAGTTATGATTTCTCGGGATCCGTCCTCCGATCGAGCTAATATCTGGAATATCAGCGTCTGCAAAATTGGTGGGGGTGGGGGTGGAGGGTACTTATTTCGTTATATACGGGAGTTGACAAGGATGACCTATTTAATTGTGAGATCATTTTATATAATTATATAATGTCAGTATGTACCCTACTAATTGAAGAACGCAAGATTAGAAAGTCACGGGTTTATTTCAGTTATAATATATGCAAGGTAATAGAATGATGAACATATTTTTGTATCCGGGAGAGACTCCGTTACATAAATTAGAATCAGCTTCCCCCACAAAAATTTCTCCCACGCATTAAACACATATCAATAGATGAAAAGATGATTTTCTTTCTCACTGAAATAAAAAGATATGCAGATATTTTTATTTGGTGAGGTAGTGTGTACCTAATACCCCCGTCATACCGGGGTAGCATCCTTACTGCGCGGTTACACAAGATCCCCGGTAAACGCGAGCACAGCGCCAGAAAAGTCCCGACAAATTACAAACTTGAAAAGGCGCGTTCTCAGAGCTTTCCAGATTAGATCGTTGAACATGCTCAAAATGAACGCCGTGATTCGGCAATCATTGGCTACCATTGAGAGTACAGCACAATATCTGGCGACCTCCCCGGTCTGGTGGGGGTATCATATAGAGAACAATGTTTCGTTTAATTCATAAGCCAGCCCACTTGACTCGATGGCAGACTTATAATCTGAAGACATTACCCCCTCTCCAACCTTTCCCCGGCAACATAACAAAACTAGACCAACTATACGGGAAAACAATACAATATTTCCACCCATAAGTTAGGGAGCCATGGTGGACAAGTAGGGAATACGCTGCCTCGAAAGTCTGGAGGTCGCGTGTTACATCATTTCATTTCCGTATATGTTATCAAGCACATGACATTTAGTAAGCTGATAGATCTATATTATTATATTACATAATATTAATGTAAAGGAAATACTTAATAAGTTTGAAGATTTGTGTTTGATAACGATACGAGTATACTTATCGAAACGTCGTGCCTTTGTATAATTAGCCCGTAAATAATTGTACTACTTTTATTTATAAATACAAGCAGATATCTCATTAATTATAAATGTTAAACGTTTTTGGAAACGGACTAATATTACTTTCGTTTAATCTTAAATGTTGAATAATGAAATAGAAATTAGCAAAATCAGTTTTAATGGGGGTTTCGTTACATTTGAAATTCGGAAAAACCGAGGGGCTGTGAAATGTTTGTACCTAAGACAACAGATAGTACTTTATTTTTACTTATAATATATAAACCCATATATATTATATATATATTATATATATATTTCATTTTAAGTTTGAAAAATAAGTCACAAATTTTATTAAGTAGTATTTGAAATTATTAAAGTAGGAGATCTGTTCTAGGCGTAGCCTATATTTTATGTTTCCCAGTTAAAAAGTGTGAAGAATTACATAACAAAAAAAAACGCCCCTATAACTTTTTGACAAGCCACCCTTTCGTATCTACGTGACAAACTAGAGAAAACCCGTGGAACGAAGTAACTTTACACCTGAAGTATAAATATATGATTTACCTCTTGAATACACAAAGGGTCACCCAAGATGACACGAGAATTCACTATAATATCGATTACCCAAACACCACCAATAAAATGGGTTGGTCTTAAGACTATTTTATGAGCAAGGAAGGGTAAACTTCCCTTGTTTTTATAAATGAAATGGGGTTTAACTTCCAACTTTTATGCATCGACTGATGGACATACGCCGTACAGTGTGCTATGAGGGACATTTTGCCTGGACAGCGGCACTACGGTCTAGTCTAATTTCGAATCCCAATTGTCGAGGGTTCTTGTACATGCATGCCAATGTCGTGTCGAATCCACACGACCAGGGAAACTTTTCAATTCCAGATGTCAAGGGTTCTTTTACATGCATGCCAATGTCGTGTTTAATCCGCTCGACTATACATTCTATTGACAGGCATTCCTTCCGTCACCCCGGACAAAGGGACCCCTCCCTACGCCGGAAATCCCGAGAGAACCCCGACTGGCATCGGAAGCGAACTGAGCCACTCTAAGGGGTGTTTCACCATCTTTGTTTTGGTATCATTGATGACAGACTAATATGATCCGCATGTCAAGGATTGTGAGCATTCGGTTACCATGCAACACCCAACTTCCATCTAAACAATCTTAATTGTTGATGCACGATGTAAACCATCAGCCATCTCCCCTGCTGAAATACATATGTATATATAATGCCCTGGTATCCAAAAAACATCCAATTGCTTTATTCCTGTTTATTTGCACGTACGTTAAACCAACTTTTGTCCTTTACGATGAAATAGAATCTATAGTTAACCAAAGTAAAGTATTCTTTAACCAGGTACACGATATTATAGTTTTGTAACTGGATTACTAGAATTTAACTATTCCGCTTCCACCGATGTGATATCGACCCCAATGCCCAGTATAACAATAATCGAAAGAAATCGTATTCTTTCACGCAAGAAAGTGGCAATAGCAATATGGTTATATTTTATATTTTAAAAAAAAAGACTTGGCGTTCTAAAGTTTAGAGGCGATAATAACTCTAATATGATAAGCCCAAACCTACACCTGACCTGTCTGGATTTCTTTGATGTTTACCTGTGTTTTGATCACGTGACATCCTGAACCTATATCATTAAGCGTAAGTATAATCTATAGATTATAACAGTATATTGTTGTTGTGTATGCTTCACTGTACATAGGTGTAAACTGATCTACTACTGGCGATACAGACTTAAAGACATACATCAACGTTAGACAAGTCGCTAATCACTTTCTCAACTCTCCAAACAATTACCATGGAATATATATTTAACTAATTTAGGATAACCCGTATCGAAAAGGTAAGTGTATGAATATGAATCATTTTTATCATTATGAAAACACCAATATGATTGATGTGCAAGTCGCATATATGCTACAAAATAAAGGTTTGGACATGCAAAGTCTTGGAAGAGGCGTTATGAAGTCAATATCTGAGAATAAAGGGGTTGCTGGTAGGGAACGATCACCTATCTGGCACTTACCTTTAATTATTAAATTATATAGGATAGTTATACTGTGTTGATTTCCACGCCACCAAGGGGCGCATTAAAAATATAACTGAATAGTAAGACTTTAGATATATGTTCATATGGATGGCCAAGTGGCCTAACGTGCGTACTATATACCGTAGAATATGTTCACGTCATTGATTCGATTTTGGAATCGATCTCATTATTGGGTTGTTTTTTCGCTGAGTATACCCTCCCCCCCCCCTCTCTCTCTCTCTGACAAACACATAGGTATACTTTATTTCTTATATAAACGTGTATTGTGTAGACACTATCGTGAATTAGACGGCTTAGTTTTTCTTCAACAGTAAGTTATGTCTATACATCAAGTATAGAAGTAAAAAATTAAAATCATGTACAAGTTCGGGTGTATATGCATTTGTTGTATTGTTGTCGCCTCAAATATCCGTAGTTTTAAAAAAAAGTACCGAGTAGAGTAACTCTCCTTGTACAACCCCAGTGTAATTTGTCTAGATTAAAGGATACATATTAACTTTAATAACAAAAGTATACATAAAAAGACAAGACATGTTATTTCAAATACATCTAAATATAGCTGCAAACCCGTATATTCAAGTTGGTCTTATATATACATAAACATTGTGTGTGTGTGTGTGTTTAGGTTACTTTATTCCGATCGAGTAGGCGTCTTGACAATTACCATTATGTACGTATACATTAACAGCATGTGCATAGTGCATTCGTTTTGTCGGGTGCTATATAACTGAATATCCCAACAACACAATACTTATATATAGTCAAATGCATAATTTCATGAATGATTTATATATCAACACATGATAAAAGTATAGGAAATACATGTTTAAGGGTTTATTCCAATGGCGTTTCAACGGCGTTCCCCGTCGTTATCAAACTTAAACAATTTATATATTAAACAACCTTTTAGTTAGCGTCATCGCTTAAAATGTTTAATGGGTCTATATGACTACATATTATTATGTTTAACTATAGATCATATGCTAGTGCTAGACGTTTTTAAACCTTTATGTAAGTTCTAAATAAAAATCGAACTTAAGAATGTAGCCTCACAAAAGATAAGATCTATGTGTAAGTTTCATTGTGATTCAACCGTTACAAGTTAGTTCATTTTGTTCACACAGACTGGAGTCATATACCACCCTTGATTGAAAAAGTGCAACCATAATTAATAAACCATAAAAGGACCAAAGGCCCATGACAGTAGAAACAATGGCGTGGGATGGAGTAGGGTGGAGGCTGTGAAAATATTAGCTTTATTTTAAAGTGTATAGTGCCCATGCAATCGATACCGCCATTAGAAACATGGAAAACTATCTATATAATAACATAATTTATCTTATGTGAAAGAACTTTCTTTACACAAAATGCGTTCAAATTTTGTTTAAAGAGCATGTGGAAGCTGAAATAAAAAATATTGTTCATATTTTGTCAATTTTATCTATTTCTTTATATTTATTTTGGGGGTTTGGGGGAGGGGGCATGTTGAATAGTATTTATTGTGTTGTTGTTTTTTGGGGTTTGGGGGTTTTTTTTCATGTAGATACATGCATACATGCATAAATAATATATATATATATATATATTATTTATGCATGTATGCATGTATCTACACAATAAATACTATTCAACATGCCCCCCCCCCAAACCCCCAAAATATATATATATATATATATATGGCACATGACGAACACTCGTGAAGTATATACATCGCTAGTTTTGCAGGATTGTATTCATATTATAATTACTCGATCCTGGTTATAAATTAATGACGTACGCATCTTTTATTGCCGCTTATAATAGACAATCGGGATGTGTGATCACAAAGATTTTTATCACTTCAGTTACTATATGTACTGTCATTTTCATTGTAACATTTCCATGTTTTCCATCTTTTTTTAACTTTGTTTTTTTTTTCATCTTTTATCTGGTCTAAAATCTCCGAGCAAATATATACGAGTAAAATCATTAGAGCATTATATTTTAACCCCTACACAATTTCATTTATTAATATATATTTTTTGCTTTGTATTTTGGGTTGTCAAACCCATGTTTTACTTTTGTACATGGTTGAACAAACTAATATTGTTGTGAGTCCAAAACATGGTTTTAAATACAAAGATTGTGACATCAAATGAGCTTTAAAAGGTCAGAAAACTTTCATTTTCGTTGGATATTGTGCATATTTATAAAAGGATGGTGGGGGCACCCAAAATAAAATAATTTGTAAATAAATTCTGTTAATAAAAGGGTAATGGAATATTTCAAATCTGGAGTATTTGAACTCTGGATTCTATATCTGTATAATAAAATAATATATATTCCGTAGGGTAGAAGTGGTCATGCTGTATTGTTACTGTTAGAAGAAAACACAAAACCAGAGTTGGGCGTCTACCCCGCACCGCACTCTTTACATGTACAACAAACAAGGATGTACAAGTACATTTGACACGCACTATTTTATATAATTTAAACAATAACATTATAAAGAATGGAATGGCTTGTGTGAAAAGGCTATAGTACTGAGTTTATTTAACACCCATGAAGAGGGCGGTGTGAACACACAGGCATTTTTTTTTAAAAAAAATTGGTCGATTTGGCCCAAAACGATTAGGTACTATCTCAATACGGTAAAGTTCTGTTTGGGCTTTAATGGACGATCTTATGTAAACATTCACAGAATCTTTTTTGCTGAAATATATTTTCTTTTCTTCACTTCGGACCGAGCGACACATATGCGATTTCTGCATAATTATTATATCAATATATTATGTAATTGCTAGCTCCCGGGGTTATATTGATAAACTATAGTATCCTATGCAATCAGTCATAACCTGACATCTGGTGTGAATCTTTGAATCAAAGATCGATAACTCAGACTTTCTTTATAGTTTAATGGTAAATGCAGATGTTGTATTGATATTTTAGTAAATTTGCATTAAACCAACACAACAATAGATGTATTCTATATGAAATCATATGTTTGTTTCTACAGTACAATAGATGCAGGCACGCACCATTCTTATATAAACAATTACCAACATGCATGTACATCCAAAATTAATTCAATTTGGAATCAGCTGCATCTTTGATGTTTCTGCTCAAATAGGATTGAAGTTAGGGAAAATGGGAACACAGGGCTAAACTAGACTACATTAGAACAATTATATTTAATTTCTAGTCATCAAATAATACTTTTTTTCCATCATAATTAATACTGAATTACATTAGAGCACTACAGATACTAATTAAAATGTTCATGTTTTCCATAAACATTTCTGATCTAATAAAAAGTTAGAAGACATTACTGTTATTGAATTATGTTTTCTCGAAATTCACAATCAAAAACAGTCTCCCGTGCTTAATAATATTGTTAATATAATGCATGAGGAATTATATTGAATTAATTCATTCTTCCCTTGAAGACAAGACAAGCAAAGTAGACAAGGAACCGAGTGTAACGTCATCGATGTCATATCTCGAATTGTGAAATCATATCGACGGGAACAAGCTTGCTAAGTTTCATGTCGGGATCGTTATAAAGTTTTTCGTAATCCGTCTTCCCAAGAGAAATCACTAAAAGATTGGTAGATTTGGGGTGCAGTTACTGGTTCAATAATTCCTCCCTTAGCAAATGACTGTAATCACAAGACATCATGATCTATTAAAATCTCTGCCGATTTTGGAATTCGAGTTTGTTCATTACCCTCGTAACATTTGATATTCATGGTAAGGAATCGGGTATAAATGTTTTATTGGGTTTGACAAATACGGCATTTGAATAGTCCCAGGCCTCGAGTACAACACGGGATGATTGTTTTACTGTTGATTTGGTGCTTGGTCTCGAGCATCCAGTAATAAATTTATAGTGCAAGTCCAACTATAGACTGACTGCATGATGGTGGCTCGTTTTTAGAATATATGGTTCATTCTAAAACATTAATTGTGTTAATCTCCTCGTCAATATTCTTGGATAAGTTTGTAAAGTTTTGAAATATCGACGGTTTAGTTGCAACCCCATCATCGAGAAACAGATCTGACGTCAAAACGAAAGTCTGAACTGACACAAACTCACAGGCATTAGTATTTTAAACCCCTTCGTTATTCGGACACTAAAGAATTGAAGCAACACCGACGTTTCAGCTCCAGAGGAGAAAGTGGGTGTCAAATGGTGCTAGGAGCTGCTATCTGGTAATGGTTAGTTAGGGTTAAAGAAAACGTATGTAAGATGTGTCACCTAAATATAATCGATGTGTCCGACTTAAGTCAGTTCCGGCTTGAATTTCTATATTAGTAATCATCAGACTCTGTAAGTCGCGAGGCTATGTCTTCTCGGTGCCAATTGTCAACTTATATAGAATGAATTATTTAGCGTATACAAACACCTGTATACACTTGAAGTAGAACGTAAAATACATTGTATAAAGAACTATAAAGCTGGAATCAATAGTATATCACCAATAAACCTGTATTTATATTTGATGAATAGGTGTTCTAGCTCAATGGAAATGAAATCGGGTTAACCGTCCTACAGTCTGCTCCATGTACAATGAAGACGGACATACGCTATACAGTGTTTCGTGAGAAAATTTTAACGTGCACACCAATATGTACACAGAACCTCGGATTTTCGTCACATATAACGACTATACATTGTCCCTTGCACCACTGATGAAATTTATTGGCCAACGCAGGGATCGAACACGGACACCCTCTATATAGGTTAGAGAGCCAGCGTCTTACCCATAGAAAAACCACGGCCCCTTAGATAATGGTTTAGATATTAAACCCAATCAGGTGAAACAACTATCTATATAATAAATCACTTACATTTTTTCGCTGACGTTCAGTCGTCTAATTATTATTGATCATATAAAAATCAAACGGTTCATTGAATCAGAACTATAAATCTATAGACACCAATGTTACTGACCTAATAATATACTTATTATTGGTGGTCTTAATCCTATCAATCCGTGCAAATTGATTTCAATAGGAAGGAGTGGCTTACACGACTTGGCTCCTTTTCTACACGCATACCTGGCATGTCCAGTCAGCGATATAATGAAAATGCTTTGTAAAAAGCTTAGCTTGCTGTGCATGTGTTAATAAAAAGTATATACTAATTTTATATAAAAATTAAATATGTTATCTTTTGTGTGCTAGCATGTGTCAAAGGGTGTGTAGAAGGCTTATGCTGTCATAAGCGCATTTAATCGACATTTTTCTAAAAATACTAATTATGCTAATTAATATTTGTGTGAAATCTTCTTTAAGCTTATTATTAATTCGATTTGTGTACTGACGTGTTTTGTCACTGTGCGTTTGTGAGAGCAAGGGAGAAATGGGGTCATTTCGGGACTAACACAGGGTTCAATATTATTCCAATAATTCGCTTGTGCATTTGAGTCTTTAGCAGTGGGAGGAAACCCACGTCAGTGGACTCAATGACAGACGTTTAGATTGGTATCAGAACTCCAAAACTGTTTGATGTTCTAATATAATATGCATATTCAACCATTAGAACGGAACTCATTTATTCTGGATTCCAGAGACTTGCTGCGGTTTTAAATGGCTATAACTTTGGTGAAAACTGATTGATTTGAAGAGTCTTTGGGTCAGTATTATTTTCAATTACGTGTAAAGTACTTTTGTTTTATTTCTTCAATCTTATCATCTGTTGTTAGCACACAAGGTAGAATTTAATATCAACATCTTTCTAAATGATATATTACGTCAATACGTCCCAGATATCTCAAATGTATTGTAGATTGTACAGAAGCCGAGTTACTTGAGTACTTCTTAACATTAGCAAAAAATGGTTTATATATAGTTCGAAGTTCTGGTAGTCTCTTGTGTACACATAATGATATTTATGATACAAGATGAGAATCTAAGGATCCTATTTAAGTAAGTTAAACTTGTTCTTTATTGAAATAACTGAAATGAAATGGGTTGAAAGTCCTACTTTTTTGCTCTATACGAGCCAATGAAAACGGGCATATACACCGTTCCCCGTGGGTGGATTCAAATTTTGTCCGGAGAGCTGGTTACGGTCTACTCTTACTTTATATTCCAACTGTTTGAAATATAAGACGTATTGGTTTCAGGAACAAGTGGAAAGGGAGTACATTTTAGACAATTGGGTGTCATAATGGATGAAATACGGCTACAATGGTTAGGGTTAGCTTTAGGCTTAAAATTTTCTGTGACCAAAACGTCGTACATATAATCGTACATACGACCCTCAGTTGAGGTTATATCAACATTGTTCAAGCAATTGCTTCTCGCTATATAATTATTTCTCTGGCATATTTGCATATGATATTTATTTAATATTCAATTCCATTAGAATATTTACACGTGAACAACTATTGCATAATTTCTCCATACGCATTACACACAAATGTATATTTGAAAGGTAAAATACACCATGATTTGTTTACAAGTTTGAACTACACTTTCTCAAACGTAAGTTTCCAGGATTTGTCAACTTAAATGGTCTGAGAACAAAAGATCTGTATATAACAAGACCAAAATAAAACTTAACTGTGTTTGCGGTTACCAGACGAATTTATTTTTTATTTATTTTTATTTCAAATTCAAAATTGTCGACCTTTAACCTCTAAATTGTTTTAGCCAAAATCGCCGACCCTTAACTTTTTTGTCTTATTTCCAATGTCCTATAATTCGGTCTTGGCGCGAGTTTCTGTTGACAAATAACAACACTGAAATTTGATTATTATTTTCAAGAACATTACATAGTGATTAAGATAGAAATGCTAGGACATAGTTGATCCCATAAAAATAATAATAAAAGAAAGATTTTCAGACCGACGAACCCCATTAGGTTGTTGCGTGGGAGGGGGGCATGTAACCGTAAACACAGATTATTTAGTTTTCATGGCCTTAAGTGAGCTTATGATATTACATTGGGTTCAAACCAATAAACTGTTACTATGTACAATTTTTGAATTTAATAACTATGTCCGAAAATTTTGACATGTTAATGTGATTTTAATGTGAACTTTGTCATAGATAAAACTTTCGCCATTTTTAAACTGAGACAAACTTATTAACAAATAGTGGAAAAGTAGACAGTATGCTAGAACAGGCGCTTGAATTGTGATTACCTCTGGCAAAATAAATCACATGTCGCAGGTATTTTAATTCAGGAGTAGACCGGCGTTTCGGTCAAGGAGGTTAAGGCTACAGGGGTTAAATATCTGCTAATTGGTTGGGGTTTGGGTTAGGGTTATGAAATTCCAGATACGGTAGAAATCCTGTTATAACGTTTTTCTGGAAAATAATGTTAAAGTGTATACTCTTATTAAAGCTAAATATCTCAGCCATTTTCGGTCTTCGTTAACTCAGGTGAAGCAGAACAGTAGGACGTTAAACCCCATTTCATTTTTCAGCCATCTGTAAAGCTAAACTACATGTACTTTCATATCATATAGGATACAGGACACAATTAATTCCTACATTGATAGTCTTTCTCTCCCTTTCTCCCTATCGAAATTCGATTTGTGGAATCGACCAAAAGGGTTTGAATTCATATTTTCCGTCAGGGTTTTGGTGAATATATTGAGGCTAAAGATTATATTATGAGGTCGTTGCTCTGTAATTTTTAGGGCGAGCAGCTGTATTTTTTTTTTTCGCCATGCCACTTTCAGTTCGCGTATCTCAAGATTTTCATCGTGAACCTCATTCATTCTTTTGTTCACTCTGTGGTAGAAAGCCTTCATCACAATAACAAGTTTGAGGAAAGGGGCGATAATTAACATGAGAGTCAATGGGGAAATTAGTGGTGTACTGTGCTCATAAAGTGGTTTTAGTTCCTTTTTATCAGGCCCATGTTTACAAGCTAACATGTCAATATGAACTTGAAATACGCCACTTGATTCCATAACAGATCTTTCGTCGAAGCGCACGAGTTCTATTCGCCCACCACACCCTTCTATATCTAAAACTTTGTAATTATAATTTGAAAGCGTCTCAAAAATATTATTTTGTTATCAATTTCTCTTTTAGCTAAAAATCTGCGCCTTCATTAACCTCGTTGGTTCAGACAAACGTTACGTTAAATCCCATTTATTCATTCATTTAGTTCAATATCTTTGTTTTGGGTTTTCTTCCGGTGATTTGTAAGATAAATCGATATATCCGTGAAACATTAAACTGTTGTTAGGTTATTGTCTAGTCTAGAGATAGTTATATATACTAGATCTTATCATCATTAGATAAAACATCCAAGTCTTAAATACAACATACACACATTAGTACTTAATGGTACTTTAAATAGAAAATTATACCAATCTAATTGTGTAGCTTTAATCCATTGGTCGAGTCCACGTCGTCGTTCGTTATAACAATGGGGATACTGGAGTAGTTACTTTTATCGTAGTTAATATTGACAAAACATCGTTCGATACACAAAAGAGATTTTCTAATCTTAAAGCAGGTAAATTGCGAGAGATTTTTTTCTATTAGCCTGTACAAATATCGGCCAAATCTGGAAAGATCTCATATCTTATCTCAAAACACTATTTGTTATTTACTTCTTAAGTGGCAAAAAGTTCCTGCATCCCGGCAACTAAATAATGCACCCGTCCTTTTACGGTTGGCTTCTGTCTTTGTTGCGGGACTGTCAATAGGTTCAGACCCGATTATCAAGATCTAGTAATTATTGGTGGCCCTAGGATAATGGGTCTGGTTGATAAAGTCTATCGTTAAAGCCTTGATTTATTTGATTGTACAATATTAGCCTCGCTCAGTAGGGATTAAATACACCGTGACAATAAGAACGGAGAGAGAACATGTAGGCTAATGTAGAATAAACTACATCCACCGGTAGTAATATATACATTTATATATTAAACACCATCCCACATTGTTGTATGGATATAAATATAAATATATAAGGTAGGTTTATTTATTTCATTATTTTAAGCAAATAAAATTAAATTGATAGAAACTAAATAAATGTTTTTAACGGTATTTATCATGCATCACACATCGACAACAAAGCAGCAGTTATAAATTGGTGTCAGAAATGTTTTGTTTTCTAATTTATGATGACACTATCATTTGAAATAAATTTTAAAAAGATGTATGATTCGACATTTACATGTATTTATTTTGCCGAAAAAATTTTGTTGGCATTTATGTTTTCTGTAATGCAATAATAGCAATATTAAGTGTATTCTGCTAGGATTATGTGTTGCACCAAGGTTTCGAGAACCTTAGTTTTGTTTCAAAGGATGTGATACTTGGTTTCTATTTCAAAACAAATCTGTGATATAGTAAGTTACAATTCGGTTCAACCCATGTTAGAATTCACGATGCATAACGCAATGACCAGGGACCTGTGACGTACGAAGGAACTGAATGTTTTATATTTCATTGTTTTTGTTCATTGATCTGAAGTTCTAGAACAATGTTATAGTAAAATAGAACATATGTAAAATATTCTGATCACATTAATCGTTTATAAATAATTGGTCAATATTATTTGATGGTTTTATCAGGAACTAAATCCATGCAACGCAGGACTGAATGGGGTAGGGGTCCGATGGGGGCCCCTGTACGAACCCCGAAATTATTTCTAAAATATTTTTTTTTATAAAGCATGTAATTTATAATTTTATTTATTATGTTGTATATGTTAAAACAATCTCACCTACAGATTGCATTTGTGTGAGTTTGACTTACAATGACCAGAATATATCACCGTCTTCACTGTTGATGCAAGAGCCCCTCGTGACATTTGTGTGAGTGTGACTTAGAGTATGTCCCCTTTTCACTGTTGGTGCAAGAACTATTCGTGACATTTGCATACAGAGGTCCAATACAAGCTTAATCCGACCCTGCTGAAATGGACATTTATAACATTTAAGTATATACACTGCATTGTATTTATCAATATTTATATTTTATACTCATTGGTCACACCGCCTCGAAGTAATAACCGTATGTTTGGCGTAATATAACACGGTTGGAGCTGACGTGCCATAAAACAACATTTCATTCATTCATTCATTGGTCACACAGTAATACAAATAATTTACTCACACATATTCGGTTTATTGATGTCTTCTTCCGAACGGAATTGATTATTTTACATGACACCATGCGATGACTTGAATTCTGTATGATGGATGTACGAATAAATGTGTACACTGACCAACTACTTACATTTATAAGGGACGTTGGATGGCCAAAAGGTTAGTTGGTGCGCGCAGTATCATGATCTCTGTCAACTGGCGTGATTTCTCCGGGCCCACTGGTTTCCACCACTGCTAAAGACCCTCACGCGCAAGCGAATTATTGAAATAAAATTGAACCATATTTTAGTCCAAAAAAGACCTAGTGTGTGTCGAGTAGACGTTAAACCCCATTCTCTCTCTTTACTTAAATTTATAGATTGTCGGTGTAAGAGCAAAAACTGGGTTTAAACATGTTTTGGGCGTCCAAATAAACGTTTTGGTTAGAATTTTTTTTATGTATAGCAGTTTTATTTTTTAATTTGAATGTCTGTTCATATAGCCACTATATCTTGAAATATTTAACGCCCTTCTGTACTGCTTCCTTTAATTTAACTCATTATGGAAGGGATGAGGCGCCAATATTTTACCATCGTTGGCTAAGACTAAATTTTATTCCCACATTATTGTTTTCTACGCCGAAATTAATTTCATATTTTCTGAAGTTATGGGTGAGAGAGAAGGCAAGTGTTTCTTTGCCAGTCAATTTCCATATTTGTTAGACTTGAGAAATCAAGCCCAAACTATTGGTGTAAAATATATGAATCACAAACAGAAGTCAATCACAGATAGATGGAAAGTAAAAGTAGTAATCGATTATTCTAGTAGAAATAATCATTTATAACAATGACGCTATATACTTCGTATGCAACACCCTGGGTCAACTGTTGGATAATCCTAATCAATAGAAGACGTGGGTGTAATTCACAGGGCTCATAATGTTTGATAATATAAAGTGTTCATATCGATACATAACTTCTAATGCTAGGTTCCCACTATTGTGCGATGCATTACGACATGATTGTCCCTATTGAGTCCAGGATCTGGTACGTGCAGATACTATCAACACGATTGATAGGATCACCATGATTACTCGACGAAACGTAATAGTGGGAAACTAGCATGTGCGGCGAGTTCGGTAAGGGATTGTGCGTTACTATAACAATACGAGAGAGAGAGAAATGGGGTTTAACGTCCACTCGACACAAACTAGGTCATTTCGAGATAAACACATGGTTTATTTTTATTTCAATAATTCGCTTGCGCGTAGGGGTCTTTAACAGTGGGAGGAAACAGGAGTGCCCGGAGGAAACCCACGAGATTGAGAAGGCGCCCCTATCTCCATGCCACATACGCTCACACCAGGGATCGAAACCACGGCCGGAAGCCACCGGTGACCGGCCAGCTAGAGGTCGAAGCGCGGCAGTTTAGACCACTAGGCCATACCCCCCCCCCCGTTTTATCAATACGCCGGGAAGAGACATGTGCGCCATTACGTTATCGATGGACTGGATAATATGACGAGATTCTATACTGGTAATATAACATGATTGGATCAAAACATGGGTAGAGACTTGTGCGTTAGGATAACACGACGCGGTTCTATCATTATGTTATATACGGACATACTTGTGCGTTAGGATAATAACGTGTTTTTATCAGTACAGTGGATAGAGCCTTGTGCGTTAGGATAATTAGGAGATAAACACTTCCTGTTTCGCATTTAGAGGGGTGTTATTGTCCAATCAGGACATGTCTATTGGACAATAACACCCCTCTAAATGCGAAACAGGAAGTGTTTATCGACATTGTAACATGCTTTTTTAGGATTTTAAAAGATATTACTAAAACAGAAGGGTGTTATTGTCCAATAGACGGTGTCTAATTGACCAATCAAAACGCAGGGTTTACACTGAAGCATGTTACAATATGACGTGGTTCTATCAGCGCATTGAGTAGACTCGTGCGTTAGCGTACAGTAGTGTGGTTTTATCAGTACATTGATTAGAGACTTGTGCGTTAGTATAACTTGTGCAATAAAAAAAATAGGGGGATCGAGGGACTGTTGAAGGATGTATGTATGTATGTGGGGTGGGGGGCTCACACACCAATTTATTTTTATACAAACCAACAAAAGCTAATTAAATATATGTTGCTAAAAGAGGTCTAGTCAACCGTTTAAACCATTTGGGTTTATTTGGGGGAATTAGGAGAATTATTTAGCATGTGTAGGTACCGCCTACATGTATGTCATGTTCAATATCGGGAAATATAAAGATGAGACATATAAACAGACATGTACAGGTCATTTATAATAAAATCATATATATATATTTATATATATATAAAATTATCTACCGTGTCTATGTAGGTCATTTCATATATACCTGTACATAATAAGTATATTAAATTTTACACACTTAATTTCACCTATTCAATGCAAGTAAGGTATATATAATAGTATAAATATATACTTTATCAGTTCGCTATAACTAGGTAACTACTTGTATTCATGATACATAAATCACCTTTGCTGGTTGTTTGACTAAAGATAATCATTAGTAGTTATATAGGTGTATATCTTCCCATGTTGAATATTTAATTAGAACTATTTACAGATAAAGATTTCGTACGATATATAAACATGTAGATAGGCTTCGTTGAACAATTTCTATTTCGATAAGTAAGCTGTTGAACTGTCTAAAAATAACCCGATATTCAATCATTAATAGATTTACGGAGAATATTATAAAGTGAAGTAAGGCAATACACTGACATGTATTTAAGTAGATCTTTTGTATATTACTATCAGATCACTTCTATTTATAAAATGCCGTATACTAGTTTATGACCATGTCGTGCTGTGTTCAAGAAACATGGTGTACAACAACATAGGCCAGAGCGTGTGTCAGTTTTTAAATATACGGTGACGTGTATAGAATTACATTTACATATACAATTGCTAATGTATATACGTGTGCATGTCATTGGTGCGTCATAAAGTTTACGTGTGGTTTATCAACACAAAATATTAAATCTTTTTGATCGATGTAGAAGTAAGAAGAGCCTCTGGCAACTTGTTGTGTTTGATTTTCTTTTTTGGGTTTTAATTAAATGTAAGGATATACTTGTTAATTAATGAGTCGACACTTTTTGACCCTACGGATACGGAAATCCATTTTGTCCTCTCTGACTGTTGAGTTTTGTAACCTAATTAATTACTTACTGTAGTGCATGTAGGTCACTTTACTTACATTACAAGTGTCTACACGTGTTAAATTAATTCTCACGTCTTTCATTCAGCTATATCTCATTTATTTCCCATTAGTGTCAACTTAATAACGATAATAATTAAAAGTCGAATTTCACTAGAGTTGAGAAACACTCTTACCCGTATTTAAAAGTAATAAGTCCAAAAACGATTCATGCAGCTATAAATAACTCAGATATTAAAGTCCTGAGTTTTATCCTTATTAGCTCATTCAGCTTCCTGACGAAATTGAAAGCTTAGCAAATCTCTGCAAGTACGCGTCAATGTCAACAAAGAATAAATAAGTTGCCGTTAATGGTATCAATTAGCTATCCTTTGTTTCTAATTTCGAGCCATAATCGAAATCGCAGGATTATGTAAAACTAAAGCTCCCCCAGCCCGACAAGATTCCAGATTTAATCCTTATCAGACGATACTGCTTCCTGGCGATGTAATTTATAGTTTATCAAAGCTCTGTTTAATAACGAAGAACTAATAATTTGTATTTCCTGGCATTAATTAGCCACCTTTTGTTTCTAATTTCGACCCATTAAGTCCTTGGGATAAGCTTGATATCGCAATACGCGAGATGAGACAAGGTGGCATTTTACTCCTGATTTTCTTCAAGCTATTTACAATTAGCATTGATAATGTACGCAACAAAAGATAATTATACACATAGTTCTCATTAACGAAAGGGGAATTATCACATACGTGCAATAAGCTTAGGCCTTAACGCATAAATTCACTATTATCAAACGTGTCTGTGTCATTATAAACGTATAGATTACTTGTATTATAATAGTTTTGGTTATGTAATAAAATGCAGCAACACACCCCCAATAATTTGATTTGCACCATTAACAGCATAGATATTCAAACTATCTTTTTTAGTTAAAATTTGAAAATTCAACAGAAAAAGTGATAGTTTGGTTAAGTAACTTTAAAAAGTTCATTTCGACTTATTGTATCGCTGTATTTTGTGACTATATGAAATATTGACCAGTTTCTCAAAGTCCTCCGTATGTTGTTGTCAAGTCAGGTTTGCATGGTCATATATTAAGTAATAATAATGTCGGCACGGTTTTTCATTTCTTTGTACTTTGACTCGTGTGTGTGTGTGTGCAGGCTGTCGCGTGTATGCGTGGGCTCCTAATAGATGAGGACAAAGAAGGGTTTAGTATTATGATTCATTCGATGACTTGTCTTTTATTAATATACGACCACATGTTTATTGCTTTCTTCTTTTTGCACGTGTTAATGCCCTTCTTTAAAATGATTTTAACACCCAAACGGTCTGCGGCTGAAAACGTCCCAAATGACAAATGGTATTGGTATGTATGTCTGTCTGTCCAACCAATTAGTAAATCCGCCCTCATTAATATTTTCGTGTTATGAGTGACAATTCGGAAAATTCACGAACCTTATCACATTTGCGTATAAACCTGACTGCGTTTAGTTATCAGGTATAAAATTATAGTTTATTTTAATCCGCTTAAAATTTTAATCCGCTTAAAAACCAAAATCTTCGACATTTATAGGACCATAATAGCATCCATAGACCACCCCAAAATCTTCGACATTTATAGAACCATAATAGCATCCATAGACCACCCACAACCCCATCCTCCCACCCCATATCTTTGTGGTGTGCCCTCGTCTATCGTATTTATGATCGTTCACTCTTTGTTCAAAGTCTGTTTATTGAAGGTAATTATGGGGTAATTGGAGTACCGTATATTGACAGTGTACATATAGGATACTGAACACGGTGCTTTAATGTACATAATATGATTAACAACAAAACTCTACAACCAAATATGACAGATCATCTCGTATTGAATTTACAAATACTCATAGCTAAAATTACTAAATACATAAATCAGAAAAGCCACAAAAGTCATAGGTTTTGTTTTTCTACACAGTTAGTCAGCTATTACTATACATGTACATGTATATGCTTATAAACCAAAGCCAGAACGCCGTATTATAATAGATGTCGAACGTCATTATAACTATAATTTTCTTATTTATTTTAAACACACCAAACAAATAAAGATCAATAAATCTCAAATGGCAGTCAACGTGAATAATTCACAACGAATTTTCTTTCATATTGATCAATGTATTGGTTGATTTATTCTCCTTTTCCGGCGTGGTACACCTTGTCAGTGGCGCTGGACGTAGGGCCTGACAAGGGCGGCTGTCTAGTCCTTCGGGAGAGACGAAAAACCGAGGTCCCGTGTTCACATTGGCGTGCACGTAAAATTCTCCCGAAAGTTTGAATTACATGTAGATATAAGAGTATCACACTGTATGGCGTATGGCCGTCTTCATTAGCCCAGTTCAGAGCAGAACAGTAGGACGTTAAACCCCATTTCATTTCGATTTATTCTCCACAATTTCTATTAAAACGTATAAATTGGTCACACCCCTGAAAAGTAACAACGATTCGCTATTCTGCTAGATCATACAGCAATCACTCTCGTCGGTCGTTAAAGTTACCAATATATTCTTCTCCCATTTGGAGCAGAACAGTAGGACGATAAACTTCATTTCATTTCATTTCTCCGATTTGGAAAGAAAATAGTTGCAAAATCTTTTAGAGCGGAAACATCCCGAAGGGTAGGTTCATTCTTCTAGAAGGAGAAATCAAAGTATGTAATACCAAGGTTTTGGGTGAATTAGAAGTCACAATTTTTATCTGCCATGATTTTGATGACACTTAAAATATATCCCATATATACCAGTCCCTTTAGATATTCGCGCATTTCATAAATTTTATAATAATAACTTCTTGGATTATGGCCTCTGATTTTATGGAAAATCGCATTTTTTTTAGCTTGTTCTCTATCTATCTCTTGCAAAATGTGGATGTATCTTGCCTGGCAACCGCTGGTTCTAGAGCACTGCAACTTTGTCGCTCGTTTACAATTTCGCAATCATACTTTTAGAACGTAGCGTATTTTTACAGTGGTAACACCTTCCACCAATTTATATAAACTGTGATCATCATTAGTCATTCTAAAATGTTCTGGAAAGTTGCAATTGTTGTATTTATTACCATCTTCATATTATACCCACAGGATGTTTCATCCTTTAGAACGCTTTGTATATGTTTTCTTTTTTCGAACGTGACAATATTGTTCTGGAAAACACTGATGTCATATAGTCAAATTATTTTTCTTCTATAAATTTGCGATTGATTCCACATTTCAACAAAATGAAAAATAATTGTCCCAAAAGTATACATCATGGGAAATGATATCAATTCTGAATTTGAATGTTTGTAGTCGACATTATGTAGGATAAGTGCAAGGCGTGCATGAACACATACAGCGTAGATTCAACAGCAAATAGCGATATGTAAACACTCATATTCAAATACTAAGGCTTGAAATCTTTTAAATGAGGAATTATAATATTTGCTTTCTCTTTTGGGTTTAGATAAATTTGGTTTGAATACCCAAGATGTCTGTAACTCCTTATCAAGGTCCTATATTGAAGACTAAATTTTGAGTGCTGAAAGCCTTGTCCTTGCTCATATCGTTTTGTAAAATCCATTAATAATTTGTTTCGTAATGCGAATAAAGTAAAATCACATGAGTGAAATAAAGTATGAGTAACTTAAATTCAGATGTATCCGAAAATTCCTTCAACAGAAAGAGAGCAGTTTTATATAAGTTTTTGTCAAAAACTTAGAAGCATGTCTGACATACTCTTATAGTGATCGGCACAAAATGGGCTATGATATATTTGTCATTATATTATGCCCACTTGTTTGTGTGTAGAGGTGGTACGTTGATGTGGGGTTAATAACACATGACAAATTCCCTCATTACATCTCTTATACTGAGCTTTAGCGTCATCCGGTGTTCTCTAATACACAAATGAGCTAAACTTCTTTGATTTACGTCAAAGTAGAGTGTTAAATTGAGTTGAATTTATATGATCAAATATTTGCTTCGAAATATTAAGCGGAACGATTAAAAAAAAAAGACCCAATGTACCGTACCTAAAAGAACCCTGCATAGTTGGAATTCGAAATAAGAGCCTGGAGTAATGTACCGTACATAAAAGAACCATAGACAGTTGGAATTCGAAATAAGAGCATAGCGCACGACCGTCTTCATTAGCTCAGTCGCTGCAGAAATGTGGGACGCTTAACACCACTTAATTTCATTTTAAGTATGTGTTGATTACTGTAATTATTGTTATTTATTTTGAGCTTCACGTCATTTCTAATCTTACATTGCATAACATAGAACAAAGTCAACTAATGCAGTTGGGGGTATCAGATGTTGTCGTTAGAACTTGACATAGCGAAGTTGATAAGACTATCATACGGTACTTAAAGTTCCTCCTCGTTAGGTCTCCATGCTAATACCTTAAAGTTCCCACCCTTTGTCTAACAACATAAATGACATTTTTTAACAACCCAACCGACTGTTTCATTCTTTCCAAACAAATTTCTTTTCACTGAACTAGCAGGCGTGAACTCAGCTAGTAGTTTGGCATTTGGCAAGGGTCTGGACATTCGTTAGATAAATATTTTGCACTGCCAAACCTTCCTTAAACATTCTTTCTTTAATACTTTGTCCAAGTACATCGTCCGTTTTTATTCCGACTGGGCGATTAGATCAATGTAGAAACATTGCTGGTTAATTCCGTTTTCTTGTTAACTTTGTTTAAATTAGATTAGTGTAAAATATGTGGTTTATGTGGACAGTTTGGGGTTATATGATATCTAAAATGTTGTCTTGAGAACCGAGGGCTGTAGGTAAGCCATCGCGTAACCCTATATTAGGAATCAAAAAATTATCTAAGGTGAACTAAAAAAAATAACGTAAGAAATCGGTGTAAAAATCCATTTCGTGATTTGCAGCATCATAACTGTTCTTTAGGGGTTTGCTGTTCTCTTCATTCGGATAAGTGGTAATCACATTCTACCAACTTCGCAGAGTTTTTTTTCAAGTTTTTTTATTCATATAGTTGTAAGTCATAGATTTTTAGCGTTTCAACACAGTACAGCAATGGTAATAAATAACAGAAAAATTATATACATGTATAAGTAACAGCTCGGATAGTAAGTAATGAAGGATATTACAGTAGAACCGATCTATTTTCTATTCATTTCAACTTCGACCATTCTGATATTGTCAGTGTCAGACCAATTAACACCCAATTATTTGCCACCACCTAGTAGTGTAACACTAAATGAAATAAGGGGTTGTAACTTAGATTGTATTAAGAGCTAAGCGATACTACACGTGTAGCTAAGCGGTCAGCAACTCGTAATTTGTTTTGGTCATTTGTTATCAATCAATATCAATATCAAGCAACCATATCCCTTTCTATTTTAAATAAAAAAAACCTTACTGATTATAGATGAAACAAAAGGTAACAACGTACAATTGTATTTTTATATAATTAATTCTAACGAGAATAAGTGTACCGGTCTATATTCATGATGGTACCTACAAATACTAAAGCACTAAACGCTCCTTTAAATCATTAACTATTTACTAATTTCTAGTTGTCTGATTAACTACGGCGTCCAATCTATCAAACCCATCTTTCTACTGGTAATATAATGACCCTGGCTTTAAGATTCAGTACCGTAATGTTTTAACTTCATGTAATGTTAAAATTTCACTGAATATATTGTAGTTTTAACATAGCAAATTATATATCACATCTTCTAGTATGAAAGCATTAGAATATTACGGACCAGGGTTATGCCAAGATGTTGCTACCGCAGTGAATTACATGCTTAACCAAACTGAGCAAGGCTTGAAAACGATCTACTTTATAGCATATTATATATTTTCATAAGTACCGTATGCGTTATACAAACTTATAAACTAATGTCACGCACCAATAGAGTAATATAATGATAATACATGTATGTAATAAGTGTATATTGTAGTTAATTCTATGCATCACGTGGGGTTTATTAATATACAAAAGTCGTAGCCTATTCATTAAGAGCTATAATGTAAACATTATATTCATAAAAACCGGGGATGGATTCAATGTATTACAGAAGACTCTTAAGGTAAAATTGAAATTTGTTATACTAGACTGAATTATAAATTGGAAATATTAGTTATACAATGTGCGTTGAACAGAATTATAAACACTGGTATATGTGAGATGTAAACCATTGCTCTGTATATTACCATTATTACTGTTCCATTTCATAAGAGTTGCCGTGTATTGTTGAGTAGGAAGTATTATTTCTACAACACATGATGCCATCACCCCGTAATTGTGAAATCCAGACAGCTAACTGCTTTATTGTATCGTTGTATTACAACGGTGCCGCGCTTCGACCTCTAGCTGGCCGGTCACCGCTGGCTTGTGGCTGTGGTTTCGATCCCTGGTGTGAGCGTGTGTGACATGGAGATAGGGGCGCCTTCTCAACCTCTTGGGTTTCCTCCGGGCACCCCGGTTTCCTCCCACTGCTAAAGACCCTACACGCAAGCGAATTATTTGAAATAAAATTGAAACCATATGTTAGTCCCGAAATGACCTAGTTTGTGTCGAGTGGACGTTAAACCCCACCCCCCCTCTCTCTCTCTGTATTACAACGCTATTTGCCACAACGTTATACCTTTTCTGATATAATATCCTACCCGAACCGTCTTGTTATATATCAATTATTGGTGCGTATCGTACACTGAACAGAAATCTGTAATACTATAATACGTATATATTGTAAAAAAGGAGACAGAAACACGGTTTGCCAATGTCACCAATAAACCAGGTGTATTCGTTTCATTAAAGGTTTATTGTAGTCTAGTCTCGACTTTTAGTCGTTTTGCTATAGACACTTTAATACACTTTGGTTTTTGATTAGAGGGTTGTAGACACCCTCTTGACCATTTCTTATCTTGTATGATCTATTAGCTTGCAGTATATATATGATATACAACAACTTATATTATACAATATGATATTTTAATTTATATAGTTTGTAAGGTTAGAGTGACTTGACATATATTATACAACTGTCTGTTGCTTATGTTGTGAAAACAAATTTAGACAGAAATTTAACCAAAATAAAAAAAAGAACTTTCCAGAAAAGTCGTATCGTTTTGAAAAGAGTGAGATATATGAAATTGGCATACTTGAACTATGACAGACATATTCTGCAAATATCAATACATTAATACTACAAAAGTTTGTTATCTATAAAGAACAATGGTATCGGGTGTTATCGAAAGAGCAGACAGATTCAATTTACTTGATACTAATGGGGTTCTGTTACAGTTCGATGTAACTGTCCACATTTACTTGGCGATTTACCTCGAGTAAACGCCTATGTAAGTAATTATTATTTATTGTTATGTTTGGTTTATTGTTGTTGGTTTTAAGTCGATGTGAAGCGTCTTTTCACGCACTTTAACAGTTTGTATGTTCTTTGTTCGTGAGTTATTATGTGTTGCTGTGAATTCAAGGAAACGTCGCCCAGCAATAAAAGTAATAATTGAATTCCATATAAAAGAGCGTCCAGTGTGTTTCCTTCCACCGCACCATGGACTTTTAATTGTTCGAGCACATGTCAGTGACTGAAAATCAGAATATTAATACAGTTATTTCGCTATTTCCATTACTGAACAGTATTACTGAATTCAATTAGTTTATGGAAATGAAACTCGTTTAATTAATGTGGTTTGGTTTCTGTTCGTTTAGTTAATGTATTTAGGTCAATTAACGGCATGATATTACGAATAACGGAAATATCTCATATTTTCGTTTTCTTCTTTTTCGTTGTTCCAGACTCATTTTTTACTCAGTTTTAAACAGTTAACAAACAATTTTACAATTTGAATGATGCAAAAAAAAAACTCTTCCATCGAGTGGGTGATTATTTTGAATAACCTGTAAAAGATGTAAGAATTATTGGCACTTCATTCATCATGGCATACATTCAAAACAAAGAGCTTTACTCCCAATATCGGCGTGCTGTAATCACGACAAAGGGTTGTGCAACGTTGATTAGCCAACGGTAAACAGATTTGTTGTAATTTTTGTTGCCCATGTCACATTTTTGTTTGTTTTTCGATACGATAAACATCTAGCTTTAGCACCGAAATCGATAAAGTTACCGATTTACCTTAACACAATGTTGATAAAATGGACGCAAAGAAGCCGGAACGATAGGAACTATGCACACACAAGTGAATTTATTACATAGCGGAAAACAACCAAATAAGTGTTTATATGTAAAAAGACACACAAAGTTGGTGGCTATTGATGACTGGCATAGACACAGGAGATCTGGTTCTTCTGATTATTTAAAAACATCAATAACAATGTGTCGAAGACAAACCATTTATTTACCGTTACAAGCGCCATATAACAGTTTGTTTAAATAGCAAGGGCATTTCTCAATGTCAATAGTTAGAGCACCGTAACGCCATCATCTGCGATCGAAGGTCGGAAGATACCATGCATGTGCCGCTCTATACGCGATGAAGAGAGAGACAGGGAGAGAGCGCACGCGAGAAAGAGAGGAGGAGTAACGCCCACACGATACAAAATACATGTAGGTCATTTTAGAAGTAAGATATAGTTCAATTTCATTTCAACAATTCGCAAGCCTCGTATAGGGGTCTTAGATGTGGGAGGAATCCGGGCGACACTTGAGGTTAGATAGGCGACCCACCCCATGTCACGTGCCAGCATGGAAACGACACCACGCCACTTGACTCAATGAACGACCTTATGACCAAAAGCGCACGCGTTTACCATTGCCCCCCCCCACCCAATTAAGTTAGTTGTCTAGATATACAAAACAGTCTTTGATCTTCATAAAATACTCATTTCATTTCCATGTCTATTTTAATGCGTTTAAAACGCCATTTCAGTTTGATCATTTTAAAATTTTTATTTCTCATTTGAAATGTTGACAGCTGTTATAACTTATACATAGCTTTAGATTTATTTTTATTATTTTGTTTTCCCCCAATCCTCCTGCAGATATAAGACCGAAACAACGGCGCGCAGGGGGTATCCTTATGTTCCCCTCTCATACCTTTGTTTCCCACTATAATCATTTCACGCACAATATCTAATTATTCACGGTTTAATCAACGCTAAAGTAAAACCAGGTTGTTTATTTAACATTAATTAAAACCCAACATCGATTCAATTCAATTAAAAGACAAAAACATGAACAGATTGTGCCGTCCATTTAAAGGTGGCTTATCGTCCTGGACAATGTCCCCTTTTGGAAAAATTTCAAGTCGTCATATCTTTGTAAAAATGTGATAGAATTGAATGATTTTGGAATGACATTCGGCTATTCCAATATCGTAATTTGTAATGGACTCGCAGTCTCCCACATCGCAATGAACGGCTTAATACTGGACGGTTCTGTCCTTCAAAGAATTCTTTTCTAAGGATGTGTGTCTATGTTGAATTGTGTAAGCTGTTATCTTGTGTGCCGCCATGTCTTTATTCTGATCTTTCAGTTAAAACATATTGGTTTGCTGGTGTCGACATGGTATAAATTCAGTAACGTTTAAACATGATTCTGTATGAATTCTTTTACAATCAAACAATTTTTTTCAGAATTTTCTTCGTAAAGCACAATAGAGACGACTGACTGAAGGACTACAATTATTGTTCTATTTTTTTCAAAATGGTAGACGGGAAGAAAATGGTCTTGTTTGTGTTTAGTTCAAGTACACGGAGACTGGCTCTGTTTTCTAAGCTAACACTAAAGAGAGTAAAAAAAACATGTAATGCCGCAGATTATTTGAAATCGTTTTAAAGACACGCTTCAAGCCGAAAAATAACATATTATGTAAGTTGTAATCCCCCAAGCCTGTGGTTATAGTCCAAAATAGTAATCTTTCTCCCTGCAAGGGATTATTGTCTGTGTTAAAAAAAATTAAAAATGTAAATTTTATTGTCTTTTCGTTCCCCATGACTCAAAATATTAGTGGGACTACAACGGTACAATAGCTATGTGGAAATCTGAAATAAATAGTAACCTGCACCTGGTTCACCAGTAAGTACACCCCAAAAGATAACCCTTGTGTAAACCTAAATCCGATTATATTTTACTTTACATGTTGCAACCTATTTATTATTAGCCGAAGCTATAGCTTATATTTAAGTTATACAGGGTAACCCATATCGTGTCATGGTTGCTATGCAAATTGTTGAAATAAAACTGAACCATGTGTTGGTCCCCAAATGATCTAGTTTGTGTCGAGTGGACGTTAAACCCTCTAGCTTTCTGAAAAAACAAATGGCAGTTTTATTCAATATAATTTATTAATGTCATGACCTTATATAAAGCATTAGAGGTCGTGGTAACCCGCTGAAAGAAAACATGTTCTTTAGTTTAGCCAAGACTTGTTGAGATTGGTTTAAAACAAGGTTGACACATTAGCGCTATTTTATTACAAGTGTTTTGGTGCGAACTATGCTAATTTGAATTGTTTGGAAGGTTTTAAAGGCGAAGAGCCCACTGTATTGAAATAGCATGTTAATTTTAAAAAAAATGTACATAATTGTATTTAATAAACAACTTATATAAACAGGTAAAAACATAAGATGTATATTGGTTAAATATTTCTTCATAACATTAATTTCCGGCGTAGTTTCCTCTTGTCAGTGATGCAGAACGCAGAGTCTGAAAGGACAGCTGGGATGAAAAACCGAGGTCCCGTGTACACATTGGCGTGCACATTATAATATCCCACGGCAGTTTGAATTCGATATAAGAGTAAGCCGTAGCGCCGCTGCGCGGGCAAAATTTCCCTCATAGCACACTGTATGGCGTATGCCCATCTTCAATTAGCCCAGGTTAGGTGCAGAGGAGTAGGACGTTAAACCCCATTTCATCATAACATTAATCTCCTGTCTCATATGTGTGTGCCCTCTAAAAAAAATTCTATGTTTTGCGAAGAATAAGTCACCACTGACACCGCCATTTTTCAAAATTCTCTTGCCAATCACGAAAAAAACAGGACCCCCATATACGTGCCTCCTTTAGACCTGGGCACTCCTTTCAATGTTCCTGGCAACGGTCCTGCTTAATCGACATCTGATCAACATGCGCCACACATTTTTGCTTATAGTAACTTAACGATTGCTATCATGTGGATTCATATTTTTGCACAAATATTGTGTATATTTGTCAAATTGCCTTTGAAAATTATACACGTAAATACAGAAACAGAATAGACAATTTGTTTATAAAAATCGCTTGCCGTTTTTTAATCCTCATGTGACTTCCTAAACTATTCTAATTTCAAGTAACATTTTTAATCATGCTCTTAAGTCCAATCAAATTCAATTGTTTAAATTGGATAATCTTTTTTTTTCTAATTGTACACTCAAATTCAATCAACGGCGTCTAACGTAGACGATATTTTCTAGAGTTTTTCATTGACGTGATTAAAACGTGTTTTGTGTAAGGATTTGGAAGTAGAAATAGACGCAATTTAATACTATCAATTATTGTGAGTCAAGAATAATTGCTTGTCCGTGATGAAGTCTTTGTTTGGAAAATGACAGACACGCTGTAGCCAAGTGTAAAGATGGCCTTATATGGCTAGAGTTAATAGTTACCTCCGTGTCCTTATTCGGAGTTCTTTCAAATTTTCTCACAGAATCAATAAACTGAGTTCACACGGCAAGACCGAATGTTGATTTTATTAGACAGATATTCAATAAAGTCACCCACTCAAAAATATATTATTGTGTTGCTGCTGTGGGAAAAGAGACAATAGGAGCCAAACGATGACAGTCAGCATAACACCCAGCTATCGTTTAATCATTCTATTTCTCCGTGCACATTTTTGTCACATTGTCAACACTGATTTTGAATTTTAGCAAGGCAGTGGTGATAAGATTGTTTATTTATTTAAACTTTAGTGTAACGTGTCGTTGCTTTGTTACTGAATTATCCAATTGGTAAACTGAATTAATAGCGGTGTGCATTATAACCAAAACATCCAATTTATTTGTCTATTCGTGCAGTAAGCTCTTTGTGCATGTCCATTCATTCGCATTCGGTAAGTCCGGCATTTGTTCCATTAGGTATGGAACGGACTAAATAAAGAAGCCTGGCAAGCCAAATAAGTCTCGGTGAATTGTATTTGATTTTATTGGCAACTGTTAATTACACATGTAATGTAAATTTCGACATCTGGCGCCGGATATTTCCAGCTGCTGCGGATGATCCAGAGGATATTATGATTCAATTGGTATTTTCACATGAATTTCAATTCTTCTAATTATATTCCAATAACGTTGCGACATACGGCTTTATGCCCTCTATTGTTGAGTCTGGCTTGGTTTACACCTCTTAATTTTATTTTGCAAACTCTCTTAAAACAGATACCGACTAGATTGGTCTCTCACATGTGTATGTATTATTATTTTGTTACAGCAAAATTGAAATATGTTTCATGCAATATAAAAAAACTATCCTTATGCGACAAGGAACTGGTCCTCGTTGTCCTTGAGGACTAACAGGGTTTAATTTTATTCTAAGCAATCGCCTACGTGTAGCGGTCTTTAACAGTGGGAGGAAACCGGAGGACCCAGGGAAAACCCACGAGGATGGACAACCGACCCTACTCCTTGTGACGCACAGCAGGGTAATCGAATGCACGCCATTTGACTCGGTGTTAGACCATTATGATACAGCGCGCACACGCTAACCATTCGCCCCCCGGCTAACTATGAAATGAAATGAGGTTTAACGTCCTATTATACTCTTCTGCACCTAGCCTGGGCTACTGGAAGACGGGCATACCATACAGTGTGCTATGAGGAAAATTTTGCCCGGGCCTACTGTTATATCGAATTCCAACTGCCAAGGGATCTTTTACGTGCACGCCAATGTGTACACGGGACCTCGGTTTTTCGTCCCATCCGAACGACTAACACTATACTATGAGTAAAAGGATTCTTGTAAAGATATACCGTGTAAAAGTATCTGCAAACAGTCCTTTCGACGGGTGGTTTCGACATAATTTTCGGTACTATATATACCGATGTCGTTCGAAGCTAACTTATCGAATATATTTATTTAGAAACGATAGAAAACCCAATGTAGGCCTACCCAAAGATAGACGCCTCAAAATTTTACTAAATTATGAGATACAATGTCAATACGTATTCGATGTCGATAATTGATCTGGTCTTGTTACGGTTTGTTATTCAGTGATATCTCTACCACGTATTGGTTTTAACAGATCTCATTGACAGTTTTATCATGAAACGTGTACAATTACCACTTGACATAACCGACTGCAACCAAAATAACATTCTATCACTTCTTTATTCGCGATCCTTAAAGATGCATTATCAAGTCAAATATATATTTAATTTTGACCTTTCACGTTATTACTCTCACCAATAAAATAATGATACTTGATTCATCACTCTCATCAATTAATTTACTTTGAGCGTAACAAATAATTATCTTTAATTTATCACCCTACAAATTGTATAATACCATTCTCACAATAATCTTAGGCACCACATACTCCGAGCAATGAAATAATTAAAAATAATTATATCTCAAACCAATCAAATAGATTGTTTACACTCACCAGGACAATAGTTTTATTAATTGACCACTCTTACAATTAATTCATCATTCGCAACAGGAAAATAATTTTCAAATTAATCATTGACAATCCATTTAAATCTTTCTTTACACTAATTTAAAAACACAACTACCACAACATGTTTTATGATTGGTCAGTTAAGCAGACGGGGAAAGTGGTTTAAAACATGCGCATTAGATCATATGGCCTATCATTGTGTCGAGTGGCGTAGTATTTTTTTCGGGTTCTCCACCCCACTGTTAAAGACTCCTACGCGTAAAAGAATCATTGAAATATAATTGTACCATATGTCAGTCCCAAAATGACCTAGTTTTGGTCGAATGGACACCGTGGGAAGACCTACAAAGTAGGGTGTACTTCGCCGGCTATTATTATATGTCTTTCCAGGGTACAGCATCTAGGGGAAGTCAAATCCGCCTGTCTTCAATGATGACAAATAAACAAGGGTATAGTAATGCGAAGAAACAAATAGATTCATTCTATTGTCAATGAACACCATGGTAAACAAACAATGCGTTTATGGCTTATACAACGAGAGTTATCGTTTTCTGTCTTTTGATATACATGTAGTTTATCATTTATTCCAAGTAGATCAGTATACGGGACAAAACCCTGGTCCAGCAATTACAAACAACACACGATGCACATGATACAGTGTTACCAATACGGTCTTGTCAACTCTGATGCTCCTGGACTACTATCTTTAGATTATTTGTAGGATGTTAAACCGCATTTCATTTCATTAATTTAATTACCGTTAATTGTTAACATTTAGGATGTATGGTTGCGGTTTATTTATGAATGGAGTGTATTGGATTCGCCGAATGACGCATATTTATTACTAGAGTATAAATTAAAACCAGTCAGTGGGTGTTTCCATGTCGATAGTATATCCATACGATTGGAGGAGACATATCATTCTTTCTTAGAATCTGGAATGGTTCATAATTTGTGTTTGACAAACATTAAAACACATTTGTCTGTTGCATACCCTATATACCGAACTCTTCGTATATTTAGTTCTGTTGCATCATGCAAGCTGTTCCGTTCCCACAAACACAAACAAATTTGCAACATCCTGCTTTGTTGCTCACGGGATGATAGTTGTTCGCTTGGACGAGAAAGAATCATTATCATTTTTCCCATAGGAATCGCCGACATGATACCAAAGTTTCACATTGTTTACATTTAAATCCGATACTGTTTGGGATGTTGAGCATTTTCTGGAATTAAAAAAAATGAGACGTTTCGTTATGTGAAGAAGCTGACAATGGTTATACAATGTTCTAAATGGCTACTTGGAGAATATTTTAAATATTGATTTGTAATGTAAAATATTATGTTTTCCATACGTCTGTAAAGCAACTGGCTCGGTTGGGAATCATTGTTCCGTTGGGACGTTTTTTTCTGGTATGCTGTAGTATAATTGTTTTATCGGCTATACCCAGATTGAAATTATGCGACGAGTGTGATAGGTAGCAAGGGATATACTTACTTTTCTTAGATTATGAGTATTTTATTAAAGGAGCTAAATCGTTAATATTTGGTACCTAGATATTGACACAAATGGGTCGCAAAGCATATAATAATGTGATATGAATAAATATAACTGATTTACATTCAATGGTTTCGGTTTTTACTCAAATCAAAATCTGCCGGTCTCAATTGAATGGCAATCCCTGACGCCTGGTTATTCCAGTCTACACCGATAGTATTTATTGTACATGCTCGTGTGATGGCATCACCTTTTGACATGACTTGTGGAATATGTGTAGCCTCGTTCTGACACCGAAACTCATTGTGGTACACGATTCGTGTACCAATATTAAGTTGTTTATTTTGTCTTAAATATTGGATATCAGAAGCCTACAATTTCCCGGTAAGATCACAACAGCAATGTTGATTTAAATTGACAAATGATTCGTGATTTCAATGTAGAAGATTTTGGATGATTTTGAGTTAGAAACTTGGCTTCTTTGATGCTGAACTTTCTCCATAATGTTATGCAATCGTTTTTTTTAAAATCACCATGTTCTTTTTATTGTGCAAGATTTGACTGCTGATACTCTTTGCGAACCTGGCATAATGTTTGCTATTTCAAAGACGAATTATGAGAGTTAGTGGTATCATTTTTTTCTAGAATGAAACTGTAGACCTACTCTGCCCATATGGGACACTCGTCACTATTTATAGTTAAAGATACATTATGGGAGATAAGATAAAGAGTTGGCAGTTCTCACTATAATACATGTAGTCAAAAACTAGACAGTGTAAAGGTAATTTGCTGAAAATGTCAGTCAAATTGATCCACTATGAGCCGAGAACGAGCGGGTGAATTTTTTGCCTAGCCTCGGTCACCATTACTAAAATCATTAATATAAACAGCATAGTCTCGATTATCAACGTTTTAAATTTAATTATCAATGGCCGTTAAGCAGCATATAGGAATCTAATCCAGCCAACATCGAAGGCTAGCCTAGACATAGAGAACTTATTATGGTCTAGATAAGTTAATAAATGTCTAACTTATAATTTAGATAACATTTCAGGCCTAAAGAAAGACTTGTAATTGGCAGATTCAGCTCTTGCATAATGTAGGCTTAACCAGATCATACTTTTAAAAATAATTCTTTACTTACCCTGGACCGTTAAAGATGAAAGATATTATAACACCCAGTTGACGCTGGTCCCAGGGTCCATTCCATTAATTTGATAATTGTTGTTTATTTCTTGCATCATCTATGTGGTTTATCTTGTCGGTTTTGTTTTTGTGTGTCAATTAAACATACATTAATCAAGAGCCAAATCTGCCTATTACAGGCCTTTCTTAATTATTCATTATAGACATTAACTAACTTATCAATGTCACATAATGTGTCGGATTTTCACTGGATTTTAATCTGTTCTGATACTTAACGCTTATTGATGATTAAATCCGGAAATGGATAATCAAGACTGTGTTCTATCGTACCTATTTTAGTGGTGATAATCGAGACTAGGCTTAAAATTCAGAAGCTTATATCTCGGTTCAGAGTGGAGCAATTTGACTGAAATTTTCAACATATTCTATTTGGTTATTTATATTGTAAATATTATAGCGAGAACAGTCAACTTTGTATTAAATCACCCATATTGTATCTTTAATTGAATAGAAAACTGTTTTTTTCTATTCTGAATAAGAAATAATTAAATAAATAATAAAATAAAATGGAGTTTAACGTTCTTCTGTTCTGTTCCGACTAGGAAAACGAAGACGGGCTCTGAATGAGAAACATCATAGTAATTAGTTGACTAAGATAGTATATTGGGTAACGGGATTATATCCACAGATGAATTTTACTTATAAATTCCCTTAGCTGTTATATGGCAGATATACAGCAAACTGTTAACTCATAAAATAAGATATGAGACTAAAATCACCCATCCGTAATGTATGCATAATGAAATTAGAATGCACTACGAAGATGAATAACCGTGTCTATAATTATTATCTCTCTTTATTTTCTGTTGACAATTGAAAAGGATGTTATAATAAGTTCACGACGACCTCCGCTTTTGTGCATCTTCAGCGACTGCTTTTGTGTGACTATTAATTAGCCACGTCGCTATTCACTTCGTCCAATGCAAAATCACTTCTTTTGACTTCATTCATGGTTACCTATTCAATAACACAGCGGGACATACGGAAAATTTTCTCTAAGTATTTTTTTGTTGATCTACTTTCATTTATCCAAAAGAAAACAGTATTTTATCTTTAATTGTTTAAAGATGCAGTATGTAAGTTTAAGATAAAGAGCTGGTCGCTCTTGCTATAATATACTAGTTTAAAAATAACAAAATTAAGACAGGTATATAGGACAACAATCCCTTTTATATTATACATAAGCACGACATTTCGATAATATCGCCGCATCGTTATCAAACACAATGACGTAGTAAACTGGAAGGTCTCTATTTATATTGTACTAAATGTGTTGCTCACTAGAATATATATTTATGAATATATATACTGATTTACATTAAATGTTTTCCGTTTTTACTTTAATTTCAAATTAGTTATGTTCAGCGAAATAATACAGCAGTGTCAATCGAATGCAGATTTCTAGCGACTGGTTATTCCAGTCTACGTATGCCGTTTGATTTGCTGCAATGTTTCTAGCCTCGTTCCTCGAGTCTCTTGCTAGAGCTGGGACTGAAACACATTATGGTACACGATTCGTGTACCAATGGTAAAATGTTTATTTTGTCTTAAATATTGGATATCAGAGGCCCATCTTTTTCCGATAGGATCACAGCATCAATGTTGATTTAAATTGACAAATAATTCGTGTTTTCAATGTTGAAGATTTTGGATGATATTGAGTTAGAGACTTAGCTACTTTAAGTTGTTTGGACAATATAGTCTCGATTGTCAAATATAGTTGCTACGATAATAAAGTCTCGATTATCCAGTCTAAATTAAATTACTAAATGGCGATTAAGTTTTAATCCTTCCAAAACACGTCCATTTATACAACCCAACTTCTGTATCATATTTATTGGATGATTTATATAACCCAATCCATGTACCATATGCATATACAACCCAACTCATGTACTAGATGTACACTGTATATATATATATACAACCCAACTCATGTACTGTATTTATTAGGTGATTTATGTATCAGAGACAAGCAGATCAATGTGTCAACAAGGAAAGCTGGCAAGGCATTGTTTTCGATTGTCTCTGATCTCTTGCGCCCTTTATTTTACAAACCTGGAAAACTGCCATCACGATTTTATGTTATGAGACTCAAAGATGGTTGTACCACTCAATCTCTAAACCTATTTTTATTTAAGCTTTGTTGACACGTACTTTATTAACCACCAACTAAATGTTTCCCACTTATATTAAAATAATTATTGTTCATTAGAGATCTTAAAATCTTAATTCTTTTTATTAATTTATCTTTTCAGATTTCAAGAATCGGAAGTATCATTTCTTAGCTTGGAGATCCTGTGGCGAAAGTAATATCTTACGTTGGGATTGCCCGGACTTGACCTGTGTTTGCTTTTTTTTAAAGGGAATCTAATTCAAAACTACAAAATGTCTTTCTTGAAGATGTTTAAGAAGAAATCTAAGGATGACGAGAAGAAACGTGAGGAGGACGAGGAACAAGAAAAGCGACGGTTACGTCATTCGCTCTCAATATCCCGATCAGGACGATTTAAACAAAAAAAGCGAGAAAGATCTGGCTTATTGGATAAGCCCGAATTATATGATGGTCCCGAAAACGAACAACCTGATAACATAAGTCCCAAAGCTCAAACCCGAAACGGACATTCCACTTCTCCTAATAACAGCTGCCGAGAAGCGAGTAAACCTATGCAAAGAGTCGCTTTGGGTCCTTCAATTATCTCTTGACCGTCCCCTGAAGGTGATGAAAATGCCACATCCTTAATAAAGACAATTTCGACGGTTGATTATAAATTGTGAAATTTAGAACCCGAACGACTGACAATGTGAACAATGGCATTCCAATAAGACAACATATCACATACGGAATGTCGTTTATTGGGTGTATTTGTTTGGTTGTGTTTATCGCTGTGTCTCTATTCTATTGACCGATCTCCAGTTGATATCAACGAAACTCTCATAACTTTAATGTAAATAAAAAAGAAAACGTGATAAACATGTATGATTTGTAATACTGATGAATGATAATCGCTGATGATAAACATATATTATGTGTAATACTTAAGATAGTGTAGCTGATGATAAACATTATAATGTGAAATACTGACGATAATGTAGCTGATGATATACATGTTTAATGCGTAATACTGAAGATAATGAAGCTAATGATATACATGTTTAATGTGTAATACTGACGATAATGTAGCGATGGTATACATGTTCAATGTGTAATACTGATGATAAAAGCCGATATACATGTATTATGTGTTAGACAGATGATAATAGCTACTGATGATATCCATGTTTACCAACTGATGATAACAGCGATGATTCATGCATGTACTGATGATAAGAACTGATGATGTATATGTGTATGTCTATTAGTAAGTGTACGAGTGCCTATATTTAAATACTTCAATCATTTGTGTTCTGTATTATATACTTATAATATTTTCTACCTGTACATATACACTATTATTGCGCTATCCCATTTATTATTTTCATTTATGTTGTCATAAGTAGTTCGATATTGCGTAAGATATATTTCAAAAATGTAGGATTTTCGATCATACCTCGTATGGCTTAGTGAAACAAATTAAAATGGGCTTAACGTTCTACCTTCTTTCACCAACCGTCACGGTGAAGATGGACACGTGTCATCCGGTGTGCCACGGCTTACTCTTAATTCCAACTGTGACGTGAGAGAGAGAGAGAAATGGGGTTTAACGTCCACTCAACACAAACTAGGTCATTTCGGGACTAACATATGGTTTAATTTTATTTCAATAATTCGCTTGCGCGTAGGGGTCTTTAGCCGTGGGAGGAAACCGGAGTACCCGGAGGAAACCCACGAGGTTGAGAAGGCGCCCCCATCTCCATGCCACATACGCTCACACCAGGGCTCGAAACCACAGCCGCAAGCCAGAGGTGACCGGCCAGCTAGAGGTCGAAGCGCGGCACTCTAGACCACTAGGCCATCCCAACCCCCCCAACTGTGACGTAAAGGGGTGTCTAAATCAGAAAGTTGTGTAAACTGCCCAATCATATAGTCAGATCTGGGCAGTGGTATGATGTGTTCCAGTCAGACCTATCACTCTAGGACAGGTTTGACCAAGACACCAATATTTTCATTTGTATTACACTGCATAACAACGATTTATAAGGAAAGGACGTTGGCCCCCATTTTGAAGTTAAGCCCCCACTGTTCGTCTTATTCATATTAAAGAGATTACTGCCAAATTCCATTGTCTGAATTTGGTCACCCGTAAAATTTGTTACTTTCAAGTTTACTATTAAAGTTAGGTAACTTTGCTATGATCAAAGGAAAGTCTGGCTTAAATATTCACATTAATAGTACTAATGTGTTATCATTATTTGCGATAATAACATTTGCAATGACCAATTAATGTATTATTATGATTTAAAAGTAAAGCTTTGTTGTAACATGGTGTTTTTTTATTTCATGTAAAACTATTCATATTCTCATGTCAATTAATTTTGTTTGTTATTTATGACTACCGGGAATTCTCGTATTTAAGCCCTGGCCATGTCAGTGATAAAAACATTTCTTCTGAAATTAAGTCCAGGGTTAAAATTCAAAAAGACGAAAAAACGATAAACATTTGGGTTCTTTTTATAATTGCCACAATTAGTGTCTAAGATGTCACTTGCAATTGGAGCCCAATGAGTTTTAAAGATGTGAAACCCTGTCATGGCACTAACAGTATAATTTACACCAATTCGACGAGACTCCATCAATGTCAACAGCTGTGCTTTGAAGATTTGATAGGGAGACCACTCTAAAATAAATTTTAAATTTAAGCCCAGGGGCTAAAATTAAAAATTTAAACTCGTTATTAAGCCCATGGTCTTAATAACGGTTGGGCTTAAATACGAGGATTCCCGGTATAATGCCGAATAAATATTATTTAAGAAATGGTTCTAATAGATGACACAGATGAAGGAAAAGTTAAGAAACACAGATAATTTATTTTTGTCCCTTTACGAAATGTCTAAATGCTTTTTAGCTAGTTTTTCTCGTTCTAAGGTAAATGATTAGAGGTAGATTTATTTATTGAATTTGTCTCACAAAATTTTAAAGTATTTATAATATGTCAATTGTAAAACTATGAAAGCAATATATGTATATATATATATACTGATCGATAGATCAATCATCTTTATATACTATCGATCATCATCGTCATCACAATTATTTTTAATAAAATGATTGGTGTAAAAATATCTTAACATGTATGTTGTCATGTACGATAATACTACCGAGATTTAACCTAGTGGGGTGTGCATGTTCCATATCAGGAACTCCATTGCGTGCCCGGGGGGAGGGGGGAGGGGGAGGGGTGGCTAAGTGGGTAAGACGCTGGCTAGATAGCTTGGAGATCGGGTGTTCGGTCCCTGCTTTGGCCCACATTGGCCGAGGAAACTGATAGGCTTACAAGCAGGGTTGGTACCCAATCGAAATCTATGCCGAAATATGCAGCGTATTACGTGAAGGCATTGATAAGATGTACGGAGCTAAAGCCAGACCAAGCATTTTATTGAAGAAGCTTGCAATTGACCAAGCTCTTAAATCGCTGTGTATTTATACTATGCAAGCACAGTGACAATTTGTTAGATTTCTGAACACCTAACATGAGAAGTGGTATCAGATGTTAGAAAACATACGCCTCGTCTCACCTGCTGCTGAAAGATTCTTTTGATCAGGGCATAATTTTTTTCAGCTGGCGAACTGGATTGAGCTTCAAGGGGGAGCCGCGCCAGCTCAGTGAACATAGCACGCACTAACTGGTTCGATCCCAGTATTGACTCGAAAAGTTCCGTGGCATTTTCCCTTGTTAGCGGTGCTGGACGAAGATTACAAACGCCACTGGAAACGCCACTGTTTACTGATATCTTTTAACAATCCGTTTGGTGCAGAAACGTCGAAAGTGAAACCCCATTCCACACGGGCTTCGAATCACGGTAAATTGTAAGACCAATTTATGATTATACGGGGATTGAAATAATTGTTTCAAGTGATGTATTTAATCCACAAATCACAAATTAATATATTGAAGTAAAGCTGATAAATATACGTGATTATTCCTTTGACCTTTTGAATAATAGATTAACAGTAGCCAACCGCAAGTAACAACTTGCTTTAATATGATATCATTAACGTCATACAACTTTAAAACAATCAATTAATACATTCCTTCCATCATGTTTGTTCATGGCTCATTATTCGGTTTAATCTCACTGTGCCACCTAATCAACTGGTGTTATAGGGTAGTGGTGTAAAAATTTAAATAAACAAAGGATTATAGACTGTATCCTTATAAGTACTGTTCACCTAGTTAAGATTTAATTATTTTAATGATTAAAATATATAAGTTAAGTTAAGCGACAGAGAGAAATATTTATGTATCACCTGTGACCATCTTCACGGATTGTGAAATAGCAGCACAAAACACAGCTGTCGAAATATTCCAGTGCGAGCTGAAAGGTTGCCTGTTTCAATTTGGCTAAGCAATTTGGCGAAAACACACAGAAATTTGGACTACAGAGCGCTTTCACAGACAGTGCATTTGTGGGGTTATGTGATATAGACAACGTTTGGTTGAATGCCTTAGAGGAAGCTGATTTGGAGGATGACAATATTTTAAAGTTTGCAGATTATGTTACTGAACAATGGGTAGAAAGCGATGGAAGGGCTATGTGGAATCACTTCAACACAGATGGTTCACGGACAACTAATCACGTTGGGGCATGGTTGGGCTTAAATACGAGGATTCCCGGTATAATGCCGAATAAATATTATTTAAGAAATGGTTCTAATAGATGACACAGATGAAGGAAAAGTTAAGAAACACAGATAATTTATTTTTGTCCCTTTACGAAATGTCTAAATGCTTTTTAGCTAGTTTTTCTCGTTCTAAGGTAAATGATTAGAGGTAGATTTATTTATTGAATTTGTCTCACAAAATTTTAAAGTATTTATAATATGTCAATTGTAAAACTATGAAATCAATATATGTATATATATATATACTGATCGATAGATCAATCATCTTTATATACTATCGATCATCATCGTCATCACAATTATTTTTAATAAAATGATTGGTGTAAAAATATCTTAACATGTATGTTGTCATGTACGATAATACTACCGAGATTTAACCTAGTGGGGTGTGCATGTTCCATATCAGGAACTCCATTGCGTGGGAGGGGGGAGGGGGAGGGGTGGCTAAGTGGGTAAGACGCTGGCTAGATAGCTTGGAGATCGGGTGTTCGGTCCCTGCTTTGGCCCACATTGGCCGAGGAAACTGATAGGCTTACAAGCAGGGTTGGTACCCAATCGAAATCTATGCCGAAATATGCAGCGTATTACGTGAAGGCATTGATAAGATGTACGGAGCTAAAGCCAGACCAAGCATTTTATTGAAGAAGCTTGCAATTGACCAAGCTCTTAAATCGCTGTGTATTTATACTATGCAAGCACAGTGACAATTTGTTAGATTTCTGAACACCTAACATGAGAAGTGGTATCAGATGTTAGAAAACATACGCCTCGTCTCACCTGCTGCTGAAAGATTCTTTTGATCAGGGCATAATTTTTTTCAGCTGGCGAACTGGATTGAGCTTCAAGGGGGAGCCGCGCCAGCTCAGTGAACATAGCACGCACTAACTGGTTCGATCCCAGTATTGACTCGAAAAGTTCCGTGGCATTTTCCCTTGTTAGCGGTGCTGGACGAAGATTACAAACGCCACTGGAAGCGCCACTGTTTACTGATATCTTTTAACAATCCGTTTGGTGCAGAAACGTCGAAAGTGAAACCCCATTCCACACGGGCTTCGAATCACGGTAAATTGTAAGACCAATTTATGATTATACGGGGATTGAAATAATTGTTTCAAGTGATGTATTTAATCCACAAATCACAAATTAATATATTGAAGTAAAGCTGATAAATATACGTGATTATTCCTTTGACCTTTTGAATAATAGATTAACAGTAGCCAACCGCAAGTAACAACTTGCTTTAATATGATATCATTAACGTCATACAACTTTAAAACAATCAATTAATACATTCCTTCCATCATGTTTGTTCATGGCTCATTATTCGGTTTAATCTCACTGTGCCACCTAATCAACTGGTGTTATAGGGTAGTGGTGTAAAAATTTAAATAAACAAAGGATTATAGACTGTATCCTTATAAGTACTGTTCACCTAGTTAAGATTTAATTATTTTAATGATTAAAATATATAAGTTAAGTTAAGCGACAGAGAGAAATATTTATGTATCACCTGTGACCATCTTCACGGATTGTGAAATAGCAGCACAAAACACAGCTGTCGAAATATTCCAGTGCGAGCTGAAAGGTTGCCTGTTTCAATTTGGCTAAGCAATTTGGCGAAAACACACAGAAATTTGGACTACAGAGCGCTTTCACAGACAGTGCATTTGTGGGGTTATGTGATATAGACAACGTTTGGTTGAATGCCTTAGAGGAAGCTGATTTGGAGGATGACAATATTTTAAAGTTTGCAGATTATGTTACTGAACAATGGGTAGAAAGCGATGGAAGGGCTATGTGGAATCACTTCAACACAGATGGTTCACGGACAACTAATCACGTTGGGGCATGGCACAGTAAAATGAAGAAGACCGGAACAAACAACCCAAATATATTTAAATTTATTAACATTGTGTCGAAAGAGCAGACTTTTACTGAAAACATAATAGTTCAATTGGATAGCGGGGGCGAAAATGCATAAAAGGCGAAAATATATAAGAGTAGAAGAATCTATTAATGATCTTAAAATCGAAATGTTAAATGGAGTAAAAAGTGCAATTGAATATACTGACGCCATTTCACATTTAGTAGGGTTATGGTTCATTTTTGATGCATGTATTTGGTGTTACTTTTATGTAATTTATTGTGAATAAAGTTGTTAATTAGTTTAAACCTGGTAGTTTTAAAAAGCGGACTATACTTTTAACACCATTGTATTGGATAATCCCCTTGCTTGATTAATCTCCCAATGAGAACAATAGCGGGTGGCACAGTGAGATGTCCCCCATTATTCTTAAAGGTGATTGATTGATTATTACGATTTTCAATTTATTACAATATATAATCTATACTGGCAGTTTGATTAACATTATAACAAAATTTCATTTCGTTTTAATATGTAGTTGTATTACGGCCATCGAACACACTGAACGAAATTAATATTTAGTCTTTACTTGGATTGGAGCATTAATGCTTATCAGGCTGCATGGAGAACCCGGTCACATTTTACACCGAAGTTGTATGGAAAAGAAACAGTGGAAGCTGGAAGCCGATAAAGAGAATCACCGCCCACCTACCAGCATAATGCATGGCGTATATTTACGTTTTTATCAGCCCGTGCCGAAAAGTACGACCCAATTTCATTCCATCTCATTTAGTCGTCTAGATTATACTTTGGTACTTAATCGGTAGGTGTCTTAAAGGAGAAAACCGAATAATTTTTAAAATGAAAATAAGGTTATAAGGCGAGGCGGTGAATCCGGGACCTTTCTAATTTCTTTAACAATATTATCTATATTAAGATGAAAAAGCTTCAGATTGCAGCAAACCAACCCATGAAATCATGATAGTTAGATTTGTCACACTTTGTTAACGACTCATCAATCTGATAAAGATAGGCTGGCACAGCCAGGCAGGATACGCCCACATTTTCGAGAGATGGACAGAGAACAAGCAATACCGAAAGTGATTTTTCCTACATCTATAAGTCCTGTATTTCATACTGTATTGGGAGCAGCCATTTAGTTGGTCAGTTCCAGTCTGATATTAATGAAACTCGAAACCGACAATGATTATTGTTGTGACGGTACACAACCTAGAAATGTGACTTTTCATCAAAATCGGATAAGAATTGTGACCTGTAGCGAGTCCACAACCATGATATACCATTTCGTCCGGCAATTTTGGTACGATTTTCACGAAATTAGAACTCAACCTTCCTCATCAAAATCGAATTAAAATTGTGACCTATACAGGGTCCACAATGTCCACAACCATGATATATCATTTTTCTAACAGTATTCGTGTACAAACGGCGGCCATTTTGTCTGTCAATTTTGGTCCGATTTTCCCGAAATTCAAACTCAACCTTCCTTACAGTGTAACGGTGATATAATCAAACGTTTTTTTAAATTGGATAATAATTGTGACCTCCAGAGGGACCACAAGCTAAAGAAAGGGGGATTTTGCGTATAACCAGGGGCCATAATTCAGGAAGTTACGATCCGATATGCGCAAATATTAAAAAGAACCAAGATCTTTGGGTTATAACGATGAATTTCAAGTTTCATCAAAATCGAATAAAAATTGTGACCTTTACAGGGTCCACAACCTTGATATACCATTTTTTAACAGTATTCGCGTACAAACGGCGGCCATTTTGTATGGCAATTTTTGTCTGATTTTCCCGAAATTCGAACTCAACCTTCCTTACTGTGTAACGGTAATATAATCAAACGTTTTTTTCAATCGGATAATAATTGTGACCTCCAAGCTAAAAAAAAGGCGATTTTGCGTATAATCAGGGGCCATAATTCAGGAAGTTACGATCCGATATGCGCAAATGTCGAAAGGAAGCAAGATCTTTGGGTTATAACCATGAATTTCAAATTTCATCAAAATCGAATAAAAATTGTGACCTCCACAGGGTCCACAACCTTGATATACCATTTTTTAACAGTATTCGCGTACAAATGGCGGCCATTTTGTATGGCAATTTTCGTCCGATTTTCCCGAAATTCGAACTCAACCTTCCTTAGGGTGTGACGGTAATAAAATCAAACGGTTTTTTAAATTGAATAATAATTGTGACCTCCAAGCTAAAAAAAAGGCGATTTTGCGTATAATCAGGGGCCATAATTCAGGAAGTTATGATCCGATATGCGCAAATATCGAAAGGAAGCAAGATCTTTGGGTTATAACCATGAATTTCAAGTTTCATCAAAATCGAATCAAAATTGTGACCTCCACAGGGTCCACACAACCTTGATATACCATTTTTTAACAGTATTCGCGTACAAACGGCGGCCATTTTTAAGGCAATTTTCGTCCGATTTTCCCGAAATTCGAACTCAACCTTCCTTAGGGTGTAACGGTGATATAAATAAAAAGGTTTTTTAAATCGAATAATAATTGTGACCTCCAGAGGGATCACAAGCTAAAAAGGGTGATTTTTCGGACAATCAGGGGCCATAATTCAGGAAATTACATTCCGATAGCCGCAAATATTGAAAGGAACCAAGATCTTTGGGTTACAAACATGCATGTCAAGTTTCATCAAAATCGGTTCAAAATTGTGACCTCTATAGGGTCCACAAGCTAAAAACGTGATTTTTCGTACAATCAGGGGCCATAATCCATGAAATTTTGATCCGATACATGCCAATATCGAAAGCAGCCGAGATCTTTTGGGGATAAACCTATATTTCAAGTTTCGTCAAAATCGGATAAGAATTGTGACCTGTAGAGAGTCCACAAACAAATTGTGGACGGACGGACGTCCGGACGGACGGACGTCCGGACGGACAGGGGCGACGACATAATACGTCCACATGAAAATGTGGGCGTATAAAAACACATATCCGATGTCGTTTCGTTTTTTATAGTTCAAAATTTCATTTTCCTCGTTTTTACTACACTAGAATCTGGGGGAGTTGTTAGCGACCCGCGTTCTGGTTGATGTGACGGATTATCCAAGGAAACGATCTGTTACGGCGAGTTCTTGGCGTACTGTACATGGAACTGTGGGTATTCCACCTGAAACATAACGCTCATATATAGGTTAATCCAACGTTTGACGTCAAAGGTTCAAAAGCCGCTCGCATGACCCCTGAGGTGACCCTCCACTGCAACCGGTCAGATCTTCATACAGTTAATGTCATGGAAATTATATTTAAAAAAAACTAATATAGATCTGTATTCCAATCAGATTGACATTTCATATGCTCCCAATTTTGTTTATGACCCGTGGTTTAATTGTACATTCTATCACTGTTTACTGGCAATTCATGTTTTCCAAAATCTGAAACGACGGTGTCATTTAATTTTCAGCTGAGTTATTCGTTATCTTTAGAACTAAAATACTGTATTTTATTTCGATGGACTTATGTAAGATATTTAGATTACAGAATGTACAAAGGACATACTTGTTCAATTTTTGTAAAATATTTTCACAAGAAGTCGTCTATTATTTATGAAAACTTACAGTAATGATCAACGAGGTTCAATAGATCACTGTCTCGCGATCAATTCTGACTCACTTTCAGACTTCAATGTAACTTTGTTTATGGTGTATTGACCGAGAGTATGGGGGGATTGGTAAAGTCAGCATTAATCACCTATTGTTCAGTCTGTTTACCTGTCAGGTAAAGTCTTACAAGTTCCAATAATCAATAGATGGCTAATTAATACCGGTGGGAATAATACCACCAGTTATACCAGTTGAAAGAGTCATGATTAGTCATATAATGAAGAAATATGACAATATGATGTCAATTATTTTCAAACTATTTCCCGTCAGTTTTCTCATTTATCGAAATAATCTATCAGATAATGTATTAAAAGGTCTCCTGTGTGTATAAAGACAATGAGGTTTGAAGTTTTGAAAGAAAAAAATATTTTTAAATGCTTTGGTCGAGCATTCTCAGGTCACTTACTTATAACTAACAAGATGAAAATCCCAAACAAATTCAACATATTCCCTTACAGTGGCGCTAATTCGCTGTTTCGAACGAATTTTGATGACCAGAACAGTTTGGATCACAAGGATAAAAGCGTCCCCAACTGCAAAGTTTGGCTAGCACAGCGCAAAGTTCGTTGGCTATTTTATACCAGCTCTTACTTATGATCCAACGCGCACGCGTTAAACCATCTCCACCCAAACTATAAAGAATCGAACGACGGTCACTGGGTACATGTGATCTTAGCCACCCACGATATGATGATATCGCACGACTGTCAATTACATTTGGGAGTTGTACTTTGATATTGAATCGTGCAGGTGTTAAGTCCCGGTTTTATTTTTAAAACGATTTATATTGATAACCCCGTGGCCCTAGCCATCTTTCAACCCAACGATTTGTCGACATTTTGTCCATTTAAACCATAATAATAATTAATTTATAGCACTTAATCAGTATTATGTCTTTTGACATAAAAGGTGTAGCCTTTACATGTCAGCGATGATTTTTTCATATTTAATATGTAGAATGATACTCCAAAACAAATAGTAGCACTCCTACAGATTCCAAAAATTTATCTAATAGCCTGTCAAACTAATAAAGTCTTCTTGACGCTAATATTATGGAGTTAAAGCTTCTTGGCTGCACCACACATTACAGCCAACAAAACATAGAAACTCAGAAAACATAAAGTGGCGAAGACAAGATCTGCACCATATTCCTGAAGCAATGGCGCGAGAAATCCCTCTCTTACCATTGCTGGATAGAAGTCATATTCTTGAAATTGGGCGGGGCGTGTCTCTTTTTGACGTCCAATCAAATCCCTCCTCTCTTCTCGCATTCAGCATAGTTTTCAAAATGGCCGACGAAGAAAACATGTTGGCACTGGATAATAGAGCATAATAAATTTCGCGGGTTATGAAGTAAACAAGTCGCGATTGTCACTAGATACATTTCGGTAACATATTTTTGAGGTTAACCCCGATATTGTTTGTTACAATGTAGCTCATTGGTTGATAATGGCACTACTGACCAATAATAATTTAGCACAACAATGGTCACTCAAGATAGCAGTGTGAAGTGGATTAGTTCTAATCAAACGAAACACTGCGCAGGAGTATGGATCTGCACGGACATTGTAATTTATAAGTGAACTATCCAATCAAATAAATTGATTAGAGAGCTAAGAAACCAACAGGATTGTTCCCTTACCATGATTGTCGTTGTCAAGGATGCCATATTTAGGATGGTGAGCGACCATGTACACTGGCTGATATTGGCTTTTAAAGGAACTAAACTACTAACTCGATATTTTCCATAAAATTCGAAATCAAAAACAGGAATTAAAATTAAACATTGGTCCATTTCAATCCATATTTATGTTTTTATGTTGCTGTGAATGTAAATGACGTTTAAAAGTGAATGTAAATGACGTTATATACATTCATATTACATTAATATGTACTTTTTAGACCTATTTTCGTTTATTTTAAGGCTCACATGAATGGGGCCTTACGACCTTTAAGATCACGCTCATTATATTTGTTCATAATACATCACTATAAGACTAATATGACGCGTACAGTTTTCGGGACATAAATGTATCTGCACCCTGATATGCAAACTATTTTACCTGCCCAACGAAAAAAAGTCAGATCTTTGCCTAAAAGAGAATGAATCATTGCCCAATACTCAAAGGGAGATAACTCCATTATAGCGTGTCGCATGACATTTTCTGGGATCATGGCACTGGTCCAATCTCATACGCATAACCCCACGTCAGGGGCGGATCCAGGAGGGGGTTTGCCAGGTTTTTTGCTACGAAAATCTGCCATCATAGGCATACACACAAATTGAGGTTTTTAAACAGAGAAATCATTTTTATACTGATGTAGGATCACTTTGTGATGTAATTTCATTGATGCAAGGCATTATTTTTTTTCATGTAGCTGAGCAGGGGTGGTTTGGACACCCCACCCCACCCACCCACAACTATGGATCCGCCATGGCACATGTAATTATATAGACTAAACATATTTCCATTTTATGTACTACGCGGTAATAAATAAGGACACGGTAAAATTATTTATTCAAAACCATTCCAAAAGTACACCACAGAGAGTTGGCTGCGAACATTTCTGATCATGATTGAAGATGAAAACTGTCATATTGAAGAGTAGCCTATACCCTACCTTGTCTAGTTGATGTGGGGCCATCATCAATTAATTTCCGTAGGAAGCAAGATCTGAAATATAACATGTTCCTTGCATTCAGACGCTCGCCCTAGAACAATCGACACTTTACCTCCGACACTGCAAAACATTAAAAGTTACTGTATGGATCGGATACAGTAACATACGAAGGAAACGTGCGTCAATATTCACCAGGTGCATAATTTTATTGAAAAATACAAAAGATTTAAATTTTAAAAATAGCAGATTTTAATTATTTCAAATTTATGTTTACATGTAAATATTTTTATTTGTTATGTGTACTTTTATATATATGTCTGATAATAATATCACAAAATTAAGAGTAAAAGAAGAGTATTTTATAAAATTTATATGAAAAGTTATTGTAATTATCTCTCCATAATGACGCTACATAATGACGTATAACGCCACTATATATTATTGCCTTGAAAACCTAACGGCGAAACATGTAGACATTTAAATTAAACTTCTTTAATGGTATTTTCTACTTAATTTTTTTTAAAATTAATGATATCCTTTTACGGTAAGCACCCTTTTAACTTATATATAAAACATCGTTATTTCGAATACATGTATATATATATATATACCAAAAATACTAAGATTTGGATGGGGAAATCTATATTTCAATTACATTTACATACTTGCCAAGAACTTTCGCCCTTACGGCGTCTTCAGTGCTATATAATTTCATCGTGATCCCCCGATTCGGGAAAAAAAATTAAACATTCTCTTAGTGTCAGTATTGAACAGTATAAATCTTCATCAAACGCTTTGTGTTTTTTCGGAGTCTCGTGGAATAATGAGTGGTGGTCGACATTATTAATATAAAGGCGCAACATTTTTGATTAACTTAAATTAATATCCCTAATTACTGACCGGTCCCCCATGTTATTAATTTTCAGGGTGCCCCACTTTCAGTCGGTGCGCGATGAATTGCCGATTTTGTGTCAGACAGAAAAAAACCCCACATCGTCTGTTTATTTGAAATCTAAACCCCGATGCTGTACAATATGAATATAATATATCCCATAATTTCTACTAGACAAAAGGCAATACTTGTACTATATTTTAGTTTTCAAGGCATTAATCATTCCTCCATGACGATCAAAGATTTTAAGATAACCTTTTAGGGTTGATTTAACCGTTTTAGATGAATATAATTCACGCGATCTTACAATAGGGTCAATGATATAAATCTAATTTGTCGCTAAGAATCTAAAAAATACTATGAGTCGTTATAAACGCGTCATTTTCCGAGAAACGCCTCGTGTTCGCCAAACATCCTTGTTTAACACACCTTGACCCAATTAGAATTGAAGGTGAGACATAAGCTTATAAATTTAACCTCGTTAATATCACACATACATGTACACTACTATACTTTTAACTGTACTCAACGTAACTTATTGTGGGGGTCACACTGGCTAAGTGGGTAAGGCGCTGGCTTTTAACCTGGCGGTCGCGTGATCGATCCATGCATTGGCCGAGAAAGTTCATAGGGATTTTTCGACGTGGTGGAATACGGAGGGCAATACCAGGGCAGTTGTCTAGTCGTTCGGATGGGTCGGAAAACTGATATCTCGTGTATACAATGGCGTGCACGTAAAACATCCCAGGAAAATACCACACGGTATGGCGTTTGTTGGTCGTCATTATCCCAGTATGAGCAGTTGTAAGAGTAGGCCATAGTGTCGCTGCCCGGGCGTTTGTATCCCAGTAGGAGCAGAACAGTAGGACATTAAACCCTATTTCATTTCATTTTATAAGTAATAGTACCTATGGTGTGCGATACGTTAGACTTTACAAGAAACAATGCTGTCAATATCAACTTTTGTATATATTCAAAAAGGTGTATCTTTGTTGATTCTATTTTATTAAACCAATATTAGAATAATAGAAACAAAACGTGATATTAGAAAGAGTGACATTTATTGAAGATCAAGATATTAAAACGAAGAAATACTAGAATAGGGTCATAAATATATCACACTGACAAACACAAATGGTATAAACGAAGTTGTTGTGATTATCATATTCCAGAGAAGAGTAGTCGCACATCATTTACAAGTCAACACTTAAATTATGATTACATTATATAACAAAAGTAACAATAACAAGGAAGTAAGAACATACCATTCGATCATACAATGCTATAGATAAAAAGGACACCCATTATAGAGAAAACCAGAAATGTGGTTGGGGTTTAACGTTTCCTCAACACAAAGTAGGTTAAAGCATATTGTACAACATAATTGTAATAACTCGCTTGCTCACGCGTTACACCATATTAAAGCAAATATACCATTCTAAGAAACATTGAATTAGTTATTAAATATCGGTAAACGTCCTTTTGACTCAATCATAGACTATTTGATCTTAAGCTCACGAGTTCGACCATTTTAAAGCAAAGCTACCAATATAAGAAAATGCATAATCATTGAATTAGTTATTAAATATTGATATATTGAGGTTACCAGTTTCTGTCGGTACACCATTAAAATCGTCCGCCTTTTCACCTTCACAGTGGCAACAAATATTTGCTGCATATCCGAAATGTTGTGAAGGGTTTCCACCAACTGTCACCACCAATCCACCACTTGACCCTGGGCATGTTTGAGCTGTGTGCAGCAGATTCTTAACCAAACCCTTTTCCGTTACAGCTAACATTTTCCCAGTTGTGACCATCTTTGGACCGCCATGTGGATGTGATATTACCACAGGTACAAATGTTCTGCGATCAAGAGAGCATTCAGCTTTACAGGTCTGACTGATTGTATCCGTTACAGACTTGGGTAAGCTTTCAACATCTAAAACGACTACCTTATCTTCAACATGATCAATCTTCAAAAACTTGACTGGGTGAACTTGGCCGTGATCAACGATGGTTATCTCACACGTTAGAATATCTTTATTTGGGAGCATTTCACTCCGAGTTACCATGACAAAATATTTATCTCCTATAGTCGTAGGGTATCCATTACTTTTTGTCTCTGACATGTCCTCGTAAGTGACAGTGACCATCGCAATGAGGCCCTGATTATCAAATATGTTCATCTCTTGTATGGCTTTTGGAACAGGCTGGAAAAAGAAAAAGCATCTATCTTGAACCGTTGATCCGGCACAGAGAGCTACACCTCGGCTTGTCTCAACACCTTGTTGGTCCTGGGTATGATAAAAGAAATCAATGCTGCAATTTTTAACATCGTTGTCGGAGCTAACGACATGGTCATTAGTCAAAATAACATATTTACCCGCAGCTTTATATACGACCCCAGAGCCAAAAATTGACTGTCCGTTAGTTTTGAGGACTGTTAATCTCACCACAGTTTGTCCCAGGTACTTCAGATAAGACATCGTCTCTTCACTCCGGATAGCAGTTGGAAGATCGGTGATCTTGAAATCAGCAAAAAAAGTAAAGCCGCTTGTGTGAGGGTGATTTTTCAGACAACTTTCAGCATCAATTATTGATGGGTAAGCTTCTGTAGCCACTTCGACTTCCATGGCGATACAATTGTGGTATCCCTTCACTGGAAACCTTCTTTCATCAGTGGACGTCTTTTATAATCAAGACAAACTAAATTCTAAGTATATATTTATTATTCATGAAAGTATATATGTTAGATTTAGTGGGCTGTAACAATAACTTCAAGAAATCGAGGGTTTTTCAAAATCTATTTTTAGCAACAGGATCTTCTTGTATTTTACGATAGTTTGTTTCTTTGTTATTTATAGAATTTTTCATCATCACCTAGGGTGGAACTGTACTTTATCATATTTACATTTATATTAAATTGATACAATCACCCAGCTGAACTTATTTAAATGTCTTTCATCATAGTTATAGAGATGTATAAATAACAATTTTAATATATAGGCCATGGCACAGATTTTCATCACGCAATTATCCCGTCTCGTGGTTTATAATAGATACTTCCCGTTTCGATGAATTGTACGCTACTTCCTGCTTTAATTGTAATTACGTAATACACAGAAACGTCATATTCTATTTAATGCGCCCCCCCCCCCCATAAATCTGGTCTGCCCTCTGTTTTCCCCCACACCCAATAATTTTAGAAAATAAAAAAAAAGTTTTTGTAATACGTTCCGGTAGTCAATGCCTTCTACGGTGATTAAATCCCACATCCCCACTCTACCATAGACTTGCATGTTGAGTGATTTCTTACCATGCTCATCCTGCTGTAAACCTACTTGAGAAGTGCTTTTTACGATCCTCAAAGATTTTGGGTATAGATTCAACGAGACGAGAATATGCATTCAATTGATACACTTAATCCGTCAAAATATCGTGGCGAAAATATTCATTCACTTTGAGTCACTCACTCCGCCCGCCCGATTGTCACTTTCCTATCTCGACGATCGGTGCCTGATTGAATAATGTGACACAGCATTTCCGGCAGCCTATTTTTCAAAATTTTCTGGTGGAGGTCCCCCATACCTTTCTTACGGACTCTTTACTTTGGCGCTCTTCAGTGTGATTCGTCGAAGTTTGCAATAGCGTTCGTTTGACACTTTACCTCAACGATCATTGCCTGAAATACTGCCAGGCTGCATTTCAGACAGCTTGTTTTTTTTTAAATTTTCTGGGGGAGGCCCCCCTAAACCTAGATGAAGCTCGTGCCCCCTTAACCTTGGACTTTGCCCTTCCAGCCACCGACGGCTGGCGTCGCCACTGCTGTCGATATGACATCTCAGATCATTCTGTAGATATCAGTGTAAAACTTGAAACAGAAACAGGATTAAATTGAATAGAACCCACCGCCACGGAAATTTATAAAAGGGAAATCCTGAAATATTATTTTCTCAAAGGGTTAATATAAATAATTTTCCTTACCTATATATATATTCATCTACAGCAAAGATCGTGTTTCGTTTGAAATATGGTATAAAAAAACACCACAAAATGACATACCCTTAACCTTGATTTTTCTACACAGCTATTCATTTTTGCTGTACATTTTTATCCATATAACCAGAGTTAAACCGTTTAGTCCATCTTTTTAACATTTTGTCATCATATGTCGAATATCAGGATCACTGTGAAGAAAAGGTCCTATTGAACTCTTTGTATAGCCGGCAACCCGGGGTATCTAGATAATCGACTTCAGATAAACATTGAGCTATATTGGGGTTTTATTGCGAAGTGTTTCAAGTTTCATTACCTTTAAACCCTATTTTAAAGCAAAACATAATGCTGTTTTGAAGCTGATGATTCTTAAAAACAAACGATAATCTCTCAAGACTTTATTGTTCTAGATTCCTATATGTGTAATCATATCCCTTTGTTGATATTACCTTTCAGAATAAATAAAACAAAATATGTTGTTGTGATGTTTATGGTAAAGTAAAAAAAAAATATGCATTTAATGTCATCACCCATTACCGTCAATAATTGATTTGGTAGCGCGATAGAAATTACAGTTTTTAACGGATTTTTTTTTAGATTTGGTTTGAAACATTGTGCGGAAGCGTTGTATAATGCGAAAGGGGCTGTCGGTTTTAACATATTTTCTTTTATTTTCCCAAATTTGAAGCCATTCGTTTCGGAGTTAGCCCTACCCACCTTTGCCGAAAACCCCGTTAACGCTACACAGAGGTATACGATCATAACGTTTTCTTTGTTTAGCAAACTACCAAGTTCTACGATAGAAAAATTCAAGTTAAAACGGCGATCATAGTCTAATGAATAAAGCTGTATAGTGTGTGTGATTTGTTGCGGGGTAAACAACAGAATGCCACTTCAAAATTGGATCCTGATGCAGCATCTGAACATAATGTAAAGAGATTGTTGAAGTGTTGTGTGAGCTCTTAGTAAAGAAAAAGAACGGATCTTTGGTGAGAATAAAGACCTGACTGGTCTTTGGTCCAGGTCACGTGTTCGCCATCCTTTTATCTGGAACCTATGAATAATGAACCAGCTAGTAGGTGAACCGGGTCAGTTTCAGGACCAAGTCGGCTACTGAACTAGACTAGTTATCACACCACCCTTTACTTGCCAATACAATGAAAGCAGATATGCTCTCTGGGTGAAGTTAAACAATAATATCATGAATTCCAAAACGATAAGAGTTTAATAGTCCAATCTCAAGCTCGCTAGCCTGCACGTAAAAGATCACTTGACAGTTATAATTCGATATTAGAGTAGGCCGCAGTGCCGCTGTCCTGGACAATTTCTCTCCTAGCCCAGTTCGGAGCAGAACAGTAGGACGTGAAATCGAATTTCATTTCCTTACCCCACCCCACCCCACCCCCACCCCACCAAGGCTATTCCGGCATTGTCTCTATTGGTGAGTGAAATTGGGACTAACATAGTTCAATTTTTATTTCAATAAATCGCTTGCGCCGAGCGAGGTCAATCCCAATCACAAGACAGGAACTTATCCGATAGTAATATCATTTGGATTGCATAATAAACAAATCTAGCTTTCACCGTAGAAGCAATTGGCCCTAGTATTGAGCCGCGTGGCATGCCCCGCTTAACATTGCAGTGCATGATTAATTTTGTGTTGTTGTTTATTACCGAGTAATCTGTAGTTAATCCGCCATTATTAAACAGGGTTTGGTCATGCTCATTATTGAATATGTAGAACTGTTTATGCGTTGGTACTGGCGAGTGGTGCTTATTGTTTATCTCTAGTAGTATGTACAGGAGGACCGGACTAGACGCAAACAAAACCGATAAAACAAACCAGCTGACGAGACACAAACTACATCGGCTTTGTAGGCAATAAACAACAAATAGAATAGCCAATCTAGTGAATTAATCCGGGGACTAACACTAAGAGTCGACTGCGCTTTTTATAAACAAGCTTTACTTTATTAGCCTATCTAATAGAGTTTTTTCACATGCTTTATTTGAGAAATATGGAGGTTAGTAAGATTCAAATAGTTTGTAGATAACAATTATATTATAGTATGTTTAACTTCATGTAAAGAATTTATAAATTGATATCAATATTGCAACTTTAATACCAATCAATGAATTTGACACTGATTTTTTTATATCATATAAATATCTATACATGGCACATCTCCAGAATTATTCTTGACACTTATAAATAGCACATCTATCTACACTGATCACGCACCAATAGAATACCTTGATTCCGTGGGACTATTTACAACTTTCATCAAGGTCACAAGATAAAAACGGGGCTAACGCTTACCTTAACCCTAACCCTACTCCAACGTTTACTCGTGGCCATAATACATGTATTTAGACACCACAATAATCTTAGTGGCAATAAAAGGCAAGTTACTTCCCTTCGTTCGTCCACTCCATTGGTCGATAAAATAGCACAAGTATCATAGTTGGATAATAATTGACTACGTGTCTCCCCCTTGACTGAACCCAGGGCCAGAAGAACGAAACGATACCACTGGAGACATCAAAGATGTTGATAAATGTGTGTGATCACAAATAGGACTCAAAGAAACCATTATATATCTACGTCATTTAATCTCGGATGTTTGTGGTATGTTGGGTTCTTTTTTCTTTTGTTCGGAAAATGAAAAATTGAGTTCTAACTCAATATCATCCAAAGTCTTCCACGTTGAAAACACGAATTATTTGTCAATTAAAATCAATATTGATGTTGTGATCTTGCCGGGAAAATAAACATTTTACCATCGGTACACGAATCGTGTACCATAATGCGTTTCAGCGCCATTTATAACAAAGGACTCGAAGTGCGAGGCTAGACATATTCCACAAGTCATATGGGTCACTCATATTCTTGTCTGGAGAGCAAGCGCAATAAATACATTTTTAGTAGACTGGAATAACCAGACACTAGCGAGTGTTATTCGACTGAGATTTCTTGCGTATTTCGCCGAACTAAACTGATTTGAAATTAGAGTAAAAACAGAAACGATTGAATGTAAATTAGTTTATATACATTCATATTACAGTATTTTATGTGTTACGAACCATTTGTGTCAATTTCTAGGTCCCAAATATTAGCGATTTAGCTCCCTTAACATTATGTAGAGACTCTTAGTTCATGAAAAATAATTATTTGTTATTCATACACGAAATATCGCGGGTTTGGAATTTCTAGATGTAATATAGATACGCTCGTATATTTGATGTAATGTATACTTTTTTCAATTATTTACATTTCATTAAACTTTTCGTTCACCCTGGCCATTTGTGGAGACACCATGTATTATATTTTTTACCTGATTACGTAGAGTAATTCAATCGAATTTCGTACACGGACAATTGATTGTAGAATATTAACTGCTATTTTTTACCACACCATTCCATTTGGTCATACTCTTACATTATTATTATGATCATTGCGAAACAAAGGCATACTTCAGCCCGGTTCGTATATCTAACTAAGTCTTTGTTAGGCTATAAACGCTCAACATCACGTATGGAATAACATTTGACAATGCTATGCACGGAAGCTTGCAAGAGATTGACTATTGAAATTGTGAAATACATAATAATGATTTTTTTTGAATGCACAACAAAAACCTTTAATGAAAAAGACATACAATTATGTTTTGAAATCTTTTAAAATTCGCTTTAATTTATCTATCAACTGGTCATCTCTAAAATCATACCATTATTTTGATCTGCGTGTGATGCCCAACCCTATCAAGTGCATTCGAAGTACACTTATAATCGAAGAGGCAGCGAAAATGATATCAATATATTTTACCTAGAAAGAAACATAATCCAAACAATCTCAAATATTAAACATACTACAAAATTAATTTTAAACTGATATACAATGGTATTAAAATTAGCTTTAATTAATCTTTATAAAAAATTCTGGTGTTACTGATACAAGAACATCTTACTTTGCATCAGTGACTTTTTTTACGGCTTTCAAAAATCGGCTCATGTTTGAATTCATCAACTGGTCATCACTAAAATCAAACCACAGTTTTGATCCCTGAATGATACCCAACCATCCATCGGGTTCGTAGTCAGTTTCCATCAATATTGGTATAATCCTTCTTTTTTTCTTAAAAGCATATTCAGCCTCTGGAAAAAAAACCACATTCATTCATTGTGATTGATAACGATAAGGGAATACTTGTCGAAACGTCGTGCTTTTAGAATAAACAAGTTTAGTGATTGTTTGTTATAAACACTGTATTCTGTTAAATATATGTCACAATTGGTAAATTCAACTTGAAGATTCTGTCATATATAAGTTACATGTATACTTACCAGCTCTACAATTTTCGCTTGTTCCACAGCTTTGGCCATTGCATCAAGTGTTGACCCTTCCATATCATCAACATCTATCCATACCTTTATATTGTTAAACTTGAGTTGGTCTCGTATTTTCAACACCAAATCTTGCTTATCCCAATTGTAGCTTATCATTACGTGACCAGTATGTTCTTTTGAATGTTTCAATTTTTCGGTTAGATCTTTGTGTTGATGCGTTTGTTGTTTTTCTAGGTCTTCACTTACACCGTTTTTAAAATCTTCAGCATCTCCATCGTCATCATCATCATCAGCATCAGCATCATCATCATCATTATCATTATCATCATTTTCACCGTCATCATCAGCAGCAGCATCATCATCATCATTATCATCGTCATCATTATCATCATCATTTTCACCGTCAGTCATTTCTTTTCCTAATTGAAAGTGTAAAAGAATCCTGGTTAAAGAGCATAAGTATATAAAGTGCAGATGTAAATCACAACTAAGAAAATGTCGGACGTAAATAGCTCTGTGCTATCATTATCTAACAGCGCATGTGGTAAATAAGCCAAAACCCCAGTTCGATATAGAAGATCCAAAAGTTTTGAAATTTAATGTGTATTATCTTTAATAATTTCACCAACTGTTTCAAAATTCCCTTGAAAGCAAAATCCCATTCTTCACAAGATTTCATAAATTTGACAGTAAATGGAAGAATAACCATCAATGTAAAATTTGAACCATGTCCATATCGCATTCACGGATAGCGAAATCGTTTGAGATTACAAACTCAAAACTTTTCAAATGACGGTAGTATTCTTCTACTTTAATAAATAATGGCACAGAGTATTACACCAAGCTTTAACCAACAGAGTTAATACAGGCCCGTAGCTGGCCCAAAATTGTTAGGGGGCAAAGGCTTCCGGGGGCGCGGAAGGGGCTTCTGGGAGCGCCGATGTACCTGCATCACGGAAAGGTTTATAGAGTGCTCTTCATGGGTGTACAAGGGTTCGGGTTAGCCTTACAGACGTCTAGTGGGAAAATTTGACGACATCAAACGCGTATTCTTGCTATTCCAGTCCCCGAAACTGTAGTTGGTCTGATATAGCCTAACTAAGATGGCCGAGTCCAATTATAATCAATCGTTTATATTTCACGGAGACGGGGTCGTCGGGAGCAAATTTTGACTGCCGCAAACATGTTTTCCGGCTATTGCAGCCCGTTAACTTAAATGTAGTCCGATATAGTCTACCTTCGGTGGCGCACCTTACTCCTCGCATTGTTGCGTTTGATTAGAGCAAATTCCACTCAACACTGTTGTAATGGAGGCAAATTTCTGTTCAAAATCATGACTGCTCAATAGTCCAATAGCTAACTGCGTAACAATGCCATTACGCTTTAAACATAGATCCAAATTAGACCAAACATGTTTATATAACGTTACGTCATGGCTCACGATTGTATTATACCCAATTAACCAGTCCATATATAGCAGAATGTTGCAAAAAAAGGAATTGCGTGAAAAACGATAATATCTGAACGGATACAATACCTTAAATCATTGTCCAAAATTTTTAGGGAAGACCCCTGATTAAACGATGGGCTGTCATGTTGCTGGCCAGAGAGGTTTCACGGGCCATTGTTATAGTTGAATTCACAGAAAATAATCAATGCACTAAAAATATGGCACAAAGTAGGGTAGTTCCAGGCAAAATGTTTTAATCCATAGTCAATTTAGTGAAATTCGCGGTATTCAATTAAAAGATTTCGGGCACTTTATTTTGCCAACCAGATGAAAAAATATTTTTTTGTTTTCACTTTACCCGTCTGCCCGAAGAGTCAGATTGCCTATGGTGCCCCCCGCCCCCCGACGAAAATTTGGAAAATAGGGTTTGCACCTGAAAATGACGGAAAATTTCAAATATGGCACAAAGTAGGGTGGTTCCAGGCAAAATGTTTTAATCCATAGTCAATTTAGTGAAATTCGCGGTATTCAATTAAAAGATTTCGGGCACTTTATTTTGCCAACCAGATGAAATAATATTTTTTTGTTTTCACTTTACCCGTCTGCCCGAAGAGTCAGATTGCCTATGGTGCCCCCCGCCCCCCGACGAAAATTTGGAAAATAGGGGTTGCACCTGAAAATGACGGAAAGTTTCAATTATGAAGCTGAATTTATGATATTGGCGAATTATGATACTTGGATATGAACAATATCAACATTTGTAAGGAAAGAATACGATTTTAACATATCCATAATAATTCACGAGAAAAATGAAAAGTGCAGAATAGGGTTAGAGTGCCACTTGTTAGAATTTTGAAGATATCGCGCCATTTTCGGCGACCAATTCACCCATGGGCGCCTAACTAATCTCACTAGCATTATATTATGGGCGCCTATCTAATCGCACTAGCATTATATTATGGGCGCCCCTCCGGCATGAGGCACCCCACACATTATGTCGTTTGAATTTTGAAGATTATCACGCCGTTTTGGGCGCTTAATTCATTCGTGGGCGCCTAACCAATCTCACTAGCATTAAATTATACGCACCCATGATCTCGGCGCCCCCTTGCCACCCCCACCCGCTAGCTACGGGCCTGGTTAATAATATAGTGTCGATTGTTAATATGCTATCAGCATGTGATCCACTTGTTTTGGGGAACTATTCACACTGTTTACGTAATGAGACGGCATTTGGTGATGCAAATTAAAGATCCCTTACCAGTTTGATACAAGAGTAGGCCATGGCGCTGCACCGTGGCGTATGCCCGTCTTTATAAGTCCAGTCGGAACAGAACAGTAGAAAATTAAGCATTTCATTTCATTTTATAACAAAAGTTCAGAATTTAATAATAATCTTTGTATACTCACCAACTGATTCATGGTCCTTGGATTCCAGAAGATTGTATCTTAGAGTCCAGAGGATATTATGACAAATTATTCCTTCAGTACTGTTTTTGGTGTCGGGTGACTGACGTTTTTCATCAACAAAATGGATTAGTCCGGGCTCATCAACCATTTTCTTTTTGTTATCATCGTCGAAAGCAAGTGTCCATAAACAACTTAAGGCAACTGGCAAATAAATACATTTTATGCATATTACATATATATATATATATTTTAGAATGGGGTCATTGTAGTGTGGTAATCCGAGGTAGGAAATTACCGTAGATAAAAGAAAAATGACACGTGGTATTTTCCCCTCGTTACAAGAGGTGGGAACAAGTATAATACAACATAAACATTTTTTTTATTCATACCGTATAAGCTATCATTTAACAGCAGTATCAAAATTTCAGATACTTTGATGCATTAGCCCCATCTAAATACATATATTATGCTGTTTATTAATCAATTCGTGACTGCTATTTTGATAAACCCTAAATTAGAAAGTAAATCAAGACGGGTTTCAGATTAATTTAATTATCCTTGACTTTGCGAAACTCCGCTCAAGCTGGACTCGAGTTGACTTGCCGTAACTTTTTTTTACCTTGAACACAAGTCTAGCTTCTTTGCATGCGACTTTCGTCGGTGGTTATTAACAGGCAATATACAGGCCATTCCTGACATCCGAATATCTAATTACCTTGCCAAGATAGGCTCTACTGTCACTATTGGAAATCAGTGTTAGTTTCCAGGATCAAAACAATAACCCAAACCATCGCAATGTTCCGAGGTAACGACATTTCATACCCATCGGGATTATTTCTTTATTCCAGTGGAAACAGTGGATTAAACCTGTACCATCACAGGTCTGGGTAACCCTGGACGTAGGTTATCGAACCGAACCATGGAAGTAACTTGAAAAGAATACATATAAAAACATACTCTCCCGTTCCCTTGAATTGTTGGAAATTCCCATCTTCAACATGCTATGCAAACAGTTTTGCTCCACAAACAGGGCTTTGTTGTCGTCAAATCTTGCTAGATTAAGAATTCCTGAATTAAATAAAACAAAAGATACAATATCTTGGTGATCTATAGCACAGGATTCTTCTTAATGTATTGGTACTATTCGTATTGTAACATTTATCGTATCGTGTGTGAAAATTCAATAGCCTTACCCGAACCCAATTCAAGACATTTCCAACCACGTTTTGATCTATGAACATCACTATCCAGACTTTCTTCAAGTTCGTCCATTAAAGTGCTAATAGTTGAAGTACAAGCCTTGATATCTGTGTTTTCATCCTCCGACATAATATCAGCTAAACCAAGAAGAGCAGTCAGGGCGATATTACCATCATCAGCTGATATGTATTTTGTTAGTGATGTTTGAAAATCTTCATTACGTAACACATTCATGTTGTTGTCATCCATTGCAAGGTTGTGAACAATCGTTATGACACGATATAAATACTTCTGTTCTTCCTGGTAAAATAAAAAATACTGAATTTTCAACAAAACCAATAACCTTTAACTAATGTCCTTTCTTGTAGCACAGAGAAATAGTGACAGATAGCCAGATGCGTCAACTAAATATAATTACTCAAAACGTGTGCTCATAAAAGTAATTCGGCAAATTTCCGGTGCCGATGTTGTTCTATGTACATATCAAATGGTAAATATTATTAATAGTGATGTGTCTAAGCATAAAAAGTTCACTTTTGGAATAAAGCATGAAACTTTGCCCAAACTAAGAATTGTTTTTTAAATGGACCCACACACTGTGTTATGCAGACTGATGTCCGCTATTTCAATTCCAAAATAGTAACCAAAGTTTATTCAGTTTTGACACATGCTGTGACACCTCCTGAGAATAACATAATAATATGGTGATTTTCTGTCCCTAACCTGGTATGATGCATCTATCCCAGCATCTACGTCAAAGAAACCGTATGATGTCTAATCCCAGCATCTTAGTCGAGGCGATAGGACACCCTTCTATGAAACGCCATATGATGTCCTCCCAGAGAATATCCAAAGATTTCTGAGGCAAATTTAATCGCGGTCTTGAATTTATATAAAACGTTTAGAAACATCATCTATTAGTGTTTATCTAATTGGACTAATCTGTCGACCAAATGGATGGGCAATAGTAACCCACTTCCAGAAATGGATGCTGGCAGAACTGTCAGTGAGCTAGTCTAAGAAAGTTGTAGAATAATGCATGGTACCTACTTCGGCTCGCCCAGTTCTCATTGTCACACATTTGTTGGTAATTAAACAGAGCATCATTTAGAGAACTTAAATAGCCTCGAATATATATAGATGTATATGTATAACTACCGTGCTCATCAAGGATCACAAGATCTGGAACAAGTTTGATTTTGACGTGCATCGGACCTTCCGTTCCGTAGTTGCACCCCATTTTTCGAACTCAATAAAGGATATATGGCTTTTTAAACACGCTTCGCTGTCTATCTTTTAAAATAACATTTTGTGTGTGACTCATTCTGGTCATGGGTGGATGATTGAGCGCAACTGGTCAATAATATCAAACCCATTTGAAATAAGGACTGATTTTTCTCTTACTTAACATTTTATTCCTCACTTACCTCTGGCATTTCGGCATCATTGTGTTCATTATCATCTAAAACGGCTTTTAGATAGCTAAGATATTCCGGTATTTGACAAATCCTCCGAGTTGTCCGTAAGATTCATCACAAGCTGAAGGGACATCATCTGCAACTCACCCAGGAAAGGACATGTCTGCGGTGAATCCACGATAATATCACTCAAAACCCCCAGGATCTGCTTATTTTCACTGATGTAGTCGGTTATGGTCCGTTGGTGTTTCTCTCGTACATCTTCAGAAGATCCCTTCAAACATGAAGCAAAGTAAATACTCTTGGTATCCTTTATAAGTGAGATCATTGCCGACATACTTTGGCTTACCTCAAAATCTGGAAAGTATGGATTCTTTTCCTCATCATCACTATCTGTTGCTTCCCTTAACTTAATAAGATTGAATTCAACTTTACTTTTGTACTCGTCTAGCAAGTCTCCCCGAAACATTGTCCACAGGTTTGTTCGGTTGAAATTTATTTAACAATTGTTTTTATCTGAAACAAATGACTGAAAAAATAAAAATAAAGTAACACTAACAATTTAACTAAAACATTTCATAGAGATATAAAATTCTGATTTCAGCCGCACTAAGATTGGTCTCATCTCCAATCTTCAAAATTTGTAAATATTATTTTTTACATTTTAAACACGAATACTAATTTAGAATTTCCGAAATCTTAACTGTGCTCCCAAATTAAATCATCTTTTAAATTGCAGGATTATGACATGGGGTTTAATATCCTACTTTGCTGCACTAATCTGGATAATGAAAATGGACAAACGCTATGCGAGATAGATAGAAATGGGGCTTAACGTTCACTCGACACAAACTAGGTCATTTCGGGACTAACACATGGTTTAATGTTATTTCAATAATTCGCTTGCGCGTAGGGGTCTTTAGCAGTGGATATGTCAGAATGAAAAATTAAGCGACCTCCGACCCCCCCCCCCCCCCCTCAAAGAGGACCCGCAAAATTGTATATCCTTCACCATGATAAACCTTAAAACGCCCCTGACTATTGTATCTATATATCTGTTCACTGCAGTCTGGTTGTGTAAGTGTAAATATTTCACCCCTGTAGGCCCTATTTACAGGATATGCAGTTATAGTTGACATAATTCATAACTACTTGCTGTTAATTTCATAACTATTTGCTTTGTTCATTACCATTTTCTGAATCAACCAAAACAAAATAATTGACTGTAATTGACTGAAGTAACTATCGGAGGATTCATATCTTTCGTTTTCACTAAATTTTTCAGCCATATCTCAAGGAATAAATTCAACATGGAGGTCCTTTAGATTCAATGTCAACTGGAAATTGAATTATAAAAATGAAACGTTTAGTACCATTTCTTGGAAATATAAAACAAACTCCCTTACCTTTAGGTTTAAGATTTGACAAGTTTTGTTGTAAACTGTATTTACATCTGCATCAAATGCACCCCCTAAATTCAGTTTATATGATTAAAGTAAGTATTTTATGTATAAAGCCTGCGCAGCTCTCTGAGGAAATAATTCATGACTAAGAGTTGAAACCTGTATCAGAAGCTATGGAAGACCAAACAGCTCTTTATTTAATATTCTTCATTCTTAGTTATTAATTCAAAAGTCCTTAATTCTTATTTCTTCACTTGTCTCATTTCGGCATTTGCACACTAAACAGAGGCGGATTGAAGGGGGCGCCCCCCCCCCAATTTTCGACAGTGCCCTTTTTTACTGCTAAAAGTGCCCTTTCTTTCTTAGACCAAAATATGTCCGTCCGAACGTTTACTTAGGCATAAATATCAGCCAAATAGCTCTTGAAATGGCTACTGATGCAAGGAAACGACGGATAATTTCTTGGGCGCCCCCCACCCCCTCTCAGCGGTGTGCCCCGTCTCCGCGGTCAGTGCCCTCTTTTCAAAATTCCTAGATCCGCCCCTGCTAAAATTTGTATCTCAAAATCAACATTTGTTTCACAAATCAAACATTTATCATATCAGATTTTATTTTTTGATTTTTTTTTTAATTCAATAGTATTTTAATATAAAGTTAAAAAAAAAATTACATTTCATCATAGACATACAACGGAAAACAAATCTCGAACAACAAATTTCAAAATACAAATTCATCGAACCGGAACAATAGGATGACACGAGGGAAGTTAACCTGACATACAATAAGTCACCATATAATAAATAAGAATCAAGCATGTATATATACAACAAAACAAATCGTTCGATGTTATCTTGAAATTCAAGTTTGTTAGTAAATTAGTAAATTTAAGTTAGTATCTTGAAAATTCAAGTTACTAACTTGAAAAATTGAAAATGAAAATAGAATAAAAAAAAAATATATGTGGCCCTTTTACAACGCTTCCGTAATATATAGAGACATAACTCGCACGTGATTGATTTCACTACAGTCAATCAATCACGTGCGAGTTATGTCTCTATATATTACGGAAGCGTAATAGGGCCACATAAATATATATATATTTTTTTTTTATTCTATTTTCAATTTTTCAAGTTAGTAACTTGAATTTTTAAGATACTAACTTGAATTTTCAAGTTACTAACTTACATTTTCAAGTTACTAACTTACATTTTCAAGTTACTAACTTGCATTTTCAAGTTACTAACTTGCATTTTCAAGTTACTAACTTGCATTTTCAAGTTACTGTTATATTATAAAGTAAGCGTTTTGATCTAATGATATAGTATGTCATGCAATGCTTTAGTCAATGGACGGCACGGTTATAGACCTCAATGACAAGATGCGGGAGTACCTCGTAACACCCGTTAGAACCCTGGACGTTACGAGGTACTCCAAGAAACAATGTAAAATAAATATAAATTGTTTACAGTGCATTATTTTACAGTTAGATAGTAGAATGCGTCCATCGCCCCATTCGTAGCGTGTCGTAGAAGGCGACTCTTGGGGAGACAGTCGGGTAGCCGATAGGCTGCGCCTTGGTCTGCCATCAGTGATGTGGAGGGTTCGAGTCCCATTCTCTGCTAACTTAGCGACAAGGTGCGGAAGCAGCCTATCCGATCACTTAGGGGTACTCCCAGAACATAAGCAGATTATCGGCGATAACACGTAGATTGACATGATTTACGGTGTCGACTTGCTATAAACAACATTCACTCATTCATTTATTTAGGTCAATACTGCCAGTTTATGAAGAGAAGACATGTTTTTTTTATCAGAGCTGAGTATAAACGCAATGCGTTTTCCACCTCTGTTAATTCTACGGAAGCGTAATAGGGCTATTAATTTATTCTCTTCTTAATTTTAAAGCCTGTAAAATGCCATACAAGAAAGATAATACGCCCACACAGCAACCTTGACACAAATATAGGCTACCAGAAATGTAACAAATATGTAACGGATAAAAGCCTGGACCAAATATACATCACAGTCGGTTATAACTTCGTTAATACTTGGGGGGGGGGGCAGACGTCCAACGGGGACAAATGTCAAGGGTGAGAAGATCCAGGGGTAGATGTCCTAAGGAGGGGGAATTTCCAGGGGGTGAAAGTAACGGGGTAGATGTCCATTGCCTAAATCAAAACGCTTATTTTATAACATAACAGTAACTTGAAAATTTAAGTTAGTATCTTGAAAATTCAAGTTAGTATCTTGAAAATTCAAGTTAGTATCTTGAAAATTCAAGTTAGCTATTGAAAATTCAAGTTACTAACTTGAAAAATTGAAATAGAATAATAATAAAAAGTGTGTGGCCCTATTACGCTTCGATAATATATAATATGATCTAGGATTAAATAAAATAAATTGAAAGCAGTCTATTTTTAGTAATTCTTTCATTTTTTGATAGCGACATATTTCTTTGGACAAACAAAAGAGGACTTTATATCTTCTAAATCATGCAATCATGAATGTCCCAGTAAAATAGCTAATACTCGTATATTCAAAGAGCGATAGACAAATATTTTCCAGTGAAGCATTTACACGATAACTAGAATTTCGTATTAAGACCCCCCCCCCCTTCTCACTAGATAGAGTTCAGACGATCCAAATTGTATCTGCTTTAACAGCGGCACTACGGCCTACTCTTATACTGAATTCCAACTGTCAAGGGATCTGTTACGTGCACATCAATGTGTACACGGGATCTCCGTTTTTCGTCCCATCCGAACTACAAGACAGCTGTGGTAGTCAGGTCTCCATCCTGCATCACTGACAAGGGGGAATCACGCCGTAATATTTGGATGAACTTTCTCGACCAATGCAGGGATCGAACACCTGAGCTTAAGGCTAGCGAGCCAGCCCCTTATCCACTTAGCCACCGTGACCCAGCATCCCACTAACATACTAACATGTACTTAAAGAGATAATCCCAAGAATTGAACCCAATACATTTTTATGCAATACGAAGCATCACCGTCCACAATATTGAATACTGAGGAAGGGCTATAATGTGACCGTGTTAGCCACACTTTTACATAAACTGGCATATTAAAAAATAATGGTCGCTGCCCTCATTTCGCTCGTTTCGTTTTGTTGCTCAAAGTCCAGTAAGCCACGCATCATTTGCTATTTTGTACAGCGATGTACGCATCCAGCGTGTATGTAGAACATAGTGGGAAGCATGTGTATTCGTCCCGGCCGAGCCCAGGGGAAGGCCGGTGCGTTAAATGCTACCGCCAACAACGGTTTAGGTACATGTATGGTTGGCAAAGCCGTGGGGAGGGTAAGGCCTTGATGCGGTAGTAGTACTTGATCATTTACCTATAGTTCCCCCAGTGTAAAAGTTTCACAGATATTAGAGACTTTTGGCAAGTGGCATCTTCCCTATCCGTATCACGTATCGGTATCGTATACGTCAGAGTAGTTTTAGAGTTTTGGCAAATTCTTGCGTCGCGAAGGTACGTGTCACTGAGCTGAGCTTATAAGTTATGTACAGCATGATGGGAGTTATCTACCAAGATCGACATCAGTACTAGTTATACCCTTTATCATAGAATCACATCATTTACAGATTTGCAAGGTCCCATTTCTACCTTAATCTAGCACGTAGATCAACCAGTGTGCAGACAAACAGACAGAAAAAGTATGAAAATTCCGAGAAAAACCCATCAAAAATAATGATTAAATTCAGTCTTTATTGTCGTTAAATTCACATTACACCTCCGTGTTTTAGGACACACATAGATTCATAAAAACGCTATTATACAACATTTCATCGTCTAAAAAGACTGCAATATTATACGGACCTTCTCCGTATGAAAGCTTTTCGATACGGGCTGCCGTACCCGCGTGCCGTATCACATATGAGAAATACACACACATTGGTGACGTCAGACACAAAATCCATACGGATGCGCGATACGTACTAGGAATTTACGCTTGCCAAAAGTCTCTATTGAATGTATAGGTGACACGTATCTACTTTGTACCAGCCATTGGAATTTGGCATTTGAAATTTCGAATTAGAAATTTGGAACGGGTGTTTATCCGGCCCAGGCATCAGATAGGTAAACTAGCACTAATTAGTTGTGTAAAATTACAAATTATTTAAATTTTAATTTGTTTAATTGAGCGGGGTGTGTGTGCAACGGGCCCGTAGCCACGGGGGAGGGGGTATGGGGGGCCCCAAAAGAAATCGAATAGCCCCCCCCCTCCCAAAATATTTCGCCAAAAATAGTGATTTCTTAGGAGTGTTCTTAGCCGGTCACATCCTCAGCCCCTCCAAAACATTCCGTAGCCCCCCCCCCTCCAATATATAAAAAGTCTATGCATATGTGAAGTGAATGTACGGACTATTTCTATTCCCTAATCTAGTGACATCTGATTACTTTTTTTTTTTTGAATTCTCAGATATCCTCTCATTGTCTCACATAACAATTTTTAGTCTTCGAAGGACTAATTCATAAAGAAGCTGTATATACTGTATATTTGGTGTCAGGTAAACACCGAGGCGCCACTTTAAAATTTTATTCTGTTTGCAGTGCGAGCGTGCTCCTTTGTGTTAGCTTGACGTATTTTAGGATTTCTTATGCTGGGGGTGCGTAGCTCTAATACGTCGAAGCACACGGCGCTCTCACAATAATTGTTATTCAAGAAGCTTTAATCTATAAGAAACATAAGTACTAATTATTTGACGTCGATCTGGGTTTATTAACGAATGAACATAATTGTCCGTATTTCGTCTCTTATATTTTATACCCAGTCGCTATCGCCAACTTAATATCTTAATAATAATTGAACTAGAAATATTTGAACATATACATGATAAGGGTTAAACATATAGTACAAAATGTGATATAAATTAACATATTTACATTACTGAGACCTAACTCAAATATAGGTACATACTAAATCAATGACTAAGATGCATGTTAAGTAATATTATTTTTTTTTAAGATAGATGTTAAGAAAAGGTAAATAGATAAGACAGTGCGTCCAGATTAGAACGATCAGGGCTCGGAGTAAAGATTAAAGGGCCAATCCCGATAACTTTTTGGGGAATAAAACTGCTTAATTTTGTGTTAAAATCCCTTATAACCCATTATCTAAGGCCGACCAACTAACCCGATATTTGTGATACGCTTGTAAATAACTTAAACCCGACAGTCTTCATCTAGAAATGGAGACCGTTGTATTATACAGTATCTGGATAAAACCAGACTTTTTTTCTATAAAAATGATATGTAGGTGAAATTTACCTTTTGTTATCAGTACAGTACATGGGTCATTCACTGTATAGAAACGAGAATCGATTATCAGGTCACCCAATCAAAAAATTGACCCGAAAACTTAAAAGGGTTACATGTCCGGATAAGCAGTGTTGACGTTAACATCAAAACGACTCCATATTTTGAGCTGAAACTTTGAGCCAAGGTATATACACCATGCCTCTATATTTTGGTCCATAAATTTCATAAATGCTCGGACTTTAATTTTTGAGACTCTGTTCTTATCGGGATTGTCCCTTTAACACTTATCCACTTTAAAGCAATTAATCAATTAAGATAAGTAAAGATATGTATATCAGAATATGTACTATAGCAGCAGCATCTGAACATAATGTTATGCGGCTTTACAAGCTGATCCTGTGTGCAGCATCTGAACATAATGTTGACTCTGTGTGGGGTAAATAGAAGTAAAGAAATAAATCGGAATTTTGGTGAGAATAAAGACTTGGTAGATCTTTGGCACAGGTCACGTGTGGGTTGCACATTTATCTGGAACTTATGAACTAAAAACACCAAAGAAAACAATTAATGAATAATGAGTCAACCTAGGTAGTAGGTGACTGATCGTCTTTATTTTGGCTTCAAAATATTATTCAGATATTAATTTACATATTAACACTCTAGATTACCAGATCATGATGATTTAAAAGGATTAAAACACGGTCACAGTATAATAATTTAATTTTAAAATGGCGAAGCGAGGCGGGTCTCGAATAACAAGTATCGTTGTTATGATAATAAATACATTGTGAAAACCTCAATCTATGCTAACTTCGCTCATAATAAAGTCATTTGAATGAAATTGTCAATAAATTCATTTTACATTATCTATTATTGAACTATTATTGCAAAAACGACCAGGGGTCGGTTATTCAAAGCTCCTTTGGAGTAAACGGGGTCGTTATCTTTAACGGAGAGAAAGACTGTTGCTGGAAGTACCGTTAACTTTAAAGGAGCTAAATCGCTAATATGTGGGGCCTAGAAACTGACACAAATGGGTCGCAAGCCATATAATAATTTAATATGAATGTATATAAACTGATTTACATTCAATCGTTTCCGTTTTTACTGTAATATCAAATCAGTTATGTTTGGCGAAGTACACCAGAAGTCTTAATTGAATCACAATATATATAGCGTCTGGTTATTCCAGTCTACATAGTATTTATTGCGCATGCTCGCCGTTTGAGATGTAATGTGGAGTATACCTAGCCCATCTTTTCCTGGTAAGACCACACCATCAATGTTGATTTGAATTGACAAATAATTTGTGTTTTCAACGTCGAAGACTTTCGATGATATTGAGTTCGAGACTTAGCTACTTTAACATGTTGTTAACTTAACGTTGCACCCCCTTGAGTTTTTGTGCCCCCTCGCAAATGGCAAAAAATCACGCGATTTCAATGCGGTTTTCAACATAATAATCATAATCATAAAGCTTAACCAGTGTCAAACATATACCGTGGGTCAGATATACTACAAATCGGCTTTAGCATGTTCCATTGACTACAACACTGTTGAAGGTATCGAAACAGTGATAATTTTAATTTTACGACATAAGAAGTGGTACAACTATGTATAGCTAACTGTGGCGATAGCTTAACTTGAACTTACTCATAACTTGTTCGCTAAACGGTTGAGGATGGCCGAATGGTTAGCACGTGCGTGCTGTATCATAAAGCTTATCATTGAGTCAACTGGCGTGGTTTTGAATCCACGGTTGTACGTGACAAGGAGTAGGGTCGCCTGTACAACCTTGTGGGTTTTATCCGGATCATCCGATTTCCACCCACTGCTAAAGACCCCTACACACAAGCGAATTATTGAAATAAAATTAAACCATATGATAGTCCATATTCCTGAAGCAATGGTCTGAGAAATCCCTCTCTACCCAATGCTGGATTGGCTCCTCATACTTAAACTTTTGAGGGAATGTGTGCATTCTTCCCGTTCAATCAAATCTATCCTATGTACAGCAATATGGCACCCCTTCGTTTACTATGGGGTCTTCCCTAAAACTTTGTACAGTGATTTAAGGTATCAACAACGGTGAAAGTCTGTTCGTCTTCATACAGCACTGTTTACATTGTATTTTTGTTGATAGCCTCGTTTGTCACGCAATTAGTTTTCCTGCAATATTCTGCTATGCACTGGTTAATTGGGCATAATAAAATACCGATTTGGTCCAATTTGGAGATTTTGTTAGGCCGTGAGCGATTGGTTGTTAATCGGACTATTGATCAATCATAATTTGCAACAGAAATTTGCTTCCATTAAAGCAGTGTATAGTGGGATTAGCTCTAATTATACGATACTCTGCGAGGAGTATGATGACAGTCTCGAAATGACCTAGTTTGTGTCGAGTGGACGTTAACCCCCTTCTCTCTCTCTCTCTCTCTCTCTCTCTCTCTCTCTCTCTCTCTCTCTCTCTCGCTCTCTCTGGTCAAATGATTTGGACTCCCTCGTTATGAAAAGTTTATTAGTTTATTATTATTGTTTTATCATTCAGAACACTGAAGCACAGGCCTGTAGCCAGGGGGTGGCAAGGGGGGGGGGGGTCAATGCCCCCTGAAAAAATGTTTCCCCTCCTCCCCGAAAGAAAATTTGCCAACCATAACTCTAAAATACCTACTGTAGAATGTAACGGGTGTGCCCCTCCTAAAAACTTCACTGCCCCTCCGATGACCTAGTTTGTGTCGAGTGGACGTTAACCCCCTTCTCTCTCTCTCTCTCTCTCTCTCTCTCTCTCTCTCTCTCTCTCTCTCGTCAAATGATTTGGACTCCCTCGTTATGAAAAGTGTATTAGTTTATTATTATTGTTTTATCATTCAGAACACTGAAGCACAGGCCTGTAGCCAGGGGGTGGCAAGGGGGGGGGGACAATGCCCCCTGAAAAAATGTTTCCCCCCCCCCCCGAAAGAAAATTTGCCAACCATAACTCTAAAATACCTACTGTAGAATGTAACGGATGTGCCCCTCCTAAAAACTTCACTGCCCCTCCGAAGCCAGCAAGCTGGCTACGGGCCTGCTGAAGCGTCCCTTTCTTTATCCCCTGGATTTCTTTACGGCGCCATGCAAAAATCCTTCAAAACACAGTTGACAGTTAATTAAACTCCTGGTAAAAAAAAGAGGATGAGTAATGACGTTCATTTCCACAATTCTCATATTACCAATAGGCTTATATAGTTACATTTTAAAACTTTCTATTTGAAAATAAAAAAAAATATATAAGATATTACAAGCATTTGTCAGTGATTTCGATCAATAATGTGTGTGTGTATGTAATGTTGTACGACAGTGTGTTAAGACCGTGTGATCTATTTTAAGTATTGTGAAATACTGACAGTTCATTGGCTGGTATTCTTGATACTACAGCCGTTTGTCTAAAAATAGTACATGATAATCGTAATATAAAGTGATCGGTTTCGATTTTAATAAACACACGTTAAACATCATCTAGAAGGAGAAGATTGCAAAAATTAATATATTGTTTACAATTGACAGGTAAGGCTGTATTTATTTCTTTTAATGAATGTGATATTAATAATAAGCGTATGACAAAATTTAAAACTGGTGTCGCATAGGTAAATCGGATATAAATAGGATTACATTGGTATATGACAAAAGCTGCTATTTCGACCGATATGATTATAACCTGCGAGTGTTTTACTATAGGAATTGAAAGTATTATGCAAAATGTTATCGACGAAATCGTTTTTAAAGGGACAATAACATTCTTGCTGGCTTGGTAGCTCCAGAAAATAAATAATACCCTTATTCTAAGTGCTAGATGATTAAGTGTGCTACCTGTTGTGTAAATTATCCATTACAACCTATTTTACTTGTCCAAAGGGTTCGAAAATATTTTAAAATCCAAGTCACACTTGAAAAGGTTTACGTTAGACTTTTCAAATCAATTGGTTGAATTTTTCCAATTTTTCAAAATAAGTGTGTTAAGATGAAATTTATATCATCATTTAATTGGAATATTCTAAAATAATACAATTTGTTGACCAGAATGAAGATTGGGACATATTTTTCAGTTACAACAAGAGTGTTATTGGGGCTTTAAAGTTCAGCGGACAGAGTTCATCCGTTACCCTGAGGTTTTTATTCATCCGTAATTCGGAGATGCACGTGTGCCTACATGTACAGAGAACAGATATCCACCTTTCTAAAATCATGCTTTTAAAATCTCTTTTTATATTTAACCTTAGTGGAAGGGTGGAGGGTGGTAAAGGCACGGGGCACAAGTCTAAAATACCGGTATGATATTGATATTTCGGACATATAGAACACAAAACATAAGGATATGGACGTTTAAAGTTTTGAATGTAGGCCTACAAGGTGTGGACATTTATAGACATAGTACATTTTACAGAGACGGAGTGAATGAACGCTGGTACAAAATATTTAGTTCCGTGTAAAGGCATTAACCAAATATAAAATTTCTACCCCCACTCGAAAACGTTGAATCATTGTAATATAATCATTATAATGTCTTGTCTCACTCCAAAGCTCAAAGATATTCAGGATTACGAAGTGTTGTAAACGTTTTTGTGCTCTTGTCTGGTTGTTAAAAATATAACTTTTGAGACCAAATTAGGCATAATGTGGCACTGGCCATTTCATAGTTCTGAGAACTGGAAATCATGTTATGAATCTAGAGATGTTTTACATATATTATATAAATAGTTCGAACATCTATCGGTATAGGTCGACACGTTGGCGTGCACGTAACAGAACCATTAACAGTTGGAATTCGAAATAAGACTACCCCGAAGCGTCTCTGTGTGGGCAACATTTCTCCCATAGCACCACTGCATAACATACGCCGTCGTTGCAAGAATATGAGATCACGGGCGAATTCAAAGTTTTGCAGCAATATTTATTTTCTTCTTTCAGAAATGGTGTTAGAAGCTATTCGCCCTGAAATGCAGTCAATTAAAGTTACGGTGGTGGGTGATGGCGCTGTGGGTAAGAGTTGTCTTCTCATATCCTATACCACTGGAAGTTTCCCCGGTGAATATGTACCAACTGTGTTTGACAATTACTCTTGCAGTATCATGGTGGATGGTAAACCTTTCAGCGTAGCGTTCTTTGACACAGCTGGCCAGGTAGATTACTTTTATGTATATACATAGTTATGTTCAAATACTGTCATTGTTATTAAAGTCTTATACTCTCTATACGTAACAAAAACTTCTTACAAACTGTCCTATCTATAACAGGACAGTTGTCGGTCCAAAAATAATTCAGTTCTATTCAGTATTTACAAAGTTACGTTGAATTGAAATTTCACCGATCTATGCTATTCGCAAGCAATCAACCCGTCGCCATTTAGTTTTCAGCGAACAGAAATCATAGGGTTTTTTTTTTAAATGCGTTTGAATTCAAGCCAGAGTGGTTAACTAGCGTTATTATTTTAGTTATGTTTTCTTAAAATAAATGTTTACGGGAAATTTGACATTTTGGCGAAAAAAAACCGTTGACGCATCGTTACTTTAATTTTAATTTTTATATATATTTTAAATAGAATAGAGCAGAGACTCAAGTCAATGGGTATGGACATGCTTTTTGTATATTGTTTACTATTAAGAATTTAAAATTCAATTAAGTTTTGAATATGACCACTAGATTTTTCTGTGTATATCGCCTTCGTAGACAAATGGGCAGGGGCAATTTATGTGTTTATTGACTATTTCCTTAGGATTCTAAATACATAACCATTGACCGATCAATCGAAACAATTTATTTGTTAATGTTTCAATACTTCAAACCAGGCACATTTTAAATATCATAGTATTAACTCAAAAAACATTATGAATGACACGCTACTCTAGTAAATGACAGGGGACTGGTTACTCTGCGTATGAGTTGCTTTTATTTATTTGTATGTTTTATTATATTTTGTTTAGGAAGATTATGATCGACTTCGACCCTTGTCCTACCCCAAAACGGACGTTTTTCTAATCTGCTATTCAGTAGAAAACTCAAATTCCTTGGCTAACATAAAAGAAAAATGGTTGCCGGAAGTGCATCACTATTGTCCAGGCGCACCAGTAGCAATGATAGCGTGTAAAACAGGTAGAGTGAATTCAGACGTTTTTGTTCTTCATTACATTTCAACTTCTAACACCACTCGATTAAAATTTAAAAAACGGTAGAAGATTTTACGGCTCGTCATTCTAAACGAAGTTTAAATATATCTAAGCGTTGTTCTGAATTAACCATACAAACTGAAATGGATGGTGTAGATGAAAAAATTTGTCGACAGTATTCTGCAATGTAAAGTCTCCAGGTACTAAAACAGTACAAGAGAAATATTCAGATATATCTCAACTTTCATAACAAATTATAATATATTATCAGATTTACTAAAGAGCAAGAGAAATGTTTATATTTAGACCATCTCAATTTTCATAAAAAAAAATTATAATATATTATCAGATTTTCTAAAGAACAAGAAAAATGTATCTTCATATTATTTCAACTGTCATAACAAATTATAATATATTATCAGATTTAAGAGGTCGAGGGAGCCATTGTGTAACAGATGAAGAGGGCAAAAAAGTAGCCAAGGAATTGGGTGTACCTATATTTTTCACCAGTGCTCTAACACAAGATGGTTTAAAGGAATCTCTAAATAATTGTGTAAGTTAATTATTTTTAATTACTTTAACCCTGCGTCTGTATAAAAGGTTTATTCCCGCGAAGGCGCAGTTATTGACCATAAGGATTAAAAGAGGTCGTTTTCGACGACTTCGCGGGAATCCAGCTCCTAGGATTAAAATGGATTAAAATGGATTAAAAACGTAACAATGGTGTTATAGATTGTTATGATAAGAATTTACACTTTCATAATCCCCACTGTAACTAATTAACCAACATTTTAGCATCATTCTAAATACTCGATTAAATTGAATTCTTCTTCCTCGTGTCTTCCTGTTAATTCCTGGAGCTGGCTTTGGATTTGGGTATATTTATGCCTCTTCCTTGATGGTTCCTGCATACTGGACGACTCTTATCTCATTAATATTTTGTTCTTGTTGCAAAAATGCGATCATTTCAAACACATGAGGATGGGCTTTTCCAACCAGTTTCTTGAGTCTTGAATGCCATCCTTCCAGATTGTTGTTGGTTCTGTGCTCCTCGGTGTCGTAGTGGTTCCATTGACGAATTGAAAATTCACCCTCGAACCATTGATTTGCTATGTAGTCGGTCAAATCGGTTACCTGCACGTAAAATAAACTTGGTAAATAAATTTGATAACAAATACAAATGTGACGATCAGAGTGGTCAAAACGTTCCACGTTTACCCCAATAAGAAAAATCGAAGATCAATACATCAAGACATAATATAATACACCTACCCTTTCTACCGGTACCAACGGTAGAGCTTGCAAATCTCCGTACCATCTTTGTCTTCTCTATATTGCACTTGTAGTGAACATAAATTCATAAAATCGTTTTCATCAATTTAATCATTAGTTGCCAATTGGCGAATAAAATTCAGAGTGAACATAAATTCATAAAATCTTTAACACCGTTAATTGGGTTCTAATAACAACATGTCTCTCTTCAAACGAAAGCCGACAAGTCGATATCTGCGCCTTCGCGGGAAGGATTAATTTTGGTCACGCTCTGTAACTGCGCCTTCGCGGGAATACACCGTATAAAAAAATGTTCATCAATCATGTATTTAGTTCAAGATAAAACTCGGTGGGACTATTCGATAATCGAACGAATTTTTGATGTATTCCTTACTCTTGTTTACATATATAAGCTTCCTATTTTGTTGTGAGCCACACGTTGGCTAAGGGGGTAAGATACTGGCTCGCTAGCTTGACCGGGAATTTTCTTCGAGATTTTCCGACTCGTTTCCCCTTGTCAGTTTTGCAGGACGAAAAAAAACGAGCTCCCATGTATACATAGGCGTGCACGTAAAATATCCCTTGGTAGCCGAATTCGATATATGAGTAAGCTATACTGCGGTTTCCTCTGGAAAATTCCTTTGATAGCACATTGTATGGCGTTTGCCCGTCTTCATTAGCCCTGCGGGAGCAAAACAGTAGGACGTTAAACTACATTTCATTTTATTTCCTATTTTGTTATCCTTTGCTTGAAAAAGACGAGAGAACCGTGGTCGAAACGTCGCTAGTAAGAGAGAGAGATGGGGTTTAACGTCCACTCAACACAAACTAGGTCATTTCGGGACTAACATATGTTTTTTAAAATTTTATTTCAATAATTCGCATGCGCGTAGGGTCTTTAGAAGTGGGAGGAAATCGGAGTGCCCGGGGGAAACCCACGAGGTTGAGAAGGCGCCCCTATCTCCATGTCACATACGCTCACACCTGGGCTCGAAACCACAGCCGCAAGCCAGAGGTGACCGGCCAGCTAGATGTCGAAGCGCGGCACTCTAGACCACTAGCCCCCCCCCCCCCGTCGCTAGTAAAATAAACTAGTTAATTGTTATCTATAAAAATAAATGTCACTTTAAGACATACGGTTAACATGTCAGTGGGCATCCAGGTGTTCGGGGTAAAATTGTGAAAACTCTGCCCCGTGTAAACTATAAAATAATGAATTTTCAAGAAATAGATATCACGAAAAAGAAATGCAATGATATTAGAAGCTGATTTCTATATCTAAACAAAATCTGTCTGCAATGAAAATACCATTTCTTGAATACACAATAATCCTGCATTTCAAATGACGTTTATTTTCCTTTACTTTCGATATACAGCTTCAGTTTTCTACTTCTAGTTTAAATTAGGAACAGAACATGTGTCTTATTCTAAATCCAAAAGCACAGCGAAAGGACTATTCTCTAGAAACAAGAAAGCTGCAGATATACCCCAGCCACCAGTTATGCCACCTGCTGGTAAGTACGCTGTGTTATGTATAAGATAATAGTATGAAACGTGAATTGACATTACCCGTTTTAGAAAAAGGACTGCGTACGATCAGCCCCTTGCCCCTTACCTCTCACTTCCACTCCCCGAACCACACCCCACTAACATCTAACGTGCTTCTGTGACTAGTTCTAAGGAATATCCCATTTCATCAAGAGTTGTACAATAGTTTTACGGGATGGCAACCAGTCCGCGTTGATGATCAAGATGCATACAGGTCAGGGTTTAATACTTGTTGGGGTCCATGTAGAAATCCATATCTCGAAATGTAGGATTAGGAATCATTTACTTTAATCAACGTGTTTTAAAACTCCTATGTGAGCATTGGGTGGGATTTTTACTCACAGATACCTTTTAAAAAAATCAAATCATAAACCACCTCATTACTTTTGTTTTAAGGATTGGCTCCCAGTACAGAAATTGCCACCTCAGTATATGCAGACGACCTCTACGAAATGTTTAAAGATGCCAAGTGTACAGACGTGGAATTTATTGTGGAGGAACAGCACATAATTCAGGCTCATAAATTGATATTGTGTTCAGCATCTGTAGTATTTTCTAAAATACTTGGTGTATCTTCAGCTATTGAGGTAAGTTTAGTGTCCAGGGTTGATACTGCCGTGTTAGGGTACCACAAAGTGCTGTATTGGAGCCACTACTTTTCTTTGATTTTACAAAGAAGAAAGGGCTGACTCTTCAATTTAATTATGATGTCTTCAAATGAATTAGAATGGAAAAGTAATTAAGTAAAATACGATTGTAATAATTATTTAATGACAATAACATATATAAATTTGTCGTTCAAAAATAATTCCGTTTTTTTTCACTTTTAAGAATGACCAAATGAAAGTGATAAACAATATTGAAAACTATACCCTGGAAGATTTAAACTTGGGAACAGTACCGGGTATAGCTGGAGCATATTGGAAGGAACCCACGGAGAGTGAATCATTATTACTCACTATAGCAATCAGTCCTGACATAAAAGCTGAAACATTCTTACGTGTTATGGAGTTTCTATATACTGGTAAGTATGGACTGATTAACTACATGTCATTTAGTCACCTATAAATCCGGAGATATCTGATCTGATAAACCGATAACCGAACTAATTTGTTGCGACTTCCTTACTCCTGTATACGTGTGCTTACTATGTTTGTTATCTCTTGCTTTATAAAGACGGGAGAACCATCGTCGAAACGTCGCTAGTAAAATAAACCAGTAGTTGTTATCCATATAAATGTAAATTGCGTTTCTACTTATCAATTACAAGGAAAGCCACTTGAAGACATATCATGTAAAAATAAATATCACGAAAAGGACACGCAGTCATATTTGAAGCTGGTATCTGTATTTGAACAAAATTTGTCTGCAATGACAATACCATTTCTGTATTTCAAATGACGGCAATTTTCCTTTACTTCCGATATATTCTTTTTTTCTACTTCCAAAAGGATTACCAAGAATCCCAGAAACTTATCCCGAGTCTAATCTACACGAGCTAATAAGAATTGCTAAAATATTTGAATTGTACCAGTTAGAAACTGTGTGTGTAAATTATGGAAACGAAGAAGAATTTCTTAATCCCAGTATAGGCACTTTTCTGAATGACGAAACAGCTGGTAAAATAAAGAAACTCTTCCTTAATAAGCTTGGTGACTCTAACGTTACGTTTGATGTCAGTGGTAAGTTCACAATTCTCCAATTACTAATATCCCTCATCCATTATCTCAGGTGGTCTACACGACCAAATGATACAATGTGTCATTGGGTCTTACCATGGCAGTGTGGCGTGGCGTCAATCTTTAATCATTTGGACATTTACATTTTGAATGTTTGATTATTAAAGTCATTAACTGGATTTTAACTTTTCAACAACATACCGCTCAACAAAAAGTGATTTAATTCCTAAATTCTTTGCATTACTCTATTACAGTATAGGACACAATTCTAACGAAACACTGTCAACTCTGGCAAGATTTACAACCAGATCTTAGTTAGCTAAGTGTTTATCTCCCTTGGTAGTGCAATATAACTGTAACACCCATAAAGTTGCTACAACGTAACTAGCGCTCAATATTATAGTTCCATCATATCGATAAGATGAATATTAGTAAATTAGTTCAAATTCACTAGCCTTCCCAATATGGAAGACCAAACAGCTCTTTATTCAGTGTTCTTAGTTCTTAGTTGTAAATTCATAGTCTTTAATTCTTACTTCTTCATTTGTTGTCGTATTTCGACATTTGTACAGTAAAATTAACATTTGGATCTTAAAATCAATATTTGTTTCATAAATCAGACATTTGTCATATCAGATTTGTAAAATGTATTTTTTTATTAGAAAATCAAAAAGTTAGTCTATATTTACATTTCATCAGAAAAATACAACAAAAAACAAATATCGAACAACAAATTTCAAAATACAAATCTCTAAATACAAATCTTGCAAAACATTTCTCTTATTCTCCAAAAACATTTCTTCAAAAACATTTCTCCAAATACATTTCTCCAAAAACATTTCTCGAAATACATCGAACCGGAACATTAGAAATCAAACTGGCATACAATAAGTCACCATACAATAGTGGGAATCAAGTATAAGCACATGTACAATAAGAACAATCGCTCGGTGACTGCGACGCTAGTGACATGATCCCTTGGCAGTTGGAATTCCATATAAGAGTAGGCCGTAGCGCTGCCGCCCGGGCAAAATTTCCCTAATAGCACACTGTATGGCGTATGTCCGTCTTCATTAGCCCAGTTTAGGAGCAGAACAGTCGGATATTTAACCCCATTTTATTTCATTTCTCTAGTGAAACCACGTGCGTGGAACGGCTAATCGGACCGAGCCTTCGATAACGAAAATAAATTGAAAGTAGTCTATTTTCAGAAATTAGGCTTTGTCTGATAGCGACATATTTCTTTGTTCAAAGAGAGGGAGAAATGGAGTTTAACAACCACTCGACACAAACTAGGTCATTTCGGGACTAACACATGGTTCAAATTTATTTCAATAATTAGCTTGCGTGTAGGGTCTTTAGCAGTGGGAGAAAACCGGAGGCCCGGAGAAAACCCTCGAGATTGGACAGGCGTCCCTACTCCTCGACACGTACATCGAAACAACGCCAGTTGACTCAATGACAGACCTTATGGTACAGCGCGTATGTGCTATTCATTAAACCCCCCCCCCCCCTCCGCCTTCTCACACGAAAGAATGTTTTACCTCTTCTTAATCATGTTTTCATGAATGTGCCCGGGAATAAGTTCATACAGATTTTCCGGCGTTATTTTCCCTTCTCAGTGATGCAGGACCAAGAATAGCTGTGTAGTCGTTCGGATGGTGCGAAAAACCGAGGACCCGTGTACACATTGGCGTGCACATAAAATACCCCTTCATAGTTGGAATTCCATATAGGAGTAGGTCGTAGTGTCGCGGTCCGGGCAAAAAATTTCCTTCATAGGCATAGCACACTGTATAGCCTATTCCCGTCTTCATCGGCCCAGAATAATAGGACGTTAAACTCTGTTTCCTTTCATTTCATTTATTAAGTGAGGGGAGGTGGCGGGGATTTAAATCTTAAAAAAAACGATCTCAATAAGAAACTCTCGATAATTGTCATATGCTACTGGAAAGTGGGGTTTTTTTTTGCTTGCTACAAAACGTAAATTTATATAACCTGCAAAAAGAAAAACAATTGACTGGCACTAACAAATGAGGGGTAGGGAGGGTATTTAACGTCAAAATACCGATCATAACACGAAATACATGATATCTGGTTGCACACCATTAAGAAGGTCCAAATACTTTTTAACAATTGTAAAATATTTTCTGACATATATACATATTTTCTGACATATACATAATTTAGAAGAGATAAAGTCCTCTTTCATTGATCCAACGACATATGTCTACTTTCAATTTATTTGATTTAATGCTAGACCATATTAACCAATATGTTTATATATTGAAACATAACACGCACGTGATTTCATTAAAGTAACGGTCATTGTACGATTTTACTTGTTGTATGCTTGCTCGATTCTTCTTTATTGTATGGTGACTTAATGCATGCCAGGTTGATTTCTAATGTTCCGGTTAGATGAATTTCGAGAAATGTTTTTGGAGAAATGTATTTGGAGAATTTTTTTGGAGAAATGTTTTTAGAGAAATGTTTTGCAAGATTTGTATTTTGAGATTTGTATTTTGAAATTTGTTGTTTGATATTTGTTTTTCGTTGTATTTTTCTGATGAAATGAAAATATAGACTAATTTTTTGATTTCTAAAAAAAATTAAATATCTTATATCAAAATACATTTTACAAATCTGATATGACAGATGTCTGATTTGTGAAACAAATATTGATTTTAAGATACAAGTGTTAATTTTAGTGTACAAATGTCGAAATACGACAACAAATGAAGAAGTAAGAAATAAGGACTATGAATTTACAACTACGAACTAAGAACACTGAATAAAGATGGATAGACCATGATAAAGATGGGTTTTTTTAAACGTTATAAAAGAGAAAACCATATTTACTTTTTCAGGGACAAAACTCTATGCTCACAAATATATACTGGCCAAACGAAGTCAAGTTTTAAACGCCATGCTTTGTGGTCATTTCACAGAATCCAGTACTGAAAATTCGCAGGTGGGTTAAAATTTCCTTATCGATGAGTAGCCCCATGTAACATACTTGTGACAAATGTATGGTCTGGTAAATAGTATAAGAATCCATAGTTCCAATATTCTTAATTTTTTGTGATTTCTCATAACCATTTTCAGAGATATGAAACATTAATGCTACAGTCAGAAAATAGGACTTCGTTTTGTTGTCGTTTAAGCCACAAAGATCTGTTAGACTTTACAAAAAAATATTCCAAGAAGAAAAAAAATATAAAATCTAACTTACCCCTAGAAACCACTGCTTGTCCTTGTATTGCCCCAGTGTCATACCCATACCATTATTATTAAATATTACGTATTAAGAAGTAGTTATATCACTATAGTTGAAAACTGAATACCAACACCAAGTTAACCAATAGTGACACGGATTTTTGTTATTATCTAGGTATCTATACATGGCACATCTTCAGAATTGTTCTCGGCACTTTTAGAATATCTCTACACTGATCACGCACCAATAGAAGAGGTTGATTCCGTGGGACTACTTGTTTTAGCGGATGAATATGATGTACCTAGATTGGTAAATCTTTGCGAATTGTATATAACAAAAGCAGTGGATAGAAGTTGTGCACAAAGTATAGAAAATATGGATATAGATGTGGTTTCTCTTCTTCATACGGCACAGGTAATTACATAGTAGTCAAATATGATAACAAACTATGCAGGATTTAGAGCTTTAATAGAGCTTGTCGGGCTAAATATTAAGAATCACAAAAATCGGCCATTATCAAATGGGAGCCAGGGTGGCTGAGCGAGTAAGACATTGGCTCGCTAACTTGCAGTTCTCGTGTTCGATCCCTGAAAGTTCATCGGCACTTTCCGGCGTGGTACGCTTTTGTCAGTGGAGCAGGACAGAGTGAGAAATAGCTTTATTTATATTCCGCTTCCACTGAAGTGATATCGCAGACAGAGGGTCTGACAAGCAAAGATGTGTAGTCGCTCGGATGGGACGAAAACCTGAGTTCCCGTGTACACATTGGTGTCCATGTAAAAGACATATTTTTAGTGGTGCAGAACAGAGGATGTATGTGACATAGCTTTATTGAACGTCCGCTTCCACTGAAGTGATATTGTAGACAGGGGGTCTGACAAGAACAATATATAATCGTCCTGGTGGGATGAAACCCTGAGGTTTCGCGTACACATTGGCGTCCTCATAAAAAACCTCTTCACAGCTGCAGTTTGATATAAGAGTAGGCCGTTGCGCCGCTGTGTGGTGTATTCCAGTCTTTATTGACCCAGTTGGGACAGAACAGAAGGACATATAACCCCATTTTATGGATAATGGGGGTGGCATAGATTATTATAAAAGGAGCATTTATTTTTTGTCCCCCGCCTTTCGAAGAAAGTTGGGGGACTATTGAAATTGATCTGTCTGTCTGTCTGTCTCTCTGTCTGTCTGTCTGTCTGTCTGTCTGTCTGTCTGGTCTGTCCGTCCGTCCGTCCGTCCGTCCGTCCGTCCGTCCGTCACACTTTTTGGGACACAATAACTCTCTTCCTAATTGAGCTAGAATGTTCAAACTTGGTGTATGTGTTTAATAGGGTAAGCAGAGATAAGCAATTTGATTGGTTGATGCTTTGGGACACGATAACTTTAGTTCTAATTAAGTGAGAGTGATGAAACTTGGTGTATAGTTTTATTACTGCGATACCTTGACTAAGTTCGATAATGAGCATTTTCTGCTCAGGGTAAGCAGAGCGATAAGCAATTTGATTGGTCAAGACTTTGGAAAATAACTCTCCTTCTTATTGAGTTAAAATGTTCAAACTTGGTGTATATACTTATTAGGTCAATGCCTTGATGGAGTTAGAAGATGAGTATTTTCTGCTTGGGGTAGGCAGAGATAAGCAATTTGATTGGTTGATACTTTGGGACAAGATAACTGAAGTTCTAATTAAGTGAAGGTGATGAAACTTGATGTATAGTTTCATTACATCAATACCTCGACTAAGTTCGATAATGAACATTTTTGCCTAGGGTAAGTAGAGCGATAAGCAATTTGATTGGGCGAGACTTTAGAACACAATGACTCCCTTCTTACTGAGCTAAAATGTTCAAACTTGGTGTAGGCGTTCATTAGGTGAATGCCTTGATGGAGTTCGATGATGAACATTTTCTGCTTACAGTGAGCAGAGATAAGCAATCTGATTGGCTGATGCTTTGGGGCACAATAACTCTGGTTATAATGAAGTGATCGAGAGCGATGAAACTCAGAATATGGGTTCATTATATCATTACCCTAAGAATTTCCTGCTTAGGCTAAGAATTGATAAACAATTTGATTGGTCAAGATTGGTCAACAACTCTGAGTTAACCACGTTTCCATGATTTATTTATTTACTTTTCCAGCTCCACAATGCAGACCAATTAGCTAAATTTTGCCTCCATTTTATAGCCTCGAACTATCTGGTTTTCAAAGTCCGGGAAGAATTTTCACAATTAAAAGGTGACAATCTAGACTACGTTACAACTAACCAATGGCCACCATTGTCTTATTTGGCGGAAGTAGAAGAATACGAACTGAAGATGAGGAAAAGGGGAGAGATGTGTAGCATCATGTGAGAATCATGAACAATTAAGATAGACTTGTGTCAAGAAATTTCTGTGATCACGAACGTAATGCTCAAGTACACATGATATGTCATTTGTGATGTCGCTATTTACAGCTAATTTTTGCTATCTTCTGATTGATTGTTTTGTGAAGCTGATCACATCTTTTAGTGATATAACTATGCCCCTCTCTCAAGCAATGGCGGATTCAGTAATTTGTGGGGGGGGGGGGTCAACGCAATATGCTTGAGAGCCAGTGTAAAAGGCTGAAATACCCCAAATTTATTTACAATGCGTTACCCAGGTTACTTAAAAAATGAAAAATAGTTTATAGATTGGATACCGACAGAAGCAATGCACGAACATTTATTAACAACATGGTGCCCCACATAACAGAGCTATAATTGTATCCATGTGGGATACGAGAACCTAAACATGTCAAATTTAAATATAACCTTGTGTTTTAGAAATATATAAGACAACTTTTGTTTATTTGGATTTAAAACTGAATTGACAGATCATAGCTTGTTATACTCCAGTGCAGTGTTGTCTGCAAACAATCTGGCCAAATTAAGGAAAGTATCTTTAAAGATATGTTACACAGATTTTAATCTCGATCAAATAGTATTTTACCATCTATTATATGTATAATTGTGGCTTATTATGCGTATAAACTATTATATATGCTTTGCATTTTCATCCATTTTTTATGTTTATATATGTGTTTGCCATTTTGATTATGCATATACACCCATTTGTATTAATATTTTCTATTTAAAGTATTTATGGAGAGGGGTTTTACATAGGTTAAGCATGTCCCCAATTCCATTCAGACAACCTGAATAAAAAATATTGTTTATAAATGAAAAAGGTGAATTAAAACTGCAAAGGGCCCATTATTTCTAAGTCATTATAAAAGTGTAATAGTAAACCTCTTTGATCTTTCGGGTATGTTGTATGTCCGGAATAACTTGTAGTGTGATAGTCGAGGGCGGTTTTTGGATATACGGGGGAATTTGGGTTTATTCTTCTGAACGTTCGTCTTTAAACCTGTAATGGGTTATTATTCCAGGGTAAGTTATTTTCCTAAGAAAACAAGATATAAGGTTTTTCTTTCGGGAATTCTGGGAACATAGGCGGTTTATAAGCAAGATACAGCACGAGAATAAGGTTATGCTTTGGACAGAAAACTGAAGAAAAAGCCCGAGAAAAAGAAAAACCGACAGACGGACAGACAGACGAACTCATTCTAATCGCCCCCTTCAGAGATAGCCACGTAAAGAGTGGAGAAACGAACACACAGCAATAATTGACAACAGAATATCCCAATAGATAACTACAATGTTGCACAAATTTGATAAGGGTCCCTACCTCTACAGGGTTTCGAGAAAGCGGGGTAACTTTAAACGGAAGGTCGCGGAACGATACATATAGGATTCATCCTGTCATTACCCTGTTGTCCAAGACCACAGCCTATATATATGCACATGGTTTTCGGAAAAGGGGTGAACTCTTGGATGGCTGGTCGTGGAATGCTGAAGATCGATATGTTTGTCCTAGCTCTCGTGACCTCAATGCTTCGCACCAAATTCGAAAATCTGTTAAAAATTGTAACAGTATCGCATTCACAAGTCTTCGTCAAAGTCTGGCCAAAATGTTAAATGTTCAGCATTAGTATAATTTTTCGGGTTAACACCCCCCCCCCACCACACACACACACACACACCACACACACACTCTCTCACTCCTTCATTGTGTGGATTCTCATAGAATGTAGAAATGGCTTTGGTATCAACATTTCTTCAGTGTACTGATAGTCAACTGTATTGTTAGTTTGAGTGCTCTAAACTCTAGCATTATAAAACTGAAACCGTTACTTTAAAGATAGATTCACACAAATGTATTTATCGGGTAGTAATATCCAATGAAATAATGACAATACATTAAAAGTAGAGAGACCTAATCTTACTAGAAATATACGAGATTCCTTGAAAAAAACACAAGTCACGAATGCTGTAAGAAGAATTACCTATGTGTTGATCTGATGGCTAAGGATTTAACGTCGGAAAGAGAAGTTGGCTGAAGGTAATCCAGTAATTTGCTTAGGTTTTGATATGGTAAATAGACAGCGACTAACGAAAAATATAAGATAAAGCTGGATTCTCCTCCAATCGAATCCCGTGAAAAACAGCGCTGATAAAAAAGATTTTCGTGGCAGTGGGTTGATATTATATTTTTTTCGATTACAAATTTTGAACAGTACTTGTGTAACACTATAGGGTATTTTTTATTTCGAAGAGAGGTGTTCTTGCTTAATATATAAATTCTTTGCCACGTTTAAGCCGTTAGGTCTAAGTAAGAAAGGATATTAAACTAAGGATAACAACATAAACAGTGTTCCAGAGCCATTTAATCGATGATTGAAATAATTGATATCCCAACGTGAAGTCGAAGAAACGTCTAGACGACAGTCACATCAGACACCATAGTGTCACAGACCTCTCTTTGGTTTGGTTCCGCGACACAGAATAGTGTCGCGAAATAGGATCAGGGGCTGATATTATTTCTGTTAAAGATGAATAACCCCCACCCACTGCCACCACCACCACACACACTCCCCTATGGGTATCGATGCTGCTCGGATTATTTAGCGCACTCAAGTTGTCACGAAATATATCGCTAAAAAAAAATCAACCTCGGCTCCAGTTTTCGGATAATCGATGACTGTCTGAGCCATTGGTCAAGCTAAAAAAAATCCTTCGACTGACAGTGTCTGGTTATTGGTTACAATCTGTACTTGGCTTCTAAACGAGTAATTTTTGCGGGTGTTCCCCCCCCCCTTCCCCATAAACTTCAAATATTTGTGATTTTATGCCAAAACACCCAAATATCTGGTGTGTGATTTAACTGTCTCGTACAAGCATATAAATTGACCTCGCACAGAATCACAGCTCATGAATTGTGCCGGGACGCATCGAGTGATAACTTTAATACTTAAACTGAATTCGGGAGTTATGATTTTTTTTTTCAGTTCATACTTCAACTATCAGTTGATTTCCTTGGATGCGCTCGTTATTGGTACTGGGCCCTGTTTCTCGATATCATAAAGTTACATTATGGGAGATAAGATAAAGAGATGGCAGTTCTCACTATAATAGTTAAAAACTAGATAGTGTAAAGGTAATTTGCTGAAAATTTCAGTCAAATTGATCCACTATTAGCCGAGAAAATGCGTTTGAAATATTCACATAGCCTCGGTCATCATTACTCAGATCATTAATATAAACAGCATAGTCTCGATTATCCACTTGATTGATTTAATTATCAACGGCCATTAAGCGGCATATAGGATTTCAATCCGCCAACATCGAAGGCTAGCCTTGACATCAAGAGTTTATTATGGTCTGGATATGTTAATTAATGTCTAATTGATTATTTAGATAACATTTCAGGCCTAAAGAAAGATCTGTAATAAACAGATTTTGCTCTTGCATAATTTAACTAAAGATAAAATTATCAAAATTTTAATAGATACTTCAATTTTGATTGGCTTTCTCAGTGTAATATTATCCAATCAAATTACTAAAATTTGGATTTTATCTTAATTAAAATTTCTTGAAACAGATCCCTGGTGTATAAAAAGAAAAAAAACTTGGTGTATGGAAGGCAATCTTTGACATAATTCACCTGTGAATATTTCCAATCAATTGGCAAATTCAACGCGTATGTGAACGGTAATTGGCAAATTCGAAAGCGATATTTGGGGCCAAAATCAATTTTCCCGTGGTAGTTTAATATCCACGTGTCGTGAAAATCTGTAATCTGATAGTAATGTACAGAGTCTGTGCTGTTTTTATAAGGGTTACGTAAGTAAAGTACGTGTGCGTGTAGTGTTTCGGGTACACAAATTGATCAGCCTTATTTTTGGTGTCAAATAACAATAAGATCCAACTGTTTTTATCCGTGGGTTACTGGAAATATAGATAATGCGTTGCAGAGTATGGCTAAACAATTCAGGTATTGTTCAACTGTACATTCATTCAAGACTATTCGAATTTCCGGGGAAAGGGGTAAGTCGTTTGCAGAGTCGAGTGGCGTGGTTTGGATCCTAAGCTTCTGGGGGCCGAGAAGTGGGTTCGCCCGGGGTTTACGCTGAGCCCATGATTTCATCACACTCTTAAAGAACCCTGGATCGTGTTGAGTAGGCGTTAATCATAAGGCACATTGAGTGTGACAATCTATATTACCAACAGTAATCATCCTACCTCAATCTTGATACTGTCCATATGCAGTTACCTTTGTACTCAGCTATATTTACATGTCATACATATCATATACAATTACATGGGAGTGTTGAGATATTAACGTATACAAGACAACTTTCAAAAATCAATTTTTTGTTATACGTTTGGATCCGAAAGCCTAAAGGTGGGATATTATTTGTTTATTTTTGTTCCTCTATATTTGACATGCACAAGACCGCTTTAACTGGGGTTAAAACAGCAGTTGCCAGGCAAGATACGCCGACATATTGCTACAGATGAATAGCGAACAAGCGAAAAGCAAAAGCCATTTGTTCGTACATTTATGTGCCATAATCCAGAAAGTTATGGTCTGAAATGCTTAGATCTTGGGATGTAGGGATATATTTCAAGTGTCCACAACCTTGGTATTACATTTTGTCCAGCAGGTTCAGTTACATTTTTACGATCATCGATGTGTAACGGTGATATATGTAAATGGTTTTTAAGATTAAATACAATTGTGACTTCAAACGGGTCCACAAGCTAAAAATGTGATGTTTCGAACAATCAGGAACCATAATCCAGGACGTTACGTTCAGATAAGCACGGGTATCGGCAGGAACCAAGATTTTTGTGATATAAACATAAATTTTAAGTTTTATCAAAATCGGATAAAAATTGTGGCCTTTGGATTGTCCACAACCATGATATACCACATTTTTACACTATTTTATACGTGCAGCGACAATTTTGTCTTGCAGTCTGGGTCCGATTTTCTCGAAATGCGAACTCAACCATCATCAGGGTGTCACGGTGATATTTTCCCCCTTTTTTTTAAAATCACATAAAAATTGTAACCTCTAAAGGGACCACTAGCTTAAAACGCGAATATCGAAAAGAATGGGATCTTTGGGTTATAAACAAATGTTGCAAGTTTCATCAAAATCGGATTAAAATTGTGACCTCTAGAGGGTCCACAACCTTGATATACCATAATGTTAACACTATTTGTGTATAGGAATATTACTTGTTATTGGGCGGATATTGTGTTAGCGTACAAAACTCGTGTTACATCCGAGAGTTTTGATAGTTTGTCTGACCAAATGTGATACATGCCAGAAGCCTTATTAATCCTTGCCATGTGGATCAATCGCACAAAGTCTTTCTTCCATCTGTCACCCAGTGTTTAGAACAAATACTAACGCTTTCATTTCAGAAAACATATTTTTAAATCTATGCCAAGTACATTCTAAAGGTGAAAACAATGTCTGAGCACGAGATCTTTCTACAAGAGTACAGAGATAAAATGGAAAGTAACCTTAACAGGTTGAGGGAAGCGGCAAATGGTGACGATGATACTGCAAGGGGTTCGGCGTTAATTTCGATTATAAACGATACTTTTAATTGTTACCTTGCCAGATTTATGTCGACAGCCTTTCAAGAGGTGATAGAGCAACACCGACGAGATGTTTTGGACACAATTTGTAAAAATAAAGAGATACTGATAAGCTTATGTGATCTTCACCTGAATCCACATTCGGAGATGTTGTCGATGACTCCAGATTTAGAGATATTGTCCTTACAGCTGATGGTGGAACTTACCGATAAGTCGAATGATTTATGTGATGCTGTTTGTCAAATGCCAGAATACCTTGCTTTTTTAAAGAGAGTTTTAGATAGCAATGATACTGTTGATGATGATAATGATAATTCTCGTGGTGGTGGCAATGATGATAGTGATGGTGATGAGATACCAGATGTACGTATAGGCTTTATGGATTTCATAAATAAAAGTAGATTAGTATTAGTGTATGTGCAGGTCTGCAGAAGGGCCACACCACAAATAACAGTTAACGAGAAACATAGGCAAGATATAAACAAATTTAGACCGGACAGCGGCGCAAAGGAATGGTCTTATTTCGAATTCCAACTGTTAATGATTCTGTAAGGTGCATGCCAATATGTACACGGGGCGACTAGACACCATTCCTTGCCCTCGGCCATGTACAACTAAACATTGAAGCCTCAGTGAATATCCGGGAGAATGTTCTTGGTCAACTCCAGGATCGACCTCGGGACCTTGTGGTTAGTGACCTACTGGGTTTAATCACTGAGTAGTATATGGCTGTACTACGAATTATTATATGCGTTATTTAAATATTTTTGTTATCGCAGGGCAAGAAAAAGCGGTTATACTTCGTTATTACAATTGTCCATAACCTTTCAAAGAATGAAAACAACCTGTCTGTGTTAGGTAATGGCGAATTACAACTATCTCTGAGAAAATACATATATGATGATGATACAGCTATAGTTGCTCTTCTTGGTTTTGCTGCAATTATGTCCGAGGATGAAAACACGACCATTGAGGACCGTGGTTCAATTATTAAAACTTTAATGGTTGAACTGGAAAGCAGCCTAGATAGCGATGTACACATATCAATAGGTGGTTGGGAAAGTTTCGACTTGGAAAGAGGTAATTAATAATATATTCAGTTATACATAAAATATACTGAGAATTTCACAAATTTTGACCGGACATCGGCGCAACGGGGTGATCTTATTTCGAATTCCAGGCCCGGATCCAGGATTTTGTCGAGGGAGGGGCCATACATTGGAGCAAAGGTTTCGTGTAGTCCCCAGCGGAGATAATGCGATCTATTAAAGAGCAGATATGTGAACTACAACAGTAACAAAGCAAACGAAAACGAAATCAACTATGTCACACTGGGGCTGACGCGGGGGGGGGGGCACGGCCCCCTGGGCTCCCCCTGGATCGGCGCCTGAATTCCCCCTGTCAACGATTCTTTAACGTGCACGCTAACGTGTACATATGACGACTAGACATTGTTTATTGCCATAATAGATCTTTATACTAGAAATAGGTCATGTACTATATACATATCGCTTTTACCGTGTATTGTTCTTTCTTATCGTGCAGGAATTCTCAATCTAGCCAGATGTGACGACAATAAAATGATGTTAGTGGAACAAAACTGTTTGCCTAACATGTTGAAGATGGCAAAGTCCCAGAATTCAATTGAACGGATGAGTATGTTTTAATCTTCATTTGTTTTGATTTTTGGGTGGGGGGGATTTTTCTTTGATATGTTTTGCATACTGAAAGCACAAACATATTTATTTCTCGTATTAAAAGGAAATCTCGCTTATATTTCAATAAATTAGCATCCGCTATTGTAGTCTTGCCTCTTTGATCAGAAACTTTTCATGCGTTTTCAAAGAAATCATTCAGCGTCCAATGTTTTTGCCATAGTAACAAAAGTAAAGTAACAAAATCGATATAAATCAACATTGATGTTGTTATCTCAGGGTGAAAATGTGTTTTCTAGTAGGTAGTCATTATTTAAGACCCAATGAAAGTGTTCCAACTTAAATGGCACACGAATCGCGTCCCAGAGTGCGTAAGTGTGTCGTCTTTAATGAAGTAACCCGTTGAACGAAGCTAAACATACCTCAACATATCCATACCCTTCGCGTTCTTCACCGGGCCTAGCTGATTAGAAATTACAGTATAAAGTGAAACGATTGAGTGTAGATCATTTTATATACATTCATATTACAGTATATGCGTTGCGACACATTTGTGTCCATTTTTAGGTGCCAAAGAATAGCTATTTTACTTTAAATGACCTTGCCATCGTGACAACTTGGACTTCTTTAAGGAGTTTACGAGACTAAAAAATTGTTGCTATACTTTGCATTCCGCCACAAATTTAGAAAGAATTGGATTAACGACCGCATTTAAAGTTTTTGATTTAGGCCTCTATCCTACAAATCCAATGATTAATTTAGAATGAACAATATGAAACATGATTGGTAAGGTTTTTGTTTGCATAGGCGTGGGCTACGGACTCGAAATGTCCGAAAGACGAAGTAGCGGAGCTTACCTTCTATGGACCCCACCCCCCTCAAAAGTAATTTTTGGAATATTTGACGGATGCAAACACGTTTTCCTGCTATTCCAGCCAGTGAACAAAGCAACTTCAAAGTGGTCTAATGTAGCCTACTTAATAGTAGGCCTAAGTGCAGGGGGACTGCACCACACACAATTCTACACAAAAACAAATATACAGACAAGACATCACACTAAGAGACCACAAACAAAAACAAATCAAAAAGAGTGAATGGATCCGGGGGCTAGCCGTAAGCGTCCACTGCGCTGTACAGTCCCGGGCCTGTGGTGACACAGACTTCACTCATTTTTGAAAACATGTTGGGAGTAAAACCCAAGGAAATAATTATATAATGTCAGTAAGAGACTATGAGTCATGATCTGTCATATGTTGCAAGAATTACGAATGCAAGCATATTGTTGTATAAATTCCGATATAGGGCGAGTGACCACACCGTTAAATGTATCAAAGAAGTAGGCCTAGTTCCAAAAAACAAGATGCACTAAATCAATAAAGTAGAGGATTGGAGTATATTGAATGCATTAGGACACACATTACAACCGTCACAGAAACAAAAACAAAACTGAATACATGGAAGCAAAGGAATGTAGACCGTCTAGGGAGACCGTCCTCTGCTAACTGAATGGCGTGACGTGAATCTGTCGTTATAGCTATTATGACGTCGTCGCTTAGAAGGTGCAATTTCCCGATAAAAAATGGGCGATAATCCAGATGAAATAACGTTAAAAACTAAAAACTATAAGTTTTTGAAAGCATGTAATTGTACAAACCATAACATAAATATCATATAATACCCCACGTAAGAAACGCAAAACAGGAATGCTGAAGAAATCGTAGATAGTGTATTCACAAAGGCATAATAATAAGGGCGATAATCCAAACAGGACTAGACATTTATAGAAGATAAAATTTATATTGAATCATTATCCAATATGTAGTCAGTAATATATTTATAAGAAATGTCAAACCTATTATGTTGAAGAAATGGAAGTTTAGAAATTTCTTTAAAAATGTGTAATTCTGATCCGCCTTTGGCCGTGCACTTAAAATTAAGAGTTTTTATTCGTGAAAGAAACAGTTCCTTCTTGTTGCATATTTTCAAAAATCGTAATGCCTGTGAATAGAAAACATTATATAGTGTAGTATCTGGTATGTTACTGTAAGCTGACGGGTATTTTACTACTTCAAAACCAAATTTGTCCGTTTTATCGAATATACCTACATTAAATTTATCGTTAATTATATTGATGTCCAGGTCAAGAACAGATGCATTTATAGTGCCCGATTTTTCTTTATTTAATATAAGTTCAGGAGGATATATTTCATCTTTATATTTATTGAAATTACCATTATCATTGATTGGTGTTACGTCATCAATGTAACGAAAGGTATAGTTTAGACTTTTAGAGTCCTTGTAACCTTGTAATCTGTTTTTCTTTTATGGTCTTGAAAGTCGAATTCGTATTTGTATAAATGTGCATTTGTCATAAATGGGGCGGGGTCAGTTCCCATTGGTAAACCAGTAGTTTGTTGTATTATCTGATCCCCAACCTCAAATATGGCGTTGTCAATGAGAAAATGTATGATATTTTGAAATTTTTCTTTATCGAAAACTACAGTGTTGGCATTGCGCCGTTTTATAATCCATCTTGCATCTTGTGAGTAGATGGCCATCAGGTTTCTGCCCTTAAGGTGGCGGACTCAAATTCCAATCAATCGTTTACAGTCCACGAAGACGGGACCTTTGGGAGAAGATTTTTAAAATTTAACTTTCGTAAACGCATTTTCCTGCTATTCCAGTCTTACCCTCCCGGAGCAAATTAGGAATTAACCACCGCAAATGCGTTTTCTGCTATTCCAGTCCGTAAAATTAGTGTTTTATTAGATTTCGTACACATTATTTTGCCAAATAGATGAAATATTTTTTTTTTCTCACTTTACCCGTCTGCCCGGAAATTCAGCTTGCCCGAAAGTTAGGGGGGGGGGGGCAGCTACCCTGTCCCTTACCAGGCTTTGACATGTGGAAAGTGTGCCTCAAATTGCAGATTCGTGTTTAAAATAACTGTGATTGTATTCCATTTGTCAGTTGCCTTGAGATGTTTATGGACGCTTGTTTTTGACGATGACATCAAAAAGAAAGTAGTTGATGAGCCCGGTATGGTTCATTTTCTTGATGGAAAACGGCGATCACCAAAAGAAGAAAATAAAGACGATGCAAAGCTTTGCCACAATATCCTATGGTCTCTACGAGATACTCTTATAGAATCTGGTGATTATGAAGCAATTGGTGAGTACCTAGAAGATATCCCAACTTTGTTTAATGCATGCTATTGCCATTGCAAACTAAACCCCATCCCGTGGTGTTATCAAATCCTCATCGGGAGCTCACCAAGGTATATCTGTCGTTAGTCAATCTCAGTAATGCTCGAATGCTGGAACTATCTTGAAGATAACAAAGGTAAATTCATTAGTTCACTCGTCTTTTGTCGAAGGTTTGATCAATTTAACGTGGATAATATTCTCGATCATTCAGACAATTAGAACGCGTCTGGTGTTGTCATTGATTATACTCCTGCCGATAACATTCTGAAAACCAATGTGAGCATCCCCTGTATTTATAAGATCACTAGTAACCTCTAGTAATACCTGCTGTTGTTTTGATATGTGTATTATGAATTTCTGCCATTACCATCCAAAATTATTACTGCAGGAAAAGAAATGGCTGTGGTTGCAGTGGACGATGGTAGCAAAGAAGGTGATTTCCAAAATCTAACCCAGGCCGAACAACCTGTTGGCCACATAATGATGAGTTATACTTTAGATAAACAGAATTCGGTGATACAAATAAGAGATCAACTCAGGGCTAACAATTTTAGGGTGTGGATGGATAATGAAGAATCACCTCTTGAGGCGATGATCGGAGCAGTTGATAAAGCTGGGATTGTAATCATAGGTGTGTCTCGAAAATACAAAAACAATGAAAAATGCAGAGCTGGTAAGTACGTCTAACTCACTTTACAGAGTGGTATTCGTGATAAAAACGGTTAACCGCAAAGTTATTAAAAACTAATGGTAAATGGAAAGATTTTAGCGTCGAGCTTACTGTCGTCCATCATTGGTATCCCTAGTGTTCCCATTTTGTTCTACTCCACTATACCCTGTGTTCATCCGTCGGGTTTCCACGATTTCAAATATCTGTCTTGGCCTTCATAGCTTGATAGCTCTACGAACCAATAAAAAAAACAGTTTAAAACCAATCGTTTCGCCTTCCTTTGTATAAGGGTATTTGACCATATCCATGTTCATTTACTGAATGATTTATGTTAATAATGTATATATTTCTAATTCATTTATATCTTTAGTGTGTTTCGCTGATTTCAGATATGTGTACAACTATATGTTTGACTTTTGTTTTTATTATTACTATGCGTTCTTTGTCGGAAACGTTTCATTCTGATATGCTTATTGTTATTTAACTTATACATGTATCATCTTTGAGTGGCATTTAGCGATTGAGCACATTAAAAAACACAACACAATTTATATGGAAAACAATCACTGGTTTATACACATATAACACGACGTTAAAATGTACATCCTTAGGTCAAAGAGTTTCACCAATTTGTATCATTAATTACTTAATTAGCCTCATGTTTTCCCTCGCACGTTGTTATTTGTTAATCCTTGTTAATTACTCTACTAATTGGTTTTAAGTCTTGTTTCCAATTGAACCAGACATTATGTATTGTAACAACATAGGTCTTATGGCTTCTTCTCATATCACTGTAATTATCACCTTTTAGTGCGATATCACCTCGGTGGGAGCGGACGATAAATAAAGCTATTTCACACATTACTAATTCAGCCAGTCTGCGATATCACTTATGTGGAAGCGGACGTAAAACCACCAGCTTAAGTAAGTATTAATTCAATTCACTCACTTTTCAGTTGTTAATTAGCGTTCGCCCTGTTAACATCTGCTGCTCCAGTGTTCCAGTCTTACAGTTTCCCAGTCATCCAGTCTTCAAGTCACCATGGGCCCAATAGTTAAGACATACGTAGTTCCAGAAGAAGAGACGAACCGAGTGTCCTACCACGTTGCGGTAAACAGCACGGATAGATTAACCGACAGGGTAATCCTGAAGTGTCTGATCGACCTTCTGGGCAAGTGGCAGGACATTCTAACCATTTACTTAAAATACGACGAGTGGCACGTACATGTTCGAACAAAAGAAATTAAGAAGAAAATTCTCGTGACAGAGAGCCACACCCACATGGGAATTACCTACCGTTTTCACAAACATTTTGCCAAAGTCGTCACCCTAACAGTTTATGATTTCCCAGTATAATACTCTGACAGTTACTTCGTCGAAATCATGTCTGACATCGGCAATGTAAGATCTTTTAAAGACCGCCGGCTGCCAACAACCAACGTCCACAAGAGAATAGGAGAAGTCGAAGTACAGATCCCCAATAAGAAACTAAAAGGTATAACCCAATTGATAATCCTAAAAGCGCATTTCGAAGACGCGAAAGTTAGAATTGTAACGCCGGGCCAACCTTCTCCATGCTTCAGATGCGAGAAGTTTGGTCACTCCCCTTAAGGCACCAGAAAAAGCACAAGAAAAGAAGACAGTCCCTACAGTAGACCCAGTAACATCAGTACAAACAGCAGTGAAATCAGTAATAGACAGTAAACCATATTCCTGAAGCAATGGCCCGAAAAATCCCTCTCTGGCCATTGCTGGAATAGCGTCTGTTTCTTGAACTTATGCGGGAGTGTGTCTATTCTTTCCGTTCAATGAAAGCTATCACTTAAGTACAGCAACATGACAGCCCTTTGCTTAATCTTGGTCTCCCCTAAAACCTTAGACAGTGATTTAAGGCATTAAAAACGGTGAAAGTATGTTCGTTTCCAAACAATATTGTTTACATTTCATTCGACTTGATAGCCTCGTTTGTCACGCAATTAGTTTTACTGCAGTATTCTGCTATGTACGGGTTAATTAGGCATAATAAAATCGTGAGCCATGACGTAACGTTATGTAAACATATTTATTTGGTCCAATATTGGCACTCGTTTTAAATGTAAAACTTTTGTAGGGCAGCTAGTGATTGGTTGGTAGTCGGACTACTGACTAATCAAAATTTAAAACAACAATATCCACTCATAATAGCAGTGTGTAGTGGGATTACCTCTAATCAAACGAAACGCTGCGAGGAGTATGACAGTAAACCAACAGTCCCAAAAAGCAAGCCAGTCCAAGCCAGTAAGTCAGTCTCCTCCATGCCAGGCACCAGCATTTAAAAGAAAGAAGAGAAGGGGAAGCCAGATCAACTTCTTCAACACCAGGAATTATCGAAATTGAAAGCGAAATATTTATGTATCCCGAACCCCCAAATGCCAGGCGTAGAGGAAGAGAAGATAGGTGCCCATCAACACCAGGAATCTGCGAGATCGTAGGAATATAGAAGAAGAAGCAAAAAAAGAGAACAATATTAATATATATATATATATATAACACGTGATTGTCTGCGATATCACTTCAGTGGAAGCGGACGTAAAATACAACTACTTCACACGCATTACTAATTTATTATTTGTACTTGATAACGACAAGAGAATACTTGTTGAAACGTCGTGTTATATGTGTATAAACCAGTGATTGTTTTCAATATAAATTGTGTTGTGTTTTTTTTCTTATACATGCACTTGGCAATTTGATTCACAAATTGACGTCAAACTCAAGAAACGAACGAATGAATTCACAATAACTTGTTTACAAAATCACGTGGGCGTAAAGCTCTGGGATCGAAGGAACCATTCTCAATAAAACTCTTGATCCTACATATATATAAACGTCCAATCTTCATTAATATAATACTATATAATTTATTGTCAATAAATAGGCATGTAGAATAATTTGGACGGATTGGTAATGATTTGGAGAAAACTAGACACTTTACAGATAAGGTTTAGAGATTTGACTTGTCTTGTAAATTGTATTTTTATAGAATCAGTGGTCTGGGTTATAGATATCGCTACTTCCGTGAAAATATGAGAACGAAATAATAAAAAAAAAATGATTTATCTTAATATGATTTAAGTAAAACACAATGTTTTCATGAATATGAACTGTTTCTTCCAGTGGTCGAATATGCCATACAGAAGAAAAGAAGGGTTATACCCGTACTAATGGAGTCCAGTTACAAACCAGACGGATGGTTGGGAATTATTTGTGGAGATTCATGGCATGATTTCAGTGATGACCAGTTAGCTAATTCGAACATGGAGGGGATTCTAAAAGCAGTGAAAAATATCAATGACCAGAAATAGTCTACTAATATGGCCACGAAAAGTTTTTAATTGATGTAATTTTGGGGTGGGACGATTTACCCAATATTACCCAATACTACCCAATACCACCCTAGTACCACCTCAATGTCACCACATACTACCCAATACTACAACATAATACTGCAAAATGTGCATATCAATTGATTTTTTTCAAAAATAATTAGTTATGCCGTGGGAATTGTACTTCAAATGTGATTACCGATGTCTGGCTGTCCCATTTGCCTCCCTATATCACCTAAAACAAGCAAAAACTGACCCAATAATATCAAACACTTATCACATACTACCCACTATCATCAAATAACAACCTTATATTGTCAAATAGCAAAACATTATAAAACATTAATTTAATTACTGCGACGAATATTCGATAATTCGCAGAGAATGGAAATGAATATGCAGTTATCTCCGTTTACAACCGATAAATAGATTTAAGATTGCTATGCAGATTATTCATCTTCTTTTGTGTTGCAGATGATTTCCAAGTCGACGAAATTAAAATAAGAAAAACAAGTATTTTGTTGTGTATATTTTAATCATGTGTGTAATTAACTAATGAATTATATAAAATGGCTAGCAGTCTATAAATAACTATTTCAACCCCTGGGTAACGTCAGGCGGTGGCAATAACAGACAGTTATCACAGATGTCCCCGCTTCAGTTATTGTTTTCATTCCATTATCAAGGGGCCACATTATGCAATATTACATTAATATAAGGCATAATTTAATAAATATATATACATACATTTGAACATGGAAAAAATATTAACATAAGGCATCATTTAATCAATTATTTAATCAATATGGTTCATTATGATTCTATTGATGTCAAGCACCGCACCGAAATGATTTTGATTTATTTTGGTTTTATTGGTACCAATAATCACGCATGATACCAGCATGATTTTGATTTACTAATAAACAAACATGAATCCAATTCATTAGGAGTTTATTGGTATTAATAAACAAGCATGATGTCAACATAGATATAATTTGTAATGATTTTATTGGTACCAATAAACACGCACGATGCCAATAGGTTTCCGATTTATTGTTCTTTTATTGATGCCGATGAACAAGCACCGACTACAATATTTGATTTATTTGTTTTATTAGTGCCAGTGAACGAATAGGATAGTAACATGACATTTTGCTTTAATGAGATTAAAAAACATGATAACGTTTACTTCAATACAAATGTATATTATTTTAAAATTCACTTTTATTTATCATGCTAACGATCATACCAGCCATACAAAAGTGGTTTAGCCACACTTTATTTATCATGCTAACGATCATACACTAGTCACATAAATGTGGTTTAGCCACCATATTCTTTTTTGAAAAAAATAATTAAAAGCTGAATTATTTTATATGGCTTTCACAATTTTAAAATTCACTTTCATTTATCATACTAACGTGAATCAGTTAATAAATGTTGTTAAATTTTAATATACAAGCAGGGGCCACCATTGTCCTTTTGTTGTAAGGAATGGAATCATTTTAAACGACTTTTACAATTACAAATGTATATAATTTTTATCACAAAATAGCGAAAATTAAAAATGGCTTCCCATAAATGTATGAAGAGTTATAGATATTGTTTTATTTCATTTAAGTTAGTGAATGGAAGCTGAATATTATCATGACCGACCACCGGACATCTTTAACACAACTCAATAGCAGACGGTGTCGTGTGTTCTACAGAGGAAACATACGCAAACTCTCGCTTGTCACCGAATACAATGCTATGACAAAATGTTCATGATAGTAATGTGTCCCATTGAATGTATTATAAAACATAGATGGGATTTGTCATGCCTCTTATTAAACCCCTCTGAAGCAAGGTAAGAGCACGTTTTTAAAACAAAAACTGTCCAAGGTTTAGAAGTAAACAAAACTTTTCCCTTATGCAATATATATGTGTACAATCTCGCTATTTTTATTTTTTAGTTTTCGTAAATGTAAACGAGACAGGGAGAAGCGGGGTTTAACTTCCACCCGACACAGATATCATTAGGGACTAACATATAGTTCAGTCTTATTTCAATAATTCGCCTAGCAGAGGGAGGAAATGAGATGGAATTAACTTCCTTTTTCTGCCCCAGTCGAGTTAATGAAGACGAACATGCGCCATGCATTGAGTTTTCCCCGGGTAACGGCATTTCCGACCTATCATCATCGATAATCACCTATCAGGGGTTCCTTTTCGTACAAATGTCTTGTTTTTTCGTCCGATCGGAACGAAAGGTGCTATCGAAGTGCTGTTTTCTGGGGGTTGTAGCTTATTACAACACTAACGAAAACTCAGAGAAATAGTTAAAATTGTACTTTTAATAAACGAGTGTCCAAAACTGGCTAACGGTCACAATGACGAGATAGGTATCACTAGGGCGAGCCGGTCACCAGACTAAAGTTACAGTAAATAGTACGATTCGATGTGTTACATAATTCCAATACGCCGGCTTTTCGGGTAGAAATCATGGAATAAGCCTTATTTATAGGTTTTTATGTTTGATTACAAAAAACCTATGTTGACATTTTTTGTCTGAGTAGTTTTCATAGTATTGGAGACCTTTATTTGAGGGTAGCCATTTTGCGATAATATTCCAACTTATTTTTTTATTATTTTCACCCTATTTATAATGTTATCGACATATCAACTGTGATTTGTATTAATATTGGCAGGGTTCATGAGTACATTTCAGATTGTTTTCCATCATTTCATAATGACAATTCCAAGATGACGACCATTTTTGGCGGGGAAAATCGGCCAATGTGCTGATTTCGATTAAAAAGTGGTATTTGATGTCAATATATATGTTTTCGGGGTCACAGATTCCATTCTTGACATTTAAGAAGTCGTCGTTGGTGTCAATATAAATGTTTTAAAGGGCACAGATTCCATTTCTGTCAGTCACAACTGTGTAAAATGATTATAAGGAACGATGTGCGGATATTGATTAAGTAGTCGTCGATAGTACCAGGATGTATTTTTTCGGGGTGCAGATTCCATTTCTGACATTTACAAGTGTGTAAAATGATCACATGTTCACATATATGGCTTTTTTTCACAGATGCAGATTCGATTTCTGCCATTTACAACAGTGTGAAATTATGGTATGATCACACATTCAGCATATTTTTGTTTGTGGCAGGACTTTTTCTAAACATATTACTGAAAAAGGTTTCTGAATCTAATTCTCCTATGTATAAGAGTGTAGCATGTCCCTGCAAGCCCTGCCGTGTTGAACCATCAAGTATATTTCCAACAATGAAAATACCTCATCCGAGTTGACCACTGAGCTTGTAGTAATTGAATTCCAGTCTGATTTAAGCCTAGGTGGCGCCATGGAGACTTTCAGTTTATGTCTAACGATATTTAAAAATGTGAGACTTACAACTTTTTGGAATGGTAATTATATAAATGAAAAAAGTTGAACAGAAATGCACGATATTTAATATAAGGTGGTATACAAAGAAATAAAAACAAGAATTGCAAATGGAATAGTAACACTTGCTATAAGAAACCTTTATGGCTTAGATTATATTATCAACTGACACCAAACTGCGCGTGGAAGGGGTCGTTCAGAGGAATGCTGTTGCATTGGAGAAACAGACTGTATCAGCACTTAAACTATGCCGTGATCCGTCATTTATGACATCTCTGCCATCTCCACTGAAAGAACTGGTGGCATTGCTGCCAAAGTAGCCAGCCACGTCGTGGTATAAGTGGTCACATACTTTATATTTCAAACGCAATAACATTCCACATGCTGGTTTTACATTTAGTTGATAACATAATCTATGCCAATATCATCCACGATGTCGCCAGGCTAGAACGAAGCCCCTGGCCCACATGCTTGCAATGCTGTTACGACCTCTATGAGTATACATATACATGTATAGGGAAGATACTGAGCCTCGTCCATCAGCTTCAGTTTCGCATCCAAAGAGGAAATATCAAGAAAACTATGAAATGTTCTCGATTGCTTGACTGTCGGTTTGAAAGTGAATGAGGACGGGTCAGCACGGCACAATCTCTATAGGCATGGCGAAAGTATCCCGGTTTGACAGTTAATCGAGAGATCATGGTGGGAACACTTTTGGCGCATCCAGAGCTTCGCCGTGAGTGTAGTAAGATCTTGTAGTAAGCGCTTTTTGTGGTCGTGGCAGGAGCATGATCGGCACGTAGCGTAAGCATCACGCTGGCGCTATGCTCCCTTTCCCTTCATGCCAGGAATAGGCCGTTCTTTCCCAGGAAAATCGATATCAGCTCGGTGGTCATCTCGGATGAGGAATTTTCATCGTTGGATAATATACCAAACGGGAACGTCACGGTACCGGCTTTCAGGAATGTGCTATACAAGCTTATTGCCTACGTACCAGTAAATACATTAAGTAAATAAATGATAATAATGTGTTTAGAAAACGTCCCACCATCTCGGAAATATGCTAAATTGGTGAACATGCGATTATTTTACGCAGTTGTATATGACACAAATCGAATCCGAGTAGGTATGAAACTTAAGCGCCAAAACATAGAAGAATGCTGTATTTACTCTGTCTCAAAATTCCAGCATATTGAGTCGTTTAGACGTCAACGTCAAAACTGCTTACCGGGACACGTAACCCTTTTAAGATTTCGGGTTAGTTGCTCCGCACTTTGGAAGACGATTTTAACACAAAATTAAGCAGTTTTATTCTTCAAAATACTATCGGGATTGGCCCTTTAATATATAGAACTCGTGTGACTTATGTCAGTCATATTTTATACAAAGCTAACCAACGATTAGGCCATATAAAAGATTGTTTGCCTGCGCGAGATGAAACCGGTAGAACAGCGTCGCTATGGCATTCCTTGGTCACCACGTACACGGAGACGGTAGGGTTAAAAATGTGCGAATATTTTTAAATACCCCCCTCTTCTCTTGTTAATTCGGGGTTGCGGTAGAGTGGGGTGGGGTAATAGTGTTCATATTGACTGACATTTTCAAAAAACCCTCTCTTCTTTTGTTAATTGTGTGTGTGTGTGGTGGGGGGGGGGTAATATTTTTCATATTGACATCTAGAAAAGTGGAGAAACGCTGCATATCATCAAATTTTGTTTTTACGTCAAATGGATTCACCCAGGCCTTATTTTAATCAAGGTAAGATAAGATAAGATAAGATTGTATCATAACACCCATTGTAGGCCGCATACAATTCATATACATGACATAAGGAAAATAAAATAAATAGCAATATATACACATATATTCATAGAATATTAAATATGAAATACAGGTTCTTGTTAAAAGTGAAAACATATATCAGAGACATTATTTCAAAACGAATATAGGCCTTCATGTATCTTAAAAAGAAAAAAAAAATGTAACGCGACTTTTGAGTCGTAATACCTTATTGGGTCGAGGCTTGATTTCTATGTTGTAATGCTTTATATGGGCGGGAGGTCAAATAGATTTCAAATGTTATGGCCTCTGGAGGCCAAAGTTAATACCTGATCGACTTTAAATTTACACACAGTGTTCAAGGTCATGAGACGAAGAAGCCTATTCATATTCAGTCTAAGAGATTGATAGTGTGGACATTCAATTAAAAAGAGAAATTCGGTTTATGCTTTAGATACATATCCCTATCTAAAGCATAAACCGAATTAAAATTTACTGTTGGTATATTTATATAGGCCGTTCACCACCAAACTGATGCCGCAGTGAATATTGGTTCACCACGTGCCGTCTATTGACGTTGTCTGCGATATCACCTCGGTGGAAGCGGGCGATAAATAAAGCTATTTTGCACACACAATGTGTCGTCTGCTACCGTGCCGTGCGGCCACAGTTCAAAATTTGAATTAATTAACTTCAACCTTCGACAGGCCGAAAAATGATAGTCTACAAAAAGGAAACTTTACGATTTTTCGATTTATAAATTTAAGAGATATCTTATTAGCTATGGGGTGCGAAACATAAACTTTGAACAGGTTTATGCATGATTTAGCGTCATAATCGTATTGTCTTTGCAAAATTAAACGGCATGCTTTGACTTGTCAACCGCGAATATAAACAGAGTTACTTTACTTAGCAATAAAGGTGGCGCACTTTCCACTGTTGTCCAATCAAGTTAAAGCGGTTTCTCAAATTTCAAAGATGGTGGAAAATTCATCAAATTTATAACATTTGCAATATATTTATGAAAAAGTCAATAGAAAAACTGTAATGACCCTTACAAAAACATTGCATTACCAAAGCATGGATATTAAGTCTTCGCTGAGAAGCTATGTCAGTCGCAAAAAGGGTATATTTGTTATGTTTTTTCTTTACCGAAACAGCATTCGTGAAAAAATGTTTTATTTTGTTTACAATTTTACATGTCATGTAGATTTTATATGTCATAATTATGAACTTTTCTTTCAAGTTATGATGAGATTTAGATAATCGTTTATTCAAACTTTCTATTCAAAATTATTAGGCCTATTACCCAACTATGGCAGTGGAAAGTAGACCTCCATACCTGTCAATCAACTGATCTAAATAAACAGCTGTGTTTTGTCACGTAATAACAAGACAAGCCAATGGCTCCTATTTCCTTTTGATCTGACTAAATACGTCCAGTGACAGTGTTAAATACTGTCATTGAAATTCAAATACCTGACGTGACAACTCATAACAAAGTTTCATAGATAACGAACCTCATCTCTCCATCCCCCGTGTTTCGAGATAAGAGATGGTCCTATGTAGTGCCACGTAGCAAAGCCGAATGTGAATCACACTCGCAAAAAGTACCCAGGGATAGAAACTAACGCTCGCCCGGTCGCCCATGGCGAGTAAAAGTCACTATGGGCGAATGAAATTCAAAATCAATTAGCCCGTGTGGCGACCTGATATTTTGGTGGTTGTAATAATTGATAACTTATACTTAATGAACACTGTCATAAAACTAACTTCCGAAAATCGTCGCTATCACTATTTACGTTTTTTTAATCTTTGGCTGTTCTATTTCGCCATACCGGTATGAAATTTAAGCAAGCGAGCTTGCTGATTGGTTGAAGTTGTATGATAACGAGGGAGGACACGGAACAGCCTCTGTTTACACCTCTATGAATTATGAAGCGAAAGTCGATATAATTGAATAACTTTTCAGTCCTATTTCAGGTTAATTATCATAAATCGCCTATCGGTTACATAATCGTTGATACATCAAGCAATTTAGCGAAGAACATGGATGTTAAAAGATTTTATAATAGCGATATATTACGGCAATGAAGACACCCGTAACGGTAAATACACGTGCTCTGCTATTGCTAATCTATAAATAACTTCATCATTCGGTGACAACTTATTATGATATTAAATTTTAAGGACATTACATCATATTATTTTGCACATCACAACTGAATTTATAAAACATATATGAAATATAAATACAAATTCAAATAAATATTAAAGTATCGTAGCTAAATCTCTTCAATATCTACTTAAACTTCCAAAGGACAAATATGAAATGAATTTAAATGTGCCAAATTGAATTATAATTTATATGTCTATTTGTTGTATTATTAAAATGTGCCAAAATAAATTGCATGTATTTTGGTGTTTTTGATTGATTAATGATGAACAAAACAACAGTCTAAATCAGAATTTACTGGGCTAGTAGAATGTTGGCTGGGCTAGTAAGATCTGAAAGCTACTAGCCCAAATGGCTAGTGACCATTTTAGGTTAGTTTCTACCCCTGAGTACCGGTAAGCAAAATTGACAATATTTTTCAACAAAACAACGATTGATTATCGAATTTTTGTTATTTATAACATTTCTGCCACATCCAACTACAATTAAGCAGATAATCCTACCAGACACAAGTACAAATTCCCTCTTTTTAAATCATAGTGATAGTAGATTGCTTTTTCCGACATTTTAAATTAAACATTGTTAACACATAAAAACAACGCTTAATTTACTTTATTGTCAATATTAGCTGATAAATGATTGCTGTTTCAGTAGACTAGGCTGCGTATGTGAAATAAATACAAATAGTATAAAATTAACTTGTTTTAATTATGGCCCCTGATTGTCCGAAAAATCGACCTTTTTAGCTTGTGGTCCCTCTGGAGGTCAAAATTGTTATTCGATTTAAAAAACCATTTGATTATATCACCTTTACATGGTTATGGAGGTTGAGTTCGAATTTCGTGAAAATTGGACCAAAATTGACGGACAAAATGGCCACCGTTTGTACGCGAATAGTGTGAAAATATGTTATATCAAGGTTGTGGACCCTATAGAGGTCACAATTTTCAACCAATTTTAATGAAACTTGACAGTTTTGTTTATAACCCAAAGATCTTGGTTCCTTTTGATATTTGCGCCCATCGCATCGTAACTTCCTGAATTATGGCCCCTGATTGTCCAAAAAATCGCCCTTTTTAGCTTGTGGTCCCTCTGGAGGTCAAAATTGTTATCTGATTTAAAAAAACGTTTGATTATATCACCGTTACATGGTTATGGAGGTTGAGTTCGAATTTCGTGAAAATCAGACTAAAATTGACGGACAAAATGGCCGCCGTTTGTATGCGAATAGTGTGAAAATATGTTATATCAAGGTTGTGGACCCTATAGAGGTCACAATTTTGAACTGATTTTGATGAAAATTGACATGCATGTTTATAACCCAAAGATCTTGCTTCCTTTCGATATTTGCGCCCATCGGATTCGGATAGTAACTTCTTGAATTATAGCCCCTGATTGTCCGAAAAATCGCCCTTTTTAGCTTATGGTCCCTCTGGAGGTCAAAATTATTATCCGATTTAAAAAACTGTTTGATTATATCACAGTCACATGGTAATGAAGATTGAGTTCAAATTTCGTAAAAATCGGACCAAAATTGACGGACAAAATGGCCGCCGTTTGTACGCGAATAGTGTGAAAATATGTTATATCAAAGTTGTGGACCCTATAGAGGTCACAATTTTGAACTGATTTTGATGAAACTTGACATGCATGTTTATAACCCAAAGATCGAGGTTCCTTTTGATATTTGCGCCCATTGATTTGTAAATTTCTTTATGGCACTGATTGTATACGAAAAATCGCCTTTATTAGATTGTGGTCCCTCTGGAAGTCAAAATTATTACCCGATTTAAAAAAACGTTTGATTATATCACCGTTACAATGTAATGAATGTTGAGTTCGAATTTCGTGAAAATCGGACCAAAACTGACAGACCATATGGCCGCCGCTTGTACACGAATACTATAAAAATATGGTATATGAAGGTTGTGGATCCTGTAGAGGTCACATTTTTAATCTGATGTTGATGAAACTTGAAATGCATGTTTATAATCGAAAGATCTTGGTTCCTTTTGATATTCAACAGATAATATCCGATTGTAACCTCCTGAATTATAGCCCCTGATTGTACGCAAAAGGAACCAAGATCTTTCGATTAGCTTGTGGTCCCTCTAGAGGTCTCAATTATTATCCAATTCTAGAAATAATATTAAATGTTTTGTATGCTAAACGTTAGCATGGGGCAGAATTTTATAAAAACCAAACAAATTCTAATGATTTTCTGATAATTACATAATATGTGACAACTCTGTTGACTGCCTGGACGATTTAGCTGCTGTGTGGGCGTATGTTTCGTTGCCTGGCAACCTATTTTTAAAAGTTGGAATGAATTGTCTTTTGATTTGGGATGAATTGTCTTTTGACTTGGGATGAGTTGTCTTTAAATGTGGGATGAGTTGTCTTTTATTGGGATGAGTTGTCTGGGATGAGTTGTCTTTCAGATGAGTTGTCAGGTATTCACCTACACCAGAGGGCAGAGGCACAGTATGCATTCTTATTCAATGTATTTTAGTTCTGAATTAGTTACTTTAGTAACAGATATTCATATCGCTTCGCTCACAATCCATTACTGACACATGCTCTATGCAACTATGAGAAAATTATTTTCACCCTTCTGGGTTCTAAGGTTATTTTGGAATCCTTACAGTCTCTTTCCCACCGTGATTCTTCTTTGATCACCAAGAGGAACCGTTTCTTGCCACATTCAACACAAATTTATTATAATCCTAAGTTTCCAACAGCATTTTCATTTGAAATTGGGCGATACACAAACACCATTCATTACAATTTTCATCCGCCATTATATCCAACGCACTGCTATGCAGATTGGTTCATAGCTGCATTCAGCCAATATTCTAAATCTAGGAATGTACGTACACTGTATGTCAACAGATGCTATGAGCATGAGGTTGTGAATAGTATTGTACTCCAACTCAACGTTTTAATATATATGTACCATTGACTGTCAAATAAAATCACACATTGTGACCTGCTAATTTACATTGTATTGTGTTGATATATTTATGTATATATATAAGAAATTTTTTTGTATTTTCCAGGTCAGAAATCGGAAGTACGAGACAGTAAGGAAGAAGAAATGGAAATGTTTGATCAGCTGTATAGAGAATGGAAAGGAGTAAAAAATAATTGTAAATATTTACCAAGTCTGTATACAAAGGTAAGCACTAAGTGATAAACTTACCACTTGTCACAACCTTGTTTCATAGCAGGTTCACAAAGCTTACAGTTTTATATTCATCTTTTTAGATTTTATTTTTCACATATTGCTGAAAAGGGTTTTACTGTCGGCGCCTTTAAACTTAGGCATTCTTTAATTCTGTCTCTGACAGTGACCGAAATAACGATCTGTCCGCATACTCCGCGCAGTGTTGCGTTTGATTAGAGGTAATCCTACTAGACACTGCTATTATGATTATGAGTGGATATTGTTGTTTTAAATTTTGATTGGTCAGTAGTCCGTCTACCAACCAATCACTAGCTGTCCTACAAAAGCTTTACATTTAAAACGAGTGCCAATATTGGACCAAATATGTTTACATAACGTTAAGTCATGACTCACGATTTTATTATGCGTAATTAACCTATGCATAGCAGAATACTGCAGTAAAACTAATTGCGTGACAAACGAGGCTATCAAGTCGATTGAAATGTAAACAATACTGTTTGGAAACGAACATACTTTCACCGTTTTTAATACCTTAAATGACTGTCCAAAGTTTTAGGGAAGACCCAGATTAAACGAAGGACTGTCATGTTGCTGTACTGATAACTTTCATTGAACGGAAAGAATAGACACACTCCTGCATAAGTTCAAGAAACAGATGCTATTCCAGCAATGGTCAGTGAGGGATTTCTCGAGCCATTGCTTCAGGAATATGCCTGTCCGTAGCTGGTAAGTTTAACGTCGGGCTTCCTGGTAAAATTCCCCACCAGCCCGGTTGTCAGGGTGATAAAATTGAGAGATATAATCTACAAACTCACTCAATCTGTGAAGATAAGAAAATTACTCTAGTGAATCTGCCTAAATTTAAGTATCTGTGCCGTGATTGGCCATACTTAGTAATATGGACCAATAAAGACCAATCAAAGCTAGTGTTACAATCACGTTTAGGTTATCAAACAAAATGGCGTTGTACATACGAGTTCGTTATTAGAATGTCACAATTAAAGATTTTTAGGGTTTGTTTTTTTATCAAACTCAAACTTAAAAGAAAAGACACAAAGTGAAAAAGACCTTGAGAAAAAGGAAAAGGATAAAGAATATGAAAACAATAAAAGAAATTGGAAGTATCAGATTAAGTGGCAGATCAAATTTCCGTGGCTGATTACCGGCAAAGAATCTATGAAGAGTCTGCAGTCTCGGACCACTCTGACATTGATATGGATGATTGATATATAATCTCTTAGACAAGCCTGGAAATAAGGCACCTGTCACTGACAATGTCAGACACAGATTCAGGTTTTGTCAGGCACTAAACCTCTGGTGCCTGTCATTTTGTCCGGCACTGATTTGTTTTTTTTAATGATATTATTAATACATGTCCGGCACTAAGTTGAAAATGTCAGGTAGTATTTCATTAGTGCCTGACATTTTGTCAGGTACATCTAAAAGACTAAAACCGTTATTTCCAGGCCTGCTCTTAGAGCCTGGCTGAATAAATAACGTTTGTGAAATATGGTTGTGAAATATGTTACAAAATGTGGGCAGGCAACATTCTTCATATGGGCAGGCAAGGTTTATGGGTCACCTCAGGCAGTGCCTAACCTAACTGGCAGGTTAAGTTTGAAAGTTATTTCAATCACTGGTCTCTGACTTGTCACAAGATCATTGTGATACAGGTAGGCCTGGAAATAACGATTTTTGATGTATCTGACAAAATGCCAGCCACTAATGAAATAATAACTGACATTTTCAACTTAGTGCCACACATGTATACTATTAAAAATATCAATAAAAAAGACAAATCAGTGTCGCACAAAATGACAAACATCAGAGGTTCTGTGTCTGACAAAGGTTGAATCTAGTAACAGGTGCCTTATTTTCAGGCTTGGATACAGGGCTGTTGATTTACACATACTTTCAACTCATTGATATTATGACAAATTATTTAGTATTTATAGTCTTTTGTACCTTTACCTAAAGATCTATCTTGTGAATATTTTAGCTGCCCACAACCGATGAACCATTGTTATTGAAGTTAAGAGAAGATTCTAGAACCAATTTTTTACAGCGTAGAAGTCAAGAAATATTAGAAAATGATGAATTACAGGTACATGTAGAAGACAAGTTTGCTTACTTTTTACTGACGTTTTTGTTAACATGTACTACAATGTATTCATATTGCAATAAATTTATTTGTCAACTTTGATTGACAAGATTTCTACCAAAGATCAGTTAGCTCATATTTTTATACACCCACATTTTCATGTTTATGTATGTCGTTGCCCCTGTCCATCTATTCTTCCACAATTTGTTTATTATTTGATTTTGATGAATCTTAAAATATAGGTCTATCTCCAAAAGATCTCATTTCCTTTCGATATTGACATATATCGGACCATAATATCTGAATGAATTATGACCCCTGATTCTATGAGAAATCACGTTTTTAGCTAATGGACACTCCAGGGTCACAATTTTCTGATTTTGATGAAATTTGAAATTCCTGAATTATTATAACCTCGATTGTACGAAAAATCACGTTTTTAGCTTGTGGTCCCTCTAGGGGTCACAATTATTATCCAATTTAAAAAAAATGTTCTAATCTATAACGGTTACACTATAATGGTACTTGAGTTCGATTCAGACCAAAACTGACAGACAAAATGGCAGCCCCTCGTATGCAAATATTGTAAAAAATATGGCATATCAAGGTTGTGGATCCCCTGGTGGCCACAATTTTGATCCGATTTTGATGAAGCTTGAAATATATCTTAATAACCCAAAGATATCTGGTCTTAACTGCCTGAAGTATGGCCCCTTGTGGTACAAAAAAATTGCTTTTTATTTAGCTTGTTCTCTATCCATCTCTTGCAAAATGTGGGGCAATGTGGGCGTTTCTTTTTATTTAGCTTGTTCTCTATCCATCTCTTGCAAAATGTGGGGCAATGTGGGCGTTTCTTGTCTGGCACCGGCTTGATAACTTCTGTGTTTGAAATGTTGATCTAACGGTACATGTATCATCTTACTGTGTCCAGTTGCCACGATTCTCTGTAACAGAATCTTATCTAAGTTTTAGTCTTATGACGATAGTAATTTGATTATGAGAACTGATTTTTTAAGATTACTTTATTTTCAGAAATTATGGTTTCTATTAGATAAACATCACACACCTCCTGTTTTAGACGGGGAACAAATGATTAGTTATGAAGACTTTCTTCTTGTATCAGAAAAAGCTGGGGCAAAGTGCAAGTAAGTATAAAGATGATAAAAATGATTATGAATAATGTTTAATGTGATATGAATGACCAGCTATTAGTTAAATGTAATTTGTCACTGAATAAACCCATGGCAGAATAATCATTAATATCAATAATGTATTTTTCTGGCAATCCAAAATTACTGATGATGACATGACTATTCAATATCACCTTTCCATTTTATTAACCATCTTAATTCTGAGGACCCACATCTGATCAAAACTAGTCACAAGACTGATTTATAGGTGAAAAAAATCACATAAGTGGGCAAAGATAACACATCATAATATATACACTAGTGTAATTACTCAAATTGATAGTTTATTATGAGTGCTATGCTGATATTTTTCAGATCTTTTTTTAATCCATCAGTATTTTGTAAATTAGTTCAAACAGATCCATATGGTAGAATCTCCATCATGCAATTTTTTAATTATATTATGAGAAAGGTGTGGTTACATCAAACTAGAATAGGTTTAGCTTTATATGATGTTGCTGGTCATGGCTATCTTAGAGAATCAGTAAGTCAATTTTCTTATTTCAAAACACTGATAATCAGGCCATGTAAGAAAAATATTCTGGTTCTTAGATCATTCTGCATCGTTTAAAAAAAGGACTGCATGACCTGTTTTTATTCCCAAATACACTCTTATTAATTACTGCAGGTAAATATTTTACATCAGTTACAGGAAGTAACTCTATAAATATTTTACAGCAGTAAAATGAATGAATTGAATGAATCCAGGAATGTGCAGTAGGACCCTAATAATTGTTACTGACAATCATTGATAATATTAGATTACCCAGTCCTATAAATAACATGATGAAATAAATGTAGTGTCTTGAATTGTGAGGTTATGTGAAGACAAAAATAAAAACCTCCCTCTACATCATAGTTTTGGTAAAGATTGTCTTAGAATCAGGATAATTGTTTCTGTATGGCCTTATTTTCATTATTAAAAAAATGTAACTTAAGTAGGGCTTGAAAAGCGTTCATTGCATGTTGATTTATACAATTTAGACAAAAGTCATAGGTTCAATGTTAATGGCTAAACATGAGCAATTTATCAATAATTGTGTCTCATGATATTTTGTTGCGTTTTTTGTACTACAGGATTTAGAGAATTATATATTAGAACTTATACCAACATTGCCACAGGTAAGTGGATATAAACATAATAAGTTTAAAGCTACATATAATTTTGGATATTTCATGACACAGTTCAGCCAGAATAATTAGGCTGACATAAATCAACCTTATTTTGCTTGAAAAAATACATTTCTCATGAATTAAAAATCATATTATAACCTAAATTCTTTTGCTTTCTGTATCCCCACAAATGATTGAATTATTGTCGACACCTTGTTGAATTTATTCAGATTAATAATACTGCTGGAGTCTTTATGAACTGGTCTGTTTTTATGCGCCCACATTTTCATGGGTTGAAAATCCACAAATAATTACAGTAGGCATCCTCAAACCAATCTTCCAACGATTTCTGATGGGATCACAATTACTAGGTAACTGGATACATAAATAGCATAAGTGTAGAGTTAAAAATATATAAAACTGCCATTTAAAACCATCATACATGTCCACTATCCTGACTAGTTTCGTCACATAAATTTTAACTTTTTCATGGGGACGTATATTGTCGTCCACCCTGTCCGTCCTGATGTCTGTCTGTCCTTACACAATTTATTTGTGGACATTCTACATGTCACAATTCTTATCCGATATCTATACGCTCACATTTTCATGTGGACGTATTATGCCATCGCCAGTGTCTGTCCAGACTTCTGTCCGTCCACAATTTGTTTGTGGAGTGTCTACAGGTCACAATTCTTATCCGATTTTGACGAAACTTCAAATATAGGTTTATCCCCATAAGATCTCAGCTGCTTTCGATATTGGCATGTATCTGATCAAAACTTCATGGATTATGGCCCCTGATTGTACGAAAAATCATGTTTTTAGCTTGTGGACCCTATAGAGGGTATGTTTATAACCCAAAGATCTTGGTTCATTTCGATATTTGCACCCATCGGATCGTAACTTCCTGAATTATAGCCTCTGATTGTCCGAAAAATCGCCCTTTGTAGCTTGTGGACCCTCTGGAGGTCAAAATTATTATCCGATTTAAAAAAACGTTAGATTATATCACCGTTACATGGCAATGAAGATTGAGGTCAAATTTGGTGAAAATCGGACCAAAATTGACAGACAAAATGGCAGCCATTTGTACGCGATTAGTGTGAAAATATGTTATATCAAGGTTGTGGACCCTATAGAGGTCACAATTTTGAACCGATTTTGATGAAACTTGACATGCATGTTTATAACCCAAAGATCTTGGTTCCTTTTGATTTTTGCGCCCATTGATTCGTAACTTTCTGAATTATGGCCCCTGATTGTCCGAAAAATCACCCTTTTTAGCTTGTGGTCCCACTGGAGGTCAAAATTATTATTCGATTTAAAAAAAACGCTTGATTATATCACCGTTACATAGTAATGAAGATTGAGGTCAAATTTGGTGAAAATCGGACCAAAATTGACAGACAAAATGGCCACCGTTTGTACTCGAATAGTGTGAAAAATCGACCTTTTTAGCTTGTGGTCCCTCTGGAGGTCAAAATTGTTATTCGATTTAAAAAACCTTTTGATTATATCACCGTTACATGGTTATGGAGGTTGAGTTCGAAGTTCGTGAAAATTGGACCAAAATTGACAGACAAAATGGCGGCCGTTTGTACGCGAATAGTGTGAAAATATGTTATATCAAAGTTGTGGACCCTATAGAGGTCACGGGGGGTTGGGATGGCCTAGTGGTCTAGAGTGCGGCGCTTCGACCTCTAGCTGGCCGGTCACCTCTGGCTTGCGGCTGTGGTTTCGAGCCTTGGTGTGAGCGTATGTGGCATGGAGATAGGGGCGCCCTCTCAACCTCGTGGGTTTCCTCCGGGCACTCCGGTTTCCTCCCACTGGCTGCTAAAGACCCCTACGCGCAAGCGAATTATTGAAATAAAATGAAACCATATGTTAGTCCCAAAATGTCCTAGTTTGTGTTGAGTGGACGTTAAACCCCATTTCTCTCTCTCTCTCCCTATAGAGGTCACAATTTTGAACTGATTTTGATGAAACTTGACATGCATGTTTATAACCGAAAGATCGTGGTTCCTTTTGATATTTGCGCCCATTGATTTGTAAATTTCTGAATTATGGCACTGATTGTATACGAAAAATCGCCTTTATTAGATTGTGGTCCCTCTGGAAGTCAAAATTATTACCCGATTTAAAAAAACGTTTGATTATATCACCGTGATAAAGCCTACGAAGCGAGGCTGCTGTTGAGTGAGACTTGATCACCCAGTTCCTATGCACATATCGAGTAATGATAGGTTTATAAAGGGACTGGGTGATACAGACTTCTTTTGACCTTTTTTCGGGTTACTTCCGGTCTTGGGAAGTTGATCGTCGATAAATGATAGCGGTTCAAGTTTGATTTGTTGTCAATAACAGTGTTAAATGACCAATTTAATTACATCGGAAGGTGAATTATAATCAAATATTGTATTAAGCAGTGGTAAGAAGTTTTATTTTAATTTATTTTAATCCCTTCAAGTGCCTGTGGCTTGTGGGCCTTCTAAAGGTTAAAAAAAAATTCAAATTTAAAAATAATTTGAATATATCATCGGTACACCTTAATGATGGTTGAGTTCGAATTTCAGACCAAAACTGCCAAACAGCATAATTTATAAAAAAAAAAAAAAATTGTTTTAAAAATAATAAATAAAAAGAAAATTAAAATAAGTATAAATTGTTTTTAAATGAAAGAAAAAAGAATTAAATAAAAGAATAGATAAAAATATTAAAATTTCATACAAATAATATGTATTTGCTATGGCAGCCATAGTCCACCATACTGATCACAACTTCCTGAATTATGGCCCTTGATTGTCCGAAAAATATCTTCTTTATTTGAGCTTGTTCTCTGTCCATCTCTTGCAAAATGTGGGCATATCTTACATGGCAACCGCTTGTTATTAAATCTCTCAATATTTTTATTGTTTTAGTTAAATGGTCTAGAGAAATCTTTCTACTCTTTTTATGTGTGTACAGCAGCTAGAAAATTCTTCTTTTTTCTTGATCCTATAAAAACTGGTAAAATAAAGATAGTTGATATATTGACATGTAGTTTCTTAGATGATTTTTTAGAGGTAAGTGTACATTTTGTTTAAACATGCATTATGCAAGAGCTATATCGGCCAATTACAGGTCTTTCTTTAGGCATGAAAGTGAAATGTTATCTAAATTATCAATTAACTTATCCAGACCATAATAAACTCTCGATGTCTAGGCTAGTCTTCGATGTTGGCTGGATTAGATTCCTATATGCTGCTTAACGGCCACTTATAATTAAATTTAAATCCTGGATAATCAAGACTATGCTGTTTATATTAATGATTTTAGTAATGATGACCGAGGCTAGGCGAAGATTTCGCCCACTTCGTATTCGGCTCATATTGGATCAAATTATCTTTACACTATCTAGTTTTTAACTATTATAGTGAGAACTGCCAACTCTTTATCTTACTCCCTTAATGTATCTTTAATATTTGGAGAATATTTCAAACAAAAATCAGACTATGATAGCCATCCAGTATAATCTGTTGTCTTTAATCATAACTGTTGAATATGCATAGTAATAAGCATAATGACTAATTAAACTCTCTCTCGGCATGATTTTTGAGTATAGGAATCTCTTGCGAGCTGGGGGGTTGGATGGCCGAACGGTTAGCGCGGGGGCTGTATCATACAGCCTGCCATTGAGTCAACTGGCATGGTTTCGAATCCTTGGTTGTACGTGGCAAGGAGTAGGGTCGCCTTCCAGCCTCGTGGGTTTTCTCTGGGTACTCTGGTTTCCTCCCACTGCTATAGACCCCTATGTGCAAGCGAATTATTGATATAAAATTAAGCCATGTTAGTCCTGAAATGTGTCGAGTGGACATTAAACCCCATTTCTCTCTCTCTCTCTTTTGCAAGCTGCAATATTGAAAAAGTTCCTTTTTATGAATATCAGTTCCCGAATGATTCAATTCTGTTCAATATTTAAAACGTTATGATCAGCTGAAATGCCATCTATCTATACAGGCCCCTTTTTATGTTTCGCCGCATCAAGTTGATAAGCCTGTTTTTAATCCAATTTATTCAATTATAAATTTTTTGGATATTTTAGTTACGTGACGAGGAATTGTCCAAAGAATTCCAAGAATCTAACTGGTTTTCTGCCCCTTCAGCCCTACGTGTTTATGGGCAGTATTTAAATTTAGATAAAGACAGAAATGGAATGTTAAGTAAAGAAGAATTAGCAAGGTGAGTTTATTGTCTTTCACCAAGCTACAGCATACACAATAAATTGTCTTGTATGACTTTTAGTTGCTCTTGTTTCTGTAATCTACGTAAGTACTGCAGTGACAGAAAATTTCTACACTTCTTTATTAAATGTGTAATATTTGTTTTGAACACATTTTCCATATCATTTATTTCAGATACGGAACTGGCACATTAACAGATGTATTTTTAGATCGAGTGTTTCAGGAATGTTTAACATATGAGGGTGAAATGGTAGGAATTCATTATCGTTGAAATCATATATTCTTATGCAAATAAAGTAAAGGAGTCATTTCTAATTATTGCACTCTTTTGACTGTATCTCATAATCAGTGCTAAAATTTGTCATTAAGTAATTTGAAAGCACCAATTGTACTTTACTGTGTTAGAGAGTGTATGAAATTGTGTAAATACATCAATACATATTTATATTACAGGATTACAAGGCTTACCTTGATTTTGTTTTAACAATGGAGAATAAAAGAGAATCTCAGTCTTTAAGATATTTATTCCGAATCCTTGATATCAACGGTGCTTCTAGTCTTAATGTATTTTCATTAAATTATTTCTTTAGGGTAAGTCAATTTTTTGAGTGTTTGAAAAAAAAACCTAAAACTTCTGTTTAGTTATATGTTAAGAGATTTATTATGTCCACAAGAAGCCCACATTTAATGTAGATGAATATTGTTGTTGCCTACACCCATCAGTTTTCTCTTTTAAATGCTTTTCACAATATTCACAGGCATTGTTTATATAATGGTCATAAAGAAGAACTTTATTGAAATTATAGTCCCAAAATGACCTAGCTTGTGTCGAGTGGGTGTTAAACCCTACTTCCCTTTTATCTCTTTTTTTATACGCCCACATTAAAATGTGGTCGTATATTGTCGTCGCCCCCGTCCGTCCGTCCGGCCGGCCGGCCGTCGGTCCGGCGTCCACAATTGCTTGTGGACGCTCTAGAGGCTAAAGTTAATATCCGATTGACTTTAGATTTATACACAGTGTTTAAGGTCATGAGACGAAGAAGCCTATTGTTTTTCAGCGATTTCCGATAATAACTACCAGAGTTATGGCCCTTGAAGACTTCAAAAAATCTTGTGGACGCTCTAGAGGCCAAAGTTAATATCCGATTGGCTTTATATTTATACACAGTGTTTAAGGTCATAAGACGAAGAAGCTTATTGATTTTCAGCGATTTCCGATAATTAGTGCCAGAGTTATGGCCCTTGATTACTTCAAAAAATCTTGTGGACGCTCTAGAGGCCAAAGTTAATATCCGATTGGCTTTAAATTTATACACAGTGTTTAAGGTCATAAGACGAAGAAGCCTATTGATTTTCAGCAATTTCCGATAATTAGTGCCAGAGTTATTGCCCTTGATCACTTCAAAAAATCCTGTGCACGCTCTAAAAGCCAAAGTTAATATCCGATTGACTTTAAATTTATACACAGTGTTTAAGGTCATAAGACGAAGATGTCTATTGATTTTCAGCAATTTCCGATAATTAGTGCCAGAGTTATCTCCCTTGATCACTTCAAAAAATCTTGTGGAGGCTCTAAAAGCCAAAGTTAATATCCGATTGACTTTAAATTCATACACAGTGTTTAAGGTCATAAGACGAAGAAGCCTATTGATTTTCAGCGATTTCCGATAATTAGTGCCAGAGTTATCTCCCTTGATCACTGCAAAAAATCTTGTGGACGCTCTAAAAGCCAAAGTTAATATCCGATTGACTTTAAATTTATACACAGTGTTTAAGGTCTTAAGACGAAGAAGCCTATTGATTTGCATCAATTTCCGATAATTAGTGCCAGAGTTATGGCCCTTGATCACATCAAAAAATCCTGTGCACGCTCTAAAAGCCAAAGTTAATATCCGATTGACTTTAAATTTATACACAGTGTTTAAGGTCATAAGACGAAGATGCCTATTGATTTTCAGCAATTTCCGATAATAAGTGCCAGAGTTATCTCCCTTAATCACTTCAAAAAATCTTGTGGACGCTCTAAAAGCCAAAGTTAATATCCGATTGACTTTAAATTTATACACAGTGTTTAAGGTCATAAGACGAAGATGCCTATTGTTTTCAACAATTTCCGATAATTAGTGCCAGAGTTATCTCCCTTGATCACTTCAAAAAATCTTGTGGACGCTCTAAAAGCCAAAGTTAATATCCGATTGACTTTAAATTCATACACAGTGTTTAAGGTCATAAGACGAAGAAGCCTATTGATTTTCAGCGATTTCCGATAGTTAGTGCCAGAGTTATCTCCCTTGATCACTGCAAAAAATCTTGTGGACGCTCTAAAAGCCAAAGTTAATATCCGATTGACTTTAAATTTATACACAGTGTTTAAGGTCTTAAGACGAAGAAGCCTATTGATTTGCATCAATTTCCGATAATTAGTGCCAGAGTTATGGCCCTTGATCTCATCAAAAAATCCTGTGCACGCTCTAAAAGCCAAAGTTAATATCCGATTGACTATAAATTTATACACAGTGTTTAAGGTCATAAGACGAAGATGCCTATTGATTTTCAGCAATTTCCGATAATTAGTGCCAGAGTTATCTCCCTTGATCACTTCAAAAAATCTTGTGGACGCTCTAAAAGCCAAAGTTAATATCCGATTGACTTTAAATTCATACACAGTGTTTAAGGTCATAAGACGAAGAAGCCTATTGATTTTCAGCGATTTCTGATAATTAGTGCCAGAGTTATCTCCCTTGATCACTGCAAAAAATATTGTGGACGCTCTAAAAGCCAAAGTTAATATCCGATGGACTTTAAATTTATACACAGTGTTTAAGGTCTGAAGACGAAGAAGCCTATTGATTTGCATCAATTTCCGATAATTAGTGCCAGAGTTATGGCCCTTGATCACATCAAAAAAATCCTGTGGATGCTCTAGAGGCCAAAGTTAATATCCGATTGACTTTAAATTTACACACACTGTTTAAGGTCCTGAGACTAAGAAGCCTACTGATTTTCATCGATTTCAAATAATTACTTCCAGAGTTATCTCCCTTGATCACTTCAAAAAACCTTGTGGCGCTGTAGATGCCAAACTTATCATCCGATTGACTTCAGATTGATACACAGAGTTTAAGGTGTTGAAACGAACAAGTATTTTGATTTTCAATGAATTTTGGTACGGTAACTGAACAGCTAAATCCATGATGTTAAATGTTTCCAATACTAATTGTTAGCTTGGGGCAAAACTTTATAAAAAGCAAACAAATTCTAATGATTTTCAGATAAATACATAATGAGTTGTTACTCAGATTTTAGTGTATTACAAATGTTTCATTACCAAAAGAAAGTAAAAATATGCGACAACCCTTGTTGACTGCCCGGACGATTTAGCTGCTGTGGGCGTATGTTTCGTTGCCTGGCAACCTATCTTTTGTATTGGAATTATTTGATTATCTTCCCATTTACTTTAAAGTTATTAAAGCTTGTAAACACAATATAGTGCAAGTTTTTCTGTCTAGTCCTTGAATTGTTTGTAGGATGTTATTAATAAATGTATACTTCAGGCAATTCAAGAAAAGATGAAGTTACGTGGGCAAGAACCTGTTTTATTTCAAGATGTGAACGATGAAATATTTGATATGGTTAAACCAGCTGATCCACTTAAAATAACATTAGAAGATTTGATCAATTGGTAAATTAATACTTATGATGTCATTAGAAACCCAAGCATACTGTTCAGAGAGATGAAGTATATTCGGTTTAGCTCCAGTAATAAATCCATACAATTTGAGTTAGTGGTTAATCCATCAACCCCACATGTATTCAAATAAATCAATAATTGAAGTATTTTAACAAATTACATACTCAACTAATGCATGAGTCTTCTATTGTACTGTTAAAAAATGGTATATCAAGGTTGTGGACCCTGTAAAGGTCACAATTTTAATTCGATTTTGATGAAACTTGAAATTCATGGTTATAACCCAAAGATCTTGGTTCTTTTCGATATTTGCGCATATCGGATCGTAACTTCCTGAATTATGGCCCCTGGTTATACGCAAAATCCCCCTTTCTTTAGCTTGTGGTCCCTCTGGAGGTCACAATTATTATCCGATTTAAAAATACGTTTGATTATATCACCGTTACACCGTAAGGAAGGTTGAGTTTGAATTTTGGGAAAATCGGACCAAAATTGACAGACAAAATGGCCGCCGTTTGTACGCGAATATTGTTAAAAAAAATGGTATATCATGGTTGTGGACCCTGTATAGGTCACAATTTTAATTCGATTTTGATGAAGAAGGTTGAGTTCTAATTTCGTGAAAATCGTACCAAAATTGCCGGACGAAATGGTTGCCGTTTGTATGCGAATAGTGTAAAAATATGGTATATCATGGTTGTGGACTCTCTACAGGTCACAATTCTTATCCGATTTTGATGAAAAGTCACATTTCTAGGTTGTGTACCGTCACACCATAATCATTGTCGGCTTCGAATTTCATGAATATCAGACTGGAACTGACCAACTAAATGGCTGCTCCCAATACAGTATGAAATACAGGACTTAATGATGTAGGAAAAATCACTTTCGGTATTGCTTGTTCTCTATCCATCTCTCGAAAATGTGGGCGTATCCTGCCTGGCAGTGCCAGCCTATCTTTGTTGATTTAGTCAGAAGTTGCAGACAAAGCTGTGCATGGTGCAAACATTCTGCCAACGTAGATATTGTTCGCCTCCATGGAACTACATGCATTTATCAAATATAAATTGGGTCGTTTTTGACAAACAAGAAGTGTTTTATCAATGGGACAAAAAATAATGTCAGACTGCCCATATCTTTGTTATTTGTCAACAATTCTTCGTTGGGTTTTCATTTTGGATTCTTTGGTCAATTCCTATAGGGGCTTTGACAGACGTTTTCTCAAAATTCGGAAGGTAACTAGATTAGTTTTAGCATCAAAAATTTGCAAAAGTTTTCTTACAGATTTCAACATTCATTATGGCTATCTCCTTTACTATTTGAGGTTTCAAGTTGAAATAAGGAAGACATTATTGATGCCTTCAAAATGGTATATTTTTTAAGACGACTTCTGGAAATTACCCAGGCCTTCTGATTTTTCCCAAACATTAATATCCATTTCAAAAATGAACTAAAATGATGGTGTTAGCCCCTACTATCTGATGACCTATCCTTTCTATGATCCTTGACCTTTGCATATATGATGACCCTGACGTTCACTGACAACTAATATCGAACAGTTCAGCCTTGAAGTATTTACAGTGTATTCCTGTTTATTAAAAGTTCAAAATGGCAGATTTTTCCACATGGATGTTCAATAGTTCAAGGTGTTACTTGATAGAACAAGGTGTAACTTGATAGTTGACAAGGCGTGAGCTCACTTACCAAAAAGCGTTTCTTTACTGCTTTTATGCAGCTCTAGATTTGTCTTGTTATTAAAAACCTAATTTTACCAACACAATCAAACGTGATTCTTGTAATTTAATGGTAGAATTTTGAAATTTTAATATTTTGAATTTGATTTCTTTTTTTCAATTTCAGTGGAAAAGGTGATACAGTTGTCAGTATTCTCATAGACTTAAATGATTTCTGGACTTACGAAAATAGAGAATATTTAGTACCCGAGATTAGTGATGAGACGGACATCTGATCATGTCCATATAAAACATTCCAGAAAACTACACAGTTGACTTAAAAGGGTTGGTGCTACCCAGTTGTCAAATTTTGAAAGGGAAATGAATGTATGCATATTTTTGTGTCACAAGTAAAGTTTAAATGCTACAGGTATTTAATGTCATCATCAAACATTTACAGGTACAGTAAACAAGTTAATCATGTACTGGTGCAGTAAACACATTATCCAGGTACAATACTAGTAAATTGTGTACTACATGTATGTAAATTGCTAGCACAGTAATACTAGTATATTGTGTACAGTTATACTAGTGTAATGATTACATAAAACTACTGGTAAATTGATTCATTTTACTACCAGTAAATCATGTACAGGTTCATTATGTTTGTAAAAATGCATGGCACAACTACACAGACTATAACGAGATTGTTAACTAAATTTTTTTTATACTTTGATTATTATGGGACTCGGAGGTGTGTGTGTTTATGTATTTGCTGTGTTTATATGACATGTATACAAACATTCCACTACCATTCTATTCTGGTCTCTCTTCTCTACTATCTAAAAGATTTATTAGATTTTGCCTTAAATATTGTCAAGAAAATTGAAGCATTAATCCAGATGTCGTACTTCCCCAAATATATATTAAAAAAATGTTATTAATATAATCAAATGTTTTGTACAAATATCTAGTTGTTCAGTTCTAAGCTGTAACCAATTTGCAATTCCCTCCATGCATGGGTTCTGGCTCAGGGTCAGTAAAAGTTTAGTAATTTCATACTGGTCATCCTGTCATATCATTTGTTTATTATAAGACAATTGGGGCAATCACTGAACAAGGGGGAATCAAGGGCTATTATTTATCAGGCCACCCCTTTGTTTAGGGAAGATTAAAGGTGAAAGTCAGAAGATTTACTGCCAATTGATGTATTTAAGTGTCAGCCTACAGTTTGTCATGTGTTTTTCTAGGTATATTTAATCACAGGAATCTGACCTTCTATTCATATGTATGAATACACCATACCGAACTAGACAATATATAATAAAAAAAAATATATTGTCTAGTTCGGTATGGCGAATGCATATATACGGATAGAAGGTCAGATTCCTGTGATTTAATGGAAAAGAAATGGGTATTAATACAGTAAAGATATAGCTTACTGAAACAAAGATGTTTGTCCCGTACCAGACTGAAGTGATGGACAGTTGAGGTCTGATCAATCGCCAAGTGTGTACAGTGTCATTCGCCGAAGCATTCGCCCAATTTTTAATATTCATTAGCCAATCATCACTGGTGTAGAATACTCTCACTGATGTCGGGAAGTCTCACGTTTGTTTAAAGACATGGTCGCTGCCATGATTACTATGTGACGCGAAAGGTGATGCATTCACTGGGGAATCGGACAGCGACTTCGCATAGTGTTTCCGCTCATTCGGTCGTATGGATTAGGCTGCCATTCGGGGTTGATTGATTCGACCGAATAATTTGGCTAGTATTCCATTCCTTTAGGTATAAGCTAACGCTTGGGATCTCACAAAACTTCACATGTATTTCCTATTGAAATGGCAAAAATTGCTATAAGTAATCCAAAGGCACACGGGGAAATATCATACTATGATAATCATAGTCTAAATCTGACACTGTATTTGGAATTTTTGTTTGAATTACAATTCATTATCATTTTTCACCACTGTATATGGTTTATGTATCAATAATATTGTTGTGAAAATTACAAATAAACTTATAAATAGTTAAAATTTATTATATAATTTATACGAGGACAGAAAACATACATAATTCCAAACCGTGGGCTCTTCGGGTAGAAACCTTGGAATAAGCTTTATTTTATAGGTTTTGATGCTTGATTACAAAAAACCTATGTTGACATTTTTTTCTGAGTAGGTTTTCATAGTATTTGAGGGTAGCCAATTTGCGATAATATTCCAACTTATTTTTATACAGCCACATTGAAATATTGTCGTCAGTCCAGTGTCCACAATTGCTTGTGGACCCTCTAGAGGCTAAAGTAAAAATCCGATTAAATTTATAAACATTGTTTAAGGTCATGAGACGAAGAAGCCTATTGTTTTTCCATTAATTACTACCAGAGTTACAGCCCTTGATCACTTCTAAAAATCTTATGGACGCTCTAGAGACCAAAGTTAATATCCGATTGAGTTTAAATTTATACAGAGTGTTTAAGGTTATGACTATGAGACGAAGAAGTCTATTGATAATTACTGCCAGAGGTATAGCCCTTGATCCCTTTAAGCGGCCAAAGTTACTATTCGATTGAGTAAAAAATTATACACAGTGTTTACGGTCATGAGACAAAGTAGCCTATTGATTTTCAGCGATTTCCGATAATTACTGCCATATTTACGGCCCTTGATGAGTTCGAAAAATCTTGTAGAAAATCTTGAGGCCAAATTTAATGCAAAGACAAAGAAGCCAATTGATTTTCAGCAATTTCCGATAATTAATTACAAAGTTATCTCCCTTGATCACGTTGAAAAATCTTGTGGACGCTCTAGAGGCCAAACTTATCATACGATTAACTTCAGATTGCTACACAGAGATTGAGACAAACAAGTATATTGATTTTCAATGAATTTTGATAACTGAACTGCTAAGTCCATGATATTAAATGTTTCGTATACTAAAAGTTAGCATGTGGCAAACTTTATAAAAACCAAACAAATTCTAATGATTTTCTGATAATTACTTAATGAGTTGTTACTCTTAATCAGATGTTAGTATATTATAAATGTTTCATTAAAAATATGCGACAACTCTTGTTGACTGCACGGACGATTTAGCTGCCGTGGGCGTATGTTTCGTTGCCTGGCAACCTATCTTTTTCACCCTATTTATAAATGTTATCGACACATCAACTGTGAATTTTGGCAATGTATTAATATTGGCAGGGTTCATGACTACATTTCAGATTGTTTTCCATCATTTCATGATGATATTTCCAAGATGGCGACCATTTTTGGTGGGAAAATCGGACGATGTGCTGATTTCGATTTCCTGCCATTTACAACCTTGTAATATGATCACATATTTATCATATTTCTAATAATTTATGGCTTTCATTTGTGACATGATGTGCTGACGATTACCTTGTCGTGTTTTTGTATCTTTTTTTTTTTCGCAGGTGAAGATTCGATTTCTGCCATTTACAACTTTCTGTCATTTTTATACGCCCACATGGAAATGTGGTCGTATATTGCCGTCGCCCCCGTCCGTCCGTCTGTTGGTCGGTCGGTCCGTCCGTCCATCGTCCACAATTTCTTGTGAACGCTCTAGAGGCTAAAGTTAATCTCCGATTGACTTGAAATTTATACACGGTGTTAAAGGTCGTGAGACGAAGAAGCCTATTGATTTTCAGCGATATCCGATAATTACTACCAGAGTTATGACCCTTGATCACTTTGAAAAATCTTGTGAACGCTCTAGAGGCTATAGTTAATATCCGATTGACTTTAAATTTATACACAGTGTTTAAGGTCGTGAGATAAAGAAGCCTATTGATTTTCGGTGATATCTGATAATTACTGCCAGAGTTATGACCCTTGATCACTTTGAAAAATCTTGTGAACGCTTTAGAAGCTAAAGTTAATATCCGATTGACTTTAAATTTATACACGGTGTTTAAGGTCGTGAGACGAAGAAGCCTATTGAATTTCAGCGATATCTGATAATTACTGCCAGAGTTATGACCCTTGATCACTTTGAAAAATCTTGTGAACGCTTTAGAGGCTATAGTTAATATCCGATTGACTTTAAATTTATACACAGTGTTTAAAGGGACAATAACATTCTTGCTGGCTTGGTAGCTCCAGAAAATAAATAATACCCTTATTCTAAGTACTAGATGCTTAAATGTCCTACCTGTTGTGTAAATTATCCATTACAACCTATTTTATTTGTCCAGGGGGTTCGAAAATATTTTAAAATCCAAGTCACATTTGAAAAGGTTTACGTTAGACTTTTCAAATCAATTGGTTGAATTTTTCCAATTTTTTAAATTAGGTGTGTTAAGATGAAATTTATATCATCATTTAATTGGAATATTCTAAAATAAGACGATTTGTTGACCAGAATGAAGATTGGGACATATTTTTCAGTTACAACAAGAGTGTTATTGGGGCTTTAAGGGCATGAGACGAAGAAGCCTATTGATTTTCGGTGATATCCGATAATTACTACCAGAGTTATGACCCTTGATCACTTTGAAAAATCTTGTGAACGCTCTAGAGGCTAAAGTTAATATCCGATTGACTTTAAATTTATACACAGTGTGTATGGTCATGATAGGAAGAAGCCTGTTGATTTTCAGCAATATCCGATAATTCCTGCCCGAGTTATGACCCTTGATCACTTTGAAAAATCTTGTGAACGCTCTAGAGGCTAAAGTTAATATCCGATTGAATTTAAATTTATACACGGTGTTTAAAGTCATGATACAAAGAAGCCTATTGATTTTCAGCGATATCCGATAATTACTACCAGAGTTATGACCCTTGATCACTTTGAAAAATCTTGTGAACGCTCTAGAGGCTATAGTTAATATCCGATTGACTTTAAATTTGTACACAGTGTTTAGGGTCATGAGACGAAGAATCCTATTTGATTTTCAGTGATATCTGATAATTTCTGGCACTTGATCACTTTGAAATATCTTGTGGACAAAGGCCTTGAGACAAACCATCAAAACTATTCTAATCATTTCTGATAATTATTTAATGGGCTATTACTCGTAATAAGATTACCATGTGTTGTAAATAGTAAATGTTCTCCTTACTGATAAAAGAAACAATATGCGACAACCCTTGTTGACTGCCCGGACGACTTAGCTGTTGTGGGCGTATGTTTCGTTGCCTGGCAACCTATCTTTGTTTGTGGCAGGACTTTTCTAAATATATTACTGAAAAGGTTTATGAATCTAATTCTCCTATGTATAAGAGTGTAGCATGTCCCTGCAAGCCCTGCCGTGTTGAACCATTAAGTATATTTCCAACAATGAAAATACCTCATCCGAGTTTACCACTGAGTTGATATCGATTTTACAGGTGGCGTCATGGAGACTTTCAGTTTATGGTTAAAAATGTGAGACTTACAACTTTTTGAAATGGTAATTATATGAATGAAAAAGTAAAACAGAAATGTACGATATTTAATATATAGTGGTATACAAAGAAGTAAAAAGAAGGACTGCAAAAGCAATAGTAACTAGATCTGCTACTGTCCCATGCAGATATGAAAGCTTTCATATTCACAGTCACTTCCTGTCACATGTCAAGGGTCATATAAATAATCCGAACAAGAAAAAATAAATCATTAAAATCGGTCACAATGTAGCGAAATTAATGTGATTTTTCACTCGTAAACAACTTTGTCGGCACGATAAACATCAAAAGGCGAAATTCGAATTTTTGAAATATTCAAATACCAAATATTCGACCCGTATCCCGGCTATCCTGAAATGTATTAAATTTTAGACATAGGAGACGCCAATCTGTTTCACAGAGAATTACTTACGAATTATCTCTGTAACAGATGCCTGTCCACAACACGTGCGTTGACGTGCATTGACTGCAGGCGGCGGTAGTCATTGGCTCAACGGCTCGTGCAATGTTTACTTAACACCTAACTGCTTTGGGCAAAATGATGCATTTTACTCATTTTAATACCCATTTACACTAAATAGGAAATATTTTTTAACTACAAATACTTCAAACGTCTTTATTTATTTTTCTTTTACCTCAACAAAATGTTTGAGAATTTAATTTGTCGGAGTAAAAAAGTTAATATGCCGTACTCATTAAGCCTCGTCGATGTCATGCTTATCAGTGATTGTAGCGGCCAAGCGAATATTCACTGCGGGATCAGTTTGAGGAGACGCATTGAACATACTATGCCCTATTGTGTTGATTTACAAGTCCGTAAATGTCGATTTTTCACTATGTTTCATATTCACTTCAAAATGGCGACCATCAGCTGACCTAAATCAAAATTCTGCTCTGAACGTTTTTATACGCCCACTTTTTTATGTGGACGTATATTGTCGTCGCCCCTGTCCGTCCGGACGTCCGTCCGTCCACAATTTGTTTGTGGACTCTCTACAGGTCACAATTCTTATCCGATTTTGACGAAACTTGAAATATAGGTTTATCCCCAAAAGATCTCGGCTGCTTTCGATATTGGCATGTCATTGTATCGGATCAAAACTTCATGGATTATGGCCCCTGATTGTACGAAAAATCACGTTTTTAGCTTGTGGACCCTATAGAGGTCACAATTTTTAACCGATTTTGATGAAACTTAAAATGCATGTTTGTAACCCAAAGATCTTGGTTCCTTTCGATATTTGCGGCTATCGGAATGTAATTTCCTGAATTATGGCCCCTGATTGTCCGAAAAATCACCCTTTTTAGCTTGTGGTCCCTCTGGAGGTCACAATTATTATCCGATTTAAAAAACCGTTTGATTATATCACCGTTACACCCTAAGGGAGGTTGAGTTCGAATTTCGGGAAAATCGGACCAAAATTGCCATACAAAATGGCCGCTGTATGTACGCGAATACTGTTAAAAAATGGTATATCAAGGGTGTGGACCCTGTGGAGGTCACAATTTTAATTCGATTTTGATGAAACTTGAAATTCATGGTTATAACCCAAAGATCTTGGTTCCTTTCGATATTTGCGCATATCGGATCGCAACTTCCTGAATTATGGCCCCTGATAATACGCAAAATCGCCTTTTTTTTTTAGCTTGTGGCCCCTCTGGAGGTCACAATTATTATCCGATTGAAAAAAACGGTTGATTATATTACCGTTACACCGTAAGGAAGGTTGAGTTCGAATTTCGGGAAAATCGGACCAAAATTGCCATACAAAATGGCCGCCGTTTGTACGCGAATACTGTTAGAAAATTGTATATCATGGTTGTGGTCCCTGTAGAAGTCACAATTTTAATTCGATTTTGATGAAACTTGAAATGCATGGTTATAACCCAAAGATCTTGGTTCCTTTCGATATTTGCGCATATCGGATCGTAACTTCCTGAATTATGACCCCTGATTGTCCGAAAAATCGCCTATGGTCCCTCTGGAGGTCACAATTATTATCCGATTTAAAAAAAAACGTTTGACTCTATCTCCGTTGCACCCTACGGAAGGTTGAGTCTGAATTTCGAGAAAATCGGACCATAACTGCCAGAAAAAATGGCCACCGTTTGTACGCGAACAGTGTAAAAAATGTGGTATATCAAAGTTGTGGACCCTGTAGAGGTCACAATTTTAATTCGATTTTGATGAAACCTGAACTGCTTCTTTAAAACAAAAGATCTTTATTCTTTTCGATTTTTGCCCATATCAAATTGTAACTTAATGAATTATGGCCTTTTATTGTAGGAAAAATCAATTTCGGTATTGCTTGTTCTCTATCCATCTCTCAAAAATGTGGGCGTATCCTGCCTGGCAGTGCCAGCCTATCTTTTAGGTTTTCCTTCAAGGATTCAGAAAATGTAACTCTCATGTCTGTAAGTGCAATATCGCAAAAGTTCTATTGTTTTTCACGTTTCAAGATGGTGACACTTCCGGTTCGATCGACAAACTCCATGTTTTGTGTACGAATATAAAAATTAGGTCAATCTAACCTTTATTTCGACGATTTTTTTTGAAAAATTTGATTCTTAATTTCACCTAGGGGAGATATTTTAGAAAATTTTAAAAGTCATTTTTCAAGTAGCATCAGTAATGTCTACTTAATATACTAAATTTCATGAAAATCGTACAACTATTAAAGAAGTTGTCAACTTGGTCTCAACTTCCGGTTCGAAATCACAGCGACGAATAACGTTTGCCCGTTAAAATCGGCAATTTAAAGTGAGAAACATTACAACCGGGCGAAATTTCCTGTTTTATCACTTTTACCGTACCTCTGATTACCAACCGATTATTACAAAACTTTAAAAATAAAAGAGAAAGAGAGAAATGCGGCTTAACGTCCATTCGACACAAACTAGGTCATTTCGGGACTAACATATGTTTTTTAATTTTATTTAAAAACTTCCCTTGCACGTTCGGGTCTTTAGCCGTGGGAGGAAACCGAAGGACACGAGGTTGGACACCATACTCCATGTCACGTGCAACCTGAAAATCGAAACGACGCCGGTTGACTCAATGACAGACGTTACGATACAGCGCGCGTATGCTAACCATTCAGCCTCCCTAAAATCGGGAAATTGCTGACTTATAGCAAGAAACATTTAAACCGGGCGAAATTTTCTGTTTTAACAGTTTAATTTGCACGGTACTTTAATTACCAACCGATTATTACATAACTTTTGAAAATATGCTCCAACTGACAGCTTAATCGTATGCAATAAACGTTTGGCTTGAATTGAAAGTTCTGCACCGAGAAAGTTCATCTCGATTTTCTGGTGTGGTTCCCCCATGTCAGTGATGCAGAACAGAGGGCCTGACAAGGACAACTGTCTAGTCGTTCGGATGGGACGAAAAAACAAGGTCCCATGTACACGTTGGAGTGCACGTAAAATATCCCTAAGCAGTTGGAATTCGATACTGCTGAACAAGCTCTATACGATGACTAAATGTGCAGATTGTAGTCACCCACGCTGCATGTTTCGCTTAACAATGAAAGGGTGCCGTTTTCAATGTTCGATCCTTTTATTCTTCTACTCCTGATATTTTGGACTGCTGATCAAAGTTTTCATATAAAAGACTACCGATAAGACTCTTTGTAGAAGAAGTTCCCAAAAAATATTATGTTGACTTTAAGAGAAAAGATCCTTTAAAAATGCCTCAAATCGTAAAAATACGACTTTTTGGATTTTCGATCTCTTTTTTTTTCTGCTATCCCTGATATTTGAAAAAAAATGATACAACGATTTCACACAACAGGCTAGCTATTAGACTCTCGATTAACACGAGTTTCACCGCCCTCCCTTTATTATAACCGAAGTTATCTTGCGTTATCTTGCCCTAAAGAATCAACAAATCAGCATGCTTATCTCTTCTAACCCTAGGCAGAAAATGCTCATCTTTGAACTCAATCATGACATTGACCTAGTGAACGTCTACACCAAGATTGAACATTCTAGCTCAATTAGAAGAAGAGTTATTGTGTTTCAAAGTCTCGGCCCTTCAAATTGCTACTACTTTTCATATTCACTTCAAAATGGCAACCATCAATTCAGGCGCTGATCCAGGATTTTTTGCAGGGGGGGGGGGGGGGTTCTAGGTTTGATAATTGCTCGTTCTACATTCAGTTTGGAAGTCAGTCTAGCCAAAGAGGAAATATCAAGAAAGCTATGAAATAACGCCTTACGCCTGGATTCCGCGCCCCCGTTAACATATATATCGACACCAAACACGGCTACTTAATCAAAATCTGCACATCGTCTCATTTTCCCGCTAACAAATGGCCGCCATCTTGGTAATATCCTAAGTATAGGAACATGTGATCATTTTACAATGTTGTAAATGTCAGGAATGGAATCTGTGACACCGAAAATATATATATTGACACCAAACACAACCACTTAATCGAAATATGCACATCGTCCGACTTTCCCGCCAAAAATGGTTGCCATCTTGGAAATATCATCATGAAATGATGGAAAACAATCTGAATTATAGTCACGAACCCTGCCAATATTAATCGCCTACTCACAGTTGTTACATCGTTAATATTATAAATAAAGTGAAAATAACAAAATAATTTGGAATATTATCGCAAAATGGCTACCTCAAATAATGGCCTCACATACTATGAAGACCTATGTCAACATTGGTTTTTTGTCACCAAACATCAAAACCTACAAAAAAAAGCTTAATCCGTGATTTCTACCCAAAAAGCCGACGGATTTACATTCAATATCGGACTAACATGGTTAAAATATATATTAAAGGGTAACTGTTCATTCAGTTTGTTGTAAATGGTGTTGTTTAGAGTGGCTTTCTAAGCCGAATAATACCAGCAATTTACTTTGATCATTGTAAAATCGTTGCACAACTTGGATAGAACTTAGCTAACAATGTCAAGTTTGCAGAGATACTATAAATCAGGGAATCCAGTCCCAAATGGCTAAGTTTGCCCCTTAATTTTATCACGGTTTCGTTTCTATGGCATATGATTTTTAAAAATCTGAAAAAGCCAGGTCCCTACCAAATCCACACCGGCGTTTAGAATTCATGAAGCTCCCCGCAACTTATACAAATCTGAAAGATAGGCTGGCACTACTAGGCAGGATACGTTTAGAATTCATGAAGCTCCCCGCAACTCATACAAATCTGAAAGATAGGCTGGCACTGCCAGGCAGGATACGCCCACATTTTCGAGAGATGGATAGAGAACAAACAATACCGAAAGTGATTTTTCCTACATCATTAAGTTAGAATTTGATATGTGCAAATATCGAAATTAATTAAGATCTTTGGGTTATAAAGGTGCATTTCAGTAGGCTTCAAATTTGACTGGGGATCATGTTGCTAAGTGGGTAAGATACTGGCTTGGTAGCCTCGAGGTTGGGTGTTTGATCCCCACATTGGGTGACAAAGTTCATCTAGATTTTCTGGCGTGGTTTCCCCTTGTTAGTGATGAAGGATGGGTGGCCTCACAAGAACAGCTGTCAATTTTGGTCCGATTTTCACGAAATTCGACCTCAACCTTCATTACGATGTAACGGTGATATAATCAAACGTTTTTTTAAATGGGATAATAATTCTGACCCCAGAGGGACCACAAGCTAAAAAAAATAAAGGTCATGTTTCGTACAATCTGGGGCCATAATTCAGGAAGTTACAATCCGATATGCACAAATATCGAAAGGAACTAAGATTGTAAAGTTGTAAACATGTGTTTCAAGTTTCATCAAAATTGAATGAAGATTGTGACCTCTACAGGGTTCACAACCTTGATATACCATATTTTTACACTCTTCGCGTACAAGCGGCGGCCATTTTTTCAGTCAATTTTGATCCGATTTTCACGACATTCGACCTCAACCTTCATTACGATGTAACAGTGATATAATCAAACGGTTTTTTAAATGGGACCTCCAGAGGGACCACGAGCTAAAAAAGGTCATTTTTCGGACAATCAGGGGCCATAATTCAGGAAGTTACGATCCAATGGGCGCAAATATCGACAGGAACCAAGATCTTTGGGTTATAAACACGCATGTCAAGTTTCATCAAAATCAGTTCCAAATTGTGACCTCTATAGGGTCCACAACCTTCATATAACATATTTTCACACTAATCGCGTACAGACGGCGGCCATTTTGTCTGTCAATTTTGGTCCGATTTTCAAGAAATTTTACCTCAATCTTCAATACCATGTAACGGTGATATAATCAATCGGTTTTTTAAATCGGATAATAATTTTGACCTCTAGTGGGACCACAAGCTAAAAAGGGTGATTTTTCGTACAATCAGGAGCTATAATTCAGGAACCGATGGGCGCAAATATCGAAAGGAACCAAGATCTTTGGGTTATAAACATACATGTCAATTGTCATCAAAATCGGTTCAAAATTGTGACCTCTATAGGGTCCACAACCTTGATATAACATTTTCACACTATTTGCGTACAAACGGCGGCCATTTTGTCCGTCAATTTTGGTTTAATTTTCACGAAACTCACACTCAGCCTTCATTACCATGTAACGGTGGTATAATCAAACAATTTTTTAAATCGGATAATAATTTTGATCTCCAGAGGAACCACAAGCTAAAAAGTGCAATTTTTCGGACAATCAGGGGCCATAATTCAGGAAGTTACGATCCAATGGGTGCAAATATCGAAAGGAACCAAGATCTTTGGGTTATAAACATACATGTCAAGTTTCATCAAAATTGTGACCTCTATAGGGTCCACAACCTTGATATAACATATTTTCACACTATTCGCGTAAAAACGTCGGCCATTTTGTTTGTCAATTTTGGTCCGATTCTCAGGAAATTTGAACTCAACCTTCATGTAACGGTGATATAATAAAACGTTTTTTTTAAATCGGATAATAATTTTGACATCCAGAGGGACCACAAGCTAAAAAGGGCGATTTTTCGGACAATCAGGGGCCATAATTCAGGAAGTTACGATCCGATTGGCGCAAATAGCGAAAGGAACCAAGATTTTGGGGTTATAAACATGCATGTCACGTTTCATCACAATCGGTTAAAAATCGTGACGTCTATAGGGTCCACAAGATAAAAACATGATATTTCGTACAATCAAGGGCCATAATCCATGAAGTTCCGATCCGATACACGCCAATATCGAAAGGAACCGAGATCTTATGGGGATAAACCTAAATTGTGGACGGACGTCCGGAAGGACAGGGGCGACGGCATAATACGTCCACATGAAAATGTGGGCGTATAAAAAGCACAAACTTGCCAACCAAAATCTAATCTATATTTTCGTTTATAAGTAGAGGATTGCTATACTTTGAGTGATAATATACTATTCAAAAAAAGTAGGGGATATTTGATTTTGGGGGCATAATACTAAAATATGCAAATGACTACGAAAAAAGTCACTATAGAACCTAACAGAAGAAACATTTCCAGTTACATGTGACGCCCAAACGCACCAATAGCTACCGCATGGAATGCAGGTGATGCTTGGGATCATCATGGGGGTCCAACCCAAGATTTGCACGACTCTGACTTTGAATGTTACAGTCATTGTGGCATTGAATTCCAGGGTGGAAACATCAGTTTAATTGTTTTAGTGACCAGAAAACAAATTTTGATATGCGTCGGCTTACCCAAAATGAAAGGTTACGCGCCCTTGGCATGCTACAGATCGGCACAACACAGGCGGTTGTGGCGCGGACGATGAATGTTTCTCAGTTTGTCATAAGCAGGCTATGGTCCAGATACCGTGATACACAATCTGTACAGGACAGACCTCGCTCAGGTCGACCAAGGGCGACAACTCAAGCCCAGGATCGATTTATCCGTACCTTGGCCTTGAGAAATCGTGTCATCACAGCAAATCAGATCAGCGCTCGTCTTCAAACAGAGACTGGTGTGAGAGTGAGTGGCCAGACGATTCGGAATCGACTGCATAGGGGTCACCTTCGCGCCCGACGTCCTCGCGTGATCCCTTGTTTGAGAGATCATCACATTCAGGCAAGACGTCGTTGGTGTAGGGGTCGTCAACTCTGGGATAATCGACGCTGGAGCAATGTGATGTTTTCAGATGAATCAAGGTTCACTGTTGATTTTTTGGACAGACGTAGGAGGGTGTGGCGTCGTCGAAACGAGCGCTTCCAAGACGTTAACGTCATCAGACATGGTCGATTTGGGGGTGGTTCTGTTATGGTGTGGGGGGGCATCACTGTTGCTGGAAGAACGGCTTTACATGTTGTTGCAGGGCGTGTTACAGGCCAGTACTACCGGGACAGTACTTTTTGGGTTGGGTTTCTGGTGGTGGTAATTTGCTGCTCAGCTCAACTGCCATTATGTAAATGATATCAATGATCGTAAATGTCAGCTTTACTATTCAAATTTCCCTGCATATTTTTGGTCAACACAGGAACAAGAGGGAAATGATCCACAACACGGCTGAAGCCAAGGCTTCCACAATATTCTACTTAAATCCATTTGATATGGCTGTGGTATAATTGAGTTTTTATGATCTGCCATTGCTTTTAGCATAATGTTAACAATTTCTGGATATCTGGAGAGGTCTAGTGGTCGTAATTCAGACGGATCTGACGTCATATCGTATAAAAGAGGCGGGTCATTCACAACCACATCTCTACAGTTACAGACAAACCGACATACTTGTTTTCCAGGTAGATAATTAGGTGATTTAACAGCCAACTTCCACACTGACAAACCTGGTAAATATATAAATAAACCATCTACTGGCGATTAAGTTTGACTACTATTGACTGAGATGTACAGTGAGAGGCACTAGTGAATCTTGTGACGCATATCTGGATACGAATGTAACATTCAATTTTTATACGCCCACATTTTCATGTGGACGTATTATGTCGTCGCCCCTGTCCGTCCGGACGTCCGTCCGTCCGTCCGGACGTCCGTCCGTCCGTCCGGACGTCCGTCCGTCCACAATTTGTTTGTGGACTCTCTACAGGTCACAATTCTTATCCGATTTTGACGAAACTTGAAATATAGGTTTATCCCCAAAAGATCTCGGTTCCTTTCGATATTGGCATGTATCGGATCAAAACTTCATGGATTATGGCCCCTGATTGTACGAAAAATCACGTTTTTAGCTTGTGGACCCTATAGAGGTCACAATTTTGAACCGATTTTGATGAAACTTGACATGCATGTTTGTAACTGAAAGATCTTGGTTCCTTTCGATATTTGCGGCTATCGGAATGTAATTTCCTGAATTATGGCCCCTGATTGTCCGAAAAATCACCCTTTTTAGCTTGTGGTCCCTCTGGAGGTCACAATTATTATTCGATTTAAAAAACCGTCTGATTATATCACCGTTACACCCTAAGGAAGGTTGAGTTCGAATTTCGGGAAAATCGGACGAAAATTGCCATACAAAATGGCCGCCGTTAGTACGCGAATACTGTTAAAAAATGGTATATCAAGGTTGTGGACCCTGTGGAGGTCACAATTTTGATTCGATTTTGATGAAACTTGAAATTCATGGTTATAACCCAAAGATCTCGCTTCCTTTCGATATTTGCGCATATCGGATCGTAACTTCCTGAATTATGGCCCCTGATTATACGCAAAATCGCCTTTTTTTTAGCTTGGAGGTCACAATTATTATTCAATTTAAAAAAACGTTTGATTATATCACCGTTACACCCTAAGGAAGGTTGAGTTCGAATTTCGGGAAAATCGGACGAAAATTGCCATACAAAATGGCCGCCGTTTGTACGCGAATACTGTTAAAAAATGGTATATCAAGGTTGTGGACCCTGTGGAGGTCACAATTTTGATTCGATTGTGATGAAACTTGAAATTCAAGGTTATAACCCAAAGATCTTGCTTCTTTTCGATATTTGCGCATATCGGATCGTAACTTCCTGAATTATGGCCCCTGATTATACGCAAAATCGCCTTTTATTTTAGCTTGGAGGTCACAATTATTATCCGATTTAAAAAAACGTTTGATTATATTACCGTTACACCGTAAGGAAGGTTGAGTTCGAATTTCGGGAAAATCAGACCAAAATTGCCATACAAAATGGCCACCGTTTGTACGTGAATACTGTTAAAAAATGGTATATCAAGGTTGTGGACCCTGTAAAGGTCACAATTTTAATTCGATTTTGATGAAACTTGAAATGCATGGTTATAACCCAAAGATCTTGGTTCCTTTCGGTATTTGCGCATATCGGATCGTAACTTCCTGAATTATTCGAATTTCGTGAAAATGGTACCAAAATTGCCGGACGAAATGGTCGCCGTTTGTACGCGAATAGTGTAAAGATATGGTATATCATGGTTGTTGACTCTGTACAGGTCACAATTCTTATCCGATTTTGACGAAAAGTCACATTTCTAGGTTGTGTACCGTCACACCATAATCATTGTCGACTTCGAATTTCATGAATATCAGACTGGAACTGACCAACAAAATGGCTGCTCCCAATACAGTATGAAATACAGGACTTAATGATGTAGGAAAAATCACTTTCCGTATTGTTTGTTCTCTATCCATCTCTCGAAAATGTGGGCGTATCCTGCCTGGCAGTGCCAGCCTATCTTATCATCTACATTCCCCAACTAATAAAAAAAAATCAAATTTACACACATTCGACTTACCGTTTCTCCTAAAGTTAATGCAAATGAGAACAAATATCGATTATAAGGAAAACAAATTAAAAACTTGTCCCCTGTGTCCGGTGCTATGACTAGTATTCCGGTTGCCTTTTTATCCTAATAATAAAAGCTTAGAATGCTTATTAAAAGAAAAACTCAACAAAAGGAGGGCATTTTCAACCTAATGCCTTCTGGGTAACATCCTCCCACCCACCCCGTGAACACAACGACTACCGTTTTTGAGACGCTCGATTGATATCATTACCGATAATTTCGGGTGTTTAAAAGCTGCTCGTGATTTTTGATTTGGAGCAGCAACTTACCCTGTTTTGGACGATATCTGATAGCGTGTATATCATCTCCACAATAATGAAACATAAAGTCGTGGGATGAAACAGTTTCCTTGCCTGATAAAAGAGGCATCATATCTTGACCATCAATATGTAGTTTAGGTTGTAATTTAGTTTGAATGATGTTAGCTATGGTAGGAAAGACGTCCATTAAACTTGTAGGTTCACCAATAACTGTACCTGGTCTTACAGCTGGTGGATATCGTAAAACAGTCGGCATTCTGATTCCTCCATCTACAGCACCATGGGCCTTCCCACCTGAAGCAAAGGGTGTTTGGGAGATAACTTACATGTATTAATGATCCTACATTAGAGTTCGGCGCTCAAAACAATCAAACTAAATAAATCCACTAACAGTTTGGCCAAATACATGAACTACTACAAAAGGCATAAGCATTATTCGACCGCCTAAGGGTAATGTGTATATATATGACCAACTGCAGACTAATACCCATCACACTATAAACCGCAGATTGCCTCGTCAAGTTATTTTTTTTACAATAAATATAAATAATAAACTGGCGTATTGGAAATAAGAAATGAAATTATATGCTTTTTTGATTAATAAGAATGGATTATTTGTAGTATTTAAACCAGATAAACACTAATTTGTTGTCTGCGATATCAGTTAGATGTAAAACTATTGCAGACACATAGCTACCCTGATTAATTTATTGGCCCCAATAAATTGTCACAACACCACAGTTGTTTCTTAACACCTATAACTGATTGGGCCAATAAATCAATCAAGGTAGCTGATGTTGCTCTACACCTACATCTATGGCGTGTATTCTTGTCTTGTCTATTTCTCTGATTATAATATCATAGTTTGGACTGGTTTTATTTTCGTATTAAATAACATACATTTTAATTTTTACAAATTCGCTGATAGGAAATACTGCTAATAACTATCTTGAAAAAACCACGTTTAGTAAACGAGGCATTTTTACCAAGCCTCGTTCTGAACAAAATACCTCGTTCCAAAAACAGGGTAACTTAAAAAACCTCGTTTTGGAACTCCAGACAACGAGGCATTTGTTTTACCTCGTTTGGACAGAAATGCCGAACGAGGCAATCTACGGTTTATAGTGTCAGTAACGATTATGAAAGTTTGCATAAACCTGACTTAATGCCACTTCAATTGCCCAATTCGTAGAATATCATTAGCGAAAGAACGGGTGGGAATTATATCGCATTGTTAAAACCGGTTTAGTTCACTTTGTAACATAAATATGTCGGAATGATTTGAACTGACCTGTTGTTTGGTGAATCTACCAGAACAATTACAGTTACCTTTATATATACCATTATAACCACCATGAACTTCTCCATCTGCATTTCTCTCTTCCAAGTGACCTCCATTATCAGATGTAAAATACACAACCGTGTTGTCTACTAAATTTAATTTATCCAAGGTGTCAAGAATTTCACCAACTCCCCAATCCATCTCTTCCACTGCATCACCGTACCGTCCGTGTTTATTCCTGCCCCTAAACTCTTTCGTTGTATTCAAATACGTGTGGACGTGGGACCAAGACACCATTAAGAGAAACGGCTTATCATCATTTTGAAGCTTTTCTAAAAACTCAACAGCCTCAGCTGCAAATCGTTTTGTTAATGTAGATAGTTCCATTGGTTGTTCCACAAGTTCCTTATTTCTGTACAACAAACTATTGAAGTCTTTATAACGAATTATGTATGCATAATGCAGAGTAAATAGTACCGAAGATACGAAAATAACTAGTACGAAATACAGAGCTAGTCCGATGATACCCGTTCTATAGAGACACGTGAAGCAGATGAACAAGATGAGGAATGTGGTGATAAGCTGGTGATTCCAGTATGGGAAAATAGATTTCATTAAACTTTCTCTGGTGTCACTGCCAAAATCTTTTAAATTTGTTAAAGGATATCCATAAAAGTATTCAAACCCTTGATTGTTTGGGTGATGTTCGTTGTCTCCCAAGCTGCTTTCACTCCAGCCCTGGTGCCATTTACCTAAAACGAGCACAACGTTACATGCATGTCAGTTATCGTGTGAATCGCAATATTAAAGTGGCTGTCAGTGAGTTGTGACGTCAACTCGGCCACTCTCCATTAAGAATAAACACAGGGTATTAACACAGCCATGAGTCAATTTTGCTTGAATCTGCATTATAAAAATTTTAACTACATGTAAATATATGTACCTACCTATCAGGGCTGTTGTATATCCTGCTGTTTTGGCTAGCTCTGCAAATGTTGTTTCACTAGCCGGTAAACCACCAGATGACGCCACAAAAATACAACTGCGTATAAATGTTCTGGTAGCCATCCCTGAAATATTTGTTGAAACCGTTCAGTATCACCATGGATCTATATACTGTTCATGGTAGCATTGGTCTAAGTTTATATCACAATATTGCTAATTGTTGGAACAGTATGTTCTGCTACAGTCTGGGAAAATGAGGAGAGTCCAGCAATCTACTTAGGGAGCCCAACCTTTCATTTTCCGACCTGTATAGCTCAAGGACATTATGGAAGTAATGGGCTAATGGTGAAAAACTATGTAAAGTATTCCAAGATCTAAAGCACCGATACGTACCTGAGCGTATTGGATATCGCCCCGTAAGGAAAGCTGCTCTACTAGGACCGCATAGACTGGATGCTGATAAATGCTGATTTAATTTGGCACCTTCTCTGGCTAATCTGTCGATATTTGGTGTTTTAATCGTCGTATTCCCAAAACACCCTACATCACCAATACCCAAATCGTCAGCCATCATTAAAATTATGTTCGGTTTCTTGGCATCAGAAGATGTAATGGATAGAAGCATAAATACAATGTGCATTGTAAAGCAGGATACAGCCATTTTTGGAGACATTCGGGGGATTCAAGTAACTGTAAGAGAAGAAAGAATAACCAATCTAAATTTTAGAATATTGTTGCGTGTTGAATCCTCGTTTCCGAAAAGAACAAACTCTTACTTCCATCATAACATTTTGGGATCAACGTTAGATAATTTTATATGTCTGCCTGTGTTACACAACGGTTGGGTATTTTGGCCTTTTTTCTAAGTCCAACAATTACTTTGATAGTGTACGTGCAGTTGCACAGTAGTGTAAACGCAAGTGAACGTCATTTTACGCCCTGTCAGAATGTGTATCCACACCTTCCTTATCAGAATCGCGATCCACTCAAGGGTAGTGATTTTGTGGTTGTTTATTACAAATTTAAATATCCAGTACATTGTACATGATACTATGGACAGGTTGATTTAATTAAGTAATGTATATGTGGAGGAGTAATCAGACAAAATGGGATGAAACATAAAATAATATTGTCATATGTGATTTCACAATTAATACTTTGTATCGATGAAATGGAATCACAATAGAACCATATGAATTCATAATAACAAAAATTGAAGTCAAATGGGGTGTTGGATTTCAGAGTGTATATATGCCTAAATATTTTGGAGACGATGGAGGCGCCATGCATTATCATCTGTTTAATTTCCTTAACAAAAACCTGGCAAATCCCCTCCTACAACTTTCCCTGGATCCGTCTCTGTAGTTTTGAACACTTGTCACTTGGAAATGAAATGAAATGGACATGGGAGACCAATTTTAAAGTATTACATGTTTACACTGAGAGAGACGTTGTTTTTGTTTTGTTTTTTTGTTTGTTTTGGAGTTTTTTTGTTGTTGTTTTTTTTTGTTTTTTCTTTTTTTTTTCTTGGGGGGGGGGGTGTCTTTTTTTGACAAAGTAGTTCCACTCGGTACACATTTCGATTTATGCATGATGGGCGAGTAATATATATATCAGTGATACATTTAAGATTTTCAATCATTTTTTTCTTTTTTTAAGACATACTTTATTCACTATGAATGAATGGGAAATTGGGGAGCGGGCAATATGCTTATATCACACCCCTATCCCTATTTACAATAAGAATTATACATTAATAATAAAAATATACAATATATACAACTCCTTACTTAGTTGAATACACCTAAAGTATTAGAGTATGTAATAGTAATAATTACTAATAACAACAACACTAATATTATAAGATAGGTTGCCAGGCAACGAAACATACGCCCACAGCAGCTAAATCGTCCGAGCAGTCAACAAGGGTTCTCGCATGTTTTTACTTTTTTTGGTAATGAAACATTTGTAATACACTAAAATCTGATTAAGAGTAACAACTCGTGTAATTATCAGAAAATCATTAGAATTGGTTTGCTTTTTATAAAGTTTTGCCCCACGCTAACAATTAGTATACGAAACATTTAATATCATGGATTTAGCTGTTCAGTCATCAAAATTCATTGAAAATCAAACTACTTGTTTGTTTCACTACCTTAAACTCTGTGTATCAATCTGAAGTCAATCGGGTGATAAGTTTGGCCTCCATAGCGTTACAAGATTTTTTGAAGTGATCAAGGGAGATAACTCTGGCAGTAATTATTTGAGATTGCTGAAAATCAATAGGCTTCTTCGTCTCATGACCATAAACACTATGTGTAAATTCAATCGGATATTAACTTTGGCCTCCAGAGCGTCCACAGGATTTTTTTTTTTGAAGTGATCAAGGGTCATAACTCTGGCAGTAATTATTGGAAATCGCTGAAAATCAATAGACGTCTTTGTCTCATGACTGTAAACACTGTGTATGAAGTCAATCGGATATTAACTTTGGCCTCTAGAGCATCCACAAGATTTTTTGAAGAGATCAAGGGCCAAAACTCTGGCAGTAATTATCAGAAATCGCTGAAAATCAATAGGATTCTTTGCCTCATGATCTCAAACACTGTGTACACATTTAAACTCAATCGGATATTAACTTTGGCCTCTAGAGCGCCCACAAGATTTTTTGAAGTGATCAAGGACCATAACTCTGGTATTTATTATCGGAAATCGCTGAAAAACAATAGGCTTCTTCGCCTCATGCCTTTGAACACTGTGTATACATTAAAGTCAATCGGATATTAACTTTAGCCTCTTGAGCGTCCACAAGCAATTGTGGACACCGGAGACCGACGGACGGACGGACGTGGGCGACGACAATATATGACCACATTTCAATGTGGGCGTATAAAAATCGTTTAGTTAAATCATAATTTAAAATCGTTTAGTTAAAATTAAAATATGATTGAACTGTTTTAAAGATAAGGTTGTTAATTTCGTTGGTGGAATCATGCAGACCTATAGTTTTGCTGTTCTTATTCTTATCAGGTAATATAGAAATGGTTTGTTGTCGAAAAGTATTGTACCAAAACTTCTTAATACTAACTGCAGATTTACTTTAGAAATTTTATGACCAATGTATATCTCTCATTGATCAGTGCATATTTCTCATTCAAGTGCAATGTTTAACACGATATGCAATGGCCTTGGATAAGATTTTTAACATAAAATAATACCGTCGCGGCTCGTAATCCAAATTGAACCACATGAAGACAATAACAAAATACATACCTGGTCGTGTTATATCGGCGAGTACATTCACAATATCATAATATCAAACAGTAAATCTAATCACACGGACTACTCAGAACTACAAAAGGTTCAAGGTTCCTCCATTAAAACTTGTTTTATGCATGTGTTAAATATACAAGATGTACTGAACATCCGTCTTGACTATTCTTAGTAACATTTTGTGTTGCGTTAAACCAACTAGTTATAAACTATAACCAGTTATGCTGTTTCATTGTTCGTAATCACACGGTTTAAACAGTTGAAATATATGCGTAAACAGTCAAACCAATTACATTTGGTAACTCGGCGCGATCCATGTAGGTTTATTTGCATAATTTGAATTATATTATAGTTATAGCTCATTATGAGCAAAATACCTCGCATTTAGAGTATACTAATCTATATTACCTATAAATCTTGTTTTAAGGCCCTGGGTACTATGTTGTTGTAGCAAACCACGGGACGCGTTCCCACCAATAATTTTAGCGGTGGGAACATGATATACTGTGTCCCCACCACTTATTTCCGATGTTTTGCTTACTGTTTATTTATTTTTTTAATTGAAATCATTCCAGAAAGTGCAGAGTTAGTCCCAGGCATTTTAGGCCAAGGTCTTTGAAGTTGAACAGCTGCACCCGGTGACCGATTTTTATTTAACAGGGAATTTATTTTACGTGCCTGGATGACCGAATCACTTAGAAATATACCCACGCGTAGAAAAATAGATCTTTACAAAAACTTGAATTTGTACGTTTAGAAACCATTTTTTTTTTATGTCAGCGAGTTGACTTTGACTCAAGGATCATTTTACAACAAACGAAACGACGACCCGACCTCTAGTTTTCGAGAAATCGACCCAAAAAGATTGAACAATCAGAGAACGAGATAGGGAATATGTATGTGATACATAGGCGCACGAGCCGGGGGGGGGGCTCTGCCCCTAACTTTCGGGCAATCTGACTTTTCGGGCAGACGGGTAATTTGAAAATAAAGATTATATCATCCACATGGCAAAATAAAATGCCCTAATATTTCGGGCTGGCATAGCAGGAAAACGCGTTTGCGGCCGTATAATATTATTCCAAAATTTTCTTGGGTGATCGCAACAAGGTAAGCTCAGCGTTTTCGCCTCTCGAAGAAGACCGGTGCCGCTGTCTGTAAACCTGAAATGTTTCGGGCATTTCGGCTTCTATTCCCGAACTTACTGTCATCTAATACCACGAAATTGAAATGAGATGACTATGGATTAAAACATTTTGTCTGGAGCCACTCTACTTTGTTCCACATTTTTTGGTCATCGATTATTATTTGTGAATATATATGCAACATTCTGATTGGATGGGAGGAATTCAGAGTGGGATTACAAAACCATTAGACACTTTTGGAGTTTTGGAGTTGCTTGCACGGGCTAGAATAACACTAAACGCATTTGCGGTGATATAAATTTTCAACATTTTCTCCGGGAGGGCGAGGCCCCGATACCTCGTTACGATTGATTGTTTGGTTGGGATTCAGGTAAGCCAGGTACGCTATATTGGACCACATTGAAGTTGCTATTCACGGGATATATTAGCAGGAAAACGTGTTTGCGGCAGTTAAATTTTCTCCCAGCGGTCCCGTCTTTGTGGACTGTAAACGATTGATCAGTTGATTGGAATTCGAGTCAGCCACCTTAATTAGGCTTTGAAGTTGATTTGTTCACGGGCTGAATTAGCAGGAAAAGGCGTTTGAAGCCGTCTAATATTCCAATATTATCTTGGGGGTTCCATTCAAGGTAAGCCCCACTTCTTCGCCTCCCGAAGAATACCGGCTCCGCTGTCTGTAAACCCGAATTTTTTTCGGGTTCTGAAAAGCCTCCACCCCCGCCCCGCCCCCTACTGTTATCGAGCCCGCACGCCTATGAGTGATAATTCATATTATAAATAAAATATTCCATACGGATTATAAATATCATGTAGGTGTGCATATCTAATACGTTGGGTATTAAAAAATTAAAGGGTTAAGGAATAGCTGAGATTTTATTTCTATATGGTATACTGGATGACAAATCACCTAACTAAAGTTTGTATATCAGGGGAACCCTTCATTGCTAGATTTGCTGCCATACTCAATAAACGTATGGGAACAATATAAACAACTAGATTTAACTTTTAAAAAAGTGAATTTTTTTTTTATTTCAATGCGGTCGCCATTTTTGAATTTTCCACTTTGCCATCGGATTTTTAATCACCAATGAATAATACAGTAAAATGTTACATTTATTTCAATTAGAATTGAATATCGATATGTTTAGCTGTGTATGTAGCTAATTGTTTTAGTTTATATAAATTAAAACATTTGTAGGCCTGTACATTTGTGTATCCAATTGAATACACATTTTGCTCAAAAACTTTACGTAGTCTTCGAACACTATAGGGAGGCGGAGCTGGAATCTCAGTAGTGTAAATATTTATAGTTCTTGTTGTGAAGATGAGAGAATAAATCGTGAACGGTGGCTTGAGATTTGTCTTAAGATTAGATTTCGTATCATTTACTGCCTCAGGGATTATAATTATTTGCCAGAAAATGATGCTGAAAATACCCAAAGAGTGCGTTTTATAGCGTCTAGCACTAATTTTTGGCGATCTTCGCCCCTGTAATGGTGCTCTGCCTCGACATTAAGGGAAATGGTTTAGCATCCTGCATTTATTCATCAACCGTGGAATGAAGACATAGCGCTTGCATTATTTTATTAAATGAATTTTTGCCTACCCTTCGTCGACTTCCAACCGTCAGGGTTTCTCTTGCCTACACACCAAGTGAACACGAGATCTCTGTTGTTCTTTTCATGCGAAAGACAAAATGACTTTCCCTAAATTCTGCGCCGCTAAAATGGGGAATCTACGCTGCCAAATCCTGGGAAACTCTCTCGGCCAACACCTCGATCGAACCCGGGACGATATATATTGCTTTAGTATCCGAAGTCAATTGAAGACTAATGGGAAAACTATATGTTAGCTGTTTTAAAAAATATATCTTATTATTTTTATAGTTAGATTTTGTTCCATTGTTTTACTTCATCGGTCCATACTGCTTGCTGTGCAAAAAGCCTGCTGTCACGTACAAGCGGGAAAGCGAAACTACGCCACTATGTTGTCTGACAAACACGCGTTATACCATTTGACTACCACCCTTCAATAGTACGAAGTAAAACACCTGAGATTGTATCGATTATTTTCAAAGCAATCGCCCATAATTTCTACCAAGTGTGACAATAAGCAATAATTAACCTCGGGAATATGTCCTTGTCCTACCGATTGGAACAAGAGAAGTCAAGAATATTAAAACGGAAGAGAACCATGTCTGCATATTCCCCCCGAAGACAAGATGAGCAAAAAACACCCGACAAAAAGACATTTTGTTAATTTATGGGTTAGTGGATAAAATTTTGGCCCAATGATTATCTAAAAAAAACGCCCATTCGGCAAAAATCGACTAACCGTATTGATGTCCCTGTCTTTATAATACCGGTTTACACTAAGACATTAAAATTTGTATAAAAAAAATATTCAAATTTAAATGATAACAATGGTCGTAAATGTCAGCTTTACTATTCAAATTTCCCTGCATATTTTTGATCAACACAGGAACAAGAGGGAAATGATCCACAACACGGCTGAAGCCAAGGCTTCCACAATATTCTACTTAAATCCATTTGATATGGCTGTGGTATAATTGAGTTTTTATGATCTGCGAGTGCTTTTAGCATAATGTTAACAATTTCTGGATATCTGGAGAGGTCTAGTGGTCGTAATTCAGACGGATCTGACGTCATATCGTATAAAAGAGGCGGGTCATTTACAACTGCGTTTCCACAGTTACACAAAAACCGACACGTCTGTTTTCCTGGTAAGTAATTCGGTGATTTAACAGCCAGCTTCCACACTTCCATGCCTGGTAAAATGTAAATAAGTAATTATGTTAGAACTATTGAAGCATGGTACACTGAAGTCTTAATGGGACATTATGGAGATTAGATAAAGAGCTGACAATTCTCGCTATACAAAAATAGATAACGTAAAGAGACTATGCTGACAATTGCAGTCAAATTACTTCACAGAAGAAAATTCGCGTCAGGAGTAATACGCGCGGCTTTCAACCCTATGACGTCAGACATTGATAAATCCATAGAAATATATATTTATATATTTATATATTTCTATGGATAAATCAATCAGCTTTGACGTTACAAGGGATTTACTCACAGTTCCGAGCAGGGCACGCCAAGGGAACGTCCTAACAGACCGTTTCATTGGCTAATTCTTGACATTGACATAGTGTATCTTTGTATATATTTTATTATATGATTTATGTTAATGTAGTAATCGACCAATGTCCGAATTGATATCTCACTAATCTTTCAAGTCTTTTAACTGTTTGAGTTTAAACTAAGTGCAACGATATATATTACGTAATTATAGTTAACCCGCGTTCTTGCTATGTCCATATCTTCTTCTGTATTTAAACATCTGTTTCCTATGTGCAATTTAACATCTTATCAAATATCATTATATAATTATTTCAATCCTAGGCTTGTATATATTATGTTCTATATTCTACTGTAATTTTAGTCTGGTGACCGGCTCGCCCTCGCAATACCTATCTCGTTATTGTGACCGTTAGCCAGTTTTGGACACTCGTTTATTAAAAGTACAATTTTAGCTATTTATCTGAGTTTTCGTCGTTAATGTTGGAATAAACTACAACCCCCAAGCGCGCAGAGTATTTAGTTACTCATATTTTCCGGTAAACCCTCTCAGCGAGTAAAGTCACAACGACAAGGATATGGAACGCTATTTTCCAGCAGCAGCTTTGGACGTCATCAAGTATATGGTCACCTTACCAGTTACTTGGAGTCTGAAACAGGATTTCAGTACCACAGAAATATGTTTTAAGTGGAGAAATTCTACTCATCGTTCTCCGGAGAAGAAGCATCGTTCTTCAGCAAAGAAAGAGCGTGATCAACGGCGTCGTCAAGAATTTTTATCCAGGAAAAGTGACTTTCAGCAGATATCGTTAATTTCTTTTAAACGAAGTGATACAGGGTGCCTAAAACTGTTGAAGTGGCGGTTGAGACCGACTCATTGCCTTGGGTTTCGGTGGGAACAATGTTTTCTGTGGAAAGTGTGAATCAAGGGTGTCAAACGGACATCGGAGGACCGGCGATTACAGAGAGCGTTTGTCTAAATGTAAATCGATGGACTAACAGCACAAATGTGAATGCCGATATAAGCTATCTTCGCAAACGGGACACGGCAACCAAATCGACCCAGGAAGTTACCCGGAAACGAATTAAAAAGGACAAACAGGAATATTCAATTCGTTGGAGGGGTCTCTCAACAACGGCGAATTCGTGGGTGACCGAGAATGATTTGGATGAGTTTTCTACAATATACATAAAGAACCATGCGGAAAGAATACCCGGACGCGAGTTACCTGACCGTCTACCGCTGAATACGATCAGCATGTTGCATATCTACAACATCACCATGCACGAATGCGACATATTATGTGCCACAATGATAGGACTTATCCCTAATTTGATTGACAATTTGTGTAAATATTATCTTTTATGATTTTTGTTAATTGTTTTTCTTGTATTTCCATGTAAATTTTGTATTATGTTCATACCAATACTTTACTTTCTTGTTTTGACGATTGTTTTTAAAATCCATATCAATTAAAACGAAATTGTTAATGGGATATGATTGGTCTCTCATCTACACAGCAATGTGTAAAAGTGCTAGAAAGTTCCAGTGTACGCGCCACTAGTTCTTCAACCCAGACTTCACATGACATTTATTATTTTTTCTCATCCACAGAAAGACCATTCAGCGTAGCTTTTATATTTTTTCAAAAGGATCATTCTGTTAAGTTTATTCAACATGAGTTATTCCCCTAATTATTATTTCATATAAATTATATCAATATAAAACTTCCCATACGGTACTGATATTAGAATTAACATTATGCCATTCCTAATGAGATTATAGAAAGTGTTGCATCAATATTTCATTTATGTGTACCTTGAATTAGTCTCTAATCAATTTAAACGTCTACTGTATGTGATTTATTGTTTGCTTTTACGGAGAAAAGCGTTCTTCGGGGTGACGGAGTGTTGTCATAGAGTATCTTTGTATATATTTTATTATATGATTTATGTTAATGTAGTAATTGACCAATATCCGAATTGATATCTCACTAATCTTTCAAGTCTTTTAACTGTTTCAGTTTAAACTAAGTGCAACGATATATATTACGTAATTATAGTTAACCCGCGTTCTTGCTATGTCCATATCTTCTTCTGTATTTAAACATCTGTTTCCTATGTGCAATTTAACATCTTATCAAATATCATTATTTAATTATTTTAACCCCAAGCTTGTATATATGTTCTATATTCTACTGTAACTTTAGTCTGGTGACCGGCTCACCCTAGCGATACCTATCTCGTTATTGTGACCGTTAGCCAGTTTTGGACACTCGTTTATTAAAAGTACAATTTTAGCTATTTATCTGAGTTTTCGTCGTTAGTGTTGGAATAAGCTACAACCCCCAGAAACAACACTTCGGCAACATCAACAAGAGTGCCTGTTATATGACAACTCTTCCAGATCCTAGTGTAATGAAATTTTAAACGAAATAGGATCTGTGTTTGAACCCGACTTAAATGTACAAAATTCTAGATCAACGCCTATAACCCCACACCATGTCTGTCCACGCCATTGACGGCTCCGACCTGTGAACATTCAATGATTTGACGTGCCTTATGTTGTCCAATCTGATTAAAACACAGATCCTATTTCGGTTCGTTTTTTTGGTTCAAACTTACCCTGTCTTGGACGATATCTGATGGCGTGTATATCATCTCCACAATAATGAAACATAAAGTCGTGGGGTGAAACTTGCCTGATAAAAGAGGCATCATATCTTGACCATCAATATGTAGTTTAGGTTGTAATTTAGTTTGAATGATGTTAGCTATGGTAGGAAAGACGTCCATTAAACTTGTAGGTTCATCAATAACTGTACCTGGTCTTACAGCTGGTGGATATCGTAAAACAGTCGGCATTCTGATTCCACCATCTACAGCACCATGGGCCTTTCCACCTGAAGTAAGGGGTGTTTGAGAGATAACTTCGTTATCATAAGTCTCAAAGGCCAACAGAAGTCAATACCCCTAAGTCACTCTTAAGAAACGTTTACAGCAGGTTGATTTCCGTTTTATTATTACATTTTAACATATGACATCAAGTGGCAAACTATTCAGCAGACGACCGCCGTTAATTCTAAAATAGCATTTTTCCCCATTGCTTCCGTGTATTCAGTTTTAGTTTATCTATGTTTTATAGAAATATGACTTATTCTCTGTGATATAATTATCATAGAGGAGATTTTACCTTTATAGATACAATTATAACCACCATGAACTTCTCCATCAGCATTTCTCTCTTCCAGGTGACCTCCATTATCAGATGTAAAATACACAACCGTGTTGTCTACTAAATTTAATTTATCCAAGGTGTCAAGAATTTCACCAACTCCCCAATCCATCTCTTCCACTGCATCACCGTACCGTCCGTGTTTATTCCTGCCCCTAAACTCTTTCGTTGTATTCAAATACGTGTGGACGTGGGACCAAGACACCATTAAGAGAAACGGCTTATCATCATTTTGACGTTTTTCTAAAATCTCAACAGCCTCAGCTGCAAATCGTTTTGTTAATGTAGATAGTTCCATTGGTTGTTCCACAAGTTCCTTATTTCTGTACAACAAACTATTGAAGTCTTTATAACAAATTATGTATGCATAATGCAGAGTAAATAGTACCGAAGATACGAAAATAACTAGTACGAAATACAGAGCTAGTCCGATCATACCCCTTCTATAAAGACACGTGAAGCAGATGAACAAGACGAGGAATGTGGTGATAAGCTGGTTATTCCAGTATGGGAAAACGGATTTCATTACTCTTTCTCTAGTGTCACTACCAAAATCTTTTATATTCGTTAAAGGAAACCCATAAAAGTAGTCGAACCCTTGATTATTTGGGTGATATTCGTAGTCTCCCAAACTGCTTTCACTCCAGCCCTGGTGCCATTTACCTAAAACGATCACATTGGTAGTTGTCATTGACTTGCGACTATAAACACTGGTTATGAAAATGATCTTGTCATTAATTTAAGAGACTTTTTGCAAGCGTAAACTCCTCGTCCATATTGCATATCCGTATCGATTTTGCGTATGATGTCAACAGTGTGTGTATATTTCTCATACGTTATACGGCAGCAAGTATCTGGCAAAACGCTAAAACTACAAACGGATACGCAATAGGCTACGGATGGGGAAAATTCCGCTTGCCAAAAGTCTCTATAAACTAAATGAATGGCGAAACTCTTAAACAACATACGGATACGGATGGGGATAATTCCGCTTTCCAAAAGTCTCTATAGTATAAACTGTATGTATGCCTACCTATCAAGGCTGTGGTATATCCTGCTGTTTGGGCTAGCTCTGCAAATGTTGTTTTACTTGCAGGTAAGCCACCAGATGACGCTACAAAAATAAAAACGGGTGGGAAACCTCTGTGAGCCATTCCTGAAATATGCGGTGAAACCTTTTAATAGCACCATTGACAATGACATAGTTCAACGTGAGAAAGCATTTCCCATATAGCCATTTGATTTGGGTCGCGAGGGTCATATTATACTTTAAGCCAGGGGTATGAAATTTATATGAATAACGTGTTCTTCTTCAGCTTAGTGAGTGGGCGCAAAGATTAACTTATAATATGTATAATTGGCACTGCTGGATTAACCGATGTTAGTAACACACTATATTGTGATGCTACATAAATTAACTGATGTTATTAACCACACTATATTGATTAATGCAACATAGATTAACTGGTGTTAATAACACACTGTATTGATACAACATAAATTAACTGATGTTAGTAACACACTATATTGATGCTATATAATACAGATTGACTGGTGTTTGTAACACAGTATATTGACACAACATAGATTAACTTCACTGATGTTAACAATTCCCTGTACAGATATTAACTAACGTTAAAACATCCTGTATTGAAGCTTACAAAGATGAAAGGGTGATTAGTCTGTCTACAATGTATGGGCGTGTGGCGCAGGCACTTGAGGGGATTAAAATAGTCAAGCAGTAGTAAGAAGTTTTATTTTAATCCCTTCCTGTGGCGCGTGGTTTCGTTTTGAACAGCTAATTTATAAAAAAAAATACATACAGACTAAGATTTAGGATTGTTTATCGAAGTAATGATGAGGGAATTGTATAGCATAGATGCGTACCTGATCGTATCGGATATCGTCCTGTAAGAAAAGCTGCTCTACTAGGACCGCATAGACTTGATGCTGATAAATGCTGAGTTAATTTGGCACCTTCTCTGTATAATCTGTCGATATTTGGTGTTTTAATCGTTGTATTCCCAAAACACCCTACATCACCAATACCCAAATCATCAGCCATCATTAAAATTATGTTCGGTTTCTTGGCATCAGTAGATGTAATGGATATTGACAGAAGCATAAATAGAATGGGCTGTGAAAAGCAGGATACAGTCATTTACACAATTGAAGTAACTGCAACAGAACGAAGTTAACCAATGTAAATGTATATTTGTTTGTTTTGGGGTTAATTTAAAACTTTGGTTATTTTAGTAGATACATATAATGTAATGCAGGTTGTTGTACATCATATTAAATCATGACACCGATTTCATTTCGTCCACAGCTACATACTGTATAACCTGCCTGGTTCGGACACCCTAGTGTGACACAGAACCTGATAGGCTGATAATTTGCTATCATCCTGTAACTTCTTTGTGCTCTTCCTTTAAAGCTCATGTCTCCCTTAAGATTTTAAGTAGCAGACTGATCACCCCATGCCAGTTCGTCTGATACAAACTACAGAATCCCACATGTAAATTTTGTCAATGTGTTAAGTTAATCAAATGTTAGGGGGTTTATGTCTTCAGGGGCGGATCCAGGGAGGTGACTAGGGTGCATAGGAATCCCGGGTCCTACAAGCTTCCACCGGGACATGCACGCATGGTCGTATATATATTATATAGCACACGTTGCGCATCTTATCAGACACACAATCAGCATCTATGTTACTAGCGGCAGAAATTAGCTCCGTAAACCGCGGTCGGTGAGACAAAACATGTGGTTGTCACCCCCTCAAAAAGTCCTGGATCCGCCACTGGTCTTATACGTGATACATGTATTGGTATACTACGAATTTCGCAATTAAAGTTACCTTTTCCCTGGTTTCTACAAGTTAGCCCAAAGGACCCCCCCCCCCCACCATTATATAGCACACGTTGCGCATCTTATCAGACACACAATCAGCATCTATGTTACTAGCGGCAGAAATTAGCTCCGTAAACCGCGGTCGGTGAGACAAAACATGTGGTTGTCACCCCCTCAAAAAATCCTGGATCCGCCACTGGTCTTATACGTGATACATGTATTGGTATACTACGAATTTCGCAATTAAAGTTACCTTTTCCCTGGTTTCTACAAGTTAGCCCAAAGGATCCCCCCCCCCCACCAACGTAGAAAATACATGGGGTAAATCTGTCATTCTAGAGAGAACCCAATGTCTTACCCAACAAAGTAACAAAATACATACATACTCGGTTAGAACTATTTGATAACGCCAACTTCAAGTTTGGTCAAAGGTCAGAAGATGTAAACAGGGTTAGCGCTAATCTCCACCCTAGACCTAGCACCAAAGCTTACACTAACCCTAACCTACCAACTCACGTGTCCTCTTATTTAGATCTCAGCGATCTAAACGAAAACTGAGCTGTCCTAACAAATAGATTTAGTCATGCATACTCCAGCTATATCGGCTTATACTTTCACATACTGTAATATGAAACATGTCTGCACAGTAAGTCTCACCTCACTGCTGACTCTCAATTGGGAGGGTTCAATGCTTTTTCAAATATCTGGATGTGCGCTTCTTATCTGCTATTAGTTTTTAAGACACGATAACATCATGTTGTTTCACTGTCCATAATGGCGAGCACAGGGGCTACTGATGTATGACCCGTTTTATCTAGTTCAAGCTGTCGAGGTATATAGCAAGAAAATCATCCAACCATTAACACATTTCGTTAGGAAAATGGTGCAGGTTAATTTTCATAATGTGAATTATATTATAATTATAGTGTTAAGCGAGATGCGTATAAGTTATTCATATTAACATGCATACAGGTGTACATGTATAAATATCATTTTAACTAACGTCATACGTGTCAGCACCTAACAGGCTATGAGGGGTATGTTTCCCAGCTGTTAAGAGTTTCTTTTACGTACACGTCAAGTTAACACGGGGTCTCGACTGCTCATTCCACAAAACCACAAAAAATGACAAGACGCCTTTCCCTCCATCCTGCAGCATTGATATTCCAAAGACTGGATAACAGAAATCAGAACTTCGGGGATTTTTCATACTGACTTACTCCGCTGCTTGTTATGGAATCGAGATGGCCCTTGTCTGAATGGATCTGAATGGGATTTTTGTGACAATCTTATTAAAACACAGATCCTAATTCATTTCCTTTTTTTACTACACTTACCTTTCTTTACTACACTTAGATCTCGAAGAGTAGTTTTATAACCCGCGTTCTGGATGATGTGAGGGATTAGCTAATGAAACTGTCTCGTGACGGTAACTTTTTGGCGTGGAGTGCACAGAACTGTTGGTAACCCACTAGAAACCTCAACGTTAATCGGTTAATTGTATGTCTGACGTCATAGGTCAACAGTAGCTCGCACGACCCCTGATCATCTAGTATAGGTCATCGATAGTATAAAAAGATAGGTTGCCAGGTAACGAAACATACGCCCACAGCAGCTAAATCGTCCGGGCAGTCAACAAGAGTTGTCGCATATTCTTACTTTTTTCGGTAATGAAACATTTATAATACTCTCAAATCTGATTAGGTTTAAGAACTCATAAAGTAATTATCAGAAAATCATTAGAATGTGTTTGGCTTTTATAAAGTTCTACCCCATGCTAACACTTAGTATAAGAAACATATAAGATAGGTTGCCAGGCAACGAAACATACGCCCACAGCAGCTAAATCGTCCGGGCAGTCAACAAGGGTTGTCGCATATTTTTACTTTTTTCGGTAATGAAACATTTGTAATACACTAAAAACTGATTAAGAGTAACAACTCATTATGTAATTATCAGAAAATCATTAGAATTTGATTGCTTTTTATAAAGTTTTACCCCACGCTAACAATTAGTATATACATGAAACATTTAATATCATGGATTTAGCTGTTCAGTTATCTAAATTCATTGAAAATCAAAATACTTGTTCGTTTCAACACCTTAAACTCTATGTATCAATCTGAAGTCAATCGAATGGTAACTTTGGCCTCTATAGCGTCAGAAGAATTTTTGAAGTTATCAAGGGAGATAACTCTGGCATTAATTATCGGAAATCGCTGAAAATCAATAGGCGTCTTTGTCTTATGACCTTAAACACTGTGTATAAATTTGAAGTCAATCGGATATTAACTTTGGCCTCTAGAGCGTCCACAAGATTTTTTGAAGTGATCAAGGGCCATAACTCTGGCACTAATTATCGGAAATCGCTGAAAATCAATAGGCTTCTTCGTCTTATGACCTTAAACACTGTGTATAAATTTAAAGTCAATCGGATATTAACTTTGACCTTTAGAGCGTCCACATGATTTTTTAAAGAGATCAAGGGCCATAACTCTGGCACTAATTATCGGAAATCGCCGAAAATCAATAGGTTTCTTCGTCTCATGACCTTAAACACTGTGTATAAATCTAAAGTCAATCGGATATTAACTTTGGCCTCTAGAGCGTCCACAAGATTTTTTGAGGTGATCAAGGGCCATAACTCTGGCACTAATTATCGGAAATCGCTGAAAATCAATAGGCGTCTTCGTCTTATGACCTTAAACACTGTGTATAAATTTAAAGTCAATCGGATATTAACTTTGGCCTCTAGAGCGTCCACAAGATTTTTTGAAGTGATCAAGGGCCATAACTCTGGCACTAATTATGGGAAATCGCTGAAAATCAATAGGCTTCTTCGTCTTATGACCTTAAACACTGTGTATAAATTTAAAGTCAATCGGATATTAACTTTGACCTTTAGAGCGTCCACAAGATTTTTTAAAGAGATCAAGGGTCATAACTCTGGCACTAATTATCGGAAATCGCCGAAAATCAATAGGCGTCATTGTCTTATGACCTTAAACGCTGTGTATAAATTTAAAGTCGATCGGATATTAACTTTGGCCTCTAGAGCATCCACAAGATTTTTTGAAGTGATCAAGGGCCATAACTCTGGTAGTTATTATCGGAAATCGCTGAAAAACAATAGGCTTCTTCGTCTCATGACCTTAAACACTGTGTATAAATTTATAGTAAATCGGATATTAACTTTAGCCTGTAGAGCGTCCACAAGCAATTGTGGACGCCGGACGGACGGAGGGGGGCGACGACAATATACGACCACATTTCAATGTGGGCGTAGAGTTCTGTCTGGGGTATATAATTCTAAAAGTTCAGATAAATACTTTGGTGCTAAATTATGAAGGCATTTGAAGGTTAAAAGTAAAATCTTAAAAAATCTATTCTATATTTAATGGGCAACCAGTGCAGCTGATAGAGAACAGGGGTTATACTTGTATATTTATTTGTCAAGGTTATTAATCTGGCAGCAGTATTTTGTATTCGTTGAAGTTTGTTAATAAGTTTAAGGGGTAAGCCAGCTAACAGATGATTAAAATTATCAAGTCTGGAAGTCACAAGGGATTTTGATTTTAGTTAAAGATAGGTTGCCAGGCAACGAAACATACGCCCACAGCAGCTAAATCGTCCGGGCAGTCAACAAGGGTTGTCGCATATTTTTACTTTTTTCGGTAATGAAACATTTGTAATACACTAAAAACTGATTAAGAGTAACAACTCATTATGTAATTATCAGAAAATCATTAGAATTTGATTGCTTTTTATAAAGTTTTACCCCAAGCTAACAATTAGTATATACATGAAACATTTAATATCATGGATTTAGCTGTTCAGTTATCTAAATTCATTGAAAATCAAAATACTTGTACGTTTCAACACCTTAAACTCTATGTATCAATCTGAAGTCAATCGGATGGTAACTTTGGCCTCTATAGCGTCACAAGAATTTTTGAAGTTATCAAGGGAGATAACTCTGGCAGTAATTATTTGAAATCGCTGAAAATCAATAGGCTTCTTCGTCTCATGACCTTAAACACTGTGTATAAATCTAAAGTCAATCGGATATTAACTTTGGCCTCCAGAGCGTCCACAAGATTTTTTGAGGTGATCAAGGGCCATAACTCTGGCACTAACTATCGGAAATCGCTGAAAATCAATAGGCGTCTTCGTCTTATAACCTTAAACACTGTGTATAAATTTAAAGTAAATCGGATATTAACTTTGGCCTCTAGAGCGTCCACAAGATTTTTTGAAGTGATCAAGGGCCATAACTCTGGCACTAATTATCGGAAATCGCTGAAAATCAATAGGCTTCTTCGTCTTATGACCTTAAACACTGTGTATAAATTTAAAGTCAATCGGATATTAACTTTGACCTTTAGAGCGTCCACAAGATTTTTAAAAGAGATCAAGGGCCATAACTCTGGCACTAATTATCGGAAATCGCCGAAAATCAATAGGCTTCATTGTCTTATGACCTTAAACGCTGTGTATAAATTTAAAGTCAATCGGATATTAACTTTGGCCTTTAGAGCGTCCACAAGATTTTTTAAAGTGATCAAGGGCCATAACTCTGGCAGTAATTATCGGAAATCGTTGAAAATCAATAGGGTTCTTCGTCTCATGACCTTAAAACACTGTGTATAAATCTAAGGTCAATCGGATATTAACTTTGGCCTCTAGAGCGTTCACAAGATATTTTGAAGTGATCAAGGGTCATAACTATGGTAGTAATTATCGGAAATCGTTGAAAATCAATAGAATTCTTCGTCTCACGACCTTAAACACTGTGTATAACTTTAAGGTCAATCGGATATTGACTTTGGCCTCTAGAGCGTCAACAAGATTTTTTAAAGTGATCAAGGGCCATAACGCTGGCAGTAATAATTGGAAATCACTGAAAATCGATAGGCTTCTTCGTCTCATGACTGTGTATAAATTTAAAGTCAATCGCATTTTAACTTTAACCTGTAGAGCGTCCACAAGCAATTGTGGACGCCGGACCGATGGACTGACGGACGGACAGACGGGCGACGACAATATACGACCACATTACCACATTTCAATGTGGGCGTATAAAAAGAAACGAAATATAATACAGACCTGTATTTTAATTAGATTTGTCTGCCCTGTGGGTACAGAACAGCTGACGTTAAATCGGGTTTAACTTATGTATATAATATATTCTTTATTTTGTTTTAGTCTCTTTAACGTTGGTTGAATGTAATAATGCAATAATTATTATAAAATAAAAAAAAATATATGTATTACAGGTATTCCTAGGTATGTGGTCATGGCTATTACCGTTTTCAAACAACACTATATATTCGCAAAACTGATAGCTTCAAACGTTAAACTCAAAACTAACAAAGATAATTATGAAAATGATTAGTGATAATATGGTATGTTGCGACTGCGATCACTCTACAAATTGTCCTTCAAATTTTTCATCGCTGCAGGAACAAGACGGAAAGGAGCCACAACATGGTTGAAGCCAGGGTTTCCACAAAAGTCTAGGCATATCTAATTGATTTATCACTGGTATAATCGAGTCTTTATGATCTTCCAATGCTTTTAACATTAGGCTAACAACTTCAGGATGTCTCGTACCATCAACTGGCCTTGATTCTGACGGATCTGACGTCATGTCATGTAAGAGTGGAGGATCATTAACAATGGCTTCCTGGCAAGAACATGCAAATTGACACATTTGTTTTCCTGGTAAATAATTCGGTGATTTTAAAACTAGCTTCCAGATGGAGGAACCTGTTGAAAATAAATTTAATGTTTATTATTTATTTGAATAATTCTTGGCTTTTAAAGGAATGTAGACTGCGCTTTCTACATACACAGCATCTCCATGATTATTCAGCCCTATTGCCAGATTCAAAGCTAGACCACTGCATCTTTTCGAGTAGGATGGAGGGCCTGACAAGGACAGCTGCCTAGTTGTTCGGGAGGGACGAAAACCCGAGGCCCCGTGTACACATTGGCGTGCACGTAAAAAAAACTTGACAGTTTGAATTCTAAATAAGAGTAGGTCGTAGCGCCATTGTCCGGGTAAAATTTCCCTCATAGTACACTGTATGGCGTATGCCGATCTTCATTAGCCTAGTTCCGGGCAAAGCATAGGGCGTTATACCCATTCCATTTCATTTGCATCTTATCGGGTTGGTGCAGAAAATAAGATGGTTCACACAAATCCTATTTCAATTTGTTTTCATACAGATCTGTTTTAACCAGATTGGTGATCTCTAACATCACGCTGTGGAAGATAAAGAAAAGAAAATACCCACCGGTTCTTGGACGATATCTGATGGCGTGTATATCATCTCCACAATAATGAAACATAAAGTCGTGGGATGAAACAGTTTCCTTGCCTGATAAAAGAGGCATCATATCTTGACCATCAATATGTAGTTTAGGTTGTAATTTAGTTTGAATGATGTTAGCTATGGTAGGAAAGACGTCCATTAAACTTGTAGGTTCATCAATAACTGTACCTGGTCTTACAGCTGGTGGATATCGTAAAACAGTCGGCATTCTGATTCCACCATCTACAGCACCATGGGCCTTTCCACCTGAAGTAAGATGTTGTACATCAATGTAAATATGCAGTAAATCGAAACTTACAGTGGGATTATCTTGTAACTCGATACATTCATCGGGATTTTCCGATGTGTGTGGTTTCCCCGTGGCAGCGGTGCAGTACGCAGGACATGACAAGGACCATATTCCTGAAGCAATGGCCCGAGAAATCCCTCTCTGGCCATTGTTAGAATAGCGTCTGTTTCTTGAACTTATGCGGGAGAGTGTCTATTCTTTCCGTTCATTGAAAGCTATCACTTAAGTACAGCAACATGACAGTCCTTCGTTTATTCTGGGTCTTCCCTAAAACTTTGGACAGTGATTTAAGGTATTAAAAACGGTGAAAGTATGTTCGTTTACAAACAGTATTGTTTACATTTCATTCGACTTGATAGCCTTGTTTGTCACGCAATTAGTTTTACTGCAGTATTCTGCTATGCATGGGTTAATTAGGCATAATAAAATCGTGAGCCATGACGTAACGTTATGTAAACATATTTGGTCCAATATTGGCACTCGTTTTAAATGTAAAGCTTTTGTAGGGCAGCTAGTGATTGGTTGGTAGCCGGACTACTGACCGATCAAAATTTAAAAAAACAATATGCACTCACAATAGCAGTGTGTAGTGGGATTACCTCTAATCAAACGAAACGCTGCGCGGAATATGGACAAGGACAGCTGTCTAGTCATTTGGATAAGAGGTAAAATCAAGGTCCCGTATACACATTGGCGTGCACGTAAAAGATCATGTGGCAGTTGGAATTCGATATAAGAGTAGGCCATAGTTCCGCTATCCAGTAAAAATTTGCTTCAGGAGCAGAACCGTAGAACGTTAAACCCCATTCTATTTCTGTAACCCGATATTTATAATGATCGGTGTTTATGCGATCCATTTATGGCACAGAGACTAAGAATCTTCCAAATATATACCTTGTAAAAATTATCACTCAATGAAATTGTCGAGCAACTTAAACTAAACCAGATTAACCTGCTTCTGGTACTTCCAGTATATCCAAACAACTCCCACGTCGGTCTAGTCGTATTACCTTTATAGATACCATTATAACCACCATGAACTTCTCCATCAGCATTTCTCTCTTCCAGGTGACCTCCATTATCAGATGTAAAATAAATGAACGTGTTGTCTGCTAAATTCAACCTATCGAGGGCTCCAAGAATTTCACCAACTCCCCAATCCAACTCTTCAAGAGCGTCACCGTAGCGACCATGTTTATTTCTGTTTACGAACGCTTTCGCCGTATCTAAGTAAGTGTGCATATGTGGCCATCCAATCGTCAATAGGAATGGCTCTTTGTCGTTTCTTCTTTTTTCTAAATATTCAACACCTTCTGCCGCGAATCTACGCGTCAAGGTAGATAACTCCATCGGTTGTTCTACCAGTTCCTTATTTCTAAACAGTAAGCTGTTAAAATCTTTGTATCGAATAATAATAGCATAGTGCACTGTAAACAGCACAGAAGATCCGAAAATAACAAGAATGATATAAAGAGCTAGTCCTACCACCCGAGTGCTATACAGACACGTGCAGCAAATGAACGTGATGACAAAGGCGGTCACGATCTGGAAATTCCAATATGGAAATATTGAACGAAACAAACTTTCCCTCGTATCTTTTCCAAAATCCTTCATATTTGTTAAAGGGTAGCCATAGAAGTATTCAAATCCTTGACTATTTGGATGGTGTTCATAATCTCCGAGGCTGTCTTGGCTCAATCCCTGGTGCCATTTTCCTGTAATAAAGAAAATAGGACTGTGTGAAATAACGTCGTCCACGTCCCTTAGATTAGAACAGCATTTTGTAAAGAGATGAGATTCCTCCATTATAGCCACAGCTGATGGCCATTTGGTGGAAACGATGTAGTTGATCAACTTAGACCGAAAGCCATTGGTCTGAAAAGATTTTTACGATAAGATTTGAAGCGTCGAAATCCCGCCAGTTCGAAGATGATACTGTACCCATACGTTTTATGGTTTATGGCGTATCGTTTTAGTTACCAATAGCGTTTAATGTGATAAATAGGGAGAGGGACATAATTATGTCGTGCAGTATTTATAGGTCTATCTTTATAGTTCACGGTAGAGTTTCGAAATATAGTCTAAAATATGATACCTAGCATTAATTCTGAAATTAAATTCACAGTCCATGACTGCAAAAGTGAAAATTTACGTTGAATTCTCCGGGACACCTCTTCAAATAATGACGTGTGTTTTTAAAAGAATAAGCATATCTGTCTCGCATACGAACACCACGATTTTTAAGTAGAAAATCAGACTTCCATTCTTACCAAGCAGGGCTGTTTTATATCCTGCTGTTTTGGCTAGCTCAGCAAATGTTGTTTCACTTGTGGGTAATCCACCCGATGCCGCAACAAAAAGAGTTACACGTGCGAATCCTCTTGCAGCCATTCCTGAAATAAAGTGTTATTAAAGTTATTATAGCACACAATGTAGTTGAAATCTCGGAAATGAGAAAATTTGAAATTGAATTCAACCGGAGAAAGCTTGCACTTTCAAAATTTAGATAAACTCGCTATATATTAAGATGTTTTGTGTGGTTCCATTATCCATTATATAATTTCGAACACGTGCATTTTGTATGTTAATAGTATTTTGGGTATAGCTCGCTTTATCTTTTTAAATTGAGTTATTAACTCCTAACTTTTATATTAGTTAATAATTCCCTGTGTCTTTAACTTATGTTGATAACTATATAGGCAATACGATCTATGTTCTATCTTTTCACTGTGGGATGTGATTGTGGATGGCGCCCTAGATTTGGAAACTACCCACCCTACCCTCTATTAACAGCTTCCAGATCAGCTACTGGTTCCTACAAAACTATGATCTGTAGCGCGTCCCTCGTGTTAGGTGCATGTGCATCAGAAAGTTGGTCAAGAAAGTTCATCCAGATTTTCCGGCGTGATGTTCCCCTGGTCAGTGATGCAGGACGGGGTGGGGGCTGACTAGGAAAGCTGTCTAATCGTTCGGATGGGACGAAAAACCGATCCCTTGGCAGTTGGAAGTCGATAGAAGAGTAGGCCATAGTGCCCCTGTCCAGTCATTAGCCCAGTTTAGGAGAAGAACAACAGAACGTTAAACCCCATTTCATTTCATTTCGGTCTGTTACCCCTAGGAACGTCAACGCTGAGTGATTAATAAATTTTGACGTCATAGGGCCAAAAGCCGCTCTTTGACCCCTGGTGTGAACTCCCACTATAACTTGTCGGGTATACATGTAATGCAGGACATGATAAGTATAAAAAAAGAAACAAAATATAGATCTGTATTTAATCAGATTGGTATAAGCTTATGGTTTTCTTTAACTAAATTGCTATACAATACCAAGATACGTATACGTACCTGAACGTATTGGATATCGTCCTGTTAAAAAGGCTGCTCTACTAGGTGTGCACAGACTAGATGCTGATAAATGCTGAGTTAATTTGGCACCTTCTCTCGCTAATCTGTCGATATTTGGTGTTTTAATCGTCGTATTCCCAAAACACCCTACATCACCAATACCCAAATCATCAGCCATCATTAATATTATGTTCGGTTTCTTGGCATCAGAGCACTGAATTATTATCAATAGTACAAGAATCAAGGACCTTGGGTCCAAAATGTTGGTGGTCATTTTGTGTCTTGAACTGGTTTACCTAAAAAAAAAACAAAAAAAAAACGAAAATGAATATTAAACTGTTATTGGCATCAGAGCACTGAATTATTATCAATAGTACAAGAATCAAGGACCTTGGGTCCAAAATGTTGGTGGTCATTTTGTGTCTTGAACTGGTTTACCTAAAAAAAAAAACAAAAAAAAAACGAAAATGAATATTAAACTGTTATTGTCATGCAATGTAGATTTTCGATGGATTTTTTCAATAATTAGTTTGTATGCTGGTGGAGGGGGGGGGGGGGCTTTGGCAGTGACAGGTACTAGCTAAACACCACAAGGATGAACACATACAAGTACAGTCCAGTATGTATGCTGGTGGAGGGGGGGGGGGCTTTGGCAGTGACAGGTACTAGCTAAACACCACAAGGATGAGCACATACAAGTACAGTCCTACTTGTTTCATATTATCTACGTATTTCTGCTTTATCAATGTCTGTTTTTAGAAATCAAACTTTGTTAATTTGCTTTCGGGCACAGGGCTCTTTAGTAGTGGAGGAAATTCACAGAGGTTAAGGCAGACGCCTCTATTCTTGCGACCGATAATCATCCGCCGAAAACCAAGCTGCATAGATGACAGGGTTATGTGAACCGCAAGGCAATCATTGGGACATCGTTTGTGTGTCAGCTACGCAAGTCATGGGTTCAATACAAGGGGGCAGTTGGCTGTTGCTGGCGGGTTCACAGGTTACCCCAGCCTCCTCACACTAGACACTATGAGTGAATTATTAAAGATAGGCTGGCACTGCCAGGCAGGGTACGCCTACATTTTCGAGAGATGGATAGAGAACAAGTAATACCGAAAGTGATTTTTCCTACATCATTAAGTTAGAATTTGATATGTGCAAATATCGAAATGAATTAAGATCTTTGGGTTATAAAGGTTCATTTCAGTAGGCTTCAAATTCGACTGGGGATCATCTTGCTAAGTGGGTAAGATGCTGGCTCGGTAGCCTTGAGGTTGGGTGTTTGATCCCTGCATTGGGTGACAAAGTTCATCTAGATTTTCTGGCGTGGTTTCCCCTTGTTAGTGATGAAGGATGGATGGCCTGACAAGAACAGCTGTCAATTTTGGTCCGATTTTCGCGAAATTCGACCTCAACCTTCATTACGATGTAACGGTGATATAATCAAACGTTTTTTTAAATGGGATAATAATTCTGATCCCAGAATAGCGGCCATTTTGTCTGTCAATTTTGGTCCGATTTTCACGAAATTTTACCTCAATCTTCATTACCATGTAACGGTGATATAATTAAACGGTTTTTTAAATCGGATAATAATTTTGACCTCCAGTGGGACTACAAGCTAAAAAGGGCGATTTTTCGGACAATCAGGGGCCATAATTCAGGAAGTTACGATCCGATGGGCGCAAATATCGAAAGGAACCAAGATTGTGGGGTTATAAACATGCATGTCAAGTTTCATCACAATCGGTCCAAAATTGTGACCTCTATAGAGTCAACAAGCTAAAAACATGATATTTCGTACAGTCAGGGGCCTTAATCCATGAAGTTCCGATCCGATACATGCCAATATCGAAAGGAACCGAGATCTTATGGGGATAAACCTATATTTCAAGTTTCGTCAAAATCGGATAAGAATTGTGACCTGTAGAGAGTCCACAAACAAATTGTGGACGGACGGACGTCCGGACGGACAGGGGCGACGACTTAATACGTCCACATTGAAAATGTGGGCGTATAAAAAGACAATATATTAGGCGGACATAGTAACCATTCTCTCTTTTGTTTGGAGGGGATGGGATAGCCGAATGATTAGCACGTGCGCGTTGTATCATAAGTTCCGCCATTGAGTCAACTGGCGTGGTTTCGATTCCCCGGTTGTATGTGATAAGGAGTAGAGTCGCTTGTCCCACCTCGTGGGTTTTCTCAGGATCCTCCGGTTTCCTCTCACTGTTAAAGGCCCCATACGCTTGAACCATATGATAGTCCCGAAATGACGTAAAAACCCGCCTCTCGCTCGCTCGCTCGCTCTCTCTCTCTCTCTCTCTCTCTCTCTCTCCTGTCAGGAAGTATGTGGGGGGGGGGGGGGGCTAAAGGGGTGTGGTCGCTCGTACAACCTCGTAGTGGGTTTATCCGGGTGCTCCAGTTTCCTCTGACTGCTTAAATCCATTATGCGCAAGCAAGTTATTGAAATAAACTCCCTCTCTCTTGTCAGAAAATTAGCTTCACCAGTCGGGTCATTCCTTATTATTGTATATCAAACTGAACTTTAAGGGTCAATGAGTGATTTTCACGGGTTCAAAAGTTCAAGGTATCCCAGGTGTATACATTGCCACTGTTCTCCTTCTAGTTACCTTTTTGGTTACCTATGTCAGTTATTTCACTGTTTAAACATTTAACTACATGTATATATAAATAACCGTTTCTACACTTACATAATATATAAAAATTTACCTATATTTTGTAACCTAGAGTAGAAAGCAATGACAGTATATTACGTAGTTGCTCTTACTGCATATAATAATAACAAGAGAATATTTAAACAGCTTGTTTGAAAAGAGGTTATATTAGCCGTTATCATTACTGAATAATGATTCAATTGATAGGTTATATACATTTGGGTCAATAACATTCTGCAAAATTGAAATAAATTGGAATGGGGTTGAACATCCTACTTTTCTGCTTCTGGGTTAATGTACATGGGCATAATGTCATACAGGGTGATGGGTGGGGACATTTTGCCCGGGCATTTGACAAGGGGTTGGTTTTTGTTTTACATTCACGCCAACGAGTGCACCTTTGTAGAAAACACTTTCAAAAAAGGGAGTCACACCCATTCTATATAAACCAAAATATAACCAACAATATTAAAGATCTCTTTTTCGCGTTTACCTCAAAGGACTGTGACAGATTCAAAACCTTGGTTTATATTTTGTATATACATGTACTCTCTTAGTCTATATATGCATGTATATTTCATCCACTTTTTATGTATTTTTCATCCAATTGTTTTGTGTATTTTTCATGCATAGATACATTTCCTAAGTTGCACGACTTCATTGTCAACCAATAATGACACAAAAATGATTTTACTCTGAACTACTCAAAAGAAACAAAGTAGATTTTATAGCAGTTTTGTCACAAATGGGTACCACATTTTTGACATAATTCACGAACCCCACGTGTTTGAAAGACGGCCAACATTCATCAGATATAGACTACAATTTTTTTAAAAAATGTCTCACCTATGCATCATCTGTTCCCGCAGCACGTTCTTCTATGAACTTTTACATTAATTCACTCTCTATATAAACTACAGTGGATTTGGTTTTGTAAACAAACAATGGACTCTTCCATTGACGCTCGGCTGAATATATAAATTATAGCGTGGGGAGGGTGAACTGTATAATCTGCAATACATTACAAGTGAAGTATTATGGTGCACAAATTCTGCCAATAATCTTGTAATGCATTTACATTCGGTTTATTTGGTTGAAAATTACATGGAATTGGGTTTAACGCCATGCATTGATATGTACCAGCCATGCTATAATAATGGCGGTTATACTATGCAGTGTTTCCGACTCTCTCCTTCGAATTCCAACTGTCAATGGTTCCTATACATGCACACCAGCGTGTGAACTGGGTTTTAGTTGACCAGACGCTGTGCCTTACCGGACCCTGAGACCTACTGACAACATATGGCTTTTCATTAGTGGATCGACCTGTATTCGTCCAATCACAAACTGCACGCAAATAACGAGTTCTTTAAAGAATTAGCTTTATGTGAAAGTGGACTAACCCATTGTTGGTATAAATTCATGAAGAATTAAGTAATAATGGCGTTATCAACTGCATTGCAAGTATACACGACACAGAGTATGCTTATTCTTTCTCGAAAGCTGGGTTCATATGCGTGAGATATGTACCATGACAGGTCCGCGTAGCTGTCATCTTGGTATTTGGTTTATTTTAATGTTTGTATTATGACAAAGAGAGAAGACGATCCGCCCTCTCGATCTTCTCAGTGATTTTATAAGGGTGAATTAAATTGACCTTTTAATATACAAGGAATTTTTATTTTGTGTATTAACCAAATTTTAAGGAGACCCTAGATATACACACGGACATTTGAATTGTATGTTTTTACCAACTTTCAACCCATAAAGTGTAAATAATTTAATTAAATCAACCCGTCCACAATATCATATGTAATGTATTGGACGTTAAATCTTTAATAAACAACAGCAACAACAACCTAACCGTTTGAAAACAAACAATGGCGTGTGGTTATAAAAAAAAAGCGTGTGTATGAAATTTGAAAATGAAACCATTTTCATTAACACGGTTAGTGTGGAACATTGGACGTTAAGCTCCCTTTCATTTCATCGAAAACAAACTACTGCAGATCATTTAAAACAAGTTATTTCAAATAGCCCGCAAGCCTTTCACTTTAGTTTATAACTGAACTTATAATACATTTTCGAATGGTAATAGTTTTACTTTTAGCGGTTAATCCTGCCCATAGTTTCAACTGGAGTAAAGGCGTGGTGCAGAAAATCACCAAGAGCAGTCCTAAATAAAAAGTTGCGTCATATCAGTTAAAACTATAACCGTGCTGGTTATAGTAGTTTTATGTTAGAATTTAAATCTAGAATATTTCAGATAATACTTTAATTTTAAAAAGGAAAGTCATCAAATTGAATTCTGTATACTTGTAATCTCTAAGAACAATAATTATTGCGTGTGTGTGCCATTGAAAGTTGACTATAGCCAAGGGTAAAATGTTACATAATTCTAATGACATGTTAATTTATTATAATCCCTTTTTGTTTATAAAACTGTTAAAGATAGAAAGTAACTATGGTGGCTGTTAGCGGCCATTCTACATCGTCGACTTGTCGGGTTGTGAAGGCGACAAGTCGCGGCACGACAAAGCGAAATAATTGCATTTCGTCGACTTGTCGCTTTGTCGCTTTGTCGGGTTGTGAAGGCGACAAAGCGACAAGTCGACAAAATCAACCCGACAACGCGACAAACTAACCCGACAATCGTCGCCCTCATTTTGTCGACTTGTCGGGTCAATTTTGTCGACTTGTCGCTTTGTCGCCTTCGACTTATTCACAACCCGACAAAGCGACAAGTCGACAAGTCGCCGAAATGCAATTATTTCGCTTTGTCGACTTGTCGCTTTGTCGCCTTCACAACCCGACAAGTCGACAAGTCGACAAGCCGCCGAAATGCAATTATTTCGCTTTGTCGACTTGTCGCTTTGTCGCCTTCACAACCCGACAAGTCGACAAGTCGACAAGCCGCCGGAATGCAATTATTTCGCTTTGTCGACTTGTCGCTTTGTCGCCTTGGAAGTCAATCACTGCGCATGATCGAGCAGTCTTCGGTTAAGTATGGAAGCCCAATCTCGACGAGGCGAGGGTGCGTTTATTCAACATTTGGTTTAGTTTTGCTACACCTGACCATTACACAAATAGGATTGAAAAATTCATGCGGTTAAATTTGCCTTCACAACCCGACAAAGCGACAAAGCGACAAGTCGACGAAATGCAATTATTTCGCTTTGTCGTGCCGCGACTTGTCGCCTTCACAACCCGACAAGTCGACGATGTAGAATGGCCGCTAACAGCCACCATATGAATGAGACACACTTCTAATTTTCAAAGTTGATGACATACATGTACCGGTACTAGGCGTACTGGTAGGGGTTATGGACATAAAGGCCCTAAACCATAGAGTTATATATAGAAACTAGAGTCCGCACTGATCACGTGACAGCGAGCCGACATGGAGCCTTGTCCGCCATGTTAGTTCCGGGGAGTATACACGTAAATACCCGGATGTTCACTATGTTATTGCAGCAATCAATCGGTGTCGAACTGTTTTAAAACGTGCGTAAATATTACATTTTTAAATTTTCTCACCCAAATACATATTGTTTAATAAAAAATAATAATAAAGATCAATGGACCGACTTATCTCGGGGCCCCTCTTTCCACGTAAAGGTTATAGAATAATTTATTTTGACATGTCCGCGATCTCGACAACAACAGTGTCTCTCCTCTGCGTCGCGTCTACTACTTTACCTTTTTTACTAATAATAATACTCTATGACATAGGCCTCAAAAAGTTAAGCAAACTTTATGACAGTAAGGTAAGATTTTAATTTATAAATTTATTAGTCACTTTTACTATAGAATACACATTCGGGACATAATTTAAAGTATTAAATATTAAACTGGAAATTAAAGTGAAAGTAGAGTAGGCCTACGGGATCGCTGACAATCTCCCAAACAGAGTTATCTCCCAAACAGAGTTGTCTTCCCTTGCAGTCCACACATAGAACGAGACTTGCGTGGAGAATGGATCGTTGACACTGACATGTCACTTTTCATTACATAATTTTTCTAAAACAAATTAACAAATAAATAATTAATAATACAACATTTTCTGCAGGCTGTTTTTAGTTTCCGCGATCTCGACAACAACAGTGTCTCTCCTCTGCGTCGCGTCTACTTACTTTACCTGTTTTACTAATAATAATACTCTATGACATAGGCCTCAAAAAGTTAAGCAAACTTTATGACAGTAAGGTAAGATTTCAATTTATAAATTTATTAGTCACTTTTACTATAGAATACACATTCGGGACATAATTTAAAGTATCAAATATTAAACTGGAAATTAAAGTGAAAGTAGAGTAGGCCTACGGGATCGCTGACACTGACATGTCACTTTTCATTACATAATTTTTCTAAAACAAATTAACAAATAAATAATTAATAATACAACATTTCCTGCAGGCTGTTTTTAGTTTCTCTTCCCTTTTCTAAAAATAATTAACAAATATTGAAATAAATCAATACCGGGCGGTAAATAGAAATAGGCCTACAACATTATACGTAGGCTATTAATTTTTCTTCACTTTACATTACCAAATTTCCTGAAATAAAAAAATTAACAAATAAATAAAAATGCCAGTACATATTTACTATAGAATACACATTCGGGACATATTTTTATGTATCAAATATTATACTGGAAATTAAATTGAAAGTGAAAGTAGAGTACGGGATCGCTGACAATGACATGTCACTTTTCATTCCATAATTTTCTGAACAAATGAACAAATAAATAAAAATACATTTTCTGCTGTCTGTTTTTAGTTTCTCTTCCCTTTTCAGTTCCATATATATCTAAAAATGATTAACAAATATTAAAATAAATCAATACCGGGCGGTAAATAGAAATAGGCCTACAACATTATACGTAGGCTATTAATTTTTCTTCACTTTCCATTCCCAAATTTCCTGAAATAAAATAATTAACAAATAAATAAAAATACCAGTACATATAATTCTGCGGGCTATTGTTTTCTGTTAACTTTTAGTGCTTAAATTAAAAAAAAAACCCCAAAACATTCATTTCTCTACACTCTTTATTAATTAGTTCCATAAATTTTTTAAACAAATTTACTGTATAAGAATTCATATTGTGGACATTGCACTAATTCAAAAGATGAATGTTTTAATAAAAATTAAAACAGAAAGCGAAGGTAAAGTAAATAGGCCTAGTACATGGAGGTGTATATATTGACTAGAGTGTATGGTGGTCACGTGATCGCATGCCGACTATGGAGCTTGGCAGCCATTTTACAACCGGGAAGATTTAGCCTGCGTTGGCATATACCAATATGTCGGAAAGTTGTTATTATTTTGGTAAATTCAATGTCATACGAAAAGGGAGTGGATTATCATTTCATAAGTAGGCATGATAAGTTATTAGTGAAATAGTGAATTAATAGATACGGTAAAATCATGATAATTGTGTAAAATAATTAAATAAACACGACGAGAAGACGTCGAACACTCGAAGCTTGACCGAAAACCCGGTGGGTCCATTCACTTAATTTATTAGTACTGATACTTTTATTATGTAATGATTACAAGGTCCGTCTGTTAAGCAAACCTCCAAATTAATGTTTTATTTAATTATTCGAAATTTGCGCAAATTATAAATTATACACACATGCGGCTTTGTACGAAAAATATCGCGGGGAGTAAGTCTGTTTATTGGAGTGGAGTGTTTAGTCACAGACATGCACTCACTGGCCAGTAGTTGCTTTGTTATCTTTTAGTTTCACTCCCTCGGATTTAATTAATTAGGACGACATTGTGTTCACAGATGTACAGAATGAAATAAAGCGAAAGTTTCTTGCAATATCAGTTTATGTTTCTTTTATTTTCTTCAGAAAACCCGCTTTAAACCCCCGAACTAATTTTTAAAAAAGGAAGGTTAATTATATTAAGGACAAATAAGTGAAAGTCTTGAAAACTTCATTCCCCGAACAAATTTTGTAAAAATAAATTTTTAATTAGGCCTAATTTTTTTTTTTTTAATCGCTGCTGCTACTACGAAAATCTCATCAAGAGGTTTGTCTTTTTTTTTGTAAAATTTAATATACCGCCGTATTTTTCAAGCAAAGAAATATCAGACACCAGTTCATGGAAATTGAAAACCAGATAGGCCTACTAAGGCCTTGCTAGTCCTGTTTATATTTTCTTTTTAAAAAAAAAAAAAAAAAAAATCCCATCGGCATCAGATATTATTCTACTGGTAAATGATAGGAGTCCTAGATTATTTTTAAAATCTATTTTATTTCTTTATTCATCATCTGGATGACGCTATTTATTTTAGAGTATAGTCAGTTATCTCTGCCAATCACGCAGAACATTCATTTCAGATCGTTCAACAAATTATTTAGATCTATCCAAAATAAAGTTTTATGTGAACTGCGGGTAGCAATGTTCAAAATTTTGCTGAATACTCTATAGATATCTGGACATTCAAGGACGTTCACATAGCCCAATTAATAAAATAAACATGATTTCGTAGTTCTGCGCACAATTTACACATTGCCACGGTGACTCTTAAAGGGACAATAACATTCTTGCTGGCTTGGTAGCTCCAGAAAATAAATAATACCCTTATTCTAAGTACTAGATGTTTAAATGTCCTACCTGTTGTGTAAATTATCCATTACAACCTATTTTATTAGTCCAGAGGGTTCGAAAATATTTTAATATCCAAGTCACATTTGAAAAGGTTTACGTTAGACTTTTCAAATCAATTGGTTGAATTTTTCCAATTTTTTAAATTAGGTGTGTTAAGATGAAATTTATATCATCATTCAATTGGAATATTCTAAAATAATACGATTTGTTGACCACATAGAGCTGTATATATTGACTAGAGTGTATTGTGGTCACGTGATCCCCATTGACGTAACGTTAACGCCGTGGGCCGACACTGGAGACCGGCCGCCATGTTTCAACCGGGAAAGAATGACGGAAGTGCCAGGATGAACGCTATGTAAACAAAGGGGAATAGAATGACGAAGTGTTGGTAAGTCCATTAAAAAGCAGTTCTAATTCAACAATATCAACCAACAAAAAAAAAAAATGATGATTGAAAGGTCTTACCTTACAGTCCTAAAAGCAAAATCGCTTTGGTCAACTGGCATATTTTGGGGGCTTTATTTATTAAAGCCCCAATAACACTCTTGGAGGTGTATATATTGACTAGAGTGTATGGTGGTCACGTGATCGCGTGCCGACTATGGAGGTTGGCAGCCATTTTACAACCGGGAAGATTTAGCCTGCGTTGGCATATACCAATATGTCGGAAAGTTGTTATTATTTTGGTAAATTCAATGTCAGACGAAAAGGGAGTGGATTATCATTTCATAAGTAGGCATGATAAGTTATAAGTGAAAAAGTGAATTAATAGATACGGTAAAATCATGATAATCGTGTAAAATAATTAAATAAACACGGCGAGAAGACGTCGAACATTCGAAGCTTGAGGCCGAAAACCCGGTGGGTCCATTCACTTAATTTATTAGTACTGATACTTTTATTGTAATGATTACAAGGTCCGTCTGTTATGCAAACCTCCAAATTAATGTTTCATTTAATTATTCGAAAATTGCGCAAATTATAAATTATACACACATGCGGCTTTGTACGAAAAATATCGCGGGGAGTAAGTCTGTTTATTGGAGTGGAGTGTTTAGTCACAGACATGCACTCACTGGCCAGTAGTTGCTTTGTTATCTTTTAGTTTCACTCCCTCGGATTTAATTAATTAGGACGACATTGTGTTCACAGATGTACAGAATGAATATAAAGCGAAAGTTTCTTGCAATATCAGTTTATGCTTCTTTTATTTTCTTCAGAAAACCCGCTTTAAACCCCCGAACTAATTTTTAAAAAAGGAAGGTTAATTATATTAAGGACAAATAAGTGAAAGTCTTGAAAACTTCATTCCCCAAACAAATTTTGTAAAAAATAAATTTTTAATTAGGCCTAATATTTTTTTTTTTTAATCGCTGCTGCTACTACAAAAATCTCATCAAGAGGTTTGTCTTTTTTTTTTGTAAAATTTAATATACCGCCGTATTTTTCAAGCAAAGAAAAATCAGACACTAGTTCATGGAAATTGAAAACCATATAGGCCTACTAAGGCCTTGCTAGTCCTGTTTATATTTTCTTTTTTTTAAAAAAAAAAAAAAAAAAAATCCCATCGGCATCAGATATTATTCTACTGGTAAATGATAGAAGTCCTAGATTATTTTTAAAATCTATTTTATTTCTTTATTGATCATCTGGATGACGCTATTTATTTTATAATATACTTATAGTCAGTTATCTCTGCCAATCACGCAGAACATTCATTTCAAATCGTCCAACAAATTATTTAGATCTATCCAAAATAAAGTTTTATGTGAACTGCGGGTAGCAATGTTCAAAATTTTGCTGAATACTCTATAGATATCTGGACATTCGAGGACGTTCACTTAGCTCAATTAATAAAATAAACATGATTTCGTAGTTCTGCGCACAATTTACACATTGCCATTAATGCCACGGTGACTCTTAATAAATAAAGCCCCCAAAATATGCCAGTTGACCAAAGCGATTTTGCTTTTAGGACTGTAAGGTAAGACCTTTCAATCATCATTTTTTTTTTTTTTTTTTGGTTGATATTGTTGAATTAGAACTGCTTTTTAATGGACTTTCCAACACTTCGTCATTCTATTTCCCTTTGTTTACATAGCGTTCATCCGGGCACTTCCGTCATTCTTTCCCGGTTGAAACATGGCGGCCGGTCTCCAGTGTCGGCCCACGGGGATCACGTGACCACAATACACTCTAGTCAATATAAAGCTCTATGTTCTCTGGTTAGTGGTTGTATGTGCCAAAGAGTAGGGTCACTAAACAACCTTGTGGGTTTCCTCTGGGTCCCCCAGTTTCCCCCCTCAGCTAGAGACCCTTTCCCGCAAGCGAAATATTTAGATAAAAAGGAACAATATGTTGGACCCCAAAATGGCCTACTTTGTGTTGAGTGGTCATTAATGTTCAGCTAATGTTACCTAATCAGATGTGAGGCATGAGGCACATTTAATACTAGTTGGAATAGAAGTGGTCATATCTTGTAGATAAATTATCAAAGAGCATTTTTAAGGGTGGTTAGTTGAAACTGCGTTAAACGATTATGTTACAAGTGAATTGGCCTAGTGGTCTAGAGAGCCGCGCTTCGACCTCTAGCTGGCCGGTCACCTCTGGCTTGCGGCTGTGGTTTCGAGCCCTGGTGTGAGCGTATGTGGCATGGAGATAGGGGCGCTTTCTCAACCTCGTGGGTTTCCTCCGGGCACTCCGATTTCCTCCCACTGCTAAGACCCCTACGCGCAAGCGAATTATTGAAATAAAAATGAAACCATGTTAGTCTCAAAATGACCTAGTTTGTGTCGAGTGGAAGTTAAACCCCATTTCTCTCTCCTTAAAAACACTACTTATATTATAGGCCTATATCCCGTTTTCTCCTTTACAATTTACAATTTTGTGTTTTCAGTTTTAATTCCAAAGAGAATAGCACAAATTCGTCTTTTTTTTAAATATTGGATTACATTACATTTTACAAGCCTGTATCCCATATTCTTCTACACAATTTAAAATTCTGTATTTCAATGTTAATTAAATAAAATAACAGTCCAAATTTATTCTTTAGAAATAGATAAAATCCTTATAGGGCATTTAGTAACTGAAAATATGATAAATAACACAAATTAATATGGATAACAGTCAGTGAGTAATGACCGTATAATGACAAGAAATCAAATTAACAAGGTAACAAAAACAATAACTGATATGGACCATCAAAGGGCTATTAAAACGAACAATCATAACCTTACATAGTGGACACCAAAGATGTAGATTAATTAAGTTATGAATCCATCTAAGGACTTAGAAATACATGTATATAGGCCTTACACCATTTTTTCTTTTACTTTTCTGTAATTTCACAGTTAATTTTGGAGGGGAAAAAACGCATGTATTGTCCAGTTATTTGTTAATGATTAATATACTAATACTGTAGTCAGTTGTTATTTTCATCAAAGGTAAATAATGATTGGTACAATATATTATGGCCACAGCCCAGCAGTAGCCTACACTGTAGTGGCAGTTGCTTGGTTGTAATTTTAGTAGGACTGGATGCAGATGCTGACTTCCCACTCTCTAGTTTTGCATTCTTTCTTGCATTTTGTAACTGATTTGAAGAGGCTCATTTTGTCCATTTATAACACGTTGGGTGAAATCAAACACCACTGCTGACAGTATCTTCTCTTTAAATAATATAATATTCTTCGAAATCAATCCAATTGTGTATCGACAAATTGACTGGTCATTTCCATCCAATTGAAACCAGTTTGTATACCTCACAACACTTGTCCTACCTTGTCTTTGTAAAGGATTTTGCACCTTCCTTGTCAACATTGTCTAAGTGAACAATACAAGTTAATTGGGCCTCTGTTGCCATTTCGTGTAGATTCTATAACTGGAAATTGTTCCTCGTTGAGGACGCCATTTTGTGTTTCCCAACAACACACGCGAATGCAGACAATATCGTGATTGGTCGACTGTGGAAAAGGCGATCACGTGACGCGGCAAATAACTTTGAATTCTGTCCAGTGACCTAGCGCATTATGAATTTTACTATCAATAAATAATCCGGATTTCAAAGACGAATATCATCGAAGAACTATTAAATATTTTGTGGAACATTAGCTATACACCAATAAAATTTCTTCTAGACCTGATTTGAAGGAACGAAAATATTTTTGCAATGAGAATTTATGCCCATAGAATACAGCCTACCTCGGCTCCTTTTTCTTAAACGGACAATAACACTCTTGCTGGCTTGGCAACTGCAGAAAATAAAGGATAGGCTTATTCTAAGTACCTTGATGTTTAAGTGTCCTACTTGTTGTGTAAATTATCAATTGCATCCTATTTTACTTGCCCAGGGGGTTTCGAAAACACTTTAAAATCCAAGTCACATTTGTAGCTGAATTTTTCCAATGTTTTAAATTTGGTGTGTTAAGATGAAATTTGTATCATCAATTAAAATAGCATTATGCAAGAGCAAAATCTGCTTATTACAGGTCTTTCTTTAGGCCTGACATGTTATCTTAATAATCAATTAGACATTAATTAACATATCCAGACCATAATAAACTCTTAAAGTCAAGGCTAGCCTTCGATGTTGGCGGATTGAATTCCTATATGCCGCTTAATGGCCGTTGATAATTAAATCAATCAAGTGGATAATCGAAACTATGCTGTTTATATTAATGATTTGAGTAATGATGACCGAGGCTATGTGAATATTTCAAACGCTTTTTTCTCGGCTAATAGTGGACCAATTTGACTGAAATTTTCAGCAAATTACCTTTACACTATCTAGTTTTTAACTATTATAGTGAGAACTGCCATCTCTTTATCTTATCTCCCATAATGTAACTTTAATTGGACTCATTGGAGTATTGTAAAATAATACAATTTGATTTGTTGACCAGAATAAAGATTGGGACATATTATTCAGTTACAACAAGAGTGGTATTGAACCTTTAAAGTAGGTTTGCAACGGGTGTTTTTTTTTCTCTATATGAAATGAAATAAAATGGAGTTTAACGTCCTACTGTTTTGCTCCTAAACTTGGCTAATGAAGAAGGGCATACATACAGTGTGTGCACTGAACACAAATTGGCGACCTATTCGGCTAGCGAGCTATTCGACCAATCCAGCTGGCAACCTGTTCGTTGGCAACCTATTCAGAATTAAGACAACAGTCGCCCAAACGCATCTATTTTTACCAACCAATAAAATCCAACGTTACGTCTATCATTGTTTATCAATTCCTTTAGCTCAAAATAGAGGTGTTATTTCGCATTATCTTACAAAATTCTAGACATCCAACTAAATATATTCCGAAAGGTAATTAAATAGGCTTTCCAAATATTATCAGTAAAAGTTGGCACAGTCATATTAAAGGGGGTGCACTCTCTTCCTAAACGTAACCAATTTTTTTAAAATTTTAAAGGGAAAAACTGTTAATATCCTGTGTCAAAATTCGGACCATCGTACAAAATTCTGATGATCCAACTAAATATATTCTAAAAGGTAATTGAATGTCATTAGTAAAAGTTGGCACAATCATATTAAAGGGGTGCGCTCTCATTCTAAACGTCGCCAATTTGTGATGCTCATACTGACTCTAGTGAAATGAGCAAGGTCTTATTTTCTCACTGAGATGTTCCTTTACACTGTACACGCGTCCACACGGAGTGACACCCATCGTTTAGCAGTGAAAAGTTGCCCAGTAAAATTGGGGGTCAAATTATTTTCGACATTGATTCAATGGGCCAGTCCCTGAACGGTCAGGGTGAGTGTAATGAGACCGACGTTCAGAGCTGAACTACTCTATTCTGAGCTAAAGCCAGGAATATTTGGATAAAAAATAATATATTATTCTACTTTCATTTGATAGACGTAACGTTGGATTTTGTTGGTTGGTAAAAATAGATGAGTTTAGGCGACTGTTGTCTTAATTCTGAATAGGTTGTCAACGAACAGGTTGCCAGCTGGATCGGTCGAATAGCTCGCTAGCCAAATAGGTCGCCAATTTGTGTTCGGTCAGTGTGCTATGAGTCATGAGGGAAATCAATCTGAATGACAGACCCACCCTACCTGCAGAGAAGTGACTCTGACACAGTGAATAGCCAAGATATCCATATGACGTTATCTAAACGTCACAGGTCATGAGGTCACATCAACAAACAAAATGTCAACATTACAAGATGCAATGTTACATTGTAAACAAGCCTTCTTTCAGCCTTAAGGACTGTATAATCCATACAGCCATAACATCTTATCGCTTCTTCCAATGATTTTTCACCGAAATAATATCTACAGTTCTAGATTTGACATCGGCATATTGGCACTATTTTGTGCTTCGGTCGTGTCTATTTCAGATATACACAATCAATTCTGTTAATGTTTTTTAGCATGGGGATTGGCTAATAATTAATTTATTTCAGTTCTACTAAACAAAAATTTAAAACTTTAACGCAATTCTAAAAACATAGCCAAATTCTGGCTGGGATTACTGATCAAAATAGCCATTCATTGTATACGTGCGAAAAAAAAAGCCAGCTACCATTTAAGTTTCATACGTTAGTTACGTACGGAGGGAAATTTTGCCTGGGCAGCGGCGCTACAGCCTACTCTTCTATCGAATTCGAACTGCCAAGGGATCTTTTACGTGCACATCAATTTGTACATGGGGCCTCTGTTTTTTTTATCCCATCCAAATCACTTGACAGCTGTCCTTGTCAGGCCCTACATCCTGCATCACTGACAAGAGGAAACCACGCCCCTAAATCTGGATAAACTTTCTCGGCCAATGCAGGCTAGTGAGCCAGCGTCTTACCTACATAATCCCCCTTTTTTCTCTATATTATAAAAGAAAAGTTATCTTATTTAGTTATAAAGTAGCAATAATAAACAAGCCAACAGTGAGGCTGATGTCCCCCGCCGAAATCCCAAAATAAATAGAAGACACATATTAATTAATCGCACATTTATTTTTTTCAATGTATCGAGCAATCAAACTGTACACGAAGTGTCATCCAAAAGAGTTTTATAAAGAAAAATGCTAAAACCGACAAGAAAAATGAAAATGTACCCTAGTTAGGGGGACCCTAAAGGCAGACAAAAGGGCCCCTCTGGCCAAGGGAAAGGGCCCTCGTGTCCAAGTCAATTGTTTCTATACACTGTTACTGTCGAATCGATTACTAAATGAGAATGCAGTCATTGTATTGGCATAAAAATCATCAATCAAGATGAACCTAAGTTATCTTGTCCCAAAGTATCAACCAATCAAATTGCTTATCTCTGCTTACCCTAAGCGGAAAATGCTCATCTTCGAACTCCATCAAGGCATTGACCCAATAAGAATATACACCAAGTTTGAACATTTTAACTCAATTAGAAGGAGAGTTATTGTGTTCCAAAGTCTCGACTACTCTCGACCAATCAAATTGCGTATCGCTCTGCTTACCTTGAGCAGAAAATGCTCATTATCGAACTTAGTCAAGGTATTACTGTAATGAAACTATACACCAAGTTTCATCACTCTCACTTAATTAGAACTAAAGTTATCGTGTCCCAAAGCATCAACCAATCAAATTGCTTATCTCTGCTTACCCTAAGTGGAAAATGCTCATCTTCGAACTCCATCAAGGCATTGACCTTATAAGCATATACACCAAGTTTGAACATTTTTACTCAATTAGAAGAAGAGTTATTGTGTTCCAAAGTCTCGACCAATCAAATTGCGTATCGCTCTGCTTACCATAAGCGGAAAATGCTCATCTCCGAACTCCTCCAAGGCATTGACCTAATAAGCATATACACCAAGTTTGAACATTTTAACTCAATTAGAAGGAGAGTTATTGTGTTCCAAAGTCTCGACCAATCAAATTGCTCTGCTTACCCTGAGCGGAAAATGCTCATTATCAAACTTAGTCAAGGTATTACTGTAATGAAACTATACACTAAGTTTCATCACTCTCACTTAATTAGAACTAAAGTTATCGTGTCCCAAAGCATCAACCAATCAAATTGCTTATCTCTGCTTACCCTAAGCGGAAAATGCTCATCTTTGAACTCCATCAAGGCATTGACCTAATAAACACATACACCAAGTTTGAACATTCTAGCTCAATTAGGAAGAGAGTTATTGTGTCCCAAAAAGTGTGACGGACAGACGGTCAGACAGACAGACAGACAGACGGACGGACGGACCCATTTTAATAGTCCCCCAACTTTCTTCGAAAGGCGGGGGACAACAATGCAATCCCGTCACTGTCAGGAATAATTTAATTGTTTTCTGTATGTATAGAAATATGTATATTGTAAAGTGTCATCATTGATTCATTTTAGAACAAAAGGAATCTCTTGCAATGTACAATATTGTAAAAGGTGAATCCCTAATAAGAATATTGGTCCAAAAATAGTTCAATTCACTACTATACTGTATGTTGAATTGAAATATCATGATCTAAAATGGGCTCACTATGTAGTTAAGTCTTGATCGGGTATTAAATCTGCTTGTATCAAATCTGGCGCGGATCCAGGCGGACGTGCCCCCCTGCCCATGGTAGCCCCAGTTTGACATAGTTGATTTTCGTTTTCGTTTGCTTTGTTACTGTTGTAGTTCACATATCTATAAACATGATTTTCGCATTATCTCCGTTGGGGACTACACCAAACCTGATTAGTACCCTTCGCTTCAATGTATGGCCTCTCCCTCGACAAAATCCTGGATCCGGCCCTGCCAATCTAGCAGACTATCTATCATTGGTAATTAGATTTCTTAAATAAATGTTAAATAAATGGAAGTGTGAATAAGGCCTCTTTAACTAATCAATCCTGTCAACGGTGAATCTGGAGGAGACGCACTAGCTGGACCCCCCCCATGCTCACGTTCTCTGAATCCGCCCTTGTAGTTACACTATGTCTACGCTTAGAATTAAAAATAGTCTTTACTCCAATACCATTAATTTGAATTGGCTGGTTTCGTTTTTTTAATTCTTTCCAATAACCACTCCAGTGTTACAAACCAAAAAGTGTTCGGCTTAAATATTCCTCCAGCTATAAATCCCATTTCATTGGTCTGTGAAATCACATGCAAGTGTAAATGTTTAATACTGTTGAACGGTGGCCAATGAAATCCTAATCTGGCGTTCTCTGAACTACCAACATTTTCTTCTAAAACTTTACGACCCACAGCTGCAAGTCGTTCAACTAAGGGAATATGTTCATAGGTTAAAACTTTAGGATCTCTGATGTGTTCTTTTGGTATAACTAAATAATGATGAGAAGTAGAAGGTTTTATATCCTTAAATGCCACAAATTCTTCATCTTGATAGACTATTCTTGTTTCGGGATCATGCCCCTGTCCAATCTTACAAAATAAACATTCATCCTCTGACATTTTAATTGTGGAAATTGTGATGATGTTTTCATTAATAATATCTGAATTGGACTTTGACATCTATCTGGATTCAGACTGGTAATTAAATCTAAATAGTCATACTCTCTTTCTCCGTTTCCGATCTTTTGCATATCAAAAATGAAAAGTGTTGGATTTTATATTTTGTGATGAATATTGACGATTTTGCGCCGGCAAATTAAGAAAGTAACCTAACTGAATTTGGGAAATCACCTACAAAAATTTGCGGTTCTATTTCAGAATCGCACCTCTACCAGTTCCCGGGGTCGTAGAGACTTGAAATTTTCAGGGGATGTTCCGCTGTGTTAGCGATAACCTCACACCAAATTTTAGCAAAATCGATCTATAACTTTTCATTTTACCGACCTTTAGCTTCTCCGGGGAGATACGTTTATCGGTACGACGCCATTTGCATTTCTTGACAATTTAGACTCGAATAACAAGACACTCAAACGAACTCCAACACTCGGCGCCCCGTGCCTGATGCTGCCGTTCATAAAAGTAATAATAATTTTCGTATATTTTAATTATACGCCCACATGGAAATGTGGTCGTATATTGCCGTCGCCCCCGACCGTCCGTCCACCTATCGTCCACAATTTCTTGTGAACGCTCTAGAGGCTAAAGTTAATACCCGACTGACTTTAAATTTATGCACAGTGTTTAAGGTCATGAGACGAAAAAGCATATAATGGATTTTGAGGGATATCCGATAATTACTTCCAGAGTTATTACCCTTGATCTCTTCAAAAAATATTGTGAACGCTCTAGCGGCTAAAGTTAATATCCGATTGACTTGAAATTTAAGCACACAGTTTTAGGTCACGAGACGAACAAGCCTATTAATTTTCAGCGATATACACTAATTACTGCCAGAGTTATGGCCCTTGATCACTTTGAAAAACCTTGTGAACGCTCTAACGGCTGAAGTTATTAGCCGATTGACTTGAAATTTATGCACAGTGTTAAAGGTCACGAGACGAAGAAGCCTATGGATATCCGATAATTACTGCCTGGGTTATTACCCTTGATCTCTCAAAAAATTCTTGTGAGCCGTCTAGCAACTAAAGTTAATATCTGATTGACTTTAAATGTATACACAGTGTCTAAGGTCACGAGACGGAGGATCCTATGGATTTTCAGCGATATCCACTAATTACTGCCGGAGTTATGGCCCTTGATCACTTTGAAAAATCTTGTGAACTCTCTAACGGCTAAAGTTGATATCCGATTGACTTGAAATTTATGCACAATGTTAAAGGTCACGAGACGAAGACGCCTATGGATATCCGATAATTACTGCCTGGGTTATTACCCTTGATCTCTCAAAAAATCCTTGTGAACGCTCTAGCGACTAAAGTTAATATCTGATTGACTTTAAATGTATACACAGTGTCTAAGGTCACGAGACGGAGATGCCTATTGATTTTCAGCTATATCCAATAATTACTGACAGAGTTATGGCCCTTGGTCACTTTGAAAAATCTTGTGAACGCTCGAACGGCTAAAGTTAATAACCGATTGACTTGAAATTTATGCACACAGTTTAAGGTCGTTTTTCGACACTTGGCCTTTTGGTACGACCTTCACCCCATACAATATTTTAAAGGCCACATTCTTGACTTGGACCACCGACCCTGACCCTTGGTCGTGTCACACACGGCTCGGTCAGAAAACGGTCAAACGTTAAGGGCCTGTGTTTGAAGGGTGGTCTATGGGCCTTGTCAATATGAAAGTCGTTCGTCAAGGCAGGGTTTGAAAGGAATAAAATCATGGAGAGTGAAGAGTCGACTCGATGTTTTCTGTGACTTAATCCTTCGTATAATAATACAATAGCCTACATCGGTCACTTTATATTTACTTCAAAGTCTCAATCTCAATGTAGCTTTCCCCCAAACAATATTGAAATAAATTCCCCCCTCATTTAAACAATACTTTCATTAGAAGCAATAATCGCCATATCATGGAATTCGCTAAATTGGATATACCCGGATGTGTAAATAACCCGGAGTTTCCCCTAAACTTTCAGAATTCGTCTGCTCATTATAAATGACTGATAGATGACAAAAACGTTTGTATTTCTTATTCGGAATCAAGGCTACATTATTTTAATAATAATAAACAATTTACGACTTTGTGATAAATTATTTAGGCTATTAAATTTTCTTTAATTTTTGCACGCGAATTGACAACGTATTGGCCGCCATGTTGGTATTGGTCGCTCTCACGTACGCAATGTTTTGAATCGACTCGTGCTCATTTTATTTTGGTTCCTCCACATACATCGGCCTATCAACCGTATTTCGTCATTCAGAACCAAGGCTACATTTTTTAAAAATCAAGTACAATTTATACGTAATATGAAACGTTTTATTATTAATTAGACAAACAAAAAACCATCTATCGCAACATCGTATGGTTTTGACTTTTGAATACGTAACCCATTCTTGGTTACGACCGTGAAAATAAGATTGTTTCGATACATTTCAATGCCGATTACTGTCGTTGTTTTTTGTATTTCAGAGGAAAGCCCCCCCCCCCCCAAAAAAGCTCCCCTCAATCAACAAATTGAAAGAATAGCTCCCCTAAAAGGTTCTCCAAGTTTCTATAAGATGAATGCTTTAGAAATTAAGGCGAGTGATTTAGAAATTAAGGAGAGTGATCTGATATTAAGGAGAGTGATTGGTAGATAAATGTTAATAAACCCTCAATGAATTTGTAAAGGAGAGTGATTTTCAATTTTAAGGGGAGGGAAAAAAACTCCCCTGGGTCGACATTCAGGTGAGCTGTAGGCGCTCGAGAGCGATCACTCGCCTTAAAAAACAATGATTGCGATTATCGATAGCAAAATAACTATTGATACCCAACACAAATCGGTGACCATACATGGCCGTGGATAGTTAAAATTCGGCCACGAATCTGCGGCCAAATTGTAAAATTCGTAGGCCATGCCGCCGAGGCCGACGGCGTGTCAAGCCTTGTTTGAGGCCGTTAAATAAAAATAGATTATATTTACGAGAATTTTATTAAAAGCAAAAGCGTTCGCGTTAATTCATTTAAAAGGTTGGGTGATATTTTTAAAAGAGAATCGTGAGTTAGCCTTCGCTACGAGGAGCGTTGTTTATAAAATTCGGGTGCGTTTAAAAATATGTACCTGGGTTTCACTTTAGGTGCATGGTAGGTACGCGAGCGCTTTCGCGCATCTTTCGTTTCGAGCCCTGTCAAGGTCATGTTACAGAAAACTGAACTCAAACTTTTCACCACGATCTTCCATATTGATCTTTCGAACACAGGCCCTCCACGTTTGACCGTTTTCTGGCCAAGCAGTGTGTGACAGGACCAAAGTCAAGGTCGTTGGTCCAAGTCAAGATTGTGGCCTTTAAATATTGTATGGGGTGAAGGTCGTATTCCAATTTCAAGTGTCCAAAACCTGACTTTGAAAAGTTTGAGTTCAGTTTTCTGTAACATGACCTTGACCCTCGACTTTAACCCAGTTACCCTTTTGAAGGGCATCGTTTCTGCTTTAACCTCAACCATCGACCTTCATAATACAACGAGAATTAATGCCATGACAAGCATAAACGTAAAGGCCCTGGGCTCTATGGGAATTTTGGGTTAAAGGTCAAAGTCGATGGCACGGTTGGTTAGCCTTGATTACCGGAGGTCACCACGACCTTTAATATTGACAAGGCTCAAAGACCTCTTTTCGAACTCGGGCCCTCGGCGTTTGATCGTTTTCTGACCGGGTCGTGTGTGACAGGACCAAGGTCAAGGTATGTGGTCCAAGTCAAGATTGTGGCCTTTGATATATTGTATGGAGTGAAGGTCGTACCCAAGGTCAAGTGTCCAAAAACTCACTTTGAAAAGTTTGAGTTTAGTTTTCTGTACCATGACCTTGACCCATGACTTTGACCCTGCTACTTTTTTGAAGGGCATTGTCTCTGCTTTCACATAGAACATCGACCTTCATAATGCAACGCGCAATATGGCCATGGCAAGCATAAACGTAAAGGCCCCGAGCTCGATGGGAATTTGGGGTTCAAGGTCAAAGTGGAGGTCACGGCTGGTTAACCTTAATTACCAAAGGTCACCACGACCTTTCATATTGACAAGGCCCATAGACCACCCTTCAAACACAGGCCCTTAACGTTTGACCGTTTTCTGACCGATCCATGTGTGACACGACCAAGGTCAGGGTCGGTGGTCCAAGTCAAGATTGTGGCCTTTAAAATATTGTATGGGGTGAAGGTCGTACCCAAAGGCCAAGTGTCGAAAAACTGACCTTAAACTGTGTGCTTAAGTTTCAAGTCAATCGGAAATTAACTTTAGCCGTTAGAGCGTTCACAAGGTTTTTCAAAGTGATCAAGGGCCATAACCCTGGCAGTAAGGCAGTAATTAGTGGATATCGCTCAAAATCAATAGGCATCTCCGTCTCGTGACCTTAGACACTGTGTATACATTTAAAGTCAATCAGATATTAACTTTAGTCGCTAGAGCGTTCACAAGAATTTTTTGAGAGATCAAGGGTAATAACCCAGGCAGTAATTATCGGATATCCATAGGCGTCTTCGTCTCGTGACCTTTAACATTGTGCATAAATTTCAAGTCAATCGGATATTAACTTTAGCCGTTAGAGCGTTCACAAGATTTTTCAAAGTTATCAAGGGCCATAACTCTGGCAGTAATTAGTGGATATCGCTGAAAATTGATAGGCGTGTTCATCTCGTGACCTAAAACTGTGTGCTTAAATTTCAAGTCAATCGGAAATTAACTTTAACCGTTAGAGCGTTCACAAGGTTTTTCAAAGTGATCAAGGGCCACAACTCTGGCAGTAATTATTGGATATAGCTGAAAATCCATAGGATCCTCCGTCTCGTGACCTTAAACACTGTGTATAAATTTGAAGCCAATCGGATATTAACTTTAGCCGCTAGAGCGTTCACAAGATTTTTCGAAGAGATCAAGGGTAATAACTCAGGTAGTAATTATCTCATGACATTAATAAACACTGTGCATAAATTTGAAGTCAATCGGGTATTAACTTTAGCCTCTAGAGCGTTCACAAGAAATTGTGGACGACACACGGACGGACGGACGGGCGGCCGGTCGGGGGCGACGGCAATATACGACCACATTTCCATGTGGGCGTATACTTAAAATATACGAAAATTATTATTAATATTATGAACGGCAGCATTAGGCACGGGGCGCTGAGTGTTGGTTTTCGTTTGAGTGTCTTGTTATTCGAGTCTAAATAGTCAAGAAATGCAAATGGCGTCGTACGGATAAACATATCTCACGGGAGAAGCTAAAGGTCGGTAAAATGAAAAGTTATTGATCGATTTTGCTAAAATTTGGTGTGAGGTCATCGCGAACCCAGCGGAACATCCCCTGAAAATTTCAAGTCTCTACGACCCCGGGAACTGGTAGAGGTGCGATTCTGAAATAGAACCAAATTTCCAACCTTTTGATTTCTTTGGCTGGGCTTCACAAAATCGAAACTTGTCAACCGTTTTCAATACTTTTATTCGATGATTAGAACATGTTGAGCTCTTGGTGGTTATATAGATTAAGATCATCTTATTATTGTTCAAGAAAAATAGTATAGGCTATCATTATCATAGGCCAGGAAATAGCTTGGATTTTCACGTTGAGAAAATTACTAGTCTGATCCCAAACTGATCCCGCAGTGAATTCGCTTGGCCGCTACAATCACTGATAAGCATGACCATTGACGTCATATAACTGGATAGCTCATGACGCAATCAACAAATGACGTTGCTTGAAGCCACCGTCGCAAACTGATCCCGCAGTGAATATTCGCTTGGCCGCTACAATCACTGATAAGCATGACATCGGCGAGGCTTAATTAGTACGGTATATTAACTTTTTTACTCCGACAAATTAAATTCTCAAACATTTTTTTGAGGTAACAGAAAAATAAATAGAAACGTTTGAAGTAATTGAAGTTAAAAAATATTTCCTATTAAGTGTAAATGGGTATTAAAATGAGTAAAATGCGTCATTTTGCCCGAAGCAGTTAGGTGTTAAGTAAACATTGCACGAGCCGTTGAGCCAATGACTGCAGTCAACGCACGTGCTATGGACACTCATCTGTTACAGAGTTAATTCCTAAGTAATTCTCTGTCAAACAGATTGCCACCGTCGAGCACCGAACACAAATTGGCCACCTATTCGGCTAGCCAGCTATTTGACCGATCCAGCTGGCAACCTGTTCGTTGGCAACCTATTCAGAATTAAGACAACAGTCGCCCAAACTCATCTATTTTTACCAACCAATAAAATCCAACGTTACGTCTATCAAATGAAAGTAGAATAATATATTATTTTTTATCCATTCCTTTAGCTCAGAATAGAGGTGTAATTTCGCATTATCGTACAAAATTCTAGACATTCAACTAAATATATTCCGAAAGGGAATTAAATAGGTTTTCCAGATATTATTAGTAAAAGTTGGCACAATCATATTAAAGGGGTGCGCTCTCATCCTAAACGTCGACAATTTTTCAATATTTTAAACTCAAAGAACGGTAATATTCCGAGTCAAAATTCGCACCATCGTACAAAATTCTTAGCAACCAGCTATATATATTCTGAAAGGTAATTGATTACGCTTTCCAAATATTATTAGTAAAAGTTGGCACAATCATATTAAAGGGGCGCGCTCTCAACCTACAAATCGCCATTTTTTTCAATATTTTAAACTGAAAGAATGGTAATATTCCGAGTCGGAATTCGGACCATCGTACAAAATTCTGAGCAACCAGCTATATATATTCTGAATAAAGGTAATTGAATAAGCTTTCCAAATATTATTAGTAAAAGTTGGCACAATCATATTAAAGGGGCGCGCTCTCAACGTGAACATAGCCAATGTTTCAACATTTAAAGTGAAAGAACGGTAATATTCCGAGTCGAAATGCGGACCATCGTACAAAATTCTGAGCATCCATCTATATATATTCTGAAAGGTAATTGGATAAGCTTTCCAAATATTATTAGTAAAAGTTGGCACAATCATATTAAAGGGGCGCGCTCTCAAACTGAAAATAGCCAATTTTTTAATATTTTAAAGTGAAAGAACGGCAATATTCCGAGTCGAATTCGGACTATCGTACAAAATTCTAAGCATCCAGCTATATATATTCTGAAAGGTAATTGCATAAGCTTTCCAAATATTATTAGTAAAAGTTGGCACAATCATATTAAAGGGGCGCGCTCTCAACCTATAAATAGCCATTTTTTCAATATTTTAATCCAGCTATATATATTCTGAAAGGTAATTGCATAAGCTTTCCAAATATTATTAGTAAAAGTTGGCACAATCATATTAAAGGGGCGCGCTCTCAACCTACAAATCGCCATTTTTTTCAATATTTTAAACTGAAAGAATGGTAATATTCCGAGTCGAAATTCGGACCATCGTACAAAATTCTGAGCAACCAGCTATATATATTCTGAAAGGTAATTGAATAAGCTTTCCAAATATTATTAGTAAAAGTTGGCACAATCATATTAAAGGGGCGCGCTCTCAACGTGAACGTAGCCAATGTTTCAACATTTAAAGTGAAAGAACGGTAATATTACGAGTCGAAATGCGGACCATCGTACAAAATTCTGAGCATCCATCGATATATATTCTGAAAGGTAATTGGATAAGCTTTTCAAATATTATTAGTAAAAGTTGGCACAATCATATTAAAGGGGCGCGCTCTCAACCTGAACATAGCCAATTTTTCAATATTATATATGTAAAGATAGACCGGTATTTTATTCGAAGTCCAAATTCGGACCATCGTACAAAATTCTCAGCATCCAGCTATATATATTCTGAAAGGTAATTGGATAAGCTTTCCAAATATTATTAGTAAAAGTTGGCACAATCATATTAAAGGGGCGCCCTCTCAACCTGAACATAGCCAATTTTTTCAATATTATATATGTAAAGATAGACCGGTATTTTATTCTAAGTCCAAATTAGGACCATCGTACAAAATTCAGAGCATCCAGCTATATATATTCTGAAAGGTAATTGGATAAGCTTAAAGGGGCGCGCTCTCAACCTACAAATAGCCATTTTTTCAATATTTTAAACTCAAAGAATGGTAATATTCCGAGTCAAAATTCGGACCATCGTACAAAATTCTGAGCAACCAGCTATATATATTCTGAAAGGTAATTAAATACGCTTTCCAAATATTATTAGTAAAAGTTGGCACAATCATATTAAAGGGGCGCGCTCTCAACGTGAACATAGCCAATGTTTCAACATTTAAAATGAAAGAAAGGTAATATTCCGAGTCGAAATGCAGACCATCGTACAAAATTCTGAGCATCCATCTATATATATTCTGAAAGGTAATTGGATAAGCTTTTCAAATATTATTAGTAAAAGTTGGCACAATCATATTAAAGGGGCGCGCTCTCAACCTGAACATAGCCAATTTTTCAATATTATATATGTAAAGATAGACCGGTATTTTATTCGAAGTCCAAATTCGGACCATCGTACACAATTCTGAGCAACCAGCTATATATATTCTGAAAGGTAATTGGATAAGCTTTCCAAATATTATTAGTAAAAGTTGGCACAATCATATTAAAGGGGCACGCTCTCAACCTGAACATAGCCAATTTTTTCAATATTATATATGTAAAGATAGACCGGTATTTTATTCTAAGTCCAAATTAGGACCATCGTACAAAATTCAGAGCATCCAGCTATATATATTCTGAAAGGTAATTGGATAAGCTTTCCAAATATTATTAGTAAAAGTTGGCACAATCATATTAAAGGGGCGCGCTCTCAACCTGAACATAGCCAATTTTTTCAATATTATATATGTAAAGATAGACCGGTATTTTATTCTAAGTCCAAATTAGGACCATCGTACAAAATTCAGAGCATCCAGCTATATATATTCTGAAAGGTAATTGGATAAGCTTTCCAAATATTATTAGTAAAAGTTGGCACAATCATATTAAAGGGGCGCGCTCTCAACCTGAACATAGCCAATTTTTTTAATATTTTAAAGTGAAAGAACGGCAATATTCCGAGTCGAATTCGTACTATCGCACAAAATTCTAAGCATCCAGCTATATATATTCTGAAAGGTAATTGCATAAGTTTTCCAAATATTATTAGTAAAAGTTGGCACAATCATATTAAAGGGGCGCTCTCTCAACCTACAAATAGCCATTTTTTCAATATTTTAAACTGAAAGAATGGTAATATTCTGAGTCAAAATTCGGACCATCATACAAAATTCTGAGCAACCAGCTATATATATTCTGAAAGGTAATTGAATAAGCTTTCCAAATATTATTAGTAAAAGTTGGCACAATCATATTAAAGGGGCGCGCTCTCAACGTGAACATAGCCAATGTTTCAACATTTAAAATGAAAGAACGGTAATATTCCGAGTCAAAATGCGGACCATCGTACAAACTTCTGAGCATCCAGCTATATATATTCTGAAAGGTAATTGTATAAGCTTTCTAAATATTATTAGTAAAAGTTGGCACAATCATATTAAAGGGGTGCGCTCTCAACCTAAAAATAGCCAATTTTTCAATATTTTAAACTGAAAGAATGGTAATATTCCCAGTCGAAATTCGGACCATCGTACAAAATTTGAGCAACCAGCTATATATATTCTCAAAGGTACTTGAATAAGCTTTCCAAATATTATTAGTAAAAGTTGGCACAATCATATTAAAGGGGCGCGCTCTCAACCTGAACATAGCCAATTTTTCAATATTATATATGTAAAGATAGACCGGTATTTTATTCGAAGTCCAAATTCGGACCATCGTACAAAATTCTCAGCATCCAGCTATATATATTCTGAAAGGTAATTGGATAAGCTTTCCAAATATTATTAGTAAAAGTTGGCACAATCATATTATAGGGGCGCCCTCTCAACCTGAACATAGCCAATTTTTCAATATTCTGAATGTAAAGACAGACCAGTATTTTTTTCGAAGTTCAAATTCGAACTATCGTACAAAATTCTAAGCATCCAGCTATATATATTCTGAAAGGTAATTGCATAAGCTTTCCAAATATTATTAGTAAAAGTTGGCACAATCATATTAAAGGGGCGCGCTCTCAACCTGAACATAGCCAATGTTTCAACATTTAAAATGAAATAACGGTAATATTCCGAGTCGAAATTCGGACCATCGTACAAAATTCTGAGCATCCAGATCCAGCTATATATATTCTTAAAGGTAATTGGATAAGCGTTCCAAATATTATTAGTAAAAGTTGGCACAATCATATTAAAGGGGCGCCCTCTCAACCTGAACATAGCCAATTTTTCAATATTCTGAATGTAAAGACAGACCGGTATTTTTTTCGAAGTCCAAATTCGAACTATCGTACAAAATTCTAAGCATCCAGCTATATATATTCTGAAAGGTAATTGCATAAGCTTTCCAAATATTATTAGTAAAAGTTGGCACAATCATATTAAAGGGGCACCCTCTCAACCTACAAATAGCCATTTTTTCAATATTTTAAAGTTCCAATAGCATTTTTCAAGTTATATTTTTAAAATTTATTAAAATAAAGCCCCAAAATAGATTGAACCTATAAACAGTCCTACCTTGTTAAAGAATAATCCTATTAATCCTATAATTCACTATTGCCAGTTGAGAAATTGGCAAAAATATCATTTTCAACTTCAAATTCAAACGTTTGAAGATGGCCGTCCATGTAGAAGAATGGGAAAACAAGGGAGGTAATTGAGTAACTATTTCCTCAATTAACCAGTGTCACCCTTTTTAACCCCCCCAAAATTTTGTCCATGATCGTATAATAGTGAGTTGACAACCTTTTGAGCAAAAAACATAGAAATAATTATATTTTGACTTTCTTAGAAAAAGTGAAATTGGAACTTTAAACTGAAAGAATGGTAATATTCCGAGTCAAAATTCGGACCATCGTACAAAATTTTCAGCAACCAGCTATATATATTCTAAAAGGTAATTGAATAAGCTTTCCAAATATTATTAGTAAAAGTTGGCACAATCATATTAAAGGGGCGCGCTCTCAACGTGAACATAGCCAATGTTTCAACATTTAAAGTGAAAGAACGGTAATATTCCGAGTAGAAATACGGACCATCGTACAAAATTCTGAGCATCCAGCTATATATATTCTGAAAGGTTATTGGATAAGCTTTCCAAATATTATTAGTAAAAGTTGGCACAATCATAATAAAGGGGTGCGCTCTCAACCTAAAAATAGCCAATTTTTCAATATTTTAAACTGAAAGAATGGTAATATTCCGAGTCGAAATTCGGACCATCGTACAAAATTCTGAGCAACCAGCTATATATATTCTGAAAGGTACTTGAATAAGCTTTCCAAATATTATTAGTAAAAGTTGGCACAATCATATTAAAGGGGCGCGCTCTCAACCTCAACATAGCCAATGTTTCAACATTTAAAGTGAAAGAACGGTAATATTCCGAGTCAAAATTCGGACGATCGTACAAAATTCTGAGCAACCAGCTATATATATTCTGAAAGGTAATTGGATAAGCTTTCCAGATATTATTAGTAAAAGTTGGCACAATCATATTAAAGGGGCGCCCTCTCAACCTCAACATAGCCAATTTTTTCAATATTATATATGTAAAGATAGACCGGTATTTTATTCTAAGTCCAAATTCGAACTATCGTACAAAATTCTAAGCATCCAGCTATATATATTCTGAAAGGTAATTGCATAAGCTTTCCAAATATTATTAGTAAAAGTTGGCACAATCATATTAAAGGGGCGCGCTCTCAACCTGAACATAGCAAAAGTTTCAACATTTAAAATGAAAGAACAGTAATATTCCGAGTCGAAATTCGGACCATCGTACAAAATTCTGAGCATCCAGCTATATATATCCTGAAAGGTAATTGGATAAGCGTTCCAAATATTATTAGTAAAAGTTGGCACAATCATATTAAAGGGGCGCGCTCTCAACCTAAAAATAGCCAATTTTTCAATATTTTAAACTGAAAGAATGGTAATATTCCGAGTCGAAATTCGGACCATCGTACAAAATTCTGAGCAACCAGCTATATATATTCTGAAAGGTACTTGAATTAGCTTTCTAAATATTATTAGTAAAAGTTGGCACAATCATATTAAAGGGGCGCGCTCTCAACCTGAACATAGCCAATTTTTCAATATTCTGAATGTAAAGACAGACCGGTATTTTTTTCGAAGTCCAAATTCGAACGATCGTACAAAATTCTAAGCATCCAGCTATATATATTCTGAAAGGTATTTGCATAAACTTTCCAAATATTATTAGCAAATGTTGGCACAATCATATTAAAGGGGCGCGCTCTCAACCTACAAATCGCCATTTTTTCAATATTTTAAACTGAAAGAATGGTAATATTCCCAGTCGAAATTCGGACCATCGTACAAAATTCTGAGCAACCAGCTATATATATTCTGAAAGGTAATTGAATACGCTTTCCAAATATTATTAGTAAAAGTTGGCACAATCATATTAAAGGGGCGCGCTCTCAACGTGAACATCGCCATTTTTATACGCCCACATTTTCATGTGGACGTATTATGTCGTCGCCCCTGTCCGTCCGGACGTCCGTCCGTCCGTCCGGACATCCGTCCGGACGTCCGTCCGTCCACAATTTGTTTGTGGACTTTCTACAGGTCACAATTCTTATCCGATTTTGACGAAACTTGAAATATAGGTTTATCCCCAAAAGATCTCGGTTCCTTTCGATATTGGCATGTATCGGATCAAAACTTCATGGATTATGGCCCCTGATTGTACGAAAAATCACGTTTTTAGCTTGTGGACCCTATAGAGGTCACAATTTTGAACCGATTTTGATGAAACTTGACATGCCTGTTTGTAACCCAAAGATCTTGGTTCCTTTCGATATTTGCGGCTATCGGAATGTAATTTCCTGAATTATGGCCCCTGATTGTCCGAAAAATCACCCTTTTTAGCTTGTGGTCCCTCTGGAGGTCACAATTATTATTCGATTTAAAAAACCGTTTGATTATATCACCGTTACACCCTAAGGAAGGTTGAGTTCGAATTTCGGGAAAATCGGACGAAAATTGCCATACAAAATGGCCGCCGTTTGTACGCGAATACTGTTAAAAAATGGTATATCAAGGTTGTGGACCCTGTGGAGGTCACAATTTTGATTCAATTTTGATGAAACTTGAAATTCATGGTTATAACCCAAAGATCTTGCTTCCTTTCGATATTTGCGCATATCGGATCGTAACTTCCTGAATTATGGCCCCTGATTATACGTAAAATCGCCTTTTTTTTTAGCTTGGAGGTCACAATTATTATTTGATTTAAAAAACCGTTTGATTATATCACTGTTACACCCTAAGGAAGGTTGAGTTCGAATTTCGTGAAAATCGGACCAAAATTGCCATACAAAATGGCCGCCGTTTGTACGCGAAAAAATGGTATATCAAGGTTGTGGAACCTGTGGAGGTCACAATTTTGATTCGATTTTGATGAAACTTGAAATTCATGGTTATAACCCAAAGATCTTGCTTCCTTTCGATATTTGCGCATATCGGATCGTAACTTCCTGAATTATGGCCCCTGATTATACGCAAAATCGCCTTTTTTTTTAGCTTGGAGGTCACAATTATTATCCGATTTAAAAAAACGTTTGATTATATTACCGTTACACCGTAAGGAAGGTTGAGTTCGAATTTCGGGAAATCAGACCAATATTGCCATACAAAATGGCCACCGTTTGTACGTGAATACTGTTAAAAAATGGTATATCAAGGTTGTGGACCCTGTAAAGGTCACAATTTTAATTTGATTTTGATGAAACTTGAAATTCATGGTTATAACCCAAAGATCTTGGTTCTTTTCGATATTTGCGAATATCGGAGCGTAACTTCCTGAATTATGGCCCCTGGTTATACGCAAAATCACCCTTTCTTTAGCTTGTGGTCCCTCTGGAGGTCACAATTATTATCCAATTTAAAAAAACGTTTGATTATATCATCGTTACACTGTAAAGAAGGTTGAGTTTGAATTTCGGGAAAATCGGACCAAAATTGACAGACAAAATGGCCGCCGTTTGTACGCGAATACTGTTTAAAAAATGATATATCATGGTTGTGGACCCTGTATAGGTCACAATTTTAATTCGATTTTGATGAGGAAGGTTGAGTTCTAATTTCGTGAAAATTGCCGGACGAAATGGTCGCCGTTTGTACGCGAATAGTGTAAAAATATGGTATATCATGGTTGTGGACTCTCTACAGGTCACAATTCTTATCCGATTTTGATGAAAAGTCACATTTCTAGGTTGTGTACCGTCACACCATAATCATTGTCGGTTTCGAATTTCATTAATATCAGACTGGAACTGACCAACTAAATGGCTGCTCCCAATACAGTATGAAATACAGGACTTAAAGATGTAGGAAAAATCACTTTCGGTATTGCTTGTTCTCTGTCCATCTCTCGAAAATGTGGGCGTATCCTGCCTGGCAGTGCCAGCCTATCTTTTCAATATTTTAAACTGAAAGAATGGTAATATTCCCAGTCGAAATTCGGACCATCGTACAAAATTCTGAGCAACCAGCTATATATATTCTGAAAGGTAATTGAATAAGCTTTCCAAATATTATTAGTAAAAGTTGGCACAATCATATTAAAGGGGCGCGCTCTCAACGTGAACATAGCCAATGTTTCAACATTTAAAGTGAAAGAACGGTAATATTCCGAGTCGAAATGCGGACCATCGTACAAAATTCTGAGCATCCATCTATATATATTCTGAAAGGTAATTGGATAAGCTTTCCAAATATTATTAGTAAAAGTTGGCACAATCATATTAAAGGGGCGCGCTATCAACCTGAACATAGCCAATTTTTTAATATTTTAAAGTGAAAGAACGGCAATATTCCGAGTCCAAATTTGGACTATCGTACAAAATTCTGAGCATCCATCTATATATATTCTTAAAGGTAATTGCATAAGCTTTCCAAATATTATTAGTAAAAGTTGGCACAATCATATTAAAGGGGCGCGCTCTCAACCTACAAAAAGCCATTTTTTCAATATTTTAAACTGAAAGAATGGTAATATTCCGAGTCGAAATTCGGACCATCGTACAAAATTCTGAGCAACCAGCTATATATATTCTGAAAGGTAATTAAATACGCTTTCCAAATATTATTAGTAAAAGTTGGCACAATCATATTAAAGGGGCGCGCTCTCAACGTGAACAAAGCCAATGTTTCAACATTTAAAATGAAAGAAAGGTAATATTCCGAGTCGAAATGCGGACCATCGTACACAATTCTGAGCATCCATCTATATATATTCTGAAAGGTAATTGGATAAGCTTTCCAAATATTATGAGTAAAAGTTGGCACAATCATTTTAAAGGGGCGCGCTCTCAACCTGAACATAGCCATTTTTTTAATATTTTAAAGTGAAAGAACGGCAATATTCCGAGTCGAATTCGTACTATCGCACAAAATTCTAAGCATCCAGCTATATATATTCTGAAAGGTAATTGCATAAGCTTTCCAAATATTATTAGTAAAAGTTGGCACAATCATATTAAAGGGGCGCTCTCTCAACCTACAAATAGCCATTTTTTCAATATTTTAAACTGAAAGAATGGTAATATTCCGAGTCAAAATTATAATATCCATCACATCAGGTTTATTCGGCAGAATAGCCAGCACAGCAAACTTTTTCGTCAGAATAGCTATCACAGCAGAATGTTCTATAGATTGATCCTAAATTGAAGAATTGTGGTTAGATTATTCAACAGAGCTGATTAAGCTTTCCAAATATTATTAGTAAAAGTTGGCACAATCATATTAAAGGGGCGCGCTCTCAACCTGAAAATAGCCAGTTTTTCAATATTTTAATCTGAAAGAATGGTAATATTCTGAGTCAAAATTCGGACCATCGTACAAAATTCTGAGCAACCAGCTATATATATTCTGAAAGGCAATTGAATAAGCTTTCCAAATATTATTAGTAAAAGTTGGCACAATCATATTAAAGGGGCGCGCTCTCAACGTGAACATAACCAATCAATGTTTCAACATTTAAAATGAAAGAACGGTAATATTCCGAGTCAAAATGCGGACCATCGTACAAAATTCTGAGCATCCAGCTATATATATTCTGAAAGGTAATTGTATAAGCTTTCTAAATATTATTAGTAAAAGTTGGCACAATCATATTAAATAGGCGCGCTCTCAACCTAAAAATAGCCAATGTTTCAACATTTAAAATGAAAGAACGGTAATATTCCGAGTCGAAATTCGGACCATCGTACAAAATTCTGAGCAACCAGCTATATATATTCTGAAAGGTACTTGAATAAGCTTTCCAAATATTATTAGTAAAAGTTGGCACAATCATATTAAAGGGGCGCGCTCTCAACCTGAACATAGCCAATTTTTCAATATTATATATGTAAAGATAGACCGGTATTTTATTCGAAGTCCAAATTCGGACCATCGTACAAAATTCTCAGCATCCAGCTATATATATTCTGAAAGGTAATTGGATAAGCTTTCCAAATATTATTAGTAAAAGTTGGCACAATCATATTAAAGGGGCGCGCTCTCAACCTGAAAATAGCCATTTTTTCAATATTTTAAACTGAAAGAATGATAATATTCCGTGTCAAAATTCGGACCATCGTACAAAATTCTGAGCAAGCAGCTATATATATTCTGAAAGGTAATTGAATAAGCTTTCCAAATATTATTAGTAAAAGTTGGCACAATCATATTAAAGGGGCGCGCTCTCAACCGAATATATATAGCTGGTTGCTCAGAATTTTGTACGATGGTCCGAATTTTGACTCGGAATATTACCATTCTTTCAGTTTAAAATATTGAAAAAATGGCTATTTTCAGGTTGAGAGCGCGCCCCTTTAATATGATTGTGCCAACTTTTACTAATAATATTTGGAAAGCTTATCCAATAACCTTTCAAAATATATATAGCTGGATGCTCAGAATTTTGTACGATGGTCCGAATTTCGACTCGGATTATTACCATTCTTTCAGTTTAAAATATTGAAAAAATGGCTATTTTCAAGTTGAGAGCGCGCCCCTTTAATATAATTGTGCCAACTTTTACTAATAATATTTGGAAAGCTTATCCAATTACCTTTCAGAATATATATAGCTGGATGCTCAGAATTTTGTACGATGGTCCGAATTTCGACTAGGAATATTACCGTTCTTTCACTTTAAATGTTGAAAAATTGGCTATGTTCAGGTTGAGAGCGCGCCCCTTTAATATGATTGTGCCAACTTTTACTAATAATATTTGGAAAGCTTATCCAATTACCGTTCAGAATATATATAGCTGGTTGCTCAGAATTTTGTACGATCGTCCGAATTTTGACTCGGAATATTACCATTCTTTCAGATTAAAATATTGAAAAACTGGCTATTTTCAGGTTGAGAGCGCGCCCCTTTAATATGATTGTGCCAACTTTTACTAATAATATTTGGAAAGCTTATTCAGCTCTGTTGAATAATCTAACCACAATTCTTCAATTTAGGATCAATCTATAGAACATTCTGCTGTGATAGCTATTCTGACGAAAAAGTTTGCTGTGCTGGCTATTCTGCCGAATAAACCTGATGTGATGGATATTATAACGAAATTCCTTGTATGATGGATAATCTAAAGAAAAATCCTGCTGTTTAAACCGAACTATAGAAAATCCTTCTGTCGGAACCAACGCTTAAAACAAATTTTGCTGTTAGCTGTTGTGATGAAAATATTATGCTGTCATGGCTATTGTGACGAAAATATTCTGCCTTTCTAACGGCAATTCCTGCTCTGCTGAATAATCTAACCACAATTCCTGCTGTTGGGACCAATCTATACGGTGGTTATATGCCGAATAACATTGGTGTGATGGATAATCTAACGAAATTCCTGATATGATGGATAATCTGTAAAAAATCCAGCTGTTTAAACCAATCTATAGAAGATATCCAAGTAGAAAACAACTTCTGTTGTCATGGCTATTGTGATTAAAAATATTCTGCTGTAATCGCTATTGTGACGCAAATTTCAGCTCTGATGAATAATCTAACCACAAATCGTCCAGTTAGGACCAGTGTATAGAATGTTCTGCTGTGATAGCTATCCTGACGAAAAAGTTTGCTGTGCTGGCTATTCTGTCGAATAAACCTGTTGTTAGGATATTCTAACGATATTCCTTATAGGATGGATAATCTAAAGAAAAATCCTGTTGTTTAAACCAATCTATAGAAAATACTGCTGTTTAAACCAATCTATAGAAAATCCTGCTGATTAAACCAGTCTATAGAGAATCCTGCTGTTGGGACCAAACTAAAAACAAATTTTGCAGTTATGCTTTTGTGATGAAAATATTCTGCTGTCATGGCTATTGTGACGAAAATATTCTGCCTTCGTGGATTTTCTAACGACAATTCCTGCTCTGCTGAATAAACTAACCACAATTCCTGCTGTTGGGACTAGTCTATAGAAAATTCTGCTGTGATAGCTATTTTGGCGAAAGTACTGTTTTGGTGGTTATCTGCCGAATACCATTGCTGTGATAGATAATGTAACGAAATTCCTGATATGATGGATAATCTGAAGAAAAATCCAGCTGTTCAAACCAATCTATAGAAGATATCCAAGCAGAAAACAACTACTGCTGTCATGGCTATTGTGATAAAAATATTCTGCTGTTATAACCGCTACTGTGACGAAAATTCCAGCTCTGTTGAATAATCTAACCACAATTCTTCCAGTTAGGACCAATCTGTAGCAAATTCTGCTGTGACAGCTATTCTGACTAATAAGTCTGCTGTGCTGGCTATTTTGCCGAATAAACCTGTTGTGATGGATATTCTAACGAAATTCCTTATATGATGGATAATCTAAAGGAAAATCATGCTGTTTAAACCAATCTATAGAAGCGCATGCTGTTTATACCAATCTATAGAAAATCTTGCTGTTGGAACCAAGCTAAAAACAAATTTAGCTGTGTATGGCTGTTGTGATGAAAATATTCTGCTGCCATGGCTGTTGTGATGAAAATATTCTACTGTGATGGATATGCTAATGACTATTCCTCCTCTGCTGAATATACTAAATAATCTAATGACAATTCCTGCTGCGGGTACAATCTATAGAAAATTCTGCTGTGATAGCTATTCTGATGAAAAATTCTGTTTTGGTGGCTATTATATGCCGAATAATTCTGCTGTTCTGATGAATAATCTAACCACAATTCCCGATACGAATGGTTATCTTCGAAAAAATAATGTTGTTGGATGCAATGTATAGAAAATCCTGCTGAGAACGAATTATTCCTGTCGGGACCAATCGAAAGAAAATTCAGCTGTGATAGCTATTTTGACCCAAAATTTGTGATGGCTATTGTGCCGAATAATTCTGCTGTGATGGATAATAATCTAAAGAAAGAAATTCCTGATATAATTGATATTCTAAAGAATCTAACGGGGAACTCCTGATATGATGGATATCTAAACAAAAACCCTCTGTTGGGACCAATCTACAGAAAATCGTGTTGTGGGAACTAATCTGAAAACAAATTGTGCTGTGATGGCTATTCCGACGAAAAATTCTGCTGGCCCGAACATTCGCAGTTTCTGTAAGACTCTTATGGGGGCTGTTTTAGTTTTCAACTGTATGTTTTATAGAATAAATATTCCATGCAGTATAAAAAAAACCCGTTTTAAAATGTTTATTTAAAGCCGCTTTAACAGACACTGCATACAACTGATATGTCCATAATTTGGTTGTTGTCTTTTTTTGTGTTTTTTTATACGATTACATTGTCACTTTGTAAAGTGCCCCTAAACACGGAATATGAAAGGGTGCACTATAAATATGCTGTAATAATAATAATAAATATGATGTAATAGTAATAAATATGCTGTAATAATTTAGTAATAAATATACTGTAGTAATCTATGTTATAGTTCCAGCTACAGGCAGTTAGAACCTGTCACCCCTACCACAATATAATCACTGCCATAGTGGACTGGTCTAAAACCCCTGTTCATTAAGTCAGTAGACTAACCCAAAAAACCATGCTTTTTAGAACTTCCTGTTAATACTATGTAGTAGAATTGTTGTACCATATTAAAAATATAAAACAACACTTTTACGTTTCATAATTAAACAAGATTATGACATGGTGTCAGAAGTGGTAAACAAATCCACATTATAAACAGTATAGAACAACTTTTGAAGAAAACAGAGAAGTATTAATATCTAACTAGTCTATATAAACAGATCTTGTAAGAGAAACAATCTCAAGTTCAACAAAGATGGCTGCCTCAGGATTTTCACCCCCCTCAATGAATTGGGAGAGCTCAGACCTACCAGACGAGTTTGATAGATTCTACCAGTACTGCAACCTAATATTCCAAGGACCATACTCAAGTAAAAATAATAAAGAGAAGGCATCATTCATTTTAATTTGGATTGGAAGAACTGGATTAGACATCTATAATAGTTTTACCTGGGACGACGAAACAGACAAAAACAAACCAGATAAAATATGGCAGAAATTTAAACAACACCTTGCCCCTAAAATAAACCACCTATTGGCACGATTCCAACTTCAACAATTTAAACAGAGACAAGAAGAACCAGTTGATGATTTCATGTCGAGATGTAGAAATCAAGCCAAAAAATGCAAATTTCGCGATGAAGAAGAACTTTCAGAGCGATTAATCGAACAACTGATAATCGGTACCAAACACAAAACTGTACAGGAAAGAATGCTAGGTAAAGGAGACATGCTTGATTTGGATAAAGGAATAAATATTGCAAGGACGTATGAAGCAACCCTAATCCAGATGCAACGACTAGGCATTAGTGGAACAGCAAACTCAAACACCGAGTCCATACATGCAATAAAACCTAAAACAGACCACAGAAACAGAACACCTAGCCGCCACAGTTCATGCTATAACTGTGGAAACAGTCATGATAGAAACAACCATCGAAGTTGTCCAGCTTATGGTAGCGAATGTAGTTACTGCAAAGGCTCTAATCATTTCTCCAAATGTTGTTATATGAAACAAAGAGATAAATGGAGATCAAGAAACAGATACAGAAGTCCAAACCGATACAAAAGTCCAACCAGTCAAAATGGCAGATCACAACAGAGAAACAGAGGACGTGGTAGAAGTTACAGAGATCGAACACCACAACGCAATTTCCAAAGATTTCACTCACTGGAACAAGAAGATAAAGTTACAGATGAATTTGAATCTTTGACATTTGAAACAATCACCATAAACAGTATGGAAACTGACAGAAACCAAACAGAGATTTACTTAGATCTCAACATCAATCAGGGCCATAATAAGCTGAAAGCAAAACTAGACACAGGAGCACAAGGCAATGTCCTGCCCTTGAGAATATATAAACAGATGTTTCCTGAATATATTGTTGATGGAATTCCAAAACCTGGAATATTGAAACAACCTCAGAATATCCTCACAGCCTATGGTGGATCTCAAATTGATCAATATGGTAGCTGTACCATTGACTGTGAATATAATGGCAACAGAACAGCAGCGATTTTCCATGTTACCAAACCAGAAGGTCCCGCCATTATTGGATTTCCAACTATTGAAACACTGAAGCTGATTACCCTGAACTTCGAAATTAGCATTCCTACGAAACCCCGAAACATATCAAGTACAGTTATTCACGACAAACAAACACTCCTTGCAGCATACCCAAACAGTTTTAATGGAGTAGGAAAATTTAAAGGACAATACCATATCACCATTGATCCCAATATACCACCAGTGATACACCCGCCACGACGAGTTCCTATCAGCCTTAAGGACGACATAAAGAAAGAATTAGACAGCATGGTTGAGAACGACATAATCGTACCAGTACGACCAGGTGAACCTACCGCCTGGGTCAACAGTCTAGTATACCGCCGAAAACCAAATGGCGACCTTCGATTATGCCTCGATCCAAAAGACCTTAACACAGCAATTAAACGAGATCACCATGTTGTATCTACACTAACTGAAATATTACCTAAGTTATCTGGTGCAAGATACTTTTCCATCGTGGATGCAAAGTCTGGTTATTGGAACGTCGAACTAGATACAGACTCAAGCTACCTCACTACCTTTAATTCACCCTTTGGTAGATACAGATTCCTGCGAATGCCATTCGGATTGAAAATGTCACAAGACGTATTTCAATCGAAAATCGACCAGACTTTTGAAGGCTGCAACGGAGTAGTAGGCATTGCAGATGATATTGTAATATTTGGAAAAACAGCAGAAGAGCATAGCCAAAACATCAAAACAATGATGGAACGCTGTATTGCTACAGGACTCAAACTTAATCCTGATAAATGCAAAATTAAAGAATCGAAGATAAAATTTTATGGCGTTATATGTTCTGCAGATGGAGTACAACCAGATCCAAACAAAGTTGCTGCTTTAAAACAAATGGCTGCACCAACATCCACTAAAGAACTACAGACTTTCCTAGGTCTTGCTACATATATTGGTCCATTTATACCAAATCTAAGTAAGTTAACTGCACCCTTACGTGAATTCACCAAAAAAAACAGCATTTTCCAGTGGACTGCTAGCCATCAAACAGCTTTTGACGAAATCAAAGACAATATTAGTGAGAAAACAACTCTAACTTACTTTGATTCAATGAGACCTATAACGTTACAAGTTGACGCATCCTTAAAAGGTTTAGGTGCCACTCTACTACAAGAAAACAAGCCAATTGCCTTTGCAAGCAAAGCTCTAACAGACGTAGAATCTCGCTATGCAAACATTGAACGTGAACTACTTGCTGTTGTATTTGGATGTGAGAGATTTCACACATATCTATATGGTCAAACCTTTGTAATAGAATCAGACCATAAACCCCTGGAAGCCATACACCTCAAACATCTAGTTTCGGCACCACCACGACTACAACGCATGCTATTGCGCCTTCAGTCATACAACTTTACAATAAAATATGTACCTGGTAAAGATGTACCAATAGCTGATGCACTGTCACGGTTATCGCCGCAAGAACATGGTGCCATACAGGACATGGATGTACAGATCCATGACATCATGCCAAATTTCACAAATGACATGATTAACAAGATCAAAGTTGCAACTCAACAAGATCAAGAACTAACAATTCTGAAAGAGATGATTTACCATGGATGGCCTAACACTACTAAAAATGTCCCAATGTCACTCAAACCATATTGGACATACAGAGAAGAGTTATCCGTAGAAAATGGTATCCTACTCAAAGGATCAAGAATCATCATTCCAGATGCATTGAAACAGAATATTCTCCACAGACTCCATGAAGCTCATCAGGGCATTGAAAAAACTAAGCTGAGAGCCAGAACGTCTGTGTTTTAGAGGAATCTGAATTCCGATATTGTCGATATTACAAAAAATTGTGCCACTTGCCAAAAATACTCTCCACAACAAACCAAAGAGCCCCTCATACCATCCGATATACCACCAAGGCCATGGCATACCATCGGAACAGACTTATTCCATTTCAACAATAGAGAATACCTTCTTATTTCAGACTATTATTCAAAGTTTCCCTTTGTACGAAAATTGCCACAAGGAAATGCCACAAGCAAAACAGTCGTTGACCTAACCAAACAAATTTTTAGCGAGCATGGCATACCAAAGATTGTGCGTTCTGACAACGGACCACAATATGATGGCCACACATATAGAGAATTTGCAAACAAATATGGTTTCCAACATATTACAAGCTCACCACATTATCCACGAAGCAACGGATTCATAGAAAGTCAAATCAAAACAGTAAAAAGAACACTACAGAAAGCCGAAGATACCCAAATTGATCCAAATATTGCCCTTCTATGTCTTCGAAGCACACCAATAGACAACAAAATCCCATCACCAGCTGAACTACTTTATGGGAGAGCTATTCAAGACAATTTGCCTCGAAAACATACCCTTGATGAAAACGACGGAATCATTGATATTCTGAAGCAACGACAAAATATCCAAAAGCAGAGTCATGATAAACACTCAAAGGAGTTGTCTACGCTACTTCCAGGTCAACAGGTCCGTATTCAGAATTCAACAACCAAGAGATGGGAATCGGCTGAGATCGACAATGCAGTAGGAGACATTCCTCGATCCTACATCGTCAAGACTAACTCAGAGCAAACATTACGCAGAAATAGATCACAAATAAGAGATATTCCACAAAACACTAAACGAGTTCATTTTGAAGATTCCCCCGATCAAACTCCAAGTAATCAACAACCTGCTTCACAACCAGAACTACAACAACGACAACCATCAGAATTCAATACCACGAAAAACCATTATACAACACGGAGTGGACGCACTGTGAAAAGTCCAGCGCGTTTGGATGTGTAACTGTGCATATTAGCTTTATGAACAAACTAAAATGTGTTATTTTTGAACAATCCTTTATGAACAAACTAAAATGCGCTTATTTGAACAATTTTCAAATCTAAAGACTTACTAGCTAAAATTCAATAATTGTCATGATATACTAATATGTTTTATTTTAGAAAAACAGGGATGTTATAGTTCCAGCTACAGGCAGTTAGAACCTGTCACCCCTACCACAATATAATCACTGCCATAGTGGACTGGTCTAAAACCCCTGTTCATTAAGTCAGTAGACTAACCCAAAAAACCATGCTTTTTAGAACTTCCTGTTAATACTATGTAGTAGAATTGTTGTACCATATTAAAAATATAAAACAACACTTTTACGTTTCATAATTAAACAAGATTATGACAATCTAGAGAAAATATTATTGGTGAGACTAATCTATTGAACATACTGCTGTGAGGGCAAATCGGAACCATTATAAATAATTACTGCTTTGAGGGGTGGGTGGGGCAATCTTTAGAGAATAATGGTGGGGGCATTAATCTTAAGAAAAAGTTTGCTGTGAAAGCCAAACTGAACAAAGCACTCTCAGACTTTAGTTTATAATTTACTCAAAATTGTTCGCCTTATTTTAACTAAAATATAGCCCTGTATAAAACCTTGGCTGTTTTAATGTATCAAATAGGCATACATGAATAAGAAACAATGTGCAAAGTTTTGAGTTTGGGGATCAAAGATATGTTGAGTAAATTATTAACTCGAGGCCCGATCGTGATGTGATTGATAATCTAAAGAAAACTTTGTTGTGGGGGCTAATGCGAATAAAAATTCTGCTGTGACTGGCAATCTATATAAAATCATTGGGACCACAGAAATACTAATATTATTATAACATGCAATATTTAAAAAATCGTGCCGTGGGCGCTAATAAAAAAATCATGTTGTTGGGACCAATGGAGAAAATACTGTTGGGACATTCTAAATAAAAGCAATCCTGCTGTGAAAGCCAACATAACTATGGTGTGTGTGTGTGTGGGGGGGGGGGGTAGGCCCTATATAGAAAAATTAAAACATTGAATGTTTATCTATTTCTTTCGTGACTTTTTGTGCATGTGCGGGGAGGGGGGATTAATGGCATTATGGGCGAAAGACAGATTGTCAAAGTTAGGGATATAAATATGGCTAATATTAGTTTATGGTTCTACTTTAAATTCGTGGCCTGGAATAGCAGTAGAACAGGTTTTAACATTTATGTGGTCTGCCTCCAGTTGTTAGAATTATTTCCCTTGATATTTCTAAGGTGAAGGCTGACAGCTGTCAATCATTCTGCACTGGTGTGTATGATGCCTGTCACTTTGTTGTAGCTCTGAAAGAGTGTTCACCTTAATAACCACTGTAGTTGTATCTTCTTGTGCGTCTGGTTAACCGTAAATAATAAATATGGCAGAAAAATTCAATAACAGTTCAAAGAAGGACACGGCAAAGGTAATTATAGGTGAACGATATTGTCGCAGGTGTTGTTTATATAGACTTATTCATCCATTTAGTCACCGAGGCGCATGACACAATAAATATAGTCGTTTAAAGCATTAGCTAGACCTACACTGGTGTAAACAAACAACTAAAAACAGTGTCACGACCACTTTCGTGACTTTGTTTTACATTTATGATTTCCAGAATACTTTTTCAGCGAGGATTTTATTATTAGAAAATCAAAGTACAAGGGTCAAAGGGACTTGTTTTAACTTGATTAATACATAAGGTCTAGTTTGTTTTCTTTTCTACCGTGTATACCTTGCATATTCTCCCACCACCATTATACAAATTACATGTATTATTATTATTATATATTTAATATTATATATTCTAATATTCTTACAATATACTAATCTTACATTTGAATTTATTTATGATGTTTTGCCAGTTTTGGCTTGGGCAGCATGCCATGAGCTAGGTGGTCTTGAACTGATTTAGTTTGTTAATCCACGCCTTAAAAATGCATTATACTGTACTGTTGTACACTGTTGTAGCTCTTTGAAGATTTCACTAGGCAGCAAATAAATTGGCCTTGTTTTGCTGAGATTTGATTGTTCTTTATTACATGTAGATCATCTGAAATATTAATATCTTTAAACTTTAACCTACTGTCTGTTCCAGGCGAAACTACAACTCGAAAAATGCTTACTATTTCTTCAATTTTTAATTAAAATGGTTAAAACTTAATGACTTATCTGGAATTGTCACCCCGTAACTTTCTTCGTCGAACCTTAATGCCTATTAGTTCAATAACATCTTTTATTCTCTTGTAAATTTCACATTTTTAGACACTAGCCAATTTCTCAGAACATAAACATTAGCGATGCGTCTGCGTAAGTTGGGTCACTCGTATATCATGTAGGGGTATCAGGTTATTTCACAAATCGGGTGCATCCGGTTAATAATGCTTTGTGTGGGAGGATTCGCCTGTTTGTTTTACGGCAGTGCGTATGTTTGTTTGTGCATACGTGGGTGCGTGTGCGTGGGTTTATTTGGTTATCGGCCATTTTAATATTCCTTTGAGATATGCATTGTATCCAATTTTATTTATATTCACTGTCCACGGGCATACAAGATATGTTTCAGATATTGTCGTAGAATAGATAATAATAAAACGAACCGTAGAAAAATATAATCCCTTGAATAATGGATTGTCCTATCATCACATACATTTGCAAGTGCACGATGGTGTGTGTATAAAACACGTGAATGTAAGAAGGTGTGCGTAAATTGTATAATAGAAATAGATAGCACTTAATCTATCAGAGAGAGAGAGAAATGGGGTTTAACGTACACTCAACACAAACTAGGTCATTTTGGGACTAACATATGGTTTCATTTTATTTCAATAATTTGCTTGCGTGTAGGGGTTTTTAGCAGTGGGAGGAAACCGGAGTGCCCGGAGGAAACCCACGAGGTTGAGAAGGCGCCCCTATCTCCATGCCACATACGCTCACACCAGGGCTCGAAACCACAGCCGCAAGCCAGAGGTGACTGGCCAGCTAGAGGTCGAAGCGCGGCACTCTAGACCACTAGGCCATCCCAACCCCCCTTAATCTATCAGTAGTTGATCTTGTGTGGATACTTCCCCGTTCCGTCTTCTGTCAAAGTATCACTTGCTTAGCGACATTTCACACAAAAGAAAACTAAATCAAACAAGAAATAGACTAGACTATCTAAAAAGAATATCCTAGGAGCGCCCCCCCTTTTCAACGGGGATAAAACTTTTAAAAAAGAAAAAATAACAATACAACTCTATCAGTATTGTCAATTATGGTGGTCCACGAAGGTAGATATCTTTCTAAAAAGTTCCACAAGACCACGATTTGGTGTCTGAGAAGAGTATTAAAAGGCGCCTTTTACCCATTGGGGAAAAATCGGTTCCCTCAATGGGCTCCAAAGGACGCAATACGAGGCCAAAGACCAACATCTCCATATTAGTATGGGAAAACATAAAGCCGAGTGACATTGGTTGGGCGCCCACGACGAGAATGGCGCCTAACCAATGTCACTTGGTTTTATAGGCGCCTCAACAATCATGTTGTTATTATATAGGCGCTCCGCAAATGGTGAGGCGCCTCAAAATGACCCACACGATTAACAATGAAACTGCTTGATCTGTGGGGTGCTTTATCCTAGAGGGGTGCCTTATACTGTTGGGCCGCACATAGTGCATAATGCCGAATCAGATATGTTGGGCGCCCACAACTTGATCAAAGGGGCGCCCAAAACGGCATGATTTGTGAGAAGCCTCATCCCAGAGTAGCGCCCATGATATAATCCTAGTGAGTTTGGTTAGGCGCGCAATAATGAATGGCATGATTTGTGGAGTGCCTCAACCGGGAAGGGCGCCCATAATTTTAAGCTAGTGAGATTGGTTAGGTGCACACGGATGAATTGGGCGCCCAAAACAGCGTGCTAATCTTCAAAATTCAAACAGCATGATTTATGGGGTACCTCATCCAGGAAGGGCGTCCATAATAACAAGATCATGGGCGCCCATAATATAATGCTGGTGAGATTAGTTAGGCGCCCACGCATGAATTGGGTGCCCAAAACGGCTTGATCTGTTGGGTGCCTTATCCCAGAGAGGCGCTCATAATGACGTGATTGGTGGAGTGCTATATAATGTTGGGCCGCACATAGTGCATAATGCCGAATCAGATTGGTTGGGCGCCCACGATTTGATTGGTGGGGTAATGCTGAGATCATGGGCGCCCATAATATAATGCTAGCGAGATTTGTTAGGCGCCCACGAATGAATCGAGCTCCCAAAATGGCTTGATAATCTTCAAAATTCAAACAAGTCGCACTCTCACCCCGATTTCATTCCTCATAAACTATTATAGGTATGTTAAAGTCGTATTCCTTCCTTCAAATGCTTATAATTTTCATATCCAAATATCATAATCCACCAATATTGCAAATTCAGCTTTAAAATTTTCCGTCATTTTGAGGTGCAAACCCTATTTTCCAAAATTGTCTGGGGAGGGGGGACCATAGGCAATCTGACTTTTAGGGCAGACGGGTAAAGTGAAAAAAAAAAGAATTTAACGCCACCTAAGGTAAACTATATTTGACCACAATGAAGTTGCTGTATTCACGGGCTGGAATAGCATGTTTGCGGCAGTCAAAATTTGCTCCCGACGGCCCCGTCTCTGTGGGATATAAACGAATGATTGGAATTCGATTCAGCCACCCACCTAGTTAGGCTACTGTATTGGGGGACTTGAATAGCGAGAATATGTGTTTTTTCTTTGGGGGGGGGGGGCGTTTGTACGGCCTAACCCGAAATTTGTTCGGGCAATTCAGGTTCTGCCCCCTAACAGCCAATGGAAAGCAACCTATAGACCCTTCCACGGTTTCGGCCGCCGTGGATGTCAAGTGTAGGTACATAGGCGCCCCCAGAAGCCCCATCGCCACCCCCAGAAGCCTTTGCCCATCTAGCAATTTTGGGCTAGTTACGGGCCTGTAAGCCATTTGGCTTTAGTTACATTTACATGTATGCATTATGTTTTCAGTAGAATTGAAACAAAAAGTGGTAAAATATCAATTAAATGCGGCATTATTTTTATAGGATTTTGCTTCAGAGGAGGAGAAGAAGGGATTAATGATGGCTTCATCAGATCGGCACAATAACACTGGTTCTTTTGCCCCAGGTAGTGTCAGTATGAATGAAGGTAAGTTATGGTCAAAATTCAGATAATTTCTTTTTGATTTAAATTTATAGTAGTAAATAATCAATTGATGCCACATTTATCATCAGTGATAGAGATTTAACTTAACTGGAAGGGTTTTAAAATCTACTTTTTGAAATTTATAAGACTGGGGGAACAAATTTCAACAAACTGACTTATAAATAATTCCTAGAAACTAGCAATGGAAATCGTTTTTTATTATTTTCCGCTTTTAGTTAAACTCTGTACTGCTGTTATCGAAGTTGTACGTAATATAAGAAAACCAGTATAAAAATTTTTCTTTGAGTTGATGTTTTTGTATATATCCAACCATCATGATGTAAAATTTTAGTTCATGTGGCCCCAGAATAAAGTTTGACACTCTTTGCCTTTGGCCTCTTTTTATACACCCACATTTTCATGTGGACGTATATTGTCGTCGCCCCTGTCCGTTGGTCAGTCCATCCACAATTGTTTGTGAAAACACTACAGGTCACAATTTTTATCCAATTTCAATGAAACTTGAAATATAGGTTTATCACCCTAAGAAGATCTTGATTCCTTTCGATTTTGGCATGTATCGGACTGTAACTTCATGGATTGTGACCCTTGATTGTACCAAAAATCATGCTTTTAGCTTGTGAACACTGTAGGGGTCACAATTTTGAACCAATTTTGACGAAACTTGAAATCCATGTTTATAACCCAAAGATCTTGGTTCCCTTCGATAATTGTGCATATCGGATCATAACATCCAGAATTATGCCCTTTGATTGTACGAAAAATCGCCTTTTTTAACTTTTGGTCCCTCTCACTAGTGACCGGGTATCATTCAGATTTGATGAAAAAAGGAAAGAAACTGGGCTTACCATCCATAATCTAATACACATATTCAATTAATAGATTGTTGTCTAGAAAGTGTTAAATACCATCAAGATTCATCAAATAATAACGCCCAGTTTGTGCAACGGTTTAGTTTAAGAAACACCGTTTAGTTTTGACATCAGTCATCTAGTTTATGACCATTTAGTTTAGTTTTGTTATTGGTCAACCAGTTTATGACCATTTAGTTTCATAAACTAGACAACCTATGTCAAACTAAATGGTAGCACATACTGGGCGGTTTTTGATGAATCTTGATGGTATTTAACACTTTCTGGACAGCAATCTATTAAGTATAGGATATTGACCTACCCAAGGTTGATATGATAGAGAATACGCGGGCGAAGCCCAAGGGTTCTCTATCATATCAATCCGAGGGAGAGTAGGTTTATATCTGACATATACAACGTTTAATGGACTCTTCTAAAAAAGGCAACAGTGATTGGATAATTGCTCGGTAGTTTCGGCCAAATAGCGAGAATTACCGATGTAATATTGCACGTGTTTTTGTTTACACGTCGCTATTTTGGGAAATTGAATTGAAAGCATGAACAAAATGGATAATTAAACGAAGTCAGACGAATACTTTTGAACTTTTGAGCGATAAATACTTTCAAATCTTGCAGTGTGTGGAGAAATAATGTGGGGCGTGGGTGGAAAAAAAATTCTGAAAGTAATCTTAGACATGGATTATGGATAACCGATTTAAATATGCCGATAAGTACACCGTCTATTTCGTTACTGAATGCTACAAACTGTACCATAACTTTTTTTTATTGTCAAAAGAATAAAATTTTATGTCTGTGTTCTTTGTATTATTTCGATCATCTACATTATCAGCGGTTGATATGAGCCGAATATATCGACCTTGGATGACGTCATCAGCGGTTGATATATTTCATATCAACCTGCCATGACGTCATCAGCGGTTGATATGAACCGAATATATCAACCTCTGATGACGTCATGAGACGTTGTTATGAGATATAACTGCTATGGACATCAAAGAAAAAAACTACTACCAGTTGTATATCTGAATATAATGTATTAGATTATAGATGGTAAGCCCAGTTTCTTTCCTTTTTTCATCAAATCTGAATGATACCCGGTCCCTAGTGTCTAGAGGTCACATTTATTACCGATTTAAAAAACGTTTGAATATATCACCATTACACCGTAAGGTTGGTTGAGTTCGAATTTCGCAAAAATCAGACTAAAACTGCCGGACAAAATGGCTGCCCCTCGTACACAAGTAGTGTAAACATCTTTTTGTTTAGCTCGTTCTCTATCCATCTCTTGTAAAATGTTGGCGTATCCTGTCTGTCAGTCGCTGGTTATCTTAATCCGGATCTGATTTTGTGTCTCCCTTGAAAAACTCAAATTACCACATCATCCCTCAGCATCCTGAGAAAATACATGTACCACTCTCAATATCCTGTGACCTGTTGAAGATATTAGAAATAAATAGAATATATTAGTATCTTAATATAAATTTTATTTTTAAAAGATGGTTCATTAACATCGTTTGATTCTGCATTCAGAGGTAAATTTATCAACAAACTTAATTGCTTCATCAACATTTTTAATAGCTGCATTATTCCACTTCAGTTGTAACAATACCGGTACTTTGGAAAGTGTTTTTCAATTTTGTGGTGTGTGATAAATGATGACATAATCTTGTATTGATTTTATTGTAATATTCACAAAGACAACTTCTGTTTTTGGTTTGTAGCCATGTTGTGTCAGTCAAAGGATACATTAATAATTAAAATGAAACTTCTAACTAAACAAATAATTATGATATATCATAACAATTAATAATAATCTATAAATAATCATAACAATTAAATATGCATTATGTAAGATTTAGATAACAAGTTGGACATTCCTTCTATAATAGCTCAAAAATCGATACAGTAGAATCTGTATGAGCAGCCACTCCTATTCAGCTACATCTCCTTGTAAACGGTCTGGATAAATTCCTGATGTTGATAAAAATGACACGTTTTCAGAAATTATGTCAGAGATCTGAGTCAAAGAATTTTAGTTCTAAGCAAGTTTCAGCGACGGCCAAATTTACTGATGCAAGTATTTATGTTTGCTTCCAGTGCATCCAAGCGTAATAATTATTGATGTCTGCAAAAAAAAAACCCTTGGAATTTTATTAAAAGGCCACTCCCGTTCAGTGGTCAGTCGTCAAAGTTCCCTTGAGTGTCTGCTAAATACAGATTCTTCTGTAATGAAAAACGAATATTGAAAATTTCAGTCATTTGAATCACTTTATTCTTAGCACAGTGAAGTTTTGACAAGATAGTCTCTATTACCATTGCTAAGATTAAAAAAAACCCTTCCAATTATCAATTTTAACATTAGATTATTAAATGCAAGCATGTTTTAATCCATTTAACATCACAGTCTTGAGAATAGAATGAAGGCTTGTCTAATTAATAATTTATTTAACGTCTGAAGACAGAAAAAGGGCTGCTTTAACTCTTACATTATGCATCTTTAAAGACAATAAATTTTAATAATTAATCAATAACTGATCTTTCTTTTAACAAGCTACTAACAAGAAAAAGCACCCAGGTAAATTTACAGGCACTTTGGTATTTCTATGTTGTAAAACTTGTGGTGGTGGTTTTTTTTTTCTATGTATGGTTTAGAAAATCTGAATTTTACGAGTGCTCTGAAACTACAGGCCAATCAGCCTTTTTGATAATTTTATCAATATAAATAATGATACTGCAAATACTGAAAATAGATTCCTAGTTTATGATATTGTTTTGGTTCACTCTGAACAAATTTGGTTGTCAGCCATCTGAAGATATGTTTTTATTTTCCTGATTTTTGTAAAATATATTTTGTGAGGTATATGTTAGGCGCAATCTTCACCTCTTGCGCAGATTGCAATCTGCGCTGTCGTGTTGCGCAGATTGCACTCAGCGCGCGCAGATTGCACCTCGCGCGCGCAGATTGCCCACGTTGCGCTGATTACCCCTCGATGTTATTCGAGATGTTAGTTGTCTGTCAGACGTATATATATTTGCCCATGTTGCGCTGATTACCCCCTCGATGTTTTTCGAGATGTTAGTTGTCTGTCAGACGTAAATAATATATATATATGACCTGCCCCATATCGGCTTTGTAGTGAATAATTTTTAAAATCACAACATAATTAGCGTGTGTGCATAGAAAATAAGATTTAATTTGAAATTCTGTCAGCAGTATCTCATAATCAGTGCTGACCACGTAACTGAATGTAAAAAAATATTTGCTGTAGTTTGACGTAACTACATATGGTTACAATTGGTCATCGTTTTATTCTTTCTATTATTCATACATATTCCATCAAGAGGGAATTTTTTTATAAAAATGGCTGACGTGCACCAAACAACGATAATTTTTCATTGGTTAGGGCCGTCTAAACGCGGGTAAATTTAGAGTAGCTATTTGCTAACAACATGCATAAACAACCTTATTTGCATATTGCATACATAATATTTATTGTGTTTCGTGTAGGATGGCATGCAGCCCTAAAGAAGACAATAACCTCGCACGTACGATGCTGTAATTAATATATAACATCCGCTTAGTCGTAAAATGCGTAATAAACTTGACCAAAAACAAAAAAAAAAATCTAGTTCGGGTCATGAGCACGGATCACTCATCCACTTGTTTACCCCAAATGCATACGGCTAATTACGGGTCTGGTAATAAACTTGCCGTATCTTTCTTATATGATACTATATCGAGAATATACTATATCGAAGTGTTTGTAAGTATCGATTTCTGGCATCGGTCGGTAAACCTTACAGTTCCAGTCTACGAATAAGGCTGCCGTCGCTTGGAATATACAGTAATAAATGTCCGTCATTTAGATTATATTCTTTGAATGACTACCACCATATTACAGACGTGTAATTACACCACCGTCGCATGGAATAGACAATAGTCATAAATGCCTGTCGATAGATTCTTTGAATGACCGCTATACCTATTGTTTAATTAATCCCCTAATCCAGACACATGTCTGGGTTTCATCCGAAACAACACCGTCCAGGTTAATATGACAAGGATAGTAAATGAAATGATTAGTCACTTATGTGGAAGCGGACATTAAATGAAATGATCTGATTGTCTACGATATTACCCTTGGTGGAAGTGGACGTAAATCCCCAAGAACGAACGAAATGATCTGCACCTGTAATCTTCGATTTCTGTTGTACGTACGCTATATGATTATCATTGTACACATAATATGGATTAATCTAGCTGGAAATACACCTGTGGATCACCGATAATGTAAGACAATTTTTCACGAATATAATTATTTTAGACTTGCGTACTATGTATTATTACAATACTGTGCTACCCTACTCGACACTATGCATGATAAGTTGGTCCTTGAGGCTGTCGACTTGAAAATAATTCCAACCAATAATACTATAAATAGTATGCAATATGCAAAAAGGTTGTTTAAGAGTGCTGTTAGCCAATAGCCATTATAATTTTTAACCAATGAAAAATTATCGCTGTTTGGTGCACGTCATTTTTATTTTTAAAAAATCCTCTTGTTGGAATATGAATAACAGAAAGAATAAAACGATGACCAAGTTGAATAAGAAAATATTTTCAAAATCATTTTTCTATAAATTGTAATTATAACCATATATCGTAACCACATAGACAGCTCTCGAGTCGGTAGAGTGGTAATTTGGCGTAAAATCTGCACGCCTTGTGTTATAAAACACTCGGTTCATTTCTCGCAAATTTAATTAAAATGATTTATAATACTAAGGCAGTGATCCATGGTGATTAAGATTAAGCGAATTATTATCATCGCAGTAACTCATTAAATTGCGGGACAAAGTTCACTTCGCGCGCGCAGATTGCTCATCGAAAATTAAACGGAGGTTCACGCATGTGCAGGGGTAATCTGTGCAAGGAGGGCAATCTGCGCCTAACATATATACATGTTTATTTGATGTCCATTTGGCCTCAGCACCTACACATGTACAAATCATCAACAAGAGATGAAGCAAGGGGTTAATGTCTTCTTGGCTGTTGTTATAAAACACAAGTATGAATATCAATGACCGTCATCACCTGTCATACAGTGAATCATACTAGATTTTTACATATCAGTCACTAGCGTACACATGACAACAATCAGATGACAATAGGCACATGCCTCAATAGGAACTGTTTAATGTTTTTGCTTTTCTTTTTATCGTGGTCTTATACAAACTATTCAATATGTTTCATTCAAACTATTTATTGGAGGTAATAAAAAAAATACCTGCGATTCTCATATTTTATACTGTGTGTACCATGTACAGACTTGAGTTGATATCGCATATTGCATAAAGAGTGCAGGGGAGATTTAACTATAGACCAATAGACTAAATCTTCTTACATCTTTATAATAATAAAAATAAATTGATGTAGATACTAACTTGTATACAATGTAATTCATAATAATAACTTTCCTCTTTTTTAGTGGGGGTGGGGGATAAAATTACCCTATGCCTATGAAGATCAGATTTTATTGTATCTAAGCACCCCATTAGAGTTTGAGGCAGCTTACAAACATGTCAGAACGTAAATACATGAACAATTAAATAAATATATACCACAGCCCTTTTATTTAGCCCCCTTTACAATCAGATGGATTTCAAACCAATATACATACATGTACCACAACCCATTACCAATAATTAAAAAGCTAGGAATGTATGTTGTTATTGATATGGTATGGGTAGATTATAAGTGTATAGTCAATGGTAACAACAGTCTATTGAGTACTAATAACTATATTACATTATTTACAGCACAGGGGTGGATGGTCGATTAGTTGGCTTGCGCACGCTGTATCATAAATCCTGCCACTGAGTCAACTGGCGTGGTTTCGTATTCTCGGTTGTACGTAGGAGTAGGGTCGCCTGTCCAACCTTGTGGGTTTTCTCCTGGTACTCTGTTTTTTTACCACTACTAAAGACCCCTACGCGCAAGCGAATCATTGAAATAAAATTAAACCATATGTTAGTCCCGAAATGACCTAGTTTGTGTCGAGTAGATGTTAAACCCCATTTCTCTCTCTCTCTCTACATTACAGCACTTTTTACGTGTAGTTTAGATTTAGAGTTGAAACCAAAATTAGTTAGATTTTATAATACAATGTATATAAAAGTTAACCAAAATAGTCAGCTGTGGGAAATTTCAAATAAATGGAAAGAGGTATAAATTGCTCATGGACAACATGGGATAAAATATCACTTGGTATTTATTTTGACATAAAATTAGAGAGAGAGAAATGGGGTTTAATGTCTACTCGACACTACATATGTAACTACGTCATTTTGGGACTTGCATATAATTTCATTTTAAGAATTCGCTTTCAAGGGTCTATAGCAGTGGAAGGAAAGTGTTAGACCCGGAGAAAGTCCATGGGGGGAGACAGGCGAATCTACTCCTTGTCATGTACAATCAGGGAATAGAAACCACGCCAGTTGGACACAAAATTATTGTTGGTAAATAACATAGACTTTTTAAAAATCCTATCAAAAAAGCTGATTGATATCCAATGATCAATCACTTTAGATATGAATAAAATCAATAAATTAACAACTTTGAAGCTTATGGACATGATCATGTATTTTTTAGAAACCAGTGTTGAGTACATTGTTGAGTCCTACAATCTTACTTATTGACAGTAAGATGATCTTTATAAAAGTGATGTCCTGTAAAGACATTAGCGAGTGCTTGTAATAAAATGACCATTGAAAGAGTAGGCCGAAACACACGGTGCATGTCACCCAAAAGTAGGGCATTAAACCCCATTTCATGTTTATGGACAGCGAGTCCTACTTATTGCATATTGCATGATTTATCAAGTATATACATGTACATGTAAATATGGAGACAGAGTAAGTAACCCACTAGAAACATCAACACTGATTGGTTAATCAAATGTCAGACGTCATAAGTTATGACTCATAACCTATGACACAACCTTCCACTACAATAGGTCAGATTTTCATGTAAGGGAGGCCATCGAAAGTATAAAAAAATTAAACGAAATATTGATGCGATTGAGTTCTACACATACTTATTGACAGCAAGATGATCTGTCTAGTACATGTATATAAGTAAAACTTGAAATCTATATAAGTAGCAGTAGTTGTCCCAGATTTCTCTCATGAAACTACATAGTAGCAGGACGTGAGTAGAAATGCTGCAATACAAATAGTGGAGCTTTTCACAACTAAATGATGTGACTAGTTGAATTATATTTGAATCTATTTAAATCAATATGGATTCACACTAATGAACTTTCACAGCGGATAGCTAAGCAATAACATTTAGTTTCATAGGGTCCCCACTTCCTTTAATTACATCTGTCAAGTACATGTATAAGTTTTAACATATTTTTGTTTGTAAGAATGTAATATAAAGAAGCATCTAGCTTGTTTAGGGGATTTAAAAAATACACCCTCTATATTTGAGGCTTTAAATATGATTTTAGTCCAAATATATCATCAAATCACAAAGTCTGTACCAGGGAGGTATATTTAATGTATGACTGTATAATTTGTATAATGTAGCCAATCAGTTTGTATAATATATTCACCATCTCTCCCTTATCTTCTGGAATACAGAGAATCAAGGTGTAAAACATTAATGGCATCATTTCCTCCCAATCCTTATTTTATTGCTCCATTATTTCTACGCAGTTCCTAATCAGTTGGAATAGAGATGTTTTGGTGTATCATGATGGCAGATTTCCAAAAGCTTCATCATTTCTTATAATCATAGTAAACTACGTATGTGTCAGTAGATATTTTTACCTGTTTGTGCCACTCCAGCATATCTTTTATCAGAATACGACTCATGCTGTAGATTTCTTCGCTGAAAATGTCATCAGTCATACACTGGATCTTTTATCAATGAAAATTGCTCACTGATTTAACGACTCATACTGTGGGTTTCATTACAACAAATTTTATCAGTCATAGGACGTTAAACCCTATTTCCTTTCTTTTATCAATGAAAATTGCTCAATGGTTTAATGACTCATCCTGTAGGTTTCATCACAACAAATTTAACCGATACAAAAACCCCACTTTTTATACGCCCACATTTTCATGTGGACGTATATTGTCGTCGCTCCTGTTCGTCCGGACGTCCACAATTGTTTGTGAACAGTCTACAGGTCACAATTTTTATCCGATTTCGATGAAACTTAAAATATAGGTTTATCACCCTAAGATCTCGGTTCCTTTCGATATTGGCATATATCGGACTGTAACTTCATGGGTTATGGCCCCTGATTGTACGAAAAATCACATTTTTTAGCTTGTGAACAGTGTAGAGGTCACAATTTTGAACCGATTTGGATGAAACTTGAAATGCATGTTTATAACCCAAAGATCTTGGTTTCTTTTGATATTTGCGCCAATCGGATCGTAACTTCCTGAATTATGGCCCCTGATTGTCCTAAAAATCGCCCTTTTTAGCTTGTGGTCCCTCTGGAGGTCAAAATTGTTATCCGATTTAAAAAAACGTTTGATTATATCACCGTTCCATGGTTATGAAGGCTGAGTTCGAATTTCGTGAAAATCGGACCAAAATTGACGGACAAAATGGCCGCCGTTTGTACGCGAATAGTGTGAAAATATGTTATATCAAGGTTGTGGACCTTATAGAGGTCACAATTTTGAACCAATTTTGATGAAACTTGACATGTATGTTTATAACCCAAAGATCTTGGTTCCTTTCGATATTTGCGACAATCGGATCGTAACTTCCTGAATTATGGCCCCTGATTGTCCGAAAAATCGCCCTTTTTAGCTTGTGGTCCCTCTTGAGGTCAAAATTGTTATCCGATTTAAAAAAACGTTTGATTATATCACCGTTCCATGGTTATGAAGGTTGAATTCGAATTTCGTGAAAATCAGACCAAAATTGACGGACAAAATGTCCGCCGTTTGTACGCGAATAGTGTGAAAATATGTTATATCAAGGTTGTGGACCTTATACAGGTCACAATTTTGAACCAATTTTGATGAAACTTGACATGTATGTTTATAACCCAAAGATCTTGGTTCCTTTCGATATTTGCGCCCATCGGATCGTAACTTCCTGAATTATGGCCCCTGAATGTCCGAAAAATTGCCCTTTTTAGCTTGCGGTTCCTCTGGAGGTCCAAATTGTTATCGGATTAAAAAAAAACATTGGATTATATCACCGCTCCATGGTTATGAAGGCTGAGTTTGAATTTCGTGAAAATCGGACCAAAATTGACAGACATAATGGCCGCCGTTTGTACGCGAATAGTGTGAAAATATGTTATATCAAGGTTGTGGACCTTATACTGGTCACAATTTTGAACCAATTTTGATGAAACTTGACATGTATGTTTATAACCCAAAGATCTTGGTTCCTTTCGATATTTGCGCCCATCGGATCGTAACTTCCTGAATTATGGCCCCTGATTGTCCGAAAAATTGCCCTTTTTAGCTTGTGGTCCCTCTTGAGGTCAAAATTGTTATCGGATTTAAAAAAACGTTTGACTATATCACCGTTACATGGTAATGAAGAGAGAGTTTGAATTACGTGAAAATCGGACTAGAATTGACGGACAAAATGGCCGCCGTTTGTACACGAATAGTGTGAAAATATGTTATATCAAGGTTGTGGACCCTATAGAGGTCAAAATTTTGAATCGATTTTGATGAAACTTGACATGTATGTTTATAACCCAAAGATCTTGGTTCCTTTCGATATTTGCGCCCATCGGGTCATTACTTCCTGAATTATGTCCCCTGATTGTTCGAAAAATCACCTTTTTAGCTTGTGGTCCCTCTGGAGGTCACAATTATCTGGTTTTAAAAAAAAAACGTTTGATTATAAAAACCAAACAAATTCTAATGATTTTCTGATAATTCCTTAATATGCGACAACTCTTGTTGACTGCCCGGACAATTTGGCTGCTGTGTGGGCGTATGTTTCGTTGCCTGGCAACCTATTTTTTAATGATATCATAATGAAAAATGTTCAATGTCTTGTTTTTATTCTTGAATATGTAATTTTGATTTCAAAATTTTCTTGCAGTCCAATAAATTATGAAAAAACTCTTTAGGATATTGTTTTGAAACAACCAACCAACCTGTATGTAGTTTGTTGTAATACTAATATGAGGGGAAAACATTGACAAGAAAAAAGAATGTATTTGCATAGCGATCTCTTGATAACTATTTAATGATAAATTTACATGGATGAAATATGATATGAATAATATGTGTATGAATTCTCACTACCAGGTAATGTGGTCTTTTTATGATATTATTATATCAGTTGACTCCAGTTACCATTGTAATAAATTTAGATATGAAAATCTCTTATTGTTGTACAGAATGATAAGACATTAAACCCCATTTCATTTCTGATTGTTGTTCAAGTTGTTGTAGTATTGAAATGGATATTTTGTGGGTATATTAGGCCTAGAAATATTGTGATTCATAGTTTAGTTGAAATGAGCCGACTACAGGTATTAATAGTACCATTAAGGGAATTAAGGTATTATTAAATAAAGGTGATATCAGAACCTATGTCTAAAATGGGGTAGGACTAAAGTATATGTTTAGGTAGTACAATGTTATTGTGTGAGCCTACACATATTTAATGAAGTACCTTTATGCTTATGAAGACTCATGTTTCTACAGGATGTTTCAACTTACTATAATTATTTCCATGTTTTCCTGTATCACAGCTTCCTACAACTTCTGGTCTCGTCTACAAGTATAAATAGATCAGTTTTCTTTCCTCCTTGTTTCGTTAGGATTGCTTATTATTAACTAGCCATGAATAAGGATAAATTCTACTATTATGGATTCCATTTTGACTAATCCTTCCACTATCTGTTTCTATTATTACTTCCACTATCTGTTTCTAATATTAATTGTGGAAAGTAAAAATATTGTTTTAACTTGGATACAGTGAAAAGATCACATTACTGTGTGGAGTAATGTGAACTGTGTATGTTTCAATAACACAGTATTTTGTGATATTATTACTGTATCTGGATTATTTAAACAAGACATTCAATAATAACAATATATGTTGTGATATTATATCTACATATGGACTGAGTATTATGTCTGGAATATTTAAAAAAGAGATTAGATATTAAGAATATTATATTTTCTATCTGTGGACTATGTGGTAGGCTATATTTGGATTATTTAAAAAAGCGATTCAATAATAACAATATTTTTGTGATAATGGTATTGTTTTATATTTACATATAATATAGATCTATGAAATTGACTTGAGGCTGTGATTGATGGTGATTGAGTTGTGATTCTGACATTTTATAAGGTTTAGTTTAGTATAAATAGTTCACTTGGCCTACGGTTTATATATTTTTTAATGTGCATTAGTCTATTCACTGTAACCTTCACTGTAATATTTACTATCGGTGGTTTACTGTAATTGTTAGAGAGTTGTATTACAAACTGAAGGTTTCTAGAGCACTTGTGTATTGTTATATAATACAGTATTATTTCTCTATCAGTATTGTTTATCTTAAAATACAACGTAAGTGATAATACTCTTGATCCGTGATTTGTTTACTGTTTGTAAACATGGCTGCTAGAAGTAAAGTTGCTTTTAAAAAGGGAAAAGCAAACAACAGAATAAGCAAACCAAGTGAAGGTATGTGTATTCACTGAGTACGACTGTATTATCAAATAGACACGGTTAGATTTTAAGGCCGTGGGATGTTTCACTAGATTAATTTGAACAATTCAGTTTGAACATGTTATCTATTTCAAAAGTTATTGACAGCTGAAATAGTCAGTGTCTGCTTTACCCAACTAGAAAATCCCCGGGTGTACGTGGCAAGGAGTAGGGTCGCCTGTCCAGCCTCGTGGGCTTTCTCTGGGTACTCCGGTTTCCCCCCACTGCTAAAGACCCCTATGCACAAGCAAAATATTGAAATAAAATTAAACCATGTGTTAGTCCCGAAAAGATCTGGTTTGTGTCGCTAGGCATTAAACCCCATCCCTCTCTCTCTCTCTCTCTCACTCTCTCTCTCCAACTAGAAAGATGTTGATCATTTTGAATAATTGGCTTTGTTTGTGTGTAGTGCAGTTATCCTGAACATACAATTTGATATGAATAACAATGAAATACATACAGATATTATGTTGTATCTAGCCAGTGCGTCACGCAATATCCCTTTATGAAAGCTTTCACAATTGTGAATAGGTCAATGTACTGTATAGTCACTTATAGATATGTACCGGCACCTACATTGATATATTTTTTGTTTAGTATTATTACAGACACATACATGTACCTCTGTTTAGAGTGGAAGAGAAGTTTTTCTTAATCTGATTAGAATACATGACCTTTTATTTAAACTTTTTCCATATCAAACATTTTCTATTTTCTGAATTTAGCCAGATTTATTTAATGGAGAAAACAAGGGATTGTTTCATATCATTTAAAAGTTTTTTAAAAAGTGGAAATACTTAATATTTACAAATTATAAATGTTTATGATATTTTAGAAGACTTAATTGAATTTAGTTTATTAGGCTAATTTTCCACCATTTATCACCTCCAATGATATGTAAATTATTCGAATTTTAGAAGACTTAATTGAAGGGATTGTTTCATATCATTTAAAAGTTTTTTGAAAAGTGGAAATACTTAATATTTACAAATTATAAATGTTTATGATATTTTAGAAGACTTAATTGAATTTAGTTTATTAGGCTAATTTTCCACCATTTATCACCTCCAATGATATGTAAATTATTCGAATTGATAATCTATTATTCTACAGTTTTTGGAACCAGGATCCTGTATTTAAATTAACAACTTTGAAAAGATTAATCTGCAATATACTTGGCACTGTGTCCTTTCAGATTTGATACTTCTATATTCATTTTTTAAGTTTCTATATTAAGATAAGGAAACATTACCAAGTATAGCTATATAAGTTCATTACACTTATTTTAATTAGATAAATGGATTGTTTGTTTTTGTATTTTCAGTAATTGAGATGATTGTGTTTTTGAGAGACAGAACTGGGATACATTTTAATTTAGAAGATGGCCATCTTGCACAGGCTGATGATCTGTTAGATCTTGTTATTGATGAAAAGAATTTACCAGACATAGCTAAACAAGCTTTTGCTCTGTGGATAGTTTCTGATCTTTTAGGTAAGCTTAATGATAATATGTAGCCACAGTGACTCAGTGAGTAAGATGTTGGCTTGTTTTTCTGAAGGCCCCATGTTCATTCCAGGTGTTGGCCTAGAAAGTTCATGTGGATTTTACAGCGTGCTTCCCACTTGTCATTGGTGTAGGACGGAAGACCTGACTATAAGCAATGATAATCGTTTGGCAAGGGATGAAAAACCGAGGTCTCCAGTATCGTTTGACATGTACATAGAAGAATCCTTTGCAGTTGGAATTAGATATACGGGTAGGCCATAGCAACTCTGTCGGTAAAAAATTTATCTCACAGAACAGTATATTGTATTGGCCCATCTTATTAGCCTGTAATATGATTGTTGTCCTCAAACCTTTCGGATCAAGAATGTGACTACATTATCTAAATATGTCTATCTGTCACACACCTCTTCGAAAAGAATAACTCTGCTTCTAATTGAGGTAGAATATTCAAACATTAGGTGGACGTTTTTCGCCCAGGCTAATTAAGGGAGAGTGATGATACTTGTTGTATAGTTTTATTACATAAATACCTTGACTAAGTTCGATTATGAGCATTTTCAGTGCTTTTGTAAATCTTGAGATTGAGACCAGGTAGGAGACATCATCCTCTTTTAATAGAAAACCCATTGCAAATGTCCAGATAATATCTGGATTTTCATTTTCTGCAGTTATATTCTATTAGATGATTTAGATTCAGTGTATGTTTAATATATATTTTATAGATTTACGTATGAAAAGAAGTCATCATCCGTATCATGTTGTAGAGAAATGGGATGAATTATGTGTTATTTATACAGGAGCTGAATTTGAAGATATTGTTAAATGTGAGTATAAATATAATTGAGTTCTAATTGTAATTGAGTTTAAATGTAAGTTCTAATTATTGTTGAGTTTTATATGTTTGTTTAAATATTGATTTGTTAGGTGAAATCTGTTTTGATCTTTAATCTGTCACAAATTCATTAGTTAGAGATGTCAGATAACATAATTCTCTAGAACATAAAATTTCACATAAGCCTATGTTCAGGTTGAGCAAAGTTAAAAACATGTGAACTGACCAGTTTTGGCATAGAATATTTCCACATTACACAGATTAAAACAAGTTTGTATTATAAATGTGAGTCACTCCCACAAAACCAGACGGATGGTCATTTTTATAAAAATAGAGCTGGAACCATATTTGAATAGTCCAAATAGCTGGCCGGTCACCTCTGGCTTGCGGCTGTGGTTTCGAGCCCTGGTGTGAGCGTATGTGGCATGGAGATATGGGCGCCTTCTCAACCTCGTGGGTTTCCTCCGGGCACTCCGGTTTCCTCCCACTGCTAAAGACCCCTACGCGCAAGCGAATTATTGAAATAAAATTAAACCATATGTTAGTCCCAAAATGACCTAGTTTGTGTTGAGTGGACGTTAAACCCCATTTCTCTCTCACAAAATGAAGTTGTGCGACAAGTGTCTGGTTTCGTGGGAGCGGGTCACAAATTAGCCCCTTTGCTGTCTTAATGAACAGGTATGATTGTACTATGGACCAGGAACTAACCATGTTGTTTGATGAAATTCAAAAATCTAATTCACCAAAACAATGAGAATTGTTTAAAGTAGCCAATTTTCATGTCAATCTTACTTGAATTGGACTAAGCCTTAGGCTTTACTGAAAATCGTCATCTCGAGGACAAAAAAAAAGATGGAGACCAATGCTATTTCTTTTTCATCTTACCTTTCATTTACAACCTTGATTTGTGTCAGTTATTTGTGTAAGATGTTAAACCCCATTGCATTTCATTTTATGTGAAATATCTCAGGTCTCTATTAACATATAAAAATGTTTTAAACTAAAAAAAAAGCAGACTTCTTTTTGTAAGAAGACTATTGAAATGGATTTTTTCAAATTTTATAATTGAATAGCGGAACCAGTATTAATGGTACAGAGAGATGTTTTCTTTACTCTAGATCAAGAGAGAAATGTAAGAATTTGTTTTATAATTACATTATTGGTATGATAAGTGAACTTTATGTTTTTTAACAGCAAGTAGACAATCCCTGATTGAATTAATTATTTTTTTTGTATTTCATTTTTGTACGCCCACAAATTGAAATGTGGTTGTATATTGTCGTCGCCCCTGTCCATCTGGCGTCTGGCGTCCACAATTGCTTGTGGACGCTCTAGAGCATGGGTTCCATTTCGGCCGTATATGCCGGTCGGGACCTACGGCTTTGGAAAATGACCGAATCTGGATCGGAACCGTAGGTCATTTTGCACGCCGGAAAAATAGCATATTTTGTGCTAAATCATAAAATCCGGGAGACGACGAAACTCCGTGCGTGTCGTGATGTAAACTATCGGGTATAATAAAATTAACAGTGTTCAGTAGTCCACGAATGGAAACCACTGCCAATCAATTATCCTTGTGTATATTGCTCTAATCACAATTAAAAAAGGGGCTACATCAAACAGATTAAAAGCTCAACATTTAATCAATTTAATTAGTTTTGTTTTACTGTGAGCGTGATCATTCTTGAGTTGTTGTTACAGCATATTTACCGACTTTCATCATTCGTGCGGCAATTCACTGTTTGAACATCAAACAAATTAAAAACTTTTCTTTGATGTCTTCACTTGATCACAAGAGTTAATCATGTCAATCTTGCAAATGATATATATATACAAGAATGTTAGCATTCTGTATGTCTGCGATATCACTTATGTGGAAGCAGACGTTAAACACTAAGTAGTAGTAGTAGTAGCATTCTATATATCATTTCAAAATGTTGAAATTCCTCACCTCCCAGAATAACAAAAGAAAGCGAGATGATGATATTGCTGTCAATGAATCCGATTCCCCTTCTTCAACATCGAACCACGAGGATGACAGTTCCGCCCCAAAAAACAAAGTCAGCCGTAAATTCTCTACTAAATGGTTACAAATATTCCCGTGGTTAAGATATGATATTCACACACAAAAATATGTATTCCCAGGTGTGTTTTTAATCCATTTTTTCCGTTTATATAACAATCGGTAGACGTCATTTGGTTAAAACAATGAGCTTTTACGATCGCCGCCATTTTGAAATATGTGCAAATATCTTTTCATGTTAAGAGTTAAAATACTAGCACGATATTATTTGAGCTCTCAAAATATCAATGTTAATTATTGTACATGTGTATGACTTTGAATTATTTACGTGTGCTAATCATTCGGAACTACTTTTTCCCCGTGTATGGAGAAAATAGTCAACCGCCGAATAATGTCACGTACGCCACTGAGAACCGGGATTCTAGCACCAAAACATAATTAAAACCAAGTTACGATGTTCCTTGAGCATGAAAAATCTTGACGAATTAATAAGAATTTCAACCGGCACGTGCTTTACAGAAATGGAAATCCTGTAGAAACCGACGAGTATATACGGGTGATGTCGTAAACAAATTAAGAAAATACTGTACTTTCGATAAATGAATGCATCTTGTTATTGTTATGCTTTATGAATGTATAAATAACTAAATGATAAATAATTGATTACATGTGTTCTTTTATTTATTAGGGGGATAGGTGGGTGGGTATATAAATGTCGATGTGAGGTTGATTTTTTGTGTGACTGTCCTTGACCCAATTAAAGTCGATCGACATTCCGATAGCATGTAGTTTTTGGCTTCTTATTATGTGCTTAAAAAAGCACCACTTTCTCCGTGAGAAAAATGACCGGTTGGGAAAATTTTGAAGTGGAAGCCCTGCTCTAGAGGCTTAAGTTAATATCCGATTGACTGTAAATTTATACACAGTCTTTAAGGTCATGGCACAAAGAAACCTATTGATTTTAAGTGATTTCCAATAATTACTGCCAGAGTTATGGCCCTTGATCACTTAAAAAAATCTTGTGGATGCTCTAGAGGTCAAAGTTAATATCCGATTGACTTCAAATTTATACAGTGTTTAAGGTCATGAGACGAAGAAGTCTATTGTTTTTTATAAGCATGCATCCAATCAAATGTTACCATTACTACATAAACTGTATAATTGTATATTTAGTAGTGGTGTGCTCCCTAAAAATTGGTCTCACAGCATAATCCACCCTTTGCATAAAAGGGGCGACACTGATAACCCTGGAAATTATCGGGGAATTTCATTGATAGATATCGCCTGTAAAATACTATGCACCATTTTGAACGAAAGGCTTGTTAAGTGGTCTGAAGAGAAAAATGTGCTTGTTGAAGAACAGGCAGGTTTTCGTCATGGATACTCTACAGTTGACAATATATTTGTTTTAAATGCAATACCGGTAATCCAAAAATATCTTTCAAAATCAAAAGGTAGAGTCGTATATTGTGGATATATCGACTTTTCTACAGCCTATGATTGTGTTCCAAGAAGTAAATTATTCTATATTCTCCTTAAAAATGGTCTAAATGGCCGAATATATAATATATTGCATGATATGTATGATTGTGTAAAATCATCAGTAAAAGCTAATGGTGTTCTCTCTGAGTCTTTTGAATGCTTTTCTGGAGTTAAACAGGGTTGTATTCTCAGCCCTTGGTTATTTGGACTGTTCATCAACGAGCTAGCCTTGTTAACCAGCGCTCAAAGTGGTTCTGGAATCTTCATTGACCCTAGTATCGGTGACGTATTCTTACTTCTTTTTGCTGATGACCTTTCCCTCCTAGCTGATACGCCGGCAGATCTGCAAAAGAGGCTGGATATTCTTGATATATATTGTTCAAAATGTAACATGAAAGTCAATCTAGAGAAATCCAAAATAGTAGTCTTCAAGAATGGGGGTATTCTGTCTAGGAGGGAGAAGTGGTATTATCAAGGAAAATCTATTGAGGTCGTAAACCAATATAAATACTTAGGATTTGTTGTACAACATTAGCACAACAAGCTTCTAAAGCATTAAATGTCATCAAACTATGCATTTCCAAACTAGATCACAAAAATGTTAAAATCACATTCAAACTATTTGATTCAAAGGTTTCTCCTATATTGTATTATGGGGCTGAAGTGTGGGGAACTGAATTAAGATCAGATATCGAACAAGTCCAAAATAGATTTTGTAAGTGGTTATTATGTACTGGTGTAAAAAAAACAAATGCTTTAGCAAGAGCAGAATGTGGTAGATATGAATTATACACTAATTATATATGTAAACCCATTAAGTATTGGTTTAAATTGTTGGGCATGGATAACACGAGATTACCGAAATTGTGTTACAAAATGCTGTATGATCTGGATGTACATAATAGAATAAATTGGTGCACTAATGTACGTATGATTTTGTTAAAATATGGATTTGGTCATGTTTGGTTTAATCAAGGTGTTGCTAATATTGCACAGTTTATGTTGTGCTTTAAACAACGCGTTAGAGATGTAAGTCTTCAAGAATGGCACGATTTTATTACCAATTCCCCAAAATGTATGTTTTACAGTCTACTTAAATCTAGTATATATTGTGAATCCTATTTAAACAGCAATCTTCCTCATAAGCTGAGATTTGCATTAGCAAACTTTAAATGTTCAACTGTTCTTCTCGAAGTAGAACAAGGTCGAAGGGACAAAACCCACCGGATAGAATGTATATGCAAATTGTGTAACTCTAATCAAGTGGGCGATGAAATCCATTTCATGATATACTGTCCAATCTTGCGAGATCTTAGACATAATTTTTTACCATCATGGTTTATTAGATTACCAACAGTAAGCAATCTAGTTTCACTATTTAATTCGACTGATCCCATTGTATTAAGGAATTTAGCCTTGTTTATATCAAAAGGTATAGAAGTAAGACAAATAATGCTCAGCTATTAACCCGAACTTAATTGTGAATATTTTAACTAAAACAACAAGATTTAAATTGTAAATTTAGTCTTGTAAATATATATTTAAAATCTCGTAAGTTTCAATTTTTTTGAGTATGTCTTACTTTAGTTAAACATATTATGTATCGTCAATTTAGAACATAGCTTGTATTAAATTTAATATTACTTATAACATTATCTTTCAGATTTATTGTATGTGTACTGTAGGCTGTTGCCTTATAGTTATAAATAAACTGTTTGTTTGTTTGTTTGTTTCTATTGTTTTTCAGTGATTTCAAATGATTACTGCCAGAGTTATCTCCCTTGATTACTTTGAAAAATCTTGTGATGCTCTAGAGGTCAAACTTATCATCCGATTGACTTCAGACTGATACACAGTGTTTAAGGTGTTGAAACAAACAAGTATTTTGATTTTCAAAAAACTTGATAACTGAACAGCTAAATCAATGATATTAAATGTTTCGTTTACTAAACGTTAGCATGGGGCAGAACTATATAGAAACCAAACAAATTCTAATGATTTTCTGATAATTGATTAATGAGTTTTTACTCTTATACAGATTTAAGTGTATTACATATGTTTCGTTGCCTGGAAGACTATCTTTGACTGTTCAAATTTCAATTAACCTGAGCCTTGGGAAGGCTTCTGATAATGAGTGTAAAGTAAATGGAGGTGTGATTCCTGTAAATGAGTGATAATCCAATGATTGCATCATACTGTGATAACATTGATGGCCCTGGTAGTAGTCTAAAATAGTGTTAGAGCACACCTGTCACTCCCATTCAATATCTTACAAAATAAACTTTGGTCTACTTGTTAACTGTTCATTGAATCCCCATTCATTGGAAATAACAGACTTTTCAATATAATTATCTATAAATATTTATCAGTTTTAAAAGTACTGGAAACTAGTCCAGTTCACAGTTCCAGACCATTAATGCTTTATAAAGTAAAATATCATGATACTGTGTTTATGACCGGTTTTATGTACTGGTATTTTAATGTTTTATTTTCCTGTTTATTTCTACAGATAACGAATGAACAGATGTTATGTCTATTATATCATGAAGCTAAGTTTAATGTAATAGAAGGAAGATATGTTTTATTTCCTGAAGATTATAATAGATTAGCAGGATTACAAGCCTTAATCCATCTGGGAAAATATGATCCGAAAGAACATGTTCCAGCTCGTTATAGGTGAGATTTAATCATAATCATAGCAGCACTGACAGACATTAATGTAAATGTATTTACATCAATTGTCAATGACTGCCAGTTGTCAATAGCAATAACATTTTTTTAGTTGCATTATCATTCCAATGAACTTAGATGAATTATTTGGGTTTGATTAAATTCATTATCTAGATTATATATGGTTCAGTCAGTAAAATAATCCTGGTAGTCTGGCAAGGAAAATCATCGAATAGGACGAAAAAATGAGGTCCACTCATGTATTGGCAGAAATAAACATAAAAAAACGTTTGGCAGAGTCATAAGTGGAAACTCTGATATCCGTGCATGTCCATCCTCATGGGTTTTTTCTGGGTCCTCATGTTTCCTTCCACTGCTAAAGATCCCTATGCACAAGCGAATTGTTTAAATAAAGTTGAACCATTTGTTAGTTCAGAAATGACCTAGTTTGTTTCAAGTTCATGTTAAAACTCCATATTTCTCTCACTCACTTTATCATAACAGATTATATGAACATTAAGTCCTATTTATGTATCATATATTGTATTCAATAAAATGTTTTATAATGTGTATTTATATTGTAGATCCTCCATTATACAATTCTACCCTGAACATATGTATCAGAAACAGAAATTTTTATTTTTTACCACGTCAAAGAATAACGAAGGAGTTGAGTGCGAAGATTTGATGAGAGGAGCACATCAGGAATTATCTAATGAATTTGCTGATCTAGATATACCCAATAATTTAAGTCTACTCTATCAGAAATATCTAGATGTCTGTCGTTCATATCCTATGTATGGGTAAGTCATACTTTTTGTCCCCCGTCTTTCGAAGAAAGTTGGGGGACTATTAAAATGGGTTCGTCTGTCCGTCCGTCACACTTTTTGGGACACAATAACTCTCTTCCTAATTGTGCTAGAATGTTCAAACTTGGTGTATGTGTTTATTAGGTCAATGCCTTGATGGAGTTCGAAGATGAGCATTTTCCGCTTAGGGTAAGCAGAGATAAGCAATTTGATTGGTTGATGCTTTGGGACACGATAACTTTAGTTCTAATTAAGTGAGATTGATGAAACTTGGTGTATAGTTTCATTACAGTAATACCTTGACCAAGATCGATAATGAGCATTTTCTGCTCAGGTTAAGCAGAGCGAAAAGCAATTTGATTTGCCAAGACTTTGGAACACAATAACTCTCCTTCGAATTGAGTTAAAATGTTCAAAATTGGTGTGTATGCTTATTAGGTCAATGCCTTGATGGATTTAGAAGATGAGCATTTTCTTCTTAGGGTAGGCAGAGATAAGCAATTTGATTGGTTGATATTTTGGGATAAGATAACTTAGGTTCATCTTGATTGATGATTTTGATGCCAATACAATGACTGCATTCTCATTCAGTAATGGATTCGACAGTAACAGTGTATAGAAACGATTGACTCGGACACGAGGGCCCTTTCCCTTGGCCAGAGGAGCCCTTTTGTCAAGCGTGGGGGCCCTTTTGTCTGCCTTTAGGGTCCCCCTAACTAGGGTACATTTTCATTTTTCTCGTCGGTTTTAGAATTTTTCTTTATAAAACACTTGGATGACACTTCGTGTACAGTTTGATTGCTCGATACGTTTGAAAAAAGTCTATGTGCGATTAATTAATATGTGTCATCTATTTATTTTGGGATTTCGGCAGGGGACATCAGCCTCACTGTTGGCTTGTTCTTTTTCAAAATGGTTTGGTTAAACATACATTTACATATTTAGGCTTCAGATTTCAGATGTTATAGAAATTATGAATTAGACTTTTATTTACATGACAAGCCAAAAATCAACTTGGTAGACTCTAGGATGACTTTGATACTGCTTGGATTTAAAACTAAATCAATAAATGGCTGACCTTACCACCAGAAACTGGTGATGAAAGGCCTGCCAAGTGAGAGTACTATTGCAATTGAGAATTTTTAATTGATAACTGGTAATCGAGAAAATGTGGGTGGAGTTATCACCTGTCAATCAAATGATCAGCAATTCTTGTTGACAGTGCAGACACAGTTGAAGTCTACCTCCAGTCCAAACTTCCAGCAGTGACAACTCTGTTCAGAATAAAGTACTTTGACTGAAATTTTAATAGTGGGGGGAGGGGGGAGAGGGGGTGTTAGTGGGGCATGGCAATTACTGTGCATGCTATGTTTTTTATACGCCCACATGGAAATGTGGTCGTATATTGCCGTCGCCCCCGTCCGTCCGTCCGTCCATCGTCCACAATTTCTTGTGAACGCTCTAGAGGCTAAAGTTAATATCCGATTGACTTGAAATTTATACACGGTGTTTAAGGTCGTGAGACAAAGAAGCCTATTGATTTTCAGCGATATCCGATAATTACTACCAGAGTTATGACCCTTGATCACTTTGAAAAATCTTGTGAACGCTCTTGAGGCTATAGTTAATATCCGATTGACTTTAAAATTATACACAGTGTTTAAGGTCAGGAGACAAAGAAACCTATTGATTTTCGGTGATATCTGATAATTACTGCCAGAGTTATGACCCTTGATCACTTTGAAAAATCTTGTGAACGCTTTAGAGGCTAAAGTTAATATCTGATTGACTTTAAATTTATACACAGTGGTTAAGGTCGTGAGACGAAGAAGCCTATTGATTTTCAGCGATATCCGATAATTACTACCAGAGTTATGACCCTTGATCACTTTGAAAAATCTTGTGAATGCTCTAGAGGCTATAGTTAATATCTGATTGACTTTAAATTTATACACAGTGTTTAAGGTCATGAGACGAAGAAGCCTATTGATTTTCGGTGATATCTGATAATTACTGCCAGAGTTATGACCCTTGATCACTTTGAAAAATCTTGTGAACGCTTTAGAGGCTATAGTTAATATCCGATTGACTTTAAATTTATACACAGTGTTTAAGGTCATGAGACGAAGAAGCCTATTGATTTTCGGTGATATCTGATAATTACTGCCAGAGTTATGACCCTTGATCACTTTGAAAAATCTTGTGAACGCTTTAGAGGCTAAAGTTAATATCCGATTGACTTTAAATTTATACACAGTGTTTAAGGTCATGAGACGAAGAAGCCTATTGATTTTCGGTGATATCCGATAATTACTACCAGAGTTATGACCCTTGATCACTTTGAAAAATCTTGTGAACGCTCTAGAGGCTAAAGTTAATATCCGATTGACTTTAAATTTATACACAGTGTTTAGGGTCATGATACGAAGAAGCCTATTGATTTTCAGCAATATCCGATAATTACTGCCAGAGTTATGACCCTTGATCACTTTGAAAAATCTAAAGTTAATATCCGATTGACTTTAAATTTATACACACTATTTACGGTCATGATACAAAATAGCCTATTTATTTTCAGCGATATCCGATAATTACTGCCAGAGTTATGACCCTTGATCACTTTGAAAAACCCTGTGAATGCTCTAAAGGCTAAAGTTAATATCCGATTGACTTTAAATTTGTACACAGTGTTTAGGGTCATGATACGAAGAATCCTATTTGATTTTCAGTGATATCTGATAATTTCTGGCAGTTGATCACTTTGAAATATCTTGTGGACAAAGGCCTTGAGACAAACCATCAAAACTATTCTAATCATTTCTGATAATTATTTAATGGGCTATTACTCGTAATAAGATTATCATGTGTTGTAAATGTTCTCCTTACTGATAAAAGAAACAATATGCGACAACCCTTGTTGACTGCCCGGACGACTTAGCTGTTGTGGGCGTATGTTTCGTTGCCTGGCAACCTATCTTTTACTGGGTAATAGTGTTTATACTGTAGTAATGTGTGTATTTTATTGTACAATAGTGTGTAATACTGTAGAAAAGAGAAGAGAATGAAAAAGAAGAGAAGGAGAAAAAAAAAAGAAATTTCAATATTTTCTTTTGATTTATAATAGCAAGAATGGTCAACTTTTTAACTAAATTTTTGATAGATGTTACATAAAGTATGAGGCTTTGTAGTGTGAGGTGTAATATTTATGTGTGAACATGAATCAATTCAGTATTTACAAAGATATGATGAATTGAAAATTTTGTAACAATCGGCATCCTCCAGGATTATGTCAAATACATATATGGATTAAACATTGAAAAATGAGATATGGTCCAGAAAATTCAACATTCAGAAGATCAGGCATAATTAATGGGTTATGGTTAACTTGCACTGGTGTAAACATATTTCTATGTCAGTTACTATCAAGATATAATCCTGTGGACATACTGTCATCACAACAAACAAATGGATTAAAATACAGATCTATATTTTGATTTGTTTTTTTTTACTGTTGATGACCTCAGACCGGTTGTCGAGGAAGGTCGTGTCAGAGGTTATCCGGGTGACTTTTGACCCTATGACATAAGACTCTCAATTAGTGTTGATGTTTTTTGTGGGTTACCCACAGTTCCATGCACCTCACACAAAAAACTCACCGTAATAGACTGTTTCATTAGCTAATCCCTCACATCATCCAGAACGCGGGTTATAAAACTACTCTTCGAGATCTAAGTGTAGTAAAGAAAGGAAAACAAAATTTTGAACTATAAAAAAGGAAATGAATTAGAATCTGTGTTTTAATAAGATTGTCACAAAAATTTCATTCAGATCCATTCAGACAAGGATCTTCTCTTGGGACAGAAGGATTCAGGAGCAAAAATATTGGTTGGTTGTCATATTTGTGAATTAATCATTCCATTGAGCAAACTATGTTTCTGACTGTGAATGCTGTGTATTGAATATATTGATTTTTAAATGTAGTTTAAAAATATTTCTGATTTACAGGAGTGCATTTTTCCATGGTCAAATAGAAAGGCCCGTGAATAGATTTAAGAGAATGATGAATATTGGTACTAGTGTTAAATGTTTAATTGCCATCAATACAGATTGTGTTACTTTAATAGATAAAGAAAACCATGTAAGTTTTAACTGGTAGCATGTATATTCCTTCCAGTATACTCTTTCTGAAAGCATCTGGTACTGCTAAGATTATATCTATTACTTAATGGATATGATGTTGGCTGTGGTTGAATCTCAATGTTCAACAAAAAAATCCCTCAGGATTTATCAGTTTGGTTTCTTCCTCTTATCAATGGTGCAGGGTGGATGGTGCATCAAGACTTAATATCTAGTTTTTTGTTGGCTTGTACCTAAAAGAATCTGTGACAGTTGAAATTTGATAAAGGGTAGGCTGCAATACTACTCTCTGGGAAAAAGTCAAGTCACATTGCATGTTGTATACATGTCCTTCTTAGCCTGCCTAGTACAGAATAGTATCATTACATGTATATGTAGTAATAATTGTAAATTTTGGTAATTGGATTTATCTTATGATACATACTTTTATTATGTTAAATCTTCAGATAACCAAAGTTAAAAGTTGTAAATGATGTCATACCTGCTGTTGTTACATATCAAATGTTGGATGCTATGTTTATTTTGTAGAAAACTAAAACAAAAAGCTTTGGCGTGAGAAAACCAATAGCAAGGTTATGTTGCATATGTAATGGCCTAAAAGTCAGTACTGAACCATTTGATAAGTATTACATCTAAGGTATATTAAATACGTTTTGTTATCTTGCAGGTGGTAGTATTAACAGTACCGTTTACACAGTTGTCATGGCGATATAAAGAAGCTGAGTTTGATGTAGATGATGAAACAATGGATTGTTTATATTTACAATTTTTATATGATTGTCCACAACAAGGACAGGTTACAAAATTATTAGAAGTCTATTCAAAAGAGGTAATTATTGTATTGTGCTTCTTTTATTATAATAAATGTATTCTTGTCTTCAATACAACATGTTTATATTATTCAAACACTGATACATTTACTTTCATTGAAAGTACATCTAATTATTGCATAAATGAAGTAGTGAGTACAGCTTCGTGCATGGCTCTCATATCATATTCTCAAACGTTCAACAACACGTCTCATTATCTCTTAATGCGTATGTCCAACATCTCTGTATATTAAGTACGGAAACAATGTACAGCAATAATAAAACTAAAGACACCCCAATAATATACTGTTTTCATAGGGAATGCTCGATTGAACATTCCTGAATTGAATTATGTCTCACCCAAAAATAGAGACAATCGTTTGAAAATGGGAATTTGGGACTAGAACCAACCATGACAGCTAATACACATTCATAGCGCTTAATTCAGGGTTAGAAATTTATGGAATATTGAATCTGATTCGCACAAGGATTCGCGCAAGAGCTTACGCTGCGAATCTATAAGGATTCGTGTGAAAAGTTTCTGTTGATGTCAGTCAGGGTAAGTGTTCTTAAACGCCTGTATTTTGTCGGCTTTAGCTGGTAAAACAATCATATAACCGTGATTTTGATAATCCGGTAAAAACCCAAAACAATCTTGCTGATTATTCCTAATATGTTTAGTAAAATAATAAATAAACCATGTGTTGAATAAAGACGATCTCGTCATTTTTTGGAAATCGTGCGTCTTCCACGCTCCGCCCGTGTGAATTCCAGGTACCGGTAGATATTAAAATATAACTGGATCATTCATTGATGCATTCTCTGACCAGCTGTTAGGTAAATTTAAATTTACATTGAATATAATCCCGAATACACAGAAAGATAAACAATGCATATTTTCCCGAAAGAATATCAATGCCGAATTCCAATGACACATGACATATTGGTTGGAATAAGGTCAATAAACCAGTTCTAAAATAGCATTTACCGTTATGATTTTTTTATTTTATACACATGCTGACAGAGGCTTAATTTTTAAAATATTATTGAAGCCTATATCCTAGTTGTACTGAATTTCATTTTATGGCAATTTCAGTTATGGTTGTCACATGATCATTGTACCGTTTGTCTATCATGATATTGATGAATGAATAAAAAATTTTGCAAGTTACGTGGCTTACGTGATGGACAAAAGACTACAAATTGCGTTATGAAGAAACGACATGGTGCCGTATCAGTTTATTTTCGCTACAGCATTTTCTGGCTATTACTTTTAAGTGTTTACCCAAAATTCCATCTGATTGTTTTATTTTTATCATTGTTGTATTTTGGTGATTTAAATTAATACAATAAACACAATTTTGTTTTTAAGACAGTATTATTAATTAAGATTCAGAAGATTCACGCAGATTGCATATATGAGAATCCAATTTCTACCCCTGTAATTACATCACAATTCTACACCCACTACCTCAGTTGTCGGGTCTGACAGAACTGTGACAAGTCTGAATTTTACGTCACACGCTTGCAATTCTGTCAATTCGGAACGTTCAGGACTGAGCATAGTTACAGAAATGTATAAAAGGGAGGTAACTCTCTTTATGTAAATGCGGGTTATGAAAAAATTTTGGAAGACAATAATTTACAATGTAACTAGTCATATTTAAAGTCAATTATTCAGCACCAAAATGTAGTGAACTGGCATTAACATCATCTAACAGTATGATGTCAATGAAAAAATTGTTATTTCACTAAAGAGTAGGATTCTTGAAACTGGCAGTGAAGATTCAACTTTATACTAGTCTCTTTGTGTTATATTTACAGGCTAAATTAATGGATGCTTTAATATCATCATGTGTAAAACGTAAACTAGATTTAGGTGTTGAACCAGAAGATTTTGTTGATAGTCGTGTTACATCAGGTAAAATACAATAATCTTTATCTTGTTATAGTTTTCTTATATTCTATATCTATAAACAAATTATTTAAACACTCTATGTTTTAATACAGTTTTATTATATTTTATATCTAACAAGTTCTTTTATAAAACAAAAATATAAATATGAATTTAAAACACCAGAATTATGCATGTGAGACATTTTTAATTAGCAAATGGCACAAATACTAATTAGCAAAAGGCATGTTACTGATTGATTTCAAATTCTAGTGTTTGTATCTTTGCAACCTCTGTATCCCCCGAGGTCTCATTCCATTCCACTCAACTATACCCAGGGTTGATCTCTGGGGTATTCATTTATTCAGATTATCTGCCCTTGGTCGTAGCTTGAGTCTGCGAGAAATCAAAAAAACAGTTTACAAACCTTGGCCATAATGTTTGCATTCATAACAATATGCGGAGATCAACCTGGCATACTATAAGCCATAAGGATATTCACCGCACAATAAGTAGAAATCAAGCTGGCACACTATAAGAAATTTGCTGGCCAACCGTGACTGCAATGAAATCACGTGATTGATATGGCTAATCAGAGCCTTGGACATATAACATAAATTGAAAGTATAGTCAAGTTTTAGTAATAAGGCTACTGTCAACAGCAACCCATTTCTTTCGACAAAACAACAAGCTTTTTTATACGCCCACATTTTCATGTGGACGTATATTGTCTTGCCCCTGTTCGTCCGGACGTCGTCCGTCCACAATTGTTTGTGAACAGTCTACAGGTCACAATTTTTATCTGATTTCAATGAAACTTAAAATATAGGTTTATCACCCTAAGATCTCGGTTCTTTTCGATATTGGCATGTATCGGACTGTAACTTCATGGGTTATGGCCCCTGATTGTACGAAAAATCACGTTTTTTAGCTTGTGAACAGTGTAGAGGTCACAATTTTGAACCGATTTCAATGAAACTTGAAATGCATGTTTATAACCCAAAGATCTTGGTTCCTTTCGATATTTGCGCCAATCGGATCGTAACTTCCTGAATTATGGCCCCTGATTGTCCGAAAAATCGCCCTTTTTAGCTTGTGGTCCCTCTGGAGGTCAACATTGTTATCCGATTTAAAAAAAACGTTTGATTATAACACCGTTCCATGGTTATGAAGGTTATGTTCAAATTTCGTGAAAATCGGACCAAAATTGACGGACAAAATGGCCGCCGTTTGTACGCGAATAGTGTGAAAATATGTTATATTAAGGTTGTGGACCTTATAGAAGTCACAATTTTGAACCGATTTTTATGAAACTTGACATGTATGTTTGTAACCCAAAGATCTTGGTTCCTTGCCCATCGGTTCGTAAGTTCCTGAATTGTGGCCCCTGATTGTCCGAAAAATTGCCCTTTTTAGCTTGTGGTCCCTCTGGAGGTCAAAATTGTTATCGGATTTAAAAAACCGTTTGATTATATCACCGTTCCATGGTTATGAAGGTTGAGTTCGAATCTCGTGAAAATCGGACCAAAATTGACGGACAAAATGGCCGCTGTTTGTACGCGAATAGTGTGAAAATATGTTATATCAAGGTTGTGGACCTTATAGAGGTCACAATTTTGATGAAACTTGACATGTATGTTTATAACCCAAAGATCTTGGTTCCTTTCGATATTTGCGCCCATCGGATCGTAACTTCCTGAATTATGGCCCCTGATTGTCCGAAAAATTGCCCTTTTTAGCTTGTGGTCCCTCTGGAGGTCAAAATTGTTATCCGATTTAAAAAACCGTTTGATTATATCACCATTCTATGGTTATGAAGGTTGAGGTTGAATTTTGTGAAAATTGGATCAAAATACACGTATAAAATGGCCGCCGTTTGTACGCGAATAGTGTGAAAATATGTTATATTAAGGTTGTGGACCTTATAGAAGTCACAATTTTGAACCGATTTTTATGAAACTTGACATGTATGTTTATAACCCAAAGATCTTGGTTCCTTGCCCATCGGTTCGTAACTTCCTGAATTGTGGCCCCTGATTGTCCGAAAAATTGCCCTTTTTAGCTTGTGGTCCCTCTGGAGGTCAAAATTGTTATCGGATTTAAAAAACCGTTTGATTATATCACCGTTCCATGGTTATGAAGGTTGAGTTCGAATCTCGTGAAAATCGGACCAAAATTGACGGACAAAATGGCCGCTGTTTGTACGCGAATAGTGTGAAAATATGTTATATCAAGGTTGTGGACCTTATAGAGGTCACAATTTTGATGAAACTTGACATGTATGTTTATAACCCAAAGATCTTGGTTCCTTTCGATATTTGCGCCCATCGGATCGTAACTTCCTGAATTATGGCCCCTGATTGTCCGAAAAATTGCCCTTTTTAGCTTGTGGTCCCTCTGGAGGTCAAAATTGTTATCCGATTTAAAAAAACGTTTGATTATATCACCATTCTATGGTTATGAAGGTTGAGGTTGAATTTTGTGAAAATTGGATCAAAATACACGTATAAAATGGCCGCCGTTTGTATGCGAATAGTGTGAAAATATGTTATATAAAGGTTGTGGACCTTATAGAGGTCACAATTTTGAACCGATTTTGATGAAACTTGACATGTATGTTTATAACCCAAAGATCTTGGTTCCTTTGCGCCCATTGGATCATAACTTCCTGAATTATGTCCCCGGATTGTCCGAAAAATCGCTTTTGTTAGCTTTTCGTGCCTCTGGAGGTCAAAATTATTATCCGATTTAAAAAAAACGTTTGACTATATCACCGTTACATGGTAATGAAGAGAGACTATGAATTACGTGAAAATCGGACTACAATTGATGGACAAATTGGCCGCCGTTTGTACGCGAATAGTGTGAAAATATGTTATATCAAGGTTGTGGACCCTATAGAGGTCACAATTTTGAATCGATTTTGATGAAACTTGACATGTATGTTTATAACCCAAAGATCTTGGTTCCTTTCGATATTTGCGCCCATCGGGTCATTACTTCCTGAATTATGTCCCCTGATTGTACGAAAAATCACCCTTTTTAGCTTGTGGTCCCTCTGGAGGTCACAATTATTATCTGATTTAAAAAAAAATGTTTGATTATAAAAACCAAACAAATTCTAATGATTTTTTGATAATCCCTTAAAATGCGACAACTCTTGTTGACTGCCCGGACGATTTGGCTGCTGTGTGGGCGTATGTTTCGTTGCCTGGCAACCTATTTTTCTCTTCTTAAGTACATAATTAGGAATGGGCCAGGAAATAAATGATAGATTCATAGAGCCATAGAAATGTACTTTCCAGTGTATGACACAAGAAGTGGAATTTTCTAATAAGCCCTTTTGACATTTTATGAACTCTTTTAATATAAAAAAAGTGACATGCACATATGTCCTAAGCATATTTTTGAGTGTAACAATGATATTTTTTTGTCAGTTTTTATGTATTGAACAATTTATTTGATTGGTCGATAAATATGGCACAAACATCAAGGGCAGACAATTTGAATACATGTCATCCCATGGATTAACCCAGCGGTTAGTGATACAGAACGGAATTGGATGACTGGGGATACAGAGGATGGTATCTTTGTGGAAGGGGGTAATAACTACTCACTATGCTTCCTTGGCAGTCAACATATTTGTCCCCCGCCTTTCAAAGAGTTAAAATGTTCAAACTTGGTGTATATGCTTATTAGGTCAATGCCTTGATGGAGTTCTAAGATGAGCATTTTCCGCCTAGGGTAAGCAGAGATAAGCAATTTGATTGGTTGATGCTTTGGGACACGATAACTTTAGTTCTAATTAAGTGAGAGTGATGAAACTTGGTGTATGGTTTCATTACAGTAATACCTTGACTAAGTTCGATAATGAGCATTTTCTGCTCAGGGTAAGCAGAGCGATATGCAATTTGATTGGTCGAGACTTTGGAACACAATAACTTTCCTTCTAATTGAGTTAAAATGTTCAAACTTGGTGTATATGCTTATTAGGTCAATGCCTTGATGGAGTTCGAAGATGAGCATTTTCCGCTTAGGGTAAGCAGAGATAAGCAATTTGATTGGTTGATGCTTTGGGACATTTTGAACGAATTGTATTCTGCATGCCAATGCCATACTTCCGACAAATTGTCTTGTGCAGCTTGTGTTCTTAATCTAGCTCGACAAATTGTACATACCTTGAAAAAATCAACAGCAAAGAAACTTGGTGTCCTCATACAAGATATTATCTATTCTAATCAACTTAATGAAAGCTTTCTTCCTCAATATTACGATGTTATTACCGATTTGATAAATAGTAAATTTTCACCTAAACATTCAGCACAGCAAAATAAAGTACAAACATTCAGCACAGCAAAATAAAGTACATAAGAAAAAACCTGAGATTTTATGTAAAATACTTTTTACAGATAAACATATACAAGATATTGGACTAAATAGAATTTTCCGAGATAGATCTGTAATCAAATCTATACCAGATACTATTCCTAAAATTTCACCTACAGTCGTATACAAATTTTTACCTCCAATTCGTAATAAAATATTTAACTACCATGAAACTATAGCAAACCTTAACGTTCAAGAATTTATTAACAGTTACGACAATACAATATGTCAATGTCATAACTCTCCTTTTAAAGATAAATTTCACGACCATGTACTGACTGGAAACTTCGATATTGTTGAAGACAATAATCTTAAAAAACTATTTCGCTTTGGACCACAATTTCGAGAACAACCTAATAAAACTAACTTCAAAAAATTACATAATAATCTAAAATCAGAAATCCGGAAATGCATAGTAGCTTGGTCAGATAAATTTCGTGCACCAATAGAATCTTTTGGAGAATGGAGAAACACTGTTTTTGACCTCTTATCAAAGAGAATCAAACATATTAAAAACAACCCAAGACATCCACCAACCGAAGTCCTAAAAAATGCATCTGCAGCTGAATGCCTTTCTGCTCTTCAAGAGAAATTTGTTCTAACACCTGTCGATAAGGCCAGCAATAACATTGCCTTTATCTGTAAAAAGTACTATATTAAAAATATCCTTACCGAAGTTGGACTTTGGCCTAACACCAATAATAACACTTATAAATGTATTACGGAATTATCTAAACTAGATATTTTACAAAATCAATATTCGTTTAACAGGAGTAATGATATAAAAGACAATGTAAAAGTAGATGCCCTTCCATATATTTATTCTATACCGAAATTTCATAAAAATCCAGTAAAATTCAGATACATAATTTCCTCCAGCATCTGTCAGACAAAACCTCTAGCAGTGACTATTACGAAAGGACTTAAATTATGCCAGGCCCAACATGCCATTTGGTGCAAAACACTTCGCAATTATACTGGGATTAATAGCTTTTTCATAATTGATAATAAACCAATAGTAGACACTTCAGATAAAATCAATCAAAAAGACAATGCAAAATCAATAGAAACTTTCGACTTTTCTACTTTATATACTATGCTACAACATGCAGACCTTAAAAAGAATTTGGATTGGTTCGTGGATAAGGCCTTTAATGGTGCTTTTGGAAAAGGCAGAAATCTGATGGCCATCTACTCACAAGATGCAAGATGGATCATAAAACGGCGCAATGCCAATACTGTAGTTTTCGATAAAGAAAAATTTCAAAATATTATACATTTTCTCATTGACAATGCCATATTTGAGGTTGGGGATCAGATAATACAACAAACTATTGGTTTACCAATGGGAACTGACCCCGCCCCATTTATGCACATTTATATAAATACAAATTCGACTTTCAAGACCATAAAAGAAAAACAGATTACAAGGTAGCAAAAAGTCTAAATTATACCTTCCGTTACATTGATGACATAACACCAATCAATGATAATGGTAATTTCAATAAATACAAAGATGAAATATATCCTCCTGAACTTATATTAAATAAAGAAAATTCGGGCACTATAAATGCATCTGTCCTTGACTTGGACATCAATATAATTAATAATAAATTTAATGTCGGTATATTCGATAAAACGGACAAATTTGGTTTTGAAGTAGTAAAATACCCGTCAGCTCATAGTAACATACCAGATACGACACTATACAATGTTTTCTATTCACAGGCATTACGATTTTTAAAAATATGCAACAATAAAGAACTATTTCTTTCCCGAATAAAAACTCTTAATTTTAAGTGCACGGCCAAAGGTGGTACACAATTACGCATTTTGAAAGAAATTTCAAAACTTCCATTTCTTCAACATAATAAGTTTTACATTTCTTATAATGATATTACTGACTACATATTGGATAATGATTCTATATAAATTGCTTCTAGATGTCTAGTCCTATCTAGATTATCGCCCTTATTTTTAGGCCTTTATGAATACACTAATAACTTACGATTTCTTTAGCATTCCTGTTTTGCATTTCTTACGTGGGACATTATATAATAATTATACTATGGTTTGTACAATTGCATGGTCTTTAAAACTAATAGTTTTTATATTTTAACGTAATTTTATCTAGATTATCGCCCTTTTATCGGGAAATTGCACCTTCTAAACCACGACGTCATAACAACTATTACGGCAGATTCACGTCACATCACTCAGTCAGCAGACGGCTGTCTGTCTCCCTAGATAGTCTTTTCCTTTGCTTCTTTGTATTCAGTTGTGTTTTTGTTTCTGTGACGGTTGCAATGTTTGTCCTAAATGCATTTACATACTTCAATCCTTTTATTGATTTGGTTTTGAACTAGGCCTACTTCTGATACATTTAACTATGTGGTTACTTGTGTAGCGGAATTTATACAACAATATGCTTGCATTCGTAATTCTTGCAACATATAATAGATCATGACTCATGCTGACACTATATAATTATTTCTTTGGGTTGCATTCCCAGTTGTTTTCAAATATGAGTGAAGTCTGTGTCACCACAGGCCCGGGACTGTACAGCGCAGTGGACGCTTACGGCTAGCCCCCGGATCCATTCACTCTCTTTGATTTGTTTATGTTTGTGGTCTTTGAGTATGATGTCTTGTCCATATATTTGTTTTTGTATAAAATTGTGTGTGGTGCAACCCTCCTGCACTTACTATTTAGTTCTAATTAAGTGAGAGTGATGAAACTTGGTGTATAGTTTCATTACGGTAATACCTTGACTAAGATCGATAATGAGCATTTTCTGCTCAGGGTAAGCAGAGCTATAAGCAATTTGATTTGCCGAAACTTTGGAACACAATAACTCTCCTTCGAATTGAGGTAAAATGTTCAAAATTGGTGTATATGCTTATTAGATCAATGCCTTGATGGAGTTCGAAGATGAGCATTTTCTTCTTACTTAGGGTAGGCAGAGATAAGCAATTCAGTAATGGATTCGACAGTAACAGTGTATAGAAACGATTGACTCTGACACAAGGGCCCTTTCCCTTGGCCAGAGGGGCCCTTTTGTCAAGCATGGGGGGCCTTTTGTCTGCCTTTAGGGTCCCCCTAACTAGGGTACATTTTCATTTTTCTCGTCGGTTTTAGCATTTTTCTTTATAAAACACTTTTGGATGACACTTCGTGTACAGATTGATTGCTCGATACGTTTGAAAAAAATAAATGTGCGATTAATTAATATGTGTCATCTATTTATTTTGAGATTTCGGCGGGGGACATCAGCCTCACTTTTGGCTTGTTTTTACCTGGTGCCAAACATATCCGGAGCATATCTCTTAAACTGTTCCATACATAAAACTTTATATACAACCCTTCCTAATATAGAAGCTGTGCTTTTTTGCTAATTAGAAACTTTGCAGATTTAAAAAAAAAAGGTTTCCATTGACATATGTTTGGTATACACGGACATAAAATAATGCCTTTTAAATGTACTTTTAAATTATTTTTCTTTTCTAAACTCAGATTCTGATAACAATCCGAAAGTGATACATAAAATGGACAAATTATGTTGTGCTACATATACAGTACAGGGTAGGTAGAGGTTTTACTGTTGCTTGAAGACAATATTAATACAAAGATCCATTTTAATCACTGGATTAGAAAAAAGTTATAGCTGATGAATTTAATTTTGATTTGTTTTACATTTATCATTTTACATTCCAGTTAGAAATTCTATTTTATAAAGATGTTTTTACTTTTTATATTAGATAACAAAAATATATACAAAACATGTAATAATTTAAAATTACTCCAGTTTAAAATATCTCTATACTATTCTTTCAAAAAGTATCTTGACCTTTTTCCTCTTTACTTAATGAATGTAATTTTTGCAGATCAGGTCCTCATGTTTCATCCCTCTGCTAAAGACCCCTACGCACAAGCAAATTATTGAAATAAAATTGAATTATATGTTAGTCTAGAAATAACCTAGTTTCTGTTAAGAGGACATTGAACCCCATTTCCTTCTCTGATGAATATCATGAGGTCTGTCAATGAGTCAACTGGCATGGTTTTGATTCCCCAGTTGTACATGACAAGGAATAGGGTCGCCTGTCCAACCTCAAGGGTTTTCTCTGGTTTCCTCCCACTGCTAAAGACCCCTACATGCAAGCGAATTATTGAAATAAATATTGAACCATAATATCTTAGTCTAGAAATGACCTAGTTATTGTCGAGTGGACATTAAACCCCATTTCCCTCTCTATTCAAACATCCCTCCCACCAAAAGAGGCATGTGTATTAAAGGGACAATCCCGATAAGAACAGAGTCTCAAAAATTAAAGTTCGAGCATTTATGAAATTTATGGACCAAAATATAGAGGCATGGTGTATTTACCTTGTCTCAAAATTTCAGCTCAAAATATTGAGTTGTTTTGACGTTAACGTCAACACTGCTTATCCGGACACGTAACCCTTTTAAGTTTCGGGTCATTTTTTTCATTGGGTGACCTGATAATCGATTCCCATTTCTTGAGAGGTCTATACAGTGAATGACCCATGTACTGCACTTGATAACAAAAAGTAAATTTCACCTATATATTATTTTTATAGAAAAAAGTCTGGTTTTATCCCTATACTGTATAATACAACGGTCTCCATTTCCAGGTGAAGACTGTCAGGTTTAAGTTATTTACAAGCATATCACAAATATCGGGTTAGTTGGTAGGCCTTAGGTAATGGGTTTTAAGGGATTTTAACACAAAATTAAGCAGTTTTATTCCCCAAAAAGTTATCGGGATTGGCCCTTTAATGAATGATGCATGGACTTCCTACATATCTCAAGCTTTTTGTTTTAAATTTGATTGTTAAAATTTCTTGAATATGAATTTAATGAGTTTTTCATTCTTTGATAATTTTCAGGAAATAGAATTGATTGATGTGCTGCTATCTAATTCTCAACTCTTGCATGTTCTGGTTAATCTACTCTACTAAGCAACATTAGCCAGTTTCAAAGCTTGAACTGTGATATTTCATTATCATTCCTTTTTGTATATACATATCTATAGACTGGTGCCAGTTTCTATTTGACTTAATAACTACAGTCTCAAATACATTATGCAGTAGAGAATGCCACTATTGCCAGTTTCAGATGTCTTTAATCATTTTCTGATCATTCTATTAACTTTAAACAATGTTCATGTGATATCTCCATGTTCCCACTATATTAGTAATATTACTGGAAAATACTAGTCCAAAACTTGGTGGAAGCTTTAATATTCATGTAATGGATAACCAACCATAAGAATGGCTTGCTAGGAGTAAACAGAGAGCAAGTAGATTTTTTACATGTTTGTATTTTCACTTCATCTCACAGTGAACTACAGTAGTCATCTACAATTCTACTCACACAGAAGTAACCATTTCCCAGAGTGGTGAAGGGTTTAAGGCACAAACTATATCTATAGATTTTAAATATGTTACTATTTAAACATGTTACAATTAAAATGACAACATAAATTGTCTATATCTGCTCCAGTGATGATTACACCAAATTGATAAAGCGCTTCAGTCTGAAAATGGTCTGTCAGTACGTACCGGTACATGTCAAAAGTTTCTGTATTAGCCAGTAAAATTAAAGGAAGTGAGCTCAATTCACCTTGAATTTTTACTTTGAGATATTCCATTATTTCTAACTATATTATTTTAAAATTTGGCTTTACGCGAGTGTGGCATGCGCACATGTAGTTGCTTTATGTTTCATGGTAAGTCCTGATAAGTTATAATGAAAGTAATAAGCCTCCAATATATAAATACAACAATTTCAGTCCCATAATGTACATAACTGTCCTAAAGCATAAGGGGGTTGGATGGCCTAATGGTTTAACACAACACCATTATATTATAAGGTCTGACAGTAAATCAAATTGGCATTATTTCGATACCCTGACCCTGTTTATATGTGACAATGAGTAGGCCAGGGTCGCATGGGAATTCTTGAAACAAAATATAAGGATATGTTAGACCCCCAAACCTCACTTCTCTCTCCTAAATTGTAAATATTCCAGTACTTGTAGATTAAATACTATGTTTGTGTGGGAAATAATATCAAACAGTTTTTTTGTTTACTTTAGAGTTAGTCCTATTATTGACACCATATACTTATAAATTGTTGTTGTTGTTGTTCTTGGTGTTTAACGTCCGCTTCCACCGAAGGTGATATCGCAGACAAGTCCTATTTTTCATTTTCATTATCTTAGCGCACGTGCAGGGGTCTTTGCTGTGGGAGGAAAACGGAGTGCCCGGAGGAAACCCAAGAGGTTGAGAAGGAGCCCCTATCTCCATGCCACATACGCTCACACCAGGGCTCGAAACCACAGCCGCAAGCCAGAGGTGACCGGCCAGCTAGAGGTCGAAGCGCGGCACTCTAGACCACTAGGCCATCCCAACCCCCCTTATAAATTGTTCACACTCTTTGCTTTATAAACCAGTTTGCAATATATATAAATCCACATGTCATTCCTGACATTATACGATATCATTGTTTCTGTATGCTTCAATAAATTTGAAGGACTTAATCTGAAAACCACATTGTTCAATTATTCTTTTGATTATCTAGTGCTTTTCCAAATAAACTTATATTGTTTAATTTCTTAGCACGGTCTCTTTTTGATATATTTTATTACAATTTAATTGTATTGTTCCTCAAGATAATTTGATCTCTAATTGTATATTTTTGTAAATATTTGTAAATATTCAAATTATTATGTGTTTTATTGCAATTTAGATTTATAAAATGTTTCAAGTTTCATATAGACTTGGGGATAAATCAAATAGCATGACTTAATCAAATGTCAAATGTTTCATTCAAAATGATATTGTCATTTATTTTAGAAAAAAATTATTTTGAATTTTTGAAATATCAACATTATACAATTCTGATAATTATCGATGCATATCAGACAACACTGGTGAAGTCCAGTCAGTTTTAGACAGGAAACTTTACAATTAAATGAGAAGTGACATGACTTGTTCTTTATCACTCCTTGTGAGTCGATATCTCAATGTATATAGGAAGTTCTATAAGCAAAACAGAATAACTCAACAGAGGGCTGAAAGCTTAGTTGTCCCCCGCCTTTCGAAGAAAGCAGGGGACTATTAAAATGGGTTCGTCCGTCTGTCTGTCCGTCTGTCTGTCCGTCACACTTTTTGGGACACAATCACTCTCTTCCTAATTGAGCTAGAATGCTCAAACTTGGTGTATGTGTTTATTAGGTCAATGCCTTGATGGAGTTCGAAGATGAACATTTTCCGCTTAGGGTAAGCAGAGATAAGCAATTTGATTGGTTGATGCTTTGGGACACGATAACTCTCTTCCTAATTGGGCTAGAATGTTCAAACTTGGTGTATGTGTTTATTAGGTCAATGCCTTGATGGAGTTCGAAGATGAGCATTTTCCGCTTATGGTAAGCAGAGATAAGCAATTTGATTGGTTGATGCTTTGGGACACGATAACTTTTAATTGAGCTAGAATGTTCAAACTTGGTGTATGTGTTTATTAGGTCAATGCCTTGATGGAGTTCGAAGATGAGCATTTTCCGCTTAGGGTAAGCAGAGATAAGCAATTTGATTGGTTGATACTTTGGGACACGATAACTCTCTTCCTAATTGAGCTAGAATGTTCAAACTTGGAGTATGTGTTGATTAGGTCAATGCCTTAATGGAGTTCGAAGATGAGCATTTTCCGCTTAGGGTAAGCAGAGATAAGCAATTTGATTGGTTGATGCTTTGGGACACGATAACTTTTAATTGAGCTAGAATGTTCAAACTTGGTGTATGTGTTTATTAGGTCAATGCCTTGATGGAGTTCGAAGATGAGCATTTTCCGCTTAGGGTAAGCAGAGATAAGCAATTTGATTGGTTGATACTTTGGGACACGATAACTCTCTTCCTAATTGAGCTAGAATGTTCAAACTTGGAGTATGTGTTGATTAGGTCAATGCCTTAATGGAGTTCGAAGATGAGCATTTTCCGCTTAGGGTAAGCAGAGATAAGCAATTTGATTGGTTGATGCTTTGGGACACGATAACTTTAGTTCTAATTAAGTGAGATTGATGAAACTTGGTGTATAGTTTCATTACAGTAATACCTTGACTAAGTTTGATAATGAGCATTTTCTGCTTAGGGTAAGCAGAGCGATACACAATTTGATTGGTCGAGACTTTGGAACACAATAACTCTCCTTCTTATTGAGTTAAAATGTTCAAACTTGGTGTATATGCTTATTAGGTAAATGCCTTGATGGAGTTCGAAGATGAGCATTTTCTGCTTAGGGTAAGCAGAGATAAGCAATTTGATTGGTTAATGCTTTAGGATACGATAACTTTAGTTCTAATTAAGTGAGAGTGATGAAACTTGGTGTATAGTTTCATTACAGTAATACCTTGACTAAGTTCGATAATGAGCATTTTCTGCTCAGGGTAAGCAGAGCGATACGCAATTTGATTGGTCGAGACTTTGGAACACAATAACTCTCCTTCTTATTGAGTTAAAATGTTCAAACTTGGTGTATATGCTTATTAGGTCAATGCCTTGATGTAGTTCGAAGATGAGCATTTTCCGCTTAGGGTAAGCAGATATAAGCAATTTGATTGGTTGATGCTTTCGGACACGATAACTTTAGTTCTAATTAAGTGATAGTGATGAAACTTGGTGTATAGTTTCATTACAGTAATACCTTGACTAAGTTCGATAATGAGCATTTTCTGCTCAGGGTAAGCAGAGTGATACGCAATTTGATTGGTCGAGACCTTGGAACACAATAACTCTCCTTCTAATTGAGTTAAAATGTTCAAACTTGGTGTATATGCTTATTATGTCAATGCCTTGATGGAGTTCGAAGATGAGCATTTTCCGCTTAGGGTAAGCAGAGATAAGCAATTTGATTGGTTGATGCTTTGACACTCGATAACTTTAGTTCTAATTAAGTGAGAGTGATGAAACTTGGTGTATAGTTTCATTACAGTAATACCTTGACTAAGATCGATAATGAGCATTTTCTGCTTAGGGTAAGCAGAGCGATAAGCAATTTGATTTGCCGAGACTTTGGAACACAATAACTCTCCTTCGAATTGCATTAAAATGTTCAAAATTGGCGTGTATGCTTATTAGGTCAATGCCTTGATGGAGTTCGAAGATGAGCATTTTCTTCTTAGGGTAGGCAGAGATAAGCAATTTGATTGGTTGATACTTTGGGACAAGATAACTTAGGTTCATCTTGATTGATGATTTTTATGCCAATACAATGACTGCATTCTCATTCAGTAATGGATTCGACAGTAACAGTGGAAAGAAACAATTGACTCAGACACGAGGGCCCTTTCCCTTGGCCAGAGGGGCCCTTTTGTCAAGCGTGGGGGCCCTTTTGTCTGCCTTTAGGGTCCCCCTAACTAGGGTACATTTTCATTTTTCTCGTCGGTTTTAGCATTTTTCTTTATAAAACACTTTTGGATGGCACTTCGTGTACAGTTTGATTGCTCGATACTTTTGAAAAAAATAAATGTGCGATTAATTAATATGTGTCATCTATTTATTTTGGGATTTCGGCGGGGGACATCAGCCTCACTGTTGGCTTGTTATAACATAGTTTTAGAGTTCTTAAATGTAAATGACACAGCCAATGCAGTCATTTTACCATCAGAAGAAATCTAAAATAAAACAGACAAAAATGTATGTGCATATGTGGTATTTTTTTGTATTGTTGAATGCCATAGTTAATATATCTGTTTAATGGATTGAAGTTTTCGGGCTACTTGGTTAATAATTCAACTGACTTCAGTAATAAATATATCCATATTGTTTATTTAACTTTTCATATCATTTTAATGTTTTTATATGCCCACATTTTCATGTGGACATATTATGTCGTCGCCCCTGTCCGTCCGTCCGGACGTCCGTCCATCCACAATTTGTTTGTGGACTCTCTACAGGTCACAATTCTTATCCGATTTTTGACGAAACTTGAAATATAGGTTTATCCCCAAAAAATCTGGGCTGCTTTCGATATTGGCATGTATCGGATCAAAACTTCATGGATTATGGCCCCTGATTGTACGAAAAATCATGTTTTTAGCTTGTGCTTATTACAGGTCTTTCTTTAGGCCTGAGATGTTATCTAAATAATCAATTAAACATTAATTAACATATCCAGACCATAATAAACTCTTAAAGTCAAGGCTAGCCTTCGATGTTGGCGGATTGAATCCCTATATGCCGCTTAATGGCCGTTGATAATTATATCAATCAAGTGGATAATCGAGACTATGCTGTTTATATTAATGATTTGAGTAATGATGACCGAGGCTATGTGAATATTTCAAACGCTTTTTTCTCGGCTAATAGTGGACCAATTTGACTGAAATTTTCAGCAAATTACCTTAACACTATCTAGTTTTTAACTATTATAGTGAGAACTGCCATCTCTTTATCTTATCTCCCATAATGTAACTTTAAGTTTTTTCTAGGAACACATAATAACATACTTGTGCTTACACTGAAGTCTACTTAAAATCTTAGCACAAGGACGTTCTTAAGAATTTTCTAGGAACACTAAATGCGATAAGTTTACTTAAATGCAAAGTCTACTTGAAATCTAATCACAAGAACATGAAAGAATTTTCTAGGAATCGGGCCCAGAATGTTATAGTTAAAACATTAGGCCAAATAAGACAAGAAAAGCCATGCCTCGAGTACACAAAGCATTCTCAGACTTAAGTCAAGAATTTACTCAAAATTGTTCACCTTATTATAACTAATATATAACACTTTATACAAGTTTTGTTCTTTTTATACGCCCACATTTTCAAGTGGACGTATTATGTCGTCGCTACTGTCCGTGCGGACGTCCGTCCATCCACAATTTGTTTGTGGACTCTCTACAGGTCACAATTCTTATCCGATTTTGACGAAACTTGAAATATAGGTTTATCCCCAAAAGATCTCGGCTGCTTTCGATATTGGCATGTATCGGATCAAAACTTCATGGATTATGGCCCCTGATTGTACGAAAAATCACGTTTTTAGCTTGTGGACCCTATAGAGGTCACAATTTTGATCCGATTTTGATGAAACTTGACATGCATGTTTGTAACCCAAAGATCTTGGTTCCTTTCGATATTTGCGGCTATCGGAATGTAATTTCCTGAATTATGGCCCCTGATTGTCCGAAAAATCACCCTTTTTAGCTTGTGGTCCCTCTGGAGGTCACAATTATTATTCGATTTAAAAAACCGTTTGATTATATCACCGTTACACCCTAAGGAAGGTTGAGTTCGAATTTCAGGAAAATCAGACAAAAATTGCCATACAAAATGGCCGCCGTTTGTACGCGAATACTGTTAAAAAATGGTATATCAAGGTTGTGGACCCTGTGGAGGTCACAATTTTGATGAAACTTGAAATTCATTGTTATAACCCAAAGATCTTGCTTCCTTTTGATATTTGCGCATATCGGATCGTAACTTCCTGAATTATGACCCCTGATATTACGCAAAATCGCCTTTTTTATACGCCCACATTTTCATGTGGACGTATTATGTCGTCGCCCCTGTCCGTCCGGACGTCCGTCCGTCCACAATTTGTTTGTGGACTCTCTACAGGTCACAATTCTTATCCGATTTTGACGAAACTTGAAATATAGGTTTATCCACAAAAGATCTCGGCTGCTTTCGATATTGGCGTGTATCGGATCAAAACTTCATGGATTATGGCCCCTGATTGTGGACCCTATAGAGGTCACAATTTTGAACCGATTTTGATGAAACTTGACATGCATGTTTGTAACCCAAAGATCTTGGTTCCTTTCGATATTTGCAGCTATCGGAATGTAATTTCCTGAATTATGGCCCCTGATTGTCCGCAAAATCACCTTTTTTTTAGCTTGGAGGTTTACAATTATTATCCTATTTAAAATAAACGTTTGATTATATTACCGTTACACCGTAAGGAAGGTTGAGTTCGAATTTCGGGAAAATCAGACCAAAATTGCCATACAAAATGGCCGCCGTTTGTACGCGAATACTGTTAAAAAATGGTATATCAAGGTTGTGGACCCTGTAAAGGTCACAATTTTAATTCGATTTTGATGAAACTTGAAATTCATCGTTATAACCCAAAGATCTTGGTTCTTTTCGATATTTGCGCATATCGGATCGTAACTTCCTGAATTATGGCCCCAGGTTATACGCAAAATCCCCCTTTCTTTAGCTTGTGGTCCCTCTGGAGGTCACAATTATTATCCAATTTAAAAAAACGTTTGAATATATCACCGTTACACTGTAAGGAAGGTTGAGTTTGAATTTCGGGAAAATCGGACCAAAATTGACAGACAAAATGGCCGCTGTTTGTACGCGAATACTGTTAAAAAAATGATATATCATGGTTGTGGACCCTGTATAGGTCACAATTTTAATTCGATTTTGATGAGGAAGGTTGAGTTCTAATTTCGTGAAAATCGTACCAAAATTGCGGGACGAAATGGTCGCCGTTTGTACGCAAATAGTGTAAAAATATGGTATATCATGGTTGTGGACTCTTTACAGGTCACAATTCTTATCTGATTTTGATGAAAAGTCACATTTCTAGGTTGTGTACCGTCACACAATAATCATTGTCGGTTTCGAATTTTATTAATATCAGACTGGAACTGACCAACTAAATGGCTGCTCCCAATACAGTATGAAATACAGGACTTAAAGATGTAGGAAAAATCACTTTCGGTATTGCGTGTTCTCTGTCCATCTCTCGAAAATGTGGGCGTATCCTGCCTGGCAGTGCCAGCCTATCTTTTTAGCTTGGAGGTCACAATTATTATCCGATTTAAAAAAAAACGTTTGATTATATTACCGTTACACCGTAAAGTAGGTTGAGTTCGAATTTCGGGAAAATCAGACCAAAATTGCCATACAAAATGGCCGCCGTTTGTACGCGAATACTGTTAAAAAATGGTATATCAAGGTTGTGGACCCTGTAAAGGTCACAATTTTAATTCGATTTTGATGAAACTTGAAATTCATGGTTATAACCCAAAGATCTTGGTTCTTTTCGATATTTGCGCATATCGGATCGTAACTTCCTGAATTATGGCCCCTGGTTATACGCAAAATCCCCCTTTCTTTAGCTTGTGGTCCCTCTGGAGGTCACAATTATTATCCAATTTTAAAAAAAACGTTTGATTATATCACCGTTACACTGTAAGGAAGGTTGAGTTTGAATTTCGGGAAAATCGGACCAAAATTGACAGAATATGTAAATCTTTACAAGGTGCAAAGGATCTGAAGTCGGTGAAGGGCCCATTCAAGGCTGATTGTAAATATAAATTGACCTTTCCATCCACTGTAAAATATAATGGGTAAAATCCGAGAAGAAAAATGATCTGTGAGTAAGATACGGGAAAGATGAGTCACTTTACCTTAACCGCGCATGATTCTTTAGAATAAACTTAACCTTCCAGTTAGAATGAATTGAGCCTTAAACTGATTGTAAATATGCTATTAAATGTGGATGTTTAAAAGATATGCCTTTAATTGTTTTGGGGTTTTCTTTGCATTTTTTCTAACAAATCTTTTGATATACCGATATAAATAAAAATATACATCTGTGATGAAAGTATTGTTTTATCTGCCCATTTTAAAACCTCGTGGGTTTTCTCCTGGCCTTCCGGTTTCCTCCACTGCTAAAGGACCCAACAGGCTAAAAGATTTTTGAAATAAAATGACATGTTATTTGTGAAGTAAACGTTACCCCTGTAGCTAGGTATAAAGTAATACTGTCCATTAATAAGTATAGGATATTAACCTACCCGAGGTTGATATGATAGAGAACACGCGGGCTGGAGTGTGGATAACCGATTTAAATAAGCCGATAAGTACGCCGTCTATTTAGGTCCTGAATGCTACAAACTGTACCAAAACAATTTTTTGAGTGGATTGTAGCCAAAAATACTTTACAAAGGAACTCTTGGGTGATAAATACTTTCACGTCTTGGGATGTGTGGAAAAATGATTTGGGCAGAAAGAAAATTCTGAAATATCTTAGACATGGACTGGAGTGTGGATAACCGATTTAAATAAGCCGATAAGTACGCCGTCTATTTAGGTCCTGAATGCTACAAACTGTACCAAAACAATTTTTTTTTTTATTGTCAAAAGAATAAAATTTTATTTCTGTGTTCTTTGTATTATTTCGATCATCTACGTCAAGAGCGGTTGATATGAGCCGAATATATCGACCTGTAATGACGTCATCAGCGGTTGATATGAAATATCAACCTCTCAGGACGTCATCAGCGGTTGATATGAACCGAATATATCAACCTCTGATGACGTCACGAGAGGTTGTTATAAGATATAACTGCTATAGACATCAAAGAAAAAAACTACTACCAGTTGTATATATGTACTTATCTCCCTTTAACCACTAGATTAATTGAAGCGGCCTCGTTCTCATTCTCTATCGAGAAGACTTGGCTTTCCGCCATTTTATGTTATGCTGATATATCTGTGTCTAGATAAAGTATGTCAAATACTTAATATGTGTTATTTATGATCAAGTAACATGGTGACAGAAGTGTGGATTTTCCCCTAAGAACATTTTAGGACAACCAGTATCACAAGAAAAACAAACACATGGCAGAGTATCTTCGTAAACCAGGGCCACTGAAGTTCACAGGTAACGTGGCAGAAAATTGGCGAATTTTTGAACTGGAATTTAACATATTTATTGAAGCAGCTCATGCTGATAAATCTGAAAAAGAAAAAGCTTTTGCCTTTCTGAATTTAGCGGGGCGTGAAGCAATTGAGCGCGAACGATCGTTTGTGTATGGAAGGGATGAATCACGAGAAAATCTCGACAACTTGAAAACAAAATTTGCTGCTATTTGCAATCCAATGCGAAATCTTACAGTAGACAGACATGCATTTAATTCCAGAGTTCAATTACCAAATGAATCTATACAGACTTTCGTTTCTGATTTGCGCAACAAAGCATCTGTTTGTCAAATGAGAGATTTAAATGGTGACTTAATAAAAGATCAAATTGTGTTTGGAATTCGAGAAAACAGCGTCAGATGATTACTACTTCGCGAGCCGGATCTCACCTTAACCAGAGCCTTGGATTACTTGGAAGTATGCCAGATCCACGAAACTTCTGAACGTGCACTTGTTGATCTTAGCCAACCAATACCAAACAGACCCACTGTCCGTGATGAAAATTCATTTTCCACAGAAATAGATGCTATCCAAGTACCCAACAGAAATCTTATGCCTAAACAAGGTCGTGGAAATCCACCTAGTTATAATTCGCGTTTCCAAACACAGATGCAACCTTATTTTCGACCGAGTTATAATCCACATTTTCTGGGCCCTCAAAACTATCAAGCACGTGGGTTGCGTCTTTGGGAAAACACTCGCTTTATTGGTTCCAGACCCCCGTTTAGCCATCAACGCCCATGTAATAACTTTGGATGTAGTCATCCACCGAGACGTTGTCCAGCATTTGGCAGATTTTGCGCATCCTGTGGCAGACCAAATCACACTGAAGACGTATGCAGATACAGTGCAAACAGACGTTTTGACAATCATACTTACAGGCAACCTGTCCATGACATCAGTCTTCAATATGACTATTCGAACACAGAATCTCCTCAAAATGATATTACCCAATTCAAGATAGAATCATTGGATGTTTTCGGTCTGTCACCAGACAATCCCCCCGAATTATTTGTACAATATACCATTCACAACAAGAACACCAGATTAAAACTAGACACCAGTGCTAAATGCAATGCGTTACCGTTTTCATTGGTACAAACAATAAGGGACACTCGCCTCATCAACACCACAAATGTGGTCAGACTCATATCATATAGTGGTGATGCCATTCAAACAATAGGATGTATCCAATTACCATGTTTTCACAAAGGATCTTTGTATGAAATCTCATTCTATGTTGTCAATGAGCAAGTTACCCCTGTTTTGGGTTTACAAGATTGTTTAGCGCTAGGATTACTCTCTATTAATATCGACACTGTAAAGCACGAGACCACACTCCCAAGAGCACAGATACCACCCATCGGGGAAATAACTGAAGAGTATGTACTACAACAGTATAAAGATTTACTTGATGGAGACCTGGGGTGTCTTCCAATCTAGTATAACCTGGATCTTGACAGAAACGTTTGCCCAATAATCCGTACACCACGACGTATTCCAGTGGCCCTACAAGACCCCGTTAAGAGCGAATTGGACAGAATGGTTACTATCGGGGTAATTTCACCAGTGACTCAGCCAACCGAATGGGTATCAAATTTGGTTGCAGTAAAGAAGAAAAACACAAATGATATCCGTTTGTGTATAGACCCTTGTGATTTAAATAAAGCCATTAAGCGTCAGCACTATCCTCTCAGAACTATAGAAGAAATTGTGGCCCGCATACCTAATGCTAAAATATTTACGCTTATTGACGCGTCTAATGATTTCTGGCAGATTCCACTAACGGAACAGTCGTCCTTTAAAACCACGTTTATCTGTCCATATGGACGATATCGTTTCTTACGCATGCCCTATGGTATAAGGAGAGCAAGTGAAGTATTTCAGAAAACAATGGATCAGCTGTTTAGTGGTTATCCCTGTGAAATTATCATAGATGATATTCTAATTTGGGGTACGTCCAACACCGATCATGATACCAAGCTCATAAAAGTTCTTGAGAGAGCCCGTGAAATCAACCTTAAATTAAAACTCAAAAAGTTCCAGTTTAAATCGTCAAACATAAGTTATATCGGCCACAGACTCACGTGTGACGGCGTTAAACCAGACCCGGATAAAGTGAAATGTATCACTGAAATACCTGTACCAGACAATATTAAGGCTCTACAGCGATTTCTTGGTATGGTTATCTACCTAGCAAAGTTCATACCCCATCTTAGTGACCAAGCTGCTCCGCTTCGTGTCCTCCTTCAAAAAGATGTTACTTGGCACTGGGATACGCATCATCAGGTTGCATTTGATAAACTCAAATATGCTATCAGCAGTCCGCCTGTTCTGAAATACTTTGATGTCAATAAGCCAGTAACTCTCACGTGTGATAGCTCACAAACCGGTCTTGGTGCTGCATGTTTACAAAATGGCCTACCAGTTGCATATGCCTCGCGAGCCCTAACACCGACTCAAGAGGGCTACGCTCAAATTGAAAAAGAGCTCCTTGCAAAACTGTAGATGTAGAAACTGACCATAAACCACTAGAAACAATCTTTAAGCGTCCTCTATTAGCCACCCCCCCCCCCTTGCTTTCGTCAGTAGTGTAGGAAGTGGGGCCTGGCAAGGGACAGCGTTTGATCTCCATGATCTTTATAATATTTCATGTAATACCCTCCCATCCCTAACAATACAAAAAATCTCTCGCATCTTGAACCTTATATTCCAGAACTCTCATCTCCAACCCTCTTTATAATATAAGCCACTCATCCCGAACCATCTCTGTTCCAGACCTCCATCTTCAACAATAAATAATATAAACCTCTCATCCTAAACCATATATATTCTACATCTCTCGGTGTTAACTGCGTCTTTTCCTCATCTGGAACCGCGTTTATTCAGGCATCATCCCTGATCTATCATCTTTATTCCAGATCTCACATCTTAACCATCTCTATTTCTGATATATTCCTTGAACCGCTGTTATTCCAGATCACTCACGCTTGTACCATCTGTTCCAGGTCTATCATTTTAAACAGCATGTCTTCCAGCCTCTCATCCTCAACCGTTTCCATTCTACACTTCTCAGCTTCAACCAAACTCCCAAGGTCGAAATAACATATTTGTTCAGCACCCATTTTTGTTTTATATCAGTCGTAATCCTGGTCACCTATACAATTATATATCACCGACACTGATTTCGATACTGACAAATTGAATGGAAGACGGGATATAAAGAAACCAAGTAAAGTTGTAGTTAATAATGTAATCCTTTCAATGCTGTATGTAACATCTTATCTTGGTCAAAGAGTATATTTTATTCTCAAATAAGTTGATGGTAAAACGAAATTAATATACATTGAACATAAAGTCATTGGAAATAATTTGGACAAATAAATATAATTTATCTAATCGAACTCAATATGCACTAAAGTTCAGCATAAACTTGTTATGAAGGATGCGACTAGGCATACCCTGCATCTTGTATGACATGTACTGAAACGAGTAGTGATGTCACGTATTTTCGAAAAGGTATGCCCTGGCATGTGTAAATATAGAATTACTTTAAAGAATAATGTAGGAATCCATTTTTAATTCGACTCCGAAACGCAATAAACAACTCAAAACATTAGTACTATTTTTATAGCGGGAAATCGTTAGAACATTTATCAAATCTTGTTTGTTACTGAGAACAATGTCTCGTGCGGATAATCCATGACTTGAGAAAAATGAATTAAATAAAGTCAACCTAGTATTAAGCATGTTTCAACAAAGAAGAAAGAGATTAGTATTTTTTCCTTGGGTATTTGCACTTTAGTAGCCTTAGTGTTAATCTTCACATCTGGGTAATATGTACTTCCAACAAGTATACAAAAGCTAGTTACGGGCCTTATGAGCCTTTAGTTATTTGAATAGTAGCGTTACATAATCGTTATCTTTTGATCCTTGGGAAACTTGACTATCCATTTCTGTTTAAGATATATTTTTTAGAAAGATACTTGTTTATAAAGATGGCAATGCAGAAGATTGTTGGGTTAATTCTAATATTGTAAGTAGAAACTGTTTTTCTTTTTCAAATCATCATTTCAAAATGGTGTATTCTAAGAAAACGCCAATAAATTATGAAATGTTTCTTTCCATTTCGACAAATTTTCATAATATAAGTCCCACTATCCACATTCTGTGCAGTTTAATGATTAGCTATACACCTCTAAAAGGTATTATTTTCACAAGTTAAAGATTAGGTACGCCACTAAGAGGTGATATTTTCACCACAAATTACCCATGCAAGTTTTGTGCAATCAGTAGAAAACAGAATACAAATATTTAAAAGAGGTCTCTTTATTACTTGAACTACGATTTACTTTCTGTTTCAGATGTTTGGTATCTGCTTCAGCAAGGACAATTAATTTTCGTGAATTAATAGATTATTTTATCCACGGTGCTACGGTAGGATACCACGTATCTATTGATAAATGTGACACCAATATGCCGACAAAGATGCCACTGTCGTCATTTGGTGACGTTATTGACAATGCACGGGTTTATTATGCCGGAGAAAGTGACTGGTGGATTCATTTCTCCACAAGAAGATTTGTCAATGGTTCAACTCACAATATACGAGGTTTGTTAATTGTTTCAAAAATGTATAGACAACAAAACCCAGCTATCACTAAAAGTCTGCTTGGCCTAATCAATAAGTTAAAAAAAATATAACATCGCTACAAACCCTCCCATTGGTAGCTAAAAAAATAAAGATTTTTTCAGACAAAAAGGGCCATTTTCTGCTTCACATGATCAGAGACATTTCCGAAAACGTCAAAGATGCATTATACAAGAGCAAAATCCGTAAATAGCCGGGGTTTTCTTTAGCTATATAGGTTACATATGTTATTATTTAAACATTTAGTCAAATGACAAGCCCATATTATTCAACTCTGTATGCCATCGGATGGTGGGGATATTGATTATAGATTAAACCATCTTCGCCATATTATTGGTTAACATTAAAAGCTCGTGCATTAACGTAGCAATGATAATCGAGAGTGCTTCATTCTAGTCAAAACTTCGAACATTAATATCATAACTATATCAGAATAGAGTAATTTGACCTTGACTTAAATTTTTAGTATTTCCATTCCTCATTAAATCCATGTTTAAACTATTATAGCAAGAACGGTCAGTTCTTTATCTAAATCTTACATAATGCATCTTAAATATACATAAATGTGGAAATAGTTGTGAGACCCCCACCGTGTTAACATACAGAATACGGTATACCTATCTCCATGTCACATCCTGTGCATCATTGATAACGGACAGAAATCCAGTAACTGCATTTTCTCAGTTCTCAACTGTAAGGATACAAAGACTTTCATCTTCGAGTTTTCAATAATTTTTTTTTTGTAAAGATGTTATAAATCTGTGACATTTTAACAGTTGTTTTTGACTGACTCGAACAAATCTTTAAAATGTAGAGGCCAAACAAGGTCATAAAAGACATTTATCGCCCTGGTACCGTAGTAAATGTATTAAATGTTATTTTGATCTTGTGCGTCCGTTTTTCTAACCTTTCAGTAAATATTGTTTTACTTGTAGGGCGTGTAAACAATGCAAAAACCAAAGTAGGAGTGCACTTATATGAATAGTTTCTTTCCTGAAAACCCCCAAATTTGTTGACGCAATTCATTATTTACTTATTGGGTCGGATTGACCTAACAGAAATGTTTAAACACGGTTATAAGCTGGCACGTTGCTATGAGAACGTAGCTAAAAACGTTGCGATTGGGAGCCTTCAGTTTGACGTAGCAAATTCAATTTCTTTATTAATACATGTCACAATTTTAAAATTATGACTAATTAAACTTACAGGGGCCAATGTAGTGGCACAACTATCGCCTAACTCCAAATATTCACGTTTAAATTAATGAAGCGTTGTTTTTGTCCGAATATACACCGCCATCCAAATCCATTCAGTTACAGTGCTTTAGGCATGCGCCAACACTTACGATTACCTTTTTGAATGGCTGTTATAAAGCCTTAGGCCTATATTTAGCCCAGCCTTCATGACGACAGCGTCAATACGTTTCCCGTCTAAAAAGGCCTCGATTTTAAATACGGTGATTTATACCCGTTTCAGGTAGGATTTTATGCTTAATGGTAGTTGGATGTGGCAGAATTATTATAAATAACAATAATCAATCGTTGTTTAGATGAAAAATATTGTCAATTTTGTGTAGTAATGTCGATGCGAAACACAGTCGCATTTGCAACGTTGAACTAGGAACAACTCTCATCTCGAAACACGGAGGGTTGAGAGATGAGATTTGTTATCTAGCTGGCACGCTGCTCGACATTTTTCTTTCAGCGTGCCATGCTATACCTTCGGCCCTGTTTATTAATATGATGCCATTTTTTAACGTTACTATTTCGACAGATCCACCGGGTTTATTGTCGTCACTCTCTCGGGCTCATCGCTCACAACAATTTTAAACGGAGGAGACACATTCAGAGGGACGCAAAGATTTTTTTGAGTGTTACTGCACTTATTGCCGAAACTTTAACAGTCGCAGAAGGAGTTTCGTCACTGAAACTTTGTAAACTAATTTCGACGGATCAACCTAATTATTATTTAAATATTTTATCGTAGGACCGGTCTCTCGACTAACAGAAGTTTTCTTTACTAATGGTGGTGAAGCTGATTTTAATATTGCTGATTATGACGGCGAATCTGGTAATTTGTTAGTTAGTGGTAATATCAACTGTAAAGCTGAAAGAGGGTAAGATGATATCCAAATATAGATCGATTTAGTTAAGTGTCACACACAAGGTAGGGTATGCTTATTTAAGAATACTAGGTGCATTTATTCATTTGGCGAGAGAGAGAGACCGGGGATTAACTTCCACGCGATACAAACTAGATCATTTCGGAAATAACATAAATTACACATTTAGGGAGTGCACATAGCTAATACATTTTGTTGTATTTAAAAAGAAAGTCGCAGAATAGCGTTGGAAAGAGTCGCCTGTCAAACCTCGTGGATTTTTTTCTGGGCCCCCCCCCCAACACAGCTCAAGATCCGTACACGCAAATGAATTATTGAAATAAAATTACACTATATGTTAGTCCCAAAAATGACCTGGTTTTCACAAGTTGAGTTCTAACAAACAAGCGTTCTATTGGCAGATGAAATAAAATTACACCAATGGTAGTCCCAAATTGACCTAGTTGTCGTGAGTCCGGTTCCAATTGGCAGGAACACTATTGGTGAATGAGGAGGTAAATAAAATATAATCATTTTTTTCTTCTTTTTCATTTTAAATTATTGTTTACATTTTCTACCAGAGGTATCCATGTGACAACACTGACGAGTACAGGAGGTGAGATAATAGACTTGCACCAAGTGAAGACGTCACTAGAACTAGGTTATAACGTATATTATCATGTTAACATCTTGCAATGTGGTCCACGTCCACAAAGATTTACTGGAACAGTTGGTTGGGCCGGAAGAATATCAGGTAGTTATTTTGCAACTCATTTTATTCAGATATAGTTTCAATCTAATTAACCTGATGGGCAGACTTGTAAAAAAACACAAAATTAATGTTTGTAGTAGTACTTTTCGCTCAAAGGTTATCCAGATTCCCCATCCATGTTCCTGAAGGAACAACCACGAGTATTACCAATAGGGCTTACGCGGAGTTAAGGTGAGACCTGGGTCCGTATTCAAAGGATAACTTAAGTCTAACATAGATTTCACTTAAAGGGCCAATCCCGATAACTTTCTGAGGAATAAAACTGCTTAATTTTGTCTTAACGATATTTGTGATACGCTTGTAAATAACTTAAACCTGACAGTCTTCATCTGGAAATGGAGGCCGTTGTATCATACAGTATCTGAATAAAACCAGACTATTTTCTATAAAAATAATATGTAGGTGAAATTTACCTTTTGTTATCAAGTACAGTACATGGGTCATTCACTGTATAGACCTCTCAAGGAACGGGAATCGATTATCAGGTCATCCAATGAAAAAATTGACCCGAAATCTTAAAAGGGTTACGTGTCTGGATAAGCAGTGTTGACGTTCACGTCCAAACGACTCAATATTTTGAGCTGAAATTTTCAGACAAGGTAAATACACCATGCCTCTATATTTTGGTCCATATATTTTATAAACTCTCGGACTTTAATTTTTGAGACTCTGTTCTTATCGGGATTGTCCCTTTAAATAAACGTAACTTCTTGTAAGTTAAAGGTAAGTGTTATTCAAAGGCAATTTTAACTTTAAGTGACCTATGGGGGGTACGATAAAATTAAGCTAGATTATAATGACTTATTTTAATCACAATACACAGTGTAGCAGCAGGCCGGTTATAGCGATTTTAAAAGTTAGCGGATTGAGATCGAAACACAGACAATGTCGTCGAGCGTAGTTGGCCTCAAACATTTTTTATCATCAGCATTGATATGGTGGCAGATTGGTATCACGTCGTGATGTCTAGATGTTGCCCTTCGGGATTCCTCTTTGACAGGGGTGTAGGATGGAGGGCCCGACAAGGGGTGGCATCTAGTCCTTCGGATAGGACGGAAAACCTTACTCACCATGAACATATTGGTGTGCATGTAAAAGACCCCTGACAATTGGAATTCAATAGAAGAGTAGGCCGTAGCGCCGTTATTCGGGCAAAGTTTCCCTCATGGCTCATCAGCCCAGTCGGAGCAGAACAGTAGGACGTTAAACACCATTTCAATTCATTTTCCTACTTTTATGCACCAATCGGACTATTAAGGTTGTAGTGTCATAAAAGAGTATAAGGTTACTACCACCAAGATGGTCATGGATTTTTTTTTTATTGTAATTTATCATGTTCGTAGTGCTTAAAGACCCAATACCACTCTTGTTGTAACTGAACAATATCCCCCAATCTTTATTCCGGTCAACAAATTGTATTATTTTACAATATTCCAATTAATTTATGATACAAATATCATCTTAATACCTAATTTAAAAAATTGGAAAACTTCAACTTAATGATTTTAAAAGCCTTACGTAAACCATTTCAAATGTGACTTGGATTTTGAAATATTTTCGAACCCTCTGGACAAGTAAAAAATATGATGTAATGGATAATTTACACACCATTTAGGACACAGTGGCTCAGCTACATAAAAAAATGCCTTGCATCAATGAAATTACATCACAAAGTGACCCTACATCAATATAAAAACGATTTCTCTGTTAAAAAGCTCAATGTGTATGTATGCCTATGTAATTTAGAGATGATGATGGCAGATTTCCGTCCCTGCATGGGACAATAATTAATTAAACATCTAGTACTTAGAATAAGCCTATTATTTATTTCTGGAGCTGCCAAGCCAGCAAGAGTGTTATTGTCCCTTTAATCACGTTTTCCACGACTGTCATATAATAAAGTTTGTTGCGATAAATTTATTGTAAAATTTTACATTGTGCTGACATTCCATTGCAAATTTCAGAAAATATTTATACTGCTGCGATAAGCAAATCACGATGTTTTTGATATCTTTTACAATTCATTCACTTATACATATTTGAAGTTAGCTGCAAATTGACAATCATTGCAACATCTGCAAATTGACAATGGTTCAATGATTGCAACATGTTATTGTCTTCGTTCGTATATAAATTTACAAATATGATGATGATTGCTGACCCAAGCTTGCCACCAATAATTTACCTATTTAATTTTAATCAGTAATATTTATTCGAGTAGAGATACGGGCAATGTACCGTCAACGTCAGGCCCGTCGAATTCTAAGATGTAGGCACTGGCACAATTTCTATGCATTTCCCAAATTTAATGATAAATTTCATTAATCAACACTGAAATGATTTGTACAATTCAACTAAAAAGCAAACGGTCTTTGCGTATTGCTAATATGTTGTTTTCTATCGTTATGCATATTAAAATAATACAGTTTACAATAGCCATCGTAACATTACCACTTTTTATACGCCCACATTTTTATGTGGACGTATATTGTCGTCGCCCCTGTCCGTCCGTCCGTCCGTCCGTCCACATTTTTTTGTGAACAGTCTACAGGTCACAATTTTTATCCGATTTCAATTAAACTTAAAATATAGGTTTATCACCATAAGATCTCGGTTCCTTTCGATATTGGCATGTATCGGACTGTAACTTCATGGGTTATGGCCCCTGATTGTACGAAAAATCATGTTTTTTAGCTTGTGAACAGCGTAGAGGTCACAATTTTGAACCGATTTCGATGAAACTTGACATGTATGTTTATAACCCAAAGATCTTGGTTCCTTTCGATATTTGCGCCCATCGGATCGTAACTTCCTGAATTATGGCCCCTGATTGTCCGAAAAATCGCCCTTTTTAACTTGTGGTCCCTCTGGAGGTCACAATTGTTATCCGATTTAAAAAATCGTTTGATTATATCACCGTTGCATGGTTATGAAGGTTGAGTTCGAATTTCGTGAAAATGGGACCAAAATTGACGGACAAAATGGCCGCCGTTTGTACGCGAATAGTGTGAAAATATATTATATCAAGGTTGTGGACCTTATAGAGGTCACAATTTTGAACCGATTTTGATGAAACTTGACATGTATGTTTATAACCCAAAGATCTTGGGTCCTTTCGATATTTGCGCCCACCGGATCGTAACTTCCTGAATTATGGCCCCTGATTGTCTGAAAAATTGCCCTTTTTAGCTTGTGGTCCCTCTGTAGTTCAAAATTGTTATCGGATTTAAAAAACCGTTTGATTATATCACCGTTCCATGGTTTTGAAGGTTGATTTCGAATTTCGTGAAAATCGGACCAAAATTGACGGACAAAATGGCCGCCGTTTGTAAGCGAATAGTGTGAAAATATGTTATATCAAGGTTGTGGACCTTATAGAGGTCACAGTTTTGAACCAATTTTGATGAAACTTGACATGTATGTTTATAACCCAAAGATCTTGGTTCCTTTCGATATTTGCGCCCATCGGATCGTAACTTCCTGAATTATGGCCCCTGATTGTCCGAAAAATTGCCCTTTTTAGCTTGTGGTCCCTCTGGAGGTCAAAATTGTTATCCGATTTAAAAAACCGTTTGATTATATCACGTTTCCATGGTTATGAAGGTTGAGTTTGAATTTGGGAAAATCGGACCAAAATTGACAGACAATTTTGTATGCGAATAGTGTGAAAATATGTTATATAAAGGTTGTGGACCTTATAGAGGTCACAATTTTGAACCGATTTTGATGAAACTTGACATGTATGTTTATAACCCAAAGATCTTGGTTCCTTTCGATATTTGCACCCATTGGATCATAACTTCCTGAATTATGTCCCCGGATTGTCAAAAAAATCGCTTTTGTTAGCTTTTGGTCCCTCTGGAGGTCAAAATTATTATCCGATTTAAAAAAACGTTTGACTATATCACCGTTACATGGTAATGAAGAGAGAGTTTGAATTACGTGAAAATCGGACTAGAATTGGCGGACAAAATGGCCGTCGTTTGTACACGAATAGTGTGAAAACATGTTATATCAAGGTTGTGGACCCTATAGAGGTCACAATTTTGAACCGATTTTGATGAAACTTGACATGTATGTTTATAACCCAAAGATCTTGGTTCCTTTCGATATTTGTGCCCATCGAGTCATTACTTCCTGAATTATGTCCCCTGATTGTACGAAAAATCACCCTTTTTAGCTTGTGGTTCCTCTGGAGGTCACAATTATTATCTGATTTAAAAAAAACGTTTGATTTTAAAAACCAAACAAATTCTAATGATTTTCTGATAATTCCTTAATATGCGACAACTCTTGTTGACTGCCCGGACGATTTGGCTGCTGTGTGGGCGTATGTTTCGTTGCCTGGCAACCTATTTTCAAAAACTGCAATTGAAATCTATTGAAGTTGATTTTTAAAAAAAAAAATCTACGAAAACAACTGTTCTAGCAGCAAATGCGTACTACATAATTTATCATACATTATTGTCATGTTATTCTGATGCTTTACAATATGATATTGACATTTTCTTGGTAATGACAGCTAAGATTTTAATAAGAGTAGGCTATAGTGGTGCTCTTAAGGGGACATAACTTGCGTGCAACGTGAGTAATTCGTGATTTTTGGCAGTAGAGGTTATTCCATAGTTACAAATTCCTGCGTTTTGGCTGATGTGTGATTTCCATATTTCAAGTGAGCAGTTAAGTTTTTCACATAGTCAAGTATATGTAAATTAGAGCCTTTGGATACCGATTTAAGGTAAGGCACTTGGTTAAGTGGGAAAATTTAGTATTTTTACGTAACTTAGAGAAAACCTTTGAATTCGGACCCAGGCCCCAAGTTCACAAAGCATTCTCATGCTTAAGTGAAAAATTTACTCAAAATTGTTCGCCTTATTTTAACTAAAACATAGCCCTTTATAAAACTTTTGTTGTTTTAATTTATCAATTACATCAATAAGAAACTTTATGCAAAGTTGTGTACGTGTTTCTGGATCAAAGATATTTCTTATAACATTGATTGAAAGACGAGTAAATTCTCAACTCAAGGCTGAGAATGCTTTGTGGACATTGGGCCAAGTCTTCAATTGAAGATCGTCATATTAAAGCTCCGGTCCCCACATATTCCTGGAGAAATGGCCCGAGAAATCCCTCTCTGACCATTGCTGGAATAGCGTCTGTTTCTTGAACTTATGCGGGAGTGTGTCTATTCTTTCCGTTCAATGAAAGCTACCACTTAAGTACAGCAACATGACAGTCCTTCGTTTAATCTGGGTCTTCCCTAAAACTTTGGGCAGTGATTTAAGGTATTACAAACGGTGAAAGTATGTTCGTTTCCAAACAGTATTATTTACATTTCATTCGACTTGATAGCCTCGTTTGTCACGCAATTAGTTTTACTGCAGTATTCTGCTATGCACGGGTTAATTAGGCATAATAAAATCGTGAGCCATGACGTAACGTTATGTAAACATATTTGGTCCAATATTGGCACTCGTTTTAAATGTAAAGCTTTTGTAGGACAGCTAGTGATTGGTTGGTAGACGGACTACTGACCAGGTAAAATTTAAAACAACAATATCCACTCATAATAGCAGTGTGTAGTGGGATTACCTCTAATCAAACGAAACGCTGTGCGGGGTATGCGGTCCGCACCACCATGATCAGTGCTAAGAAGATGCCATTATTTCTGTTGGTTGTTTGTCCTGGGCCCTGTTTCTCGAAATTTTAACTTAAGATAAAATCCAATTTTAGTAGATACTTCAATTTTGATTGGCTAAGCACTAAAATCAATCTAATATTATCCAATCAAATTACTAAAATTGGGATCTTATCTTAGTTAAAATTTCGTGAAATAGGCCCCTGTACTGGAATATTTTGGCGCTGCCACTGACTGTGATGTATGAATAGCAAAAGGAGAACTGGAGTTTTGTATACCGAAGTCTTGGATCAAAGAATATTTGGAAACCAAACTTTGCGAAATGAGTAAAAGACAATTAATATTGATTATACCCAGGGGCGTACATAATGATTTCGTTTTGGGGGGTGGGGGGGTTTAACCAAAATGCGACCGACTGATGCACATACCCCTCCCCCCTTCCAGTGCGAGTGACGCAATCAGGAGCCGAGCACCGCGAGTGAGTTTTCTAGGGAATATGGGGGTGGGGTAGGGGCAGTTTCAAATCTAGGGCGCCATCCACAATCCCACCCCACAATGAAAGTAAACAAAATACTGGCTATAACATTAAGCGTCCCTGTAGTACATATATAGTATTGTAGAACTATATAGTTGTTCACCGATCGTTGTCTCGTCGGAAAGCAGTTTTATTTAAGTTCACATACAGTTTATGTCATATTAATGATTGTGCCTATAACACAGTAATTTGAGAAGATTTTGAAACATTGATTCAATATCCTGGCATATGAGGTCATTGCTGGGAGAAATTCTTGTGGACGAGGGGACCAGCAATGTCAGTGAATGGGACAGAATCTCAAGATCTGTTTTGCAAGAGTTGACATAACATCTGTACAATCTGACACCCCACACACCAGTGGTACTACAAACTGGGCAGTTCACTATAATTGTAAATATAATAGTACTGAGACAGTATAAGACAACTGAGGAGTAGAAGAATAATTTTAAAATGGAATCGAGCGCCGCAGGAGCGAAAAAAAATTTCAGATATGTAACTGTGTAGAAAAATGGAATCGCGCCGCAGGCGCGAAAAAATTTCAGATATATAACGGAGCTTTTAAATGTTTGGGACTGGGCATGAAAATTTGAATTAATATCATGGGATAAGAAATGGGACAGAATCTTGAGGCTTATCTGCCAATTTCGCCCGTTTTGTGATTGTTGGTTTATCTCATTAATTCGTTTAGTCGGAGACCCACTGCGGTCTCATAGAACAACATACTACAGAATAAGAGTGACAAGCAGACATGGTTATTCTATACTATAGTTTTGTGTGACGTATGCAATTAAGGCACACGGTTTCGCGCAAATACACAGGTATTGTTTTTGAGACCGACTGCAGTGACTGTACTTATTTTGTGACCGACTTTTTTTTCTCCCTGGGGGAAAATTTTGTTGTTAGACAAACATATTCACAACAGATTAAGAGTGACGTATGCAATTTAGGCTCACGGATTCACACAAATACACAGTATTTGGGATCTATGCTGGCATTGTGTGACCGACTGCACTGACTGCTCTTATTTTGAGACCGACTAATTTTCTCCCTGGGTGAAATTTTGTTGTTAGACTAACATACTCACAACAGAATGAGACTGAAACACGGCATCTTTTCAAACATGATAAGTTGACAAGGTTATTTTATACTAAAGTCTTGCGTGACGTATACAGTTAACACTTATTTTGATACCGACTGCACTGATTTTGCGACCGACTATTTTTATACTAAAGTTTTGCGTGAGTTGCGTGACGTATACAGTGAGCTCTTATTTTGATACCGACTACTCCTATTTTGCGACCGACTGCACTGATTTTGCGACCGACTATTTTGGGGGCTGGGGGTGTACCACCCCCCACATTTATGCCCCTGATTATACCTTGACCTATTAATATCCATTTTTATTTTAGGTCATCGTTTAAATCGTGATGGTAACATTGAATTCACACAAACAGTGGAACTTCCAACGGCAACATTTGTAATGGACGTTACCGTTCACCCTAACAACAACGTTACAGTTTACGTGGATTCCTTAGTACCAGATAGTAGAAAGAGCACCGGTGTTTTGAGAAAAGAATGTGTTTTAGGAACTGATGGCAGTTTCCATGTCTTCAGAAATTAGATACCAGGAACATTCGTAATGGAGGTTATAGTCCTTGAATTATCCTCATGAGCATGCCCATGGCATCAGAGGGTGCATGTTCGATATTAAAGTTATCTAAATGTCAACTATTCCAACCCATGCGGGAATCGTTGGAGAGTATTTATACTATATGTTATCAAGTTGTTTTATCAGGCGCGGATCCAGAGGGGGGGACCAGGGGGACCGGACCCCCCCTGCTCAGACTTGAAAAATTTTTATGCGATTTTATTGGCGACTTTTAGACCTGTAATTTTGGGATTTACCTTCCGGAAATACGTCAGAATGCACCAAATTCAATCTAATTTACCAAATTTTTCTGGGGGAGCCCCCCCCCCCCCGTTAGTTGGTTTAGTGCCTTTTATCAAACCTAGCCCCCCCCCCTGCAAAAAATCCTGGATCCGCGCCTGTTTATATTCATGTATATTTATTTTATAAAGGTGCTTTAAATTATATTTCTATTTTTGTATATAGTATTCTAATGTTGTATAACTTATATGATGTTTTATATAAGGGTGTTTTAATGGAAAGCCCTACTAGGCCAATAGTGCAATTATACTAACTCATGTTCAAAATGTTCATGTACATGTAGTAGTTATCTGAATAAACTGTTATTACTATTTTTCATCCAGATTAAACAAAAAACTGTAATTATATACAATGGTTTGTTCAGCACCAATTGTGGTCATATGCCACTGAGCGCTATTTAAAGAAATGACAAGAATAGTAGGTCTTTTCTGCAATATGTGACTGATGTTCAAAGGGTTAATTTTACTTAAAATAGCTAGATCTCATTGGATTTTTGTGTGTTTATTTGCTTTGTGGGATAAGAGAGAGAGAGAGAGAGAGAGAGAGGGGGGGAGGGGGGTCATAATTCAGAAACCTAAAGAACAAAAATCATAAAAAATATAAAATACAGTATTTATTAATCAAATTCAACTTGATTTATTATATATGATTCCATTAACAATATTTTATAACATCATAAATAAAGTCCATGTTTATAAATTTTTTCAAAAAATCGAAACAGAATTATTTAACAATAAATGCTTTATTTCAGGGCCTATTTCATTTTATCACTAAAACTAAAATAACTATACGATCATTACTTCAATACTTAACCCTGTAAATTCAAAGTAAATTTTTATCACAACCTTTGGGACCTCTGACGGACAAGATGGCAAATGATATAGGGAAAAGTATTTAGAAAATGAAAAAAAATTATTTTACCCCTTCATGATATTTCAAAAAGAGTAACATATATCACACAAAACAAATGCAAGAAATTAATGATAGTGAAAAATTGCCACTTGATTAGAAATTTGTGTTTAGACAAAACAGAAATCAAATATAAGCTCTGGTAATTCTGAAAAATATTTAGGTAAATCTAACTGTTTTCCTAGCACTGTACCCGGAACTGGTCCCCCAAGCATTACTTATCTTCTTGTTGTTTTTCTTCTTCAAGTCCACGCTCTCAAAAGAAGCATAATACTCCACCAATTCAAGCATGATCATCATGAAACTTGTTCTTTAGACAATTGTGCATCATTCAACAGATGTGACAATTCCAAGATCAGTTTCTGATCCACATAGTATGCACATCCTTCTTTTCTGTTTATATACCAAATGTTCCAAAGTATATTCTTTAATGAGGGAGAGAGAGAAATGGGGTTTAACGTCCACTCAACACAACCTAGGTCATTTCAATGGTTTAATTTTATTTCAATAATTCGCTTGTGCGTAGGGATCTTTAGCAGTGGGAGGAAACCGGAGGACCTAGAGAAAACCCATGAGGTTGGAATCTTTAAAGAACATTAATATCTATAAAAATCTTTGCTTTTTCCACCAGTTTTTAATAAAAGTTTAAGATCACTGATTACCATATCCTTCGTTACTGCTTTACACATGTCATAGATCGTTAACGCAGCTAAAGAGACTGCAGTCAGCGCCTCCATTTCAACCCCTGTTTTCCCAGAAGTCTTAGCAAAAGAACGAATCAAGACACTTTTCTTTTCATCATTTAACATAAACTTAACATCTATTTTAGACAAGCTGATATTATGGCATAGTGGTATGAAATCGGATGTTTTTTTAGCAGCCATTACCCCAGCAATTTGAGCAACAGTTAACACATCGCCCTTTTTCATTTTGTTTCGTTTCAATAAATTGAATGCCACATCACCAAGTTGAATTGTTGCAACAGCTTCTGCAGTCCTGTTAGAATCAGATTTCCATCCGACATCCACCATATTGGCTTTCCCTTCCATATCTGTGTGAGTTAAAGATTGCTCTTGCTTTTGAGAAATTATGTCGTCTGCACTATTTGAAGGATCTTTAGATTGACTAAATCTCTGACGTCTATCCAGTTCCCAGTAAGGGAGATCACTCTGGTCAGAACTTTCATTATTTGAAGAATCAGATGTGAATAACCTATATGATGAACACCCTGTATATGATTTATGCTGTTTTTGAAGGATTTCTGCTAAAGAAATGTTCCATCCACATTTTTTCATAAAACTTAATTTGTTTTTAGGTTCAATCCCTCCAGCAAATTCAAAAACATTTCCTGGTTGCATTTTGATATGATTATTATTTATAGCCTTGTCATCATTGTTAGCAGTATTTACAAAAACAGCTTGATAAATATTTTCAAGTTGATTATGTCCATTAAAAAAATTAATTAAATTACAATTTTCATCAATAAAAGTAGGATTCAATGAAGCCTTCACATTGCTGTCTAAAGACCCATCATGGTGCAGACCCATACATGATTTATTGTCACAATAAAAACAATTATCAAAATATTTATCACAATCAATATAATTAGTAACAATCATTATCACAATATTCACTGGTATATCATCTGAGAATGTTGATTCACTATCAAATATGTATTCATCATTCCGATTCTTGTAAATTCTATTTGATTCATCTATAAATATATATAATAATAATTGGTTATAACATCAAAATAATCAATTGTGTTTTTTGACATTGTGTTTTCAAATTAAAGGTCAACTGTAATTGTTTTGACATTGTCTTTTAAATTCAAAAGTTTTTAAATAAATATTAACGATTTTTTAAAGTTTTCATTAAAGTGCTATTTTTTTTTACATGTGGCTGTTTTACACATACAATTGATCAACTTATCAATCTGTGACATTGTGATTGTTATTGAGAATTTCATAATCTGATTATCTTTCTGGAAATTATTATTTGAAAGAGAGGTACTACTGCCTATATGAAACATTACATACTTGTAGAGTGAAAGTTGATCACCCACCGATTAATATCATTGGTCTGTTTGTCATCTTAGATAAATTTATCATTCCTGTAAAATTAAATAAAAAAATATTTACATGTTACAAGAAAACAGAAGTTAACATACATGCTATACTTTATGCATAATATACATTAATAATAATGATATATAATGTAAGAATCAGTGGATAAAGCACTCCTCAGTCCACTTGAACAATGTAAGTCTAATTTCATACTTTTCTAATTTTTGTTTTTATCACATGGCCTTCGAAGAACTTTTTTCCATCAATACTAAATATGTATAATAAACGTAACATTACTTAACACCATTCTTTATGTGCTTACTTCCTCTCGATGGCTTAGTTAGTCAAATGCTAGATCGCTAACCTGTTTTTGATTCGGTGTTGGCCAAGAAAGTTCATCTGAATTTTCCGTTGTGGCTCAGCCTTGTCAGTGGTGCAAGATGGAGGGACTGGCAAGGGACACCGTATAATCCCTTGGATGGGATGAGAAAAAAACAAGGTTCCATGTACACATTGAAGGCAATATAAAAGAACTCTTGACAATCGAAATTCAATATAAGAATAGGCTGCTGTCATGCAAAATTTCCCTATAGCACACTGTTAGCATATTCCCGTCTTCATTGGCTGAAAGACATACCTGCATGTTGTTTCTTTTTACGTTTAACAGCAGCACCAATTATTTCTAACATTTTTTCTTCTGAACTTTCATTTCTCAAAGCATCTCGTAAAGACACTTCAGCATTACCATGAAGACAAACCTAAATACAAATATATAAATTAGTACCATGGATCCATTTTAGTCCTTTATTTTGACAATCACCTGTAAGGGATTAATACTGATTGGAAGGTTGGAACATACAGTTCTGGCATCTGTTTAGGGAGGTGTTTGGGAATTTGAGAAGAATTTAGGTGTGTACATGTATAGGATTAGATTGGAGTGAAGCTAAAGCAGCGTTATTTGATGTTATTATGGTAAATGAAGGAAAAATAAAATATGCTCTGCAAGAACTGGACACACCGGCACTGTAGTCTTTATTCCTGAAAATTTGAACTAATCTCCAATCAAGCTCTGTGTTATATTTGATCAGCTTTAGATAAAGGGGGCATGATTTTTTATCTTCTTTAGCAAAGCTGGTGAGAAATGATTGTAAAGTTTACAGACAGAGACTGGTGACTCGGATACATTCACATGGTATCACAGACATGGCTGCAGAATTTACTGGTGACGCGGATGGATTGTCATGGTATCACAGACATGACTGCAGATTTTACTGGTGACACAGATGGATTGTCATGGTATCACAGACATGACTGCAGATTTTACTTATGACTCGGATGGATTGTCATGGTATAACAGAAATGACTGTACATAGCATTTACTGATGACTCAGATGGATTCTCATGGTATCACAGACCTGACTTTACTAGTGACTGGGATGGATTCTCAGGATATCACAGAAGGCAGTTATAGACGTGTAACTCACCTTTAGATTTCCGTCTGCTGTTAATCTTAGTCTATTACATGTTCCACAGAAATGTTCACTCATCGACGTTATAAATCCTATTTGTCCTTTAAAACCTGGTACTTTATATGCCTGATAAAATAAAACAAGTATACATATCCAAAATTATTAGCACAACTCTAAAGCTGCACTTCTTTGTTTCACTATAGACGATGAAAGTTAAAGGGTATGCCAACAAAAACTAATTTATACACTGGTTTAATAACATTTTAAAGTACTTTTTGTCCATCTTGGGACTATTCAGATATTTAAAAGTTTCTAAATTCAACTCTCAGGATTATATATCCTAAAATACTAAGATTTGGATGGAAAAATCTATAGATCAATCACATTTAAAAGACAAAAACATCGCTTGGTTACATAATAGCAAAGGACGTCTCCTCTTCTTCATCCCCGAAAATCATAAATAATATGTGCAACACTAATTTGCAAGGGGTGAAGGGGATCAGATTTTATTTTCCTTTGTTATTTTATTGTAGGTTTAATGTCACTCAGACTGCCCTTCCTCTCCTCAAAATCCCTGTATCCTTGCTACTATCAAGCAAGAAAGCACATTGCTTCTATCAAGCAAGAAATCACATTTTGGATGTAATTTATGCTATAATTCAAATATAAGTACCAGACTGTATTAGAGTCTGAGGGTATCATACATTTTCAATATTATTGGGGTTGGAGGCCAACATACCTTGGATGTATCGTTGTCTTTATCCCCTATTTTAGTTAAATTAGGGAACTGAGATCTAATGGTATCTAACATTTGTTGGTAGGACACCATCTTCTGAAAGTTCCATTTATTACCACCAAATGGCATGTATTCTATAAAACGTATATCAACATTCTGAAATTATAAAACCAGAACTGCATTATATTGAGAAATAAGTATCGTATTGAAAGAAATATGGAATTATTAAAATGACAATTTAAATTCTTTGCGCCATGATTTCGCGGTGTTGTGTTGAAATTAATCCATAGTTTCATGATTCCTGTCCAGAAATGAAATGGGGTTTAATGTCCCCATATGAGTGACAGAGGAAATGCTCTTTTTCATGTCAGCAGCAGTTTTTTTTCGCAGTCTGCCAAACTGTCATCAGAAATATTCCAATTGACAATGACAGTTTGACTGGGAAATAAAATTTTTGGAGTATTATGAACAGATTTAACGTGAATTGGGATCAAAAATGAAAATATTGTGATATTTTTTTAAATTAACGCAATATATAGTGATAAAACATTGTTTGAGATTTCATACTAAAATTTTGTCGCCTGACCTAATTATCACGATATATCGCCATCTTCGAAGTATCGCAGCATTCGCAGCAACCTTACTTGGTAGGCACAAAACTCACTTTCCTAGGACTGCACAAGACAATATGTTATTCTCAAAATGACTTGGGTATTCTGTTGACCAGACATTAACAGACCCAGGTCCGGGGGAAGTGGGGATGCTCATGTGGATCCTATACAGGAAAGACACAGGAGAGAGCCTAGGATAGGACCTATATGTTTAAAGAATCAATTTTCTTCAGAATTGGCCCATTTGCAAGAAAGTGGACTTTCTGGGGGAGAACTGGGGGAGAACTCCCATACCCTACTCAAGGCTCTACCGTCAATCATAACGAAACACCCCAATCCCATCGATTATTTTTATGCACACACCCCTGATTAATCTGCACTTCATTACAAGTATGAGATGAAAGAGATTTAGGCTCCACACACACTAATTTTCTCTTGATAAGTGTAAGACTCTTGGTGTTAGAATTTACTTACTCTGTTTTCTGTAAATGCTACAAAATCACAAATTTCATCATCATTTAAACCTCTCATTACAACACAGTTTACCTGAAATAGTAAATAATTGATTATTTTGTAATTCTATGTATATCCAATAGGTATTGTCTATTCATTTATATATACATGCACGTTTTATACCGTTCACCCATTGTTAGAATACAAAATCAATAATCTGGCCCCAAGTTCACGAAGCATTCTCAGATTTCAGTTGAGAATTTACTCAACATTCAATCACTGTTTATAAGAAATATCTTTGATCAAGAAACACAAAACTTTGCACATAGTTTCTTATTAGGGTATTTGATACAGAAAGATAGGCTCGCACTGCCAGGCAGGATACGCCCACATTTTCGAGAGATGGACAGAGAACAAGCAATACCGAAAGTGATTTTTCCTACATCTTTAAGTCCTGTATTTCATACTGTATTGGGAGCAGCCATTTAGTTGGTCAGTTCCAGTCTGATATTAATGAAATTCGAAACCGACAATGATTATGGTGTGACGGTACACAACCTAGAAATGTGACTTTTCATCAAAATCGGATAAGAATTGTGACCTGTAGAGAGTCCACAACCATGATATACCATATTTTTACACTATTCTCGTACAAACGGCGACCATTTCGTCCGGCAATTTTGGTACAATTTTCACGAAATTAGAACTCAACCTTCCTCATCAAAATCGAATTAAAATTGTGACCTATACAGGGTCCACAACCATGATATATCATTTTTTTAACAGTATTTGCGTACAAACGGCGGCCATTTTGTCTGTCAATTTTGGTCCGATTTTCCCGAAATTCAAACTCAACCTTCCTTACAGTGTAACACTGATATAATCAAACGTTTTTTTAAATTGGATAATAATTGTGACGTCCAGACGGACCACAAGCTAAAGAAAGGGGGATTTTGCGTATAACCAGGGGCCATAATTCAGGAAGTTACGATCCGATATGCGCAAATATCGAAAAGAACCAAGATCTTTGGGTTATAACCATATTTGGGTTATAACCATATACCATATTTTTACACTATTCTCGTACAAACGGCGACTATTTCGTCCGGCAATTTTGGTACAATTTTCACGAAATTAGAACTCAACCTTCCTCATCAAAATCGAATTAAAATTGTGACCTATACAGGGTCCACAACCATGATATATCATTTTTTTAACAGTATTCGTGTACAAACGGCGGCCATTTTGTCTGTCAATTTTGGTCCGACTTTCCCGAAATTCAAACTCAACCTTCCTTACAGTGTAACAGTGATATAATCAAACGTTTTTTTAAATTGGATAATAATTGTGACGTCCAGACGGACCACAAGCTAAAGAAAGGGGGATTTTGTGTATAACCAGGGGCCATAATTCAGGAAGTTACGATCCGATATGCGCAAATATCGAAAAGAACCAAGATCTTTGGGTTATAACCATATTTGGGTTATAACCATATACCATATTTTTACACTATTCTCTTACAAACGGCGACCATTTCGTCCGGCAATTTTGGTACAATTTTCACGAAATTAGAACTCAACCTTCCTCATCAAAATCGAATTAAAATTGTGACCTATACAGGGTCCACAACCATGATATATCATTTTTTTAACAGTATTCGTGTACAAACGGCGGCCATTTTGTCTGTCAATTTTGGTCCGATTTTCCCGAAATTCAAACTCAACCTTCCTTACAGTGTAACAGTGATATAATCAAACGTTTTTTTTAAATTGGATAATAATTGTGACCTCCAGAGGGACCACAAGCTAAAGAAAGGGGGATTTTGCGTATAACCAGGGGCCATAATTCAGGAAGTTACGATCCGATATGCGCAAATATCGAAAAGAACCAAGATCTTTGGGTTATAACCATGAATTTCAAGTTTCATCAAAATCGAATTAAAATTGTGACCTTTACAGGGTCCACAACCTTGATATACAGTATTCGCGTACAAACGGTGGCCATTTTGTATGGCAATTTTGGTCTGATTTTCCCGAAATTCGAACTCAACCTTCCTTACGGTGTAACGGTAATATAATCAAACGTTTTTTTAAATCGGATAATAATTGTGACCTCCAAGCTAAAAAAAAAGGCGACTTTGCGTATAATTAGGGGCCATAATTCAGGAAGTTACGATCCGATATGCGCAAATATCGAAAGGAAGCAAGATCTTTGGGTTATAACCATGAATTTCAAGTTTTATCAAAATCGAATCAAAATTGTGACCTCCACAGGGTCCACAACCTTGATATACCATTTTTTAACAGTATTCGCGTACAAACGGCGGCCATTTTGTATAGCAATTTACGTCCGATTTTCCCGAAATTCGAACTCAACCTTCCTTAGGGCGTAACAGTGATATAATCAAACGTTTTTTTAAATCGAATAATAATTGTGACCTCCAAGCTAAAAAAAAGGTGATTTTGAGTATAATCAGGGGCCATAATTCAGGAAGTTACGATCCGATATGCGCAAACATCGAAAGGAAGCAAGATCTTTGGGTTATAACCATGCATTTTGAGTTTCATCAAAATCGAATCAAAATTGTGACCTCCACAAGGTCCACAACCTTGATATACCATTTTTTAACAGTATTCGCGTACAAACGGCGGCCATTTTGTATGGCAATTTTGGTCCGATTTTCCCGAAATTCGAACTCAACCTACCTTAGGGTGTAAGGGTGATATAATCAAACGTTTTTTTAAATCGAATAATAATTGTGACCTCCAGAGGGACCACAAGCTAAAAAGGGCGATTTTTCAGACAATCAGGGGCCATAATTCAGGAAATTACATTCCGATAGCCGCAAATATCGAAAAGAACCAAGATCTTTGGGTTACAAACATGCATGTCAAGTTTCATAAAAATCGGTTCAAAATTGTGACCTCTATAGGGTCCACAAGCTAAAAACGTGATTTTTCGTACAATCAGGGGCCATAATCCATGAAGTTTTGATCCGATACATGCCAATATCGAAAGCAGCCGAGATCTTTTGGGGATAAACCTATATTTCAAGTTTCGTCAAAATCGGATAAGAATTGTGACCTGTAGAGAGTCCACAAACAAATTGTGGACGTCCGGACGGACAGTGGCGACGACATAATACGTCCACATGAAAATGTGGGCGTATAAAAACAACAAAACTTGTATAAAGTGTTATATATTAGTTATAATAAGGTGAACAATTTTGAGTAAATTCTTGACTTAAGTCTGAGAATGCTTTGTGTACTCGAGGCATGGCTTTTCTTGTCTTATTTGGCCTAATGTTTTAACTATAACATTCTGGGCCCGATTCCTAGAAAATTCTTAAGCATGTTCTTGTGATTAGATTTCAAGTAGACTTTGCATTTAAGTAAACTTATCGCATTTTGTGTTCCTAGAAAATTCTTAAGAACGTCCTTGTGCTAAGATTTTAAGTAGACTTCAGTGTAAGCACAAGTATGTTAGTATGTGTTCCTAGAAAAAACTTAAAGTTACATTATGGGAGATAAGATAAAGAGATGGCAGTTCTCACTATAATAGTTAAAAACTAGATAGTGTAAAGGTAATTTGCTGAAAATTTCAGTCAAATTGGTCCACTATTAGCCGAGAAAAAAGCGTTTGAAATATTCACATAGCCTCGGTCATCATTACTCAAATCATTAATATAAACAGCATAGTCTCGATTATCCACTTGATTGATATAATTATCAACGGCCATTAAGCCGCATATAGGGATTCAATCCGCCAACATCGAAGGCTAGCCTTGACTTTAAGAGTTTATTATGGTCTGGATATGTTAATTAATGTTTAATTGATTATTTAGATAACATCTCAGGCCTAAAGAAAGACCTGTAATAAGCAGATTTTGCTCTTGCATAATGCTATTTTAAGCGCAACTTTGTCCTTATCTAAGCACAAGTCTCAAGCAATGTATAGGGCTTGCTTACCAACCTTATTAAGTCTGTTTCTGCTTCAAACAAGATGGCTGACAGTTAGTTATTCCACTGCATTTCCTACAGCTTTTAATACGTAGGAGACAAGCTAAAGGCAGAGAAAATCCTTTAGAAACATTTTCTCTAGAAGTATGCTATAGAAAATTTCGCTTCTGCCCTGAAACCATTTTATTTATTTACCAATTATTAGTAAACAACATAAACACACAGGCTACTGTAAGATCAGAGTGCTTGCGTTTTTTTTAGTTTTTTTATTTTTTTAGCTTGTGTCACATTTCATATGTGTATAAGGGACATGTCAAATGCATCTAAATCGACCATTTGCCGGGAAGCAGACAACAAATTTATGATGTAATTCGCATACCAAAACTGTTTTTATGACGTTTGAGAGCACCGTAGTCTCATTTTACCAGTCAGAATGTGCTTAGACTCGTACTTGACTTCTACAGACGGTATTTTATTAAGATTCGTACGTAAGAAAAAGTGAAGCATAACTTTGTGCTTACTTTAAGAATTTTCTAGGAATCGGGCCCTGGTCTTATATTGTCTGGAAACTCAAGTAGTCAAACATCAAAACTGACATAGATGAGACAGAACTCATGTTAGACAAAAGGAAGTTACTACAGTTAAAACAGCAAAACAAAAATAAATTTAACAAACAAACACTGCACCGACCCAACTATGAAGGAAATTTTTCCTAGACCAGACAGCGGCACTACAGTCAAATCTTATTTTGATTTCCAACTAGACAACAAGACACTGTTCCTTGCCAGGACCTCTATCCTGCACCACTGACAAAGTAAAACCACGCCGAAAAATCCAGAGAAACTTTCTCAGCATCTTACTCACTGAGCCACCAAGGCTCCCAGTCCCACAATAAATAAGACTTGTAATTAACATCACATATATTTACCTTAACAGGATGAAATCCAAGATCAACAGCTGTTTCTATTCCTTTTAAAACTTTGTCATATCCTTTACGCCTGGTGATAAATTCAAACTTTGCGGGGATTAAACTGTCCAGACTTATATTAATCTGATCTAATCCAACTTGTTTTAATTGAGGTAGTTTACGGGACAATGTTACTGCGTTAGTTGTAATACCAATAGCTTCTAAACCTAACGATCGGAAAGAATTAAGGCCTTCTGAAAAAAATAAAATAAAACAGAATATTATTTATTGATGATGCATTATAGAGATTGATGTTGTTGCTATATTAGTTCAAAAGTAGATGATGAGAATTAGTATATTGAGCAAAGTTATCATGAGAGCTGAAAATTTTGACAAGAAACAGCTGTTCATCAAGTACCACTCCCATGTGATAATTCAATAAAAGAAGTCTGTCCATCTAAAAACTTTATATAGCATGGATGGTCGGTCTAATCCATTCAATATCTATATAAGCTAAATGGTATCAAAATGTCATGACAGGGCTCACACTGTCGGTCGCCAAAGTCGCAATTTGCGATAAAAATATGAAAGTGGCGATTAAAATTTGATTTTTGCGATAATTTTTGCGATAAAGTTTTACGGTACTGGCGATTCTTTTTGAGAACTGTCAGGAAAAAAATCTTAAAATTCTAATCTTATGTATCCTGTACATAATTGAGTGTCGATCACGTGGCTAAACACAATAGTAAATTAATCAACTGGCTTAAGATCCGGATCGCGTCGACGAGTAATACTAATCAATTGTCTCGGATTAATGATTATTTGATTGATAATTGCCAATGATGTATATTAAACCTATCTCAAGTCACTATTTAATCTTCATGATTTAATTAAGTGGTGATTATTTGATGTTTCGTTTCGTCTTAAAATGAAAAATGGTAATACATGTAACCAAAAAGAAGTAAATATTGTGATAGTTCAATTCCGTTTACTGTGACATCATATACGGCATGTAAAACATACAAGTATGCCTATTGGATATCATTATTTAAAAGTATCTTATCACCACTGGTCGAAAACATACGAACTACTTGAATATCGGCGATTCTTGAGCGAGAAAACGGTTCGCCAATTGTATCATATTTATCGTCGCTATAATTTTCTAAAGGTGAACAACGGGTATAATTGTAAGCAACTCTTACAAATATAATTGAAGTACATATCATTCTATCAGAGATTCAGATACCGTTACGGTACCTGAAAATAACAATAGGTCTATTTTACACGCAATCCTTGGACAAGATTTGACGTGTAAATACTGAATATGTAGTGCAATAAGACGATGTTCAAATAACCTAAAGTTACCAAAAATAAAATCCGATCTTAGTAAACCAAAACTGTGCTAAATGTATTATGCAAAGACAGATTTGTTAAAAGTTGTTGTATATTGTATTGTATATATCGGTAATCATTTTATAATAATCCTAGTTGAGACATAAAATTGTTAGATATTGTATTATTTTTTATCACATATTTTTGGTGGATAAAATATTCAAGTTGGCGGAAAAAATATATAAACATTTTTTTACATAAAAATTATCATCCATTTTGGCGGAAAAAAATTGAAAGCCAGTGTGAGCCCTGTGTCATGATATATGACCGCTCCCACAAAACCAGACGCTTGTCGCACAACTTCATTTTGTATTATGGACACAAAAGCATAAACTGTATGCCTTCTTGTTACTATTAATGAGCCGTACTCAGCTCCAGATGAAAAGACAAATTTAAAAAGAATTGTATTTTTGCAAAGCTTAGCTGTGTACTATTCAAATATGGGGGGAGAGTGAGAAATGGGATTTAACGTCCACTCAACACAAACTAGGTCATTTCGGGACTAACATATGGTTCAATTTTATTTCAATAATTCGCTTGCGCGTAGGGGTCTTTAGCAGTGGGAGGAAACCGGAGTGCCCGGAGGAAACCCACGAGATTGAGAAGGCGCTCCTATCTCCATGCCACATACGCTCACAACAGGGCTCGAAACCACAGCCGCAAGCCAGAGGTGACCGGCCAGCTAGAGGTCGAAGCGCAGCACTCTAGATCACTAGGCCATCCCAACCCCCCATTCAAATATGGTGTCAGCTCTATTTTTTTTTTATAAAAATGACCATCCGTCTGGTTTTGTTATTTTATTTTGTTATAGTTATTTTAAAGAACAGGGTCCGTATTCAAAGGTTTTCTAAAAGTTAAGTAAAAATACTTAATTTTTCCACTTAACCAAGTATCTTACCTTAAATCTGTATTCAAAGGTTGTATTTTACACATACTTGGCTATGTGAAAACTTAACTGCACACTTAAATTATGGAATACTCACATTCGCCAAAAAGCATGAATTCTTTTTATTTATGGAATACCCTCCACTGCCAAAAATCACGAATTTCTGACATTGCCCTTACGAGCATCGCTGTATTCTATTAAATTCTTAGTTTACATCACCAGGAAAATGTTTGTCGAAATATTATATTGTAACCCATGAAAATAGTATGATTATAATTTAAGATAAATTATGATTCAAATAGATTACAAAAAATAGTGGTAGTATATAATGATGGATATTGTAAGCTTTAAGTTTTTAACAATATAACGCGAATAGAAAACAACATATTATTAGCAATACACAATGACCCTTGTCTTCTAAGTTAGACTGGACAAATTATACATTGTTGTTTGTAAATCTATCATTTGAGAAATTCATAGATATTGTGTAAGTACCTACACTTTAGATTTTGACAGGTCTGGCATTGACGGTACATTGGGTGTACGAAATATTCATGCTTCATTATATTTTACCTAAATAAATACTACCGATTATGTATATATGGGAATGAGTTGTAAAAAATAGATGGTGCCTTGCTTCTAGCGGTAGTATAAATAATTTCCAAAATCTATAAAGCCATGTCTCCACAAATGAATTTAACTTTATATTATGACAGCCATGGAAACATACAAACATAACATGATAAATGATCGGGGGGAAATATCCTTAACTACATCGGTGGTAATAACCTTATACTCTATTATGGCACTTCAACATCAAAGTTGACCACGAAAAAATAAATTTGAGTTCAGCTACGGTCGGCGACATAGTCTTTGTTTTAATCTGAATTCCCTATCTTTTAAAATCGCCATTACGGGACTGCTTCTACAGCATTAAAAGAAGTCATTATAATCTCACTTAACTTTAAGGTACCTCCCATAGGTCACTTAAAGTTAAGTGGATATTTCTCACAACCCATTTTTTACGGAAGCGAAACAACTCGCGGCACGTGGCTGACGGTAGCGAATCAACTCGCGGACCCTTCATACTTGGCAACGGCATTAGCGAACCCAAGCGAGAAATCAATCAACTTACTTCTATTGTTTCTATTTCATTAATTAATGGTGATTGGGTAATAAAAGTAAAACCCGCCACGAAAAGGAATGTTTAATTCGCTAATCATCCAATAAAAAATATATGTTTCAACACCGGATCTTTCAGTATTTACGTAACAGGTCAGAGGTGAAAATTCACACCGTGTCATTCAATTTGGCACTATTCCAATATTTTCACGCTGTCACTTACGGCTAATAATTATACGATATTGAGAGTGAAATAGAATCAGATTTTATGATTTACTGCCAGGTATATTGTGGAATATGATAATGTTGAAGAAATCAACTATTTATTATTTTTTTTTGACGTTATGATGCGAAGAATGCGTATACTCGAGCCGAGATCAAGCAAGTCGCCGCCATCTTGGATTCGCTCGATCAAACAGATGACAACACGAAACTTACGGTTAATAATTCTAGACTTTGGAAAGCTAAATTGAATCAAAACTTTTAGGGTTTAACACAAGCTAAATAGGGGAATATTACACTGTCGAAGATTTCAAATATATATTTTTATTTTCGACGCAGTGAAGCAAAGAAAAAGACAATTCCCGTCATATATCCAAAGAAAGGCAGAAATGTTAAATGCCGTAGGCGATGAAGTGACCGTTATTTGGGGTGATATTTCTTTTTAAAAGTTATATTTATATTTACTTAGAACACTGCTGCCAACACGAGGGATTATATTTTTGTTTTATTTTTTTTTAAAAAATCGTAAGGGATACTTTTTCACATTATTTTGCCAATATGATAGAGAAAAGTCATAATTTTAGTGGAACTGGCTTTTCAATATTATTTATAGTAATATACATGCTACTTTGTAAAATTGAATTTTATATCATTGGAAAGAACACAGCAATGTGAACATTTTTGTAACAGAGTATTTTTATGTATAAAAAATATTTTTTAAATTATTTGCAATTTTGTAGAGGGTATTAGGATTAACAATAATCCTCTAATTGGCTTAGGGAGATGGGCCCTGCTGGTTCAATGAGCTTAGGGTTAGGGCAGCTAATCTTTTAATTGGCTCAGGTTAAAATGGCCTTTGAATACCACATAAAAACTAACACTTAAAAGTTAAGGCAGCTTAACTTTAAGGGAAAATTTGATACTTAACAGTGCCTTTGAATACTACTTGCCCTTAACTTACAGGAAGTTACGTATACAGTAGAATCTGCATTAAGCAGCCACCCATGGGAATTTTTACGATTGGCCGCTTAATGGGAGTGGCCTCTTAATAAAATCTCGTGGTTTTTTGTGCTGACATCAATTAGTATTACGCTTGAGTACACTTGCATCGGTAAATTTGGCCGTCGCTGAATCTCGGACATAACTTCCGTAAACTTGTCATTTTGTCCCAACCTTCAATACTACTGTCTATCATTGTGATGCATTCGATTATATTTATCCATTTTTGTAAAATCTCATGCTTTTTTTGTGCTGACAACAATTAATATACGCTTGAATGCATTGGATGCAAACACCAATACTTCACTTGCATCGGTAAATTTGGCCGTCGCTGGATCTCGAACATAACTTTTGTAAACTTGTCATTTTGTACCAACCTTCACTACTACTGTCTATTATTGTGATGCATTCGATAATATTTATCCATTTTTGTGAAGAAAATCGATGAATAAATTTTATGTTATCAAAAATAAGCACATGAACCAAAAAACATCGCTGATTTTGCTATCGATTCACAGGGGGTGTAACTCTGTAGTCAATAATAAATAAATATTTGTTATTATGTTTTAATAATAATAATAATAACAGTTTATTCACAACTACATGTACAAGCATGAGTATGGAAGTTACAACAAACATTGTGATACATAACAATATTTAACTACATGTCTTACAAAATAATAGTAATTTTCAAGACGAGTGGTACATATTTATCTAATCATCAATATTTAATGTTACACATCAATGGACAAGGCTATATTTATATTCCTCTTTTCTTAAAAGCGTGTAATTTAAAACTTCTCACATTTACTATAGATTCTACATTATTCATTAATATATTAAAGATACATTATGGGAGATTTTGACAAGGAGTTAGCCATTCTTGCTATAAAAGTTCAAAAATAGATGTTGAAACAAGAATATATTGAAAATTTCAGTCAAATTACTTTATCCTGAACAAAGTTGTTACCACTACAATTTTTTACTAGAAACTTCATCCACACCCTTTTTCGACTATGGCCGATTGTTGATTGACAGGCGTTAACTCCACCTACATAGTCTCGATCATCAAGTAATGTTTAAACGGTATCTAGTGAAGCTTGTGTATAGCCTCGGTCATCACTGTCTTTTATGAATAATTTCCGGAAGTATGATGACGTCAACGTCACGGAGAAACCCCACCCACGACGACATAGTGATTAAATCAGTCGACGAAATCCTGTTTTAATCCGAGCCCAATCCAAGCCATCCGTGGGTCTACAGAGTTCATTTTGGGCTTGTTGTTTAAATAAAGATCTAATTTATAATTTCTATGACATCTGAGGCTCAAAGGAAGACCGACAAAAGTCAGTTTTTGCTCTTCCATAATGTATGTTTAAGTTGAATTGAATCAGTTATATTAGGTTTGATGAATGTTGAGAGATATTGTTGTCTCAAATTATCATAAAATGGACAATACAATAAGAAATGTTTTTCATCTTCTACTAATTGAAGGTCGCTGTTTTTACACAATCTTTCATTACGTGAATATTATAGGTGGCGCTAAAAACATCTATTTACGACATAGCGGCTTTTAGTCGGTACTTTCAGTTTATTCAATCAGTATCAAATAATGTTCCGTTTAGTGTGAAAACAATGATCAGGTTAGTCGTTTAATAAAACAAAAGATTAATTAACAGATAATCCCGGGTTAATTGTTATTTTCACATTTATTTTTACGTGATCAGTGGGAGTCCAGTTAATTGATTACTATTACTATTACGAGATTAGCGGGGGTGTTACGAAGAACGACAAGATGGTATCATTCAACAATGGCCGTTGAATGGGCGATGTTTTGTTAAATTTATTAGCAAAATAGTGACCGCTGGCCGCGTTAGAGTGGCCGTTGAATAAAGAGATGAAACAATAGAATTTTTACGGGGTGAATTTATTGTGACCGCTTACAAGGAGATGTCGCTGAATAGGAGTGGCTGCTCATACCGATTCTACTGTATTTAAGTGAAAGCTAGAAGTTAAGTGACTATCTTAGACTTAAGATATCCTTTGAATACGGACCCAGATGTGTGCAATGATATAAATACAACTGGTGATATTACTTTCTTGCTTGTATTAATTTCTTATTTAACAGTATAAAAATTGTTCAGAAAAGGAAAGATTCAAATTCAAATGGATTACAGTAAAACAAATTGTTCAGAAAAGATCTCTATTACTAACCTATAATTTGTATAAGATCTTTTCTAACCAGAGGTTCACCCCCTGTCAATCGTATTTTCTTTACTCCTTCTTTAACAAATAATCTAGATAGTGTGAGTATTTCATCGGTTGATAGTAGATCATCTTTGGGCGTCAAATCCACTCCATTTTCTGGCATACAATACTGACCTGTACCAATATCAGGTATAAATATATTAAAGGTGCATTATGTAAGAGCTAAACAGCCCTATTGCAAGTCTTTATTTTGGCTTCAAAAGTTATGCATATTGACAAGCCTATAATCAACCCTAGACTATCAGATGGCAGAGAATTAAATGGATTGAAACCCAATTTAATTCTAAAAAGTCAACAGTGACAACTTTGCTTAGAATAAAGTATTTTGACTGATATTTTCAATATATTGATTTTGTATTATCTATTTTTGAACTGCTAGCTCTTAATATTAATCTTACATAATGCATCTATAAACTGATGAGAGAGGAATGATAAATACCAATAATAAGATAAATAAATTTTGATTCAAATGAACTAGAACCAAAATCAATCGCCTCCAATCCTTAATCATGTTTTCAGCAAATCAAAATATTTCAAACAAAAATACATAAACCAAATCTGTGCAAAAATTGTTTAATCTTTCAAATCAGATGATAGTCCTTACTTACATCTAAGATTACACCTCTCTGTTAATGAAATGCGTAAATATGTATGTTGTCTTTGAAAGGTATCTGTTAAAAACTCAGAAAATGGTCTAATTGTTTGTTCTGCAAGTTTATTACTTTTAAATGGGCCATCATTATCATTAACCTTCTGAAATAAATAACAGCAATACTGGAAATTTAATGAAATGTTTAGTTTTTTGCACCAACCATGCTAGTGAAGGATTTCAATAGCTGATCATGCAGTGAGGAAATGTTGCCCAAATCTTACCCCAAGCTAACTGATGCAATGATCATAGCTAAAAATAGGTTGCCAGGCAACGAAACATACGCCCACACAGCAGCCAAATCGTCCGGGCAGTCAACAAGAGTTGTCGCATATTAAGGAATTATCAGAAAATCATTAGAATTTGTTTGGTTTTTATAATCAAACGTTTTTTTTTTAAATCAGATAATAAATGTGACCTCCAGAGGGACCACAAGCTAAAAAGGGTGATTTTTCGTACAATCAGGGGACATAATTCAGGAAGTAATGACCCGATGGGCACAAATATCGAAAGGAACCAAGATCTTTGGGTTATAAACATACATGTCAAGTTTCATCAAAATCAGTTCAAAATTGTGACCTCTATATAGGGTCCACAACCTTGATATAACATATTTTCACACTATTCGTGTACAAACGACGGCCATTTTGTCCGTCAATTCTAGTCCGATTTTCACGTAATTCAAACTCTCTCTTCATTACCATGTAACGGTGATATAGTCAAACGTTTTTTTTTAAATCGGATAATAATTTTGACCTCCAGAGGGACCAAAAGCTAACAAAAGCGATTTTTTTGACAATCCGGGGACATAATTCAGGAAGTTATGATCCAATGGGTGCAAATATTGAAAGGAACCAAGATCTGTGGGTTATAAACATATATGTCAAGTTTCATCCAAATCGGTTAGAAATTGTGACCTCTACACTGTTCACAAGCTAAAAAACATGATTTTTCATACAATCACAAAAAAATGTGGGTGGACGGACGGACGGACAGGGGCGACGACAATATACGTCCACATAAAAATGTGGGCGTATAAAAATGTTAAGATATGCTGATGTGCTTGTTTTTAGTTACAATTGGGTGCCTTAAGTTCCAAGTGGCAAACTCAATTTCTTTATCAATGCATGTCACATCTTAAAAATAAGATAATTCCTTGAATGACATTTAGAAGTAGAGGTATAATATTCATAATAACACAACTTTATGGATTTACTACTTCTTGGTTTATTACATGCAACGTTTCAATACTCTTACAGGTATCTTTATCAAGCAATGATCAATAATGAGTAACAACTCTACATTTATAGTACATCCATGCGTAAGAACAATTTAACAATAAAAACATAACATTAATTAAGATTTATAACAACAAACATTTCCCTTTGAATATGGCTTCACCATTTCTCTTCAATCTAAGGTGTTAAAAAATGGGGACTGAAGCCACCGCCTAAACTAAAATACAATCAAAGCCCATTAACAACACAATTAAATATATTAATCTCTTTTTGCTTATCATCTTGATGATATTTAATATAACTAATTAAATGCATTATGCATAATTAGTTAGGTTGAACCCACCTCCTCTTTGCACATATATTTACCATATCATTATATAGAAAAATTCTAAATTATAGTTCCACTAAAACAAATAACTAAGTTATATTTGCACTGATAAGTAATAGTTCCACTAATAAATAAATTTTAGTTCCACTCCACTGATAAAACTAATAATTAAGTTCCACTCCACTGATAAAACTAATAAATTATTGTCATTAACTGCATGATAATTGATACTTAAAGTTGTCCTGATAAATAATACTTATGAATAGTTCCAATGATAGATAGTAACATATTAACTCATTCCATACATTAGAAATGGCTCTCCCATTGTCTTTATTCATTTTTGGTTTTTGTCTTCGGATTTCTAATGCTTCCCACAAAACTCTTTTCTTCCATACTTTAATATTTTTGGTAAGCACATTGGTGTTGTCCCATTCTATGTTATGGGTAGGATTGTTTATAATATGATCGGCTACTGCAGATTTGTTTGGTTCCATACGTCTAGTTGCTGCTCAGTATCGACACTTTGAGTCTCACTGATAATGGTCTGCATGTTTCGCCTATGTAAATGGATTTGCAGTCGCATTGGATCTGGTAAACTATACCCTTTGGGTCCACTGTTGGTATTTTGGTTCTCCCATGGGCATTGATAAGTGATTTTAATGATGTCCCCCCACTAAATGTTACATCTATTTGCAATCTAGTTAGTAATCTTTTAATTTTATAACTTGTTGGTCTATAAATGGAATGTTGATATGGATTGAAGGCTTTTCTTTACCTGTCACGTTTGGGGCTTTGTTCAGTTTTTCAGTGGTACTATGAATAACTTTTTTAACAAATTCTAATGGGTAGTTGTTGTTTCTGGTTAGAGATTCAGTAATATGTTTAATTTCTTCTTCAATTTTGTCATCAGTGCAAATATTGTGAGCTCTTCTGGTCAGTATCGACACTATTCCTGCCTTGGTTGTTGTTGGGTGGGCTGAAGTGAAATTAATGTATTGGTCTGTGTGTGTCGGTTTTCTATATACTTTTGTAGTTAATTTATCATCATTTCTATCAATTAGGATGTCCAAAAAGGGTAGTTGTTTATTATTTTCTTCTTCAACTGTAAATTGATTTCGGGGATGGATTGAGTTGAGGTGGTGGAGTAGTAGTTGGTGATCTTCCTCTTCCTTCATAACAACAAACACATCGTCCACTTTCCTAAGCCAAATACTAGGTTGGATTGGGGATACTATCAGGGCATTTTGCTCAAAGGCTGTCATGTAAATTTCGGTGATAACTGGACTTATAGGTGATTCCATTGGTATACCATGGATTTGTTCAAACACTTCATCTTTCCAAGTGAAATATGTAGATGTAATACATAATTGTAATAATTTCATTATACTATCCGGATTTATGCTGGTATTGAGGTTTGTTGTTTGACTTTGGATTTTCGATCTCACACAGTTTAAGGCTTCATCGATTGGTATGCTGGTAAATAGGTCCACTACATCATAACTTATCAGTTTTCCTAGTTGTGATTGTCTCTCTATTTTACCTCAAAGTTCTTTGCTATCTTTAATGTATGATTCTGCTGATTTTCCTAATTCTGATAGTGCGTTTGACAGGTATCTGGCTGCGTTGTAGAATACAGTTCCTCTAGAGCAAATCAGTAATCTAACTTTGACCGGGTTCTTATGTATTTTGACCTGAGCTTTGGCATATGGCGTTGATGGGTGCGAGATATTGAGCTTTTCATATGTTTCAGGATCGATCTCACCTGATTCTTTAAAGTTCCAATAGCATTTTTTTAAGTTATATTTTTAAAATTTATGAAAATAAAGCCCCAAAATAGATTGAACCTATAAACAGTCCTACCTTGTTAAAGAATAATCCTATTAATCCTATAATTCACTATTGCCAGTTGAGAAATTGGCAAAAATATCATTTTCAACTTCAAATTCAAACGTTTGAAGATGGCCGTCCATGTAGAAGAATGGGAAAACAAGGGAGGTAATTGAGTAACTATTTCCTCAATCAACTAGTGTCACCCTTTTTAACCCCCCCAAAAAATTTTGTCCATGATCGTATAATAGTGAGTTGACAACCTTTTGAACAAAAAACATAGAAATAATTATATTTTGACTTTCTTAGAAAAAGTGAAATTGGAACTTTAAGTATCTTTAAGGTGGCTTTTAGTTTCCGATCTAGTTTTTGGGTTGGGTCTTTAGGTAACTTTTTATAGGTTGTTGTATCTGACAGGGTTTTGGACACCATTTTTTCTAGTTGATTTGTATCCATAATCACTGTTGCTTTCCCTTTATCTGCTGGTACAATAGATATTTCTTTATTGTCTTTTAATTCTTTGATGGCCTTAATTTCGTTTTTAGTTAGGTTTGGTTTATGATTGATAGGTTTCACAAGTAAATTTTTAATTTGGTGTCTAGTAAAATCAATGTTACCACCCAGGGCCAGCTTTTGTAGTCCTTGTTCTATCTGCGTTATGAATGATTCTTTAGGTACTTTTGCTGTAGTTGGGATAAGCTTTAACCCTTTAGCTAATAGCCAGGTTTGTGGTTCTGTTAAGTTGGTAGAAGATAAATTCACTACGGTTCTATTAACGTAATCTTTGACATTTTTATCTTCAGGCTTATTACTATTCTTTTCCCCTCTACTGATGAAACTTAAAGTTACATTATGGGAGATAAGATAAAGAGATGGCAGTTCTCACTACAATAGTTAAAAACTAGATAGTGTAAAGATAATTTGCTGAAAATTTCAGTCAAATTGATTCACTATTAGCCGAGTAAAAAGCTTTTGAAATATTCATAGCCTCGGTCATCATTACTCAATTCATTAATATAAACAGCATAGTCTCGATTATCCACTTGATTGATTTAATTATCAACCGCCATTAAGCGGCATATACGATTTTAATCTGCCAACATCGAAGGCTAGTCTTGACATAAAGAGTTTATTATGGTCTGAATATGTTAATTAATGTCTAATTGATTATTTAGATAACATCTCAGGCTTAAAGAAAGACCTGTAAAAATCAGATTTTGCTCTTGCATAATGCTATTTTAATCTATTAAATTTATTTTGCTGCCGGCTTTTAATTTGGTTACTCTGTTTCGTATAGATCTGCTTTCTGTTGCATAGATAAAAAGCTATCTAAGTGGTCATTATGTAAAATCTGTTCTAGTATGCGTCTAGTATCACGCTCTTTCACAATCAGTTCTTGCTTATTCTTTCGGTTAATATGTTAAGCAAGTTACTATCTATCATTGGAACTATTCATAAGTATTATTTATCAGGACAACTTTAAGTATCAATTATCATGCAGTTAATGACAATAATTTATTAGTTTTATCAGTGGAGTGGAACTTAATTATTAGTTTTATCAGTGGAGTGGAACTAAAATTTATTTATTAGTGGAACTATTACTTATCAGTGCAAATATAACTTAGTTATTGGTTTTAGTGGAACTATAATTTAGAATTTTTCTATATAATGATATGGTAAATATATGTGCAAAGAGGAGGTGGGTTCAACCCAACTAATTATGCATAATGCATTTAATTAGTTATATTAAATATCATCAAGATGATAAGCAAAAAGAGATTAATATATTTAATTGTGTTGTTAATGGGCTTTGATTGCATTTTAGTTTAGGCGGTGGCTTCAGTCCCCATTTTTTAACACCTTAGATTGAAGAGAAATGGTGAAGCCATATTCAAAGGGAAATGTTTGTTGTTATAAATCTTAATTAATGTTATGTTTTTATCGTTAAATTGTTCTTACGCATGGATGTACTATAAATGTAGAGTTGTTACTCATTATTGATCATTGCTTGATAAAGATACCTGTAAGAGTATTGAAACATTTCATGTAATAAACCAAGAAGTAGTAAATCCATAAAGTTGTGTTATTATGAAAAGATAATTTTATACTATTATCACTAATTAAACTTTAACTTACAAGGGCCAATGAAGTGTCACAACTATCGTCAAACTCCAAATATTCGCGTTTAAATTTATGAATCATTGATTTTATCCGACCTACGATCGCCATCGAAGTCCAGTAATAGTTACCATGCTTTAGACATGCACCAACACTACTAAACTCCAAATTCTGTTGGTAATAAAGCAAAAGATAGGCTGGCACTGCCAGGCAGGATACGCCCACATTTTCGAGAGATGGATAGAGAACAAGCAATACCTAAAGTGATTTTTCCTACATCATTAAGTCCTGTATTTCATACTGTATTGGGAGCAGCCATTTTGTTGGTCAGTTCCAGTCTGATATTGATGAAATTCAAAGCCGACAATGATTATGGTGTGACGATACACAACCTAGAAATGTGACTTTTCGGCAAAATCAGATAAGAATTGTGACCTGTAGAGAGTCCACAACCATGATATACCATAACTTTATTCGATTCGGATTACAAACGGCGACCATTTTGTCTGGCAATTTTGGTACGATTTTCACGAAATTCGAATAATTCAGGAAGTTACGATCCGATATGCGCAAATACCGAAAGGAACCAAGATCTTTGGGTTATAACCATGCATTTTAAGTTTCATCAAAATCAAATTAAAATTGTGACCTATACAGGGTCCACAACCATGATATACCATTTTTTTAACAGTATTCGCGTACAAACGGCGGCCATTTTGTCTGTCAATTTTGGTCCGATTTTCCCGAAATTTGATCTCAAACCTTCCTTAAGGTGAAACGGTGATACAATCAAACGTTTTTTTAAATCGGAAAATAATTGTGACTTCCAGAGGGACCACAAGCTAAAAAGGGTGATTTTTCGTACAATCAGGGGCCATAATTCAGGAAGTTATGAATCAATGAGCGCAAATAACGAAAGGAATCAAGATCTTCGGGTTATAAACATGCATGTCAAGTTTCATCAAAATCGGTTCAAAATTGTGACCTATATAGGGTCCACAACCTTGATATAACATATTTTCACACTATTCGCGTACAAACGGTGGCCATTTTGTCCGTCAATTTTGGTTTGATTTTCAGCCTTCATTACCATGTAACGGTGATATAATCAAACGGTTTTGTAAATCGGATAATAATTTTGACCTCCAGAGGGACCACAAGCTAAAAAGGGCAATTTTTCTGACAATCAGGGGCCATAATTTGGTTACTCTATTTCGTATAGATCTGCTTTCTGTTGCATAGATAAAAAGCTATCTAAGTGGTCATTATGTAAAATCTGTTCTAGTATGCGTCTAGTATCATCTCTTTCACAATCAGTTCTTGCTTATTCTTTCGGTTAATATGTTAAGCAAGTTACTATCTATCATTGGAACTATTCATAAGTATTATTTATCAGGACAACTTTAAGTATCAATTATCATGCAGTTAATGACAATAATTTATTAGTTTTATCAGTGGAGTGGAACTTAATTATTAGTTTTATCAGTGGAGTGGAACTAAAATTTATTTATTTGTGGAACTATTACTTATCAGTGCAAATATAACTTAGTTATTGGTTTTAGTGGAACTATAATTTAGAATTTTTCTATATAATGATATGGTAAATATATGTGCAAAGAGGAGGTGGGTTCAACCTAACTAATTATGCATAATGCATTTAATTAGTTATATTAAATATCATCAAGATGATAAGCAAAAAGAGATTAATATATTTTATTGTGTTGTTAATGGGCTTTGATTGCATTTTAGTTTAGGCGGTGGCTTCAGTCCCCATTTTTTAACACCTTAGATTGAAGAGAAATGGTGAAGCCATATTCAAAGGGAAATGTTTGTTGTTATAAATCTTAATTAATGTTATGTTTTTATCGTTAAATTGTTCTTACGCATGGATGTACTATAAATGTAGAGTTGTTACTCATTATTGATCATTGCTTGATAAAGATACCTGTAAGAGTATTGAAACGTTTCATGTAATAAACCAAGAAGTAGTAAATCCATAAAGTTGTGTTATTATGAAAAGATAATTTTATACTATTATCACTAATTAAACTTTAACTTACAAGGGCCAATGAAGTGTCACAACTATCGTCAAACTCCAAATATTCGCGTTTAAATTTATGAATCATTGATTTTATCCGACCTACGATCGCCATCGAAGTCCAGTAATAGTTACCATGCTTTAGACATGCACCAACACTACTAAACTCCAAATTCTGTTGGTAATAAAGCAAAAGATAGGCTGGCACTGCCAGGCAGGATACGCCCACATTTTCGAGAGATGGATAGAGAACAAGCAATACCTAAAGTGATTTTTCCTACATCATTAAGTCCTGTATTTCATACTGTATTGGGAGCAGCCATTTTGTTGGTCAGTTCCAGTCTGATATTGATGAAATTCAAAGCCGACAATGATTATGGTGTGACGATACACAACCTAGAAATGTGACTTTTCGGCAAAATCGGATAAGAATTGTGACCTGTAGAAAGTCCACAACCATGATATACCATAACTTTACTCTATTCGATTACAAACGGCGACCATTTTGTCTGGCAATTTTGGTACGATTTTCACGAAATTCGAATAATTCAGGAAGTTACGATCCGATATGCGCAAATACTGAAAGGCACCAAGATCTTTGGGTTATAACCATGCATTTCAAGTTTCATCAAAATCAAATTAAAATTGTGACCTATACAGGGTCCACAACCATGATATACCATTTATTAACAGTATTCGCGTACAAACGGCGGCCATTTTGTCTGTCAATTTTGGTCCGATTTTCCCGAAATTTGATCTCAAACCTTCCTTAAGGTGAAACGGTGATATAATCAAACGTTTTTTTAAATCGGAAAATAATTGTGACTTCCAGAGGGACCACAAGCTAAAAAGGGTGATTTTTCGTACAATCAGAGGCCATAATTCAGGAAGTTATGAATCAATGAGCGCAAATAACGAAAGGAACCAAGATCTTCGGGTTATAAACATGCATGTCAAGTTTCATCAAAATCGGTTCAAAATTGTGACCTATATAGGGTCCACAACCTTGATATAACATATTTTCACACTATTCGCGTACAAACGGTGGCCATTTTGTCCGTCAATTTTGGTTTGATTTTATGTAAATCGGATAATAATTTTGACCTCCAGAGGGACCACAAGCTAAAAAGGGCAATTTTTCTGACAATCAGGGGCCATAATTCAGGAAGTTACGATCCGATGGGTGCAAATATCGAAAGGAACCAAGATCTTTGGGTTATAAACATACATGTCAAGTTTCATCAAAATCGGTTCAAAATTGTGACCTCTATAGGGTCCACAACCTTGATATAACATATTTTCACACTATTCACGTACAAACGTCGGCCATTTTGTCCGTCAATTTTGGTCCGATTTTCACGAAATTTGAACTCAACCTTCATTACCATGTAACGGTGATATAATCAAACGTTTTTTTAAATCGGATAATAATTTTGACCTCCAGAGGGACCACAAGCTAAAAAGGGCGATTTTTCGGACAATCAGGGGCCATAATTCAGGAAGTTACGATCCGATGGGCGCAAATATCGAAAGAAACCAAGATTTTGGGGTTATAGACATGCATGTCAAGTTTCATCACAATCGACTCAAAATTGTGACCTCTATAGGGTCCACAAGCTAAAAACATGATATTTCGCACAATCAGGGGCCATAATCCATGAAGTTCCGATCCGATACATGCCAATATCGAAAGGAACCGAGATCTAATGGGGATAAACCTATATTTTAAGTTTCGTCAAAATCGGATAGGAATTGTGACCTGTAGAGGGTCCACAAACAAATTGTGGACGGACGGACGTCCAGACGGACGGACGTCCGGACGGACAGGGGCGACGACATAATACGTCCACATGAAAATGTGGGCGTATAAAAATCCTTCTTGCCATTTATTATCAGGTTCAAAATAATTGGGTTTTAATTCAACGTTTACATTTTATTTTTCTGAAATGATTTGCAGATGGAGCATATGGATTTCATTTTGTTTGTTTACATTTTCTCCATTTGCGATTGCCTGTTTGATTGGCTGTTTATAAAACCTTATATTTAGCTCCGCCTTCATAATGCGAGTCTTAGAAACAGCTTATCGCCTCGATTTTATATACGATGATTTATACTCGTTTCAGGTAGGATTATATGCTTAATTGTAGTTGGGTCTGGCAGAAATATTATAAATAACAACAATCAATCGTTGTTTTGATGAAAAATATTGTCAATTTTGGTTACTGAGGCCTGATGCAATTCATGTTCGGATTAGTTACGTGGAACTATATAAGACCATCTCTTATCTCAAAACATTGAGGGTTGAGAGCTGAGGTTTGTTATCTACAATGATCAGTGTAGTCTCTTCAAAGAATGACAAAACATTTTCTCTATCCTTAAATCTTAAAATAATTAGGCCAATTACCATACTGTAGCTAAAATTGAATGTTCTATTACGAAGCATGTGGGGCTCTCGAGGGGCATAATACTATACATTGAAACTTTCCGTTATTTTTCTCAAATAAAATAAAACCAAGTACGAACAATCTAAACCATTAGACGAAATTTTAAGTCCTCAAAAAATAGTATAGGCAAAATAGTGTAATCAGGATATGGACTGTTCACCATGTACAAACTACACGCCAAACAGTGGTAACAGGTGTCCAGAAGAATAAGCCCATGTACAAAATACACGATAAAACGTGGTACCACAAACACTCCATAAGCTTGTTAAAGTAGCTAAGTCTCTAACTCAATATCATCCAAAATCTTCAGCGTTGTAAACATGAATTATTTGTCAATTTTAATCAACATTATTGCTGTGATCTTACTGGGAAAAGATGGGCTTCTGATATCCAATATTTGAGACAAAATAACATTTTACTATTGGTACACGAATTGTGTACCATAATGCGTTTCAGCCAGGGTTCTAGCAAGAGACTCGGGGAACGAGGCTAGACACAATGCACCAAATCAAATGGCGCAAGTAGATTGGACTAACCAGATGCTAGAAATTTGCTCTTGATTTACACAGCTGGCTTATTTTGCCGAACATAACTGATTTGAAATTAGAGTAAAAACGGAAACCATTGAATGTTAATCAGTTTATATACATTCATATTACAGTATTATGTGCGTTGCGACCCACTTGTGTCAATTTCTAAGTCCCAAATGTTAGCGATTTAGCTCCTTTAGGGGAGACCGGGGCAAGTACACCCTCAGGGCAAGTTCGCCCACCCCCTTTAATTTTGTAAGTATGTATTATAAGCGAACTGGAGTTATCTCCCATGTATCACGTGACTTAGTTCGGTCTTGGCGCGAAAAATTTAAGCTTTCCACCGAAACAACAGTATTACAGTTAGTATTAACGGATTTTTGACCAGGTAAGTGAATATATTAAGTTACTTTGATTTTCTTATAATTATGTGTTTACTACAGCGTTCATAATATTATTAACGCTTCTGACATATATCAGGAATGTAACTTTATGGACAGGGTAATTACATTAGTCTATTCTTTAAAGATTGGAATTCTGAAGAACAAATACAGAAATGGTCTTTATGGGGCACATTCGGAGGTGGGCGAACGTACCCCATTTGATTTTGTTACATTATACACGTGAATTATGTATCTAGTATAGGGTTTACTTCATTTCAACCGCATGCCTCATGTGATGTGTTTTTAAATTTCAGGATGGTGCGTAACTATACGAAGAAAACTGCTCGAACAACCAATATCCCACCAGGCATTATACAAAGAGCACTGGAACACTATAATACTCATGGTGGAACACGATCAACCGCTTCAATGTTTAATGTACCAAGATCCACTCTTCGAGGATACATCAAGAAATTGAAAACTATGTCTGCAGATACCGACTCCATCTCAAAAATCAAAGTCGGATATTCGAAACATCGACAAATATTTTCCGATAATGACGAAATGAAGATGGCTGATTATATAAAGCGAGCTGCCGAGATTTATTTTGGGCTGAGTCCACGTGATGTTCGTTCGCTTGCCTATCAGTGTGCCGTGCATACTGGTGTTACTGTGCCCCCGTCATGGTCAGAGAACGAAATGGCCGGTGTAGAGTGGTTCACGGGATTTTTGAAAAGACACCAGTCACTGTCCATACGGACGCCAGAAGCGACAAGCATCGGGCGAGCTACAGCATTCAACAAAGAAAATGTGGCCATGTTCTTCAAGAAACTTGCTACAGTTATGGATCATCATCAATTTGAACCCAAAGACATTTGGAATGTTGACGAAACAGGTATAACGACCGTCCAAAAGCCAAATAAAGTAGTAGCTACCAAGGAAGTTAAACAGATTGGTGCCGTGACATCAGCCGAGAGGGGAGAGCTCGTCACACTGTGTGTATCAGCAGCTGCCATTGGTCAGTATATACCTCCTTTTTTCATTTTCCCCAGGGTGAACTTTAAAGAGCATTTCTTAGTCGGTGCTCCAACTGGTTCGGCTGGAGCTGCTTACCGCTCAGGTTGGATGACTGCGGAAAACTTTTTAGAATTTTTGAAGCATTTTGTTAACCATTCAAAACCTACAATAGATCACCCACTGCTTATTCTTCTGGATAATCACGATTCACATCTCTCTTATGAAGTACTTCAATATGCAAAAGATAACGGAGTTGTAATGTTATCCTTCCCCCCACATTGCTCGCACAGACTACAGCCCTTGGATCTGTCAGTATTTGGTCCTCTCAAACGACGTCTATCCACTTTCCAAAGTAACTGTCTGCGAAACAACCCAGGAAGAGCCATGACCATATATGATATACCTGGAATTGCTAATGACGCATGGCAGGACACGTTAACTCCACGAAATATTACATCAGGATTTCAGAAGGCTGGGATATATCCATTTAATAATATAATATTTAGTGAGAGCGACTTCGCGCCATCTTGTGTCACTGATCGTCCAGATCCAACAGCTACATCGACAGCAGAAGTTTTGAATGCAGTATTGCCCACTGAAGAGGCGGCTACCTGTGTTTCTAACCATGCGAGTTCATATGTATCCCAAGTAACCCCTACTATGAATGATGATCACCAATCAACTAGTATTACTGACCCCAATTTATCCAATGTCCAGTCTTGCCTTCCAGGAAAGGTTGTTGATGTACGAGGTGACGGACATTGCATGTTGTATGCCATTAATGTGTGTCTGAACGCAAATGGAATAGAGTTGACACACACCGATCTCTGCAATACGCTGTTTAATGAAATGGTTTTGAATATTGATTACTATGGAGCATTTTCGACAGAAGATCAGGATATTATGTGTGACCTCTGGAAATTCATCCACCAAAAGATCTACAACACCACAACTTGCGATCTCTTTCTAGCAGCCCTATGTAACGCTCTAAAATTGTCTGTAATTGTTTACCAAAAAACGAATAATGGGCTGTATTCTAATATTCGACAAATGCCTGGTCGACCTGGTCTTGAAGCGAACAAAATTAACATTCACGTTTTGTGTCACGGAGAAGGAGAAGGATCGCACTTTTCAGCTATAATTATTGAAGAACCAACTAAACAGCCAACGGCTTTCTCCCCTGAAGCGATTAGACCCCACCCAATCGCACCTTCAAGAAAAACAAACTCAAAGGGAAAAAAAAGAAGGAAGTCTGCTATATTTACATCATAATATTCTTATTCTCATTTTCTCACATTATCATTTTGTAAATATGTTATTGTAGTTTTATGTAGACAGATCCCAGGGAAGATTGCCTTGTGCAACTGAGTCTCTAATAAAGTTATTATTATTATTATTATTATTATTATACACCTGAAAAAGAGGCTTTAGAAAAAGAAAAAAAAGATCGTTTGGAAAAACAAAATAAGACCAAAAAAGCTAAAGTTGCTAAGAGAAAAATAAAGAATTCGAAGAAAAGACTGGAATTTGATTATTCATCTGACAATTCAAATACAGAAAGTGGTTGTCTCGTATGCTTAGAGAGCTGGTCGAGGAGTAAGCCAGGAGAGATTTGGGTCCAGTGTTTTGATTGCAAATTGTGGTCACATGAAGGGTGTGTTGGAATCGACAAATCGCTTCAATACGTCTGTCATAATTGCAACTCAGACTCTGATTCTATTTACACCTACTGATAATGTGTGAGGTATAATTTAGAAACGAATTATATAGTGGTTAAATAGTCAAATCGTACTTGTTGATATGCCAAATTATATGGGTTGTTATTATTAAATGTTAACAAATCAATTAAATTATACATGTATTATGTTCGTTTTATAATAATCTTGAGATAATTCCTTCTGCTGAAAGAAATATCACAACCTGTGATGAGTATAGTTTCTGTCGCACCCCGTTGATTCTTTGGCGCACTCTGTATACATATCCTAGAAGATCCGAATTGGAAAATTTGAACTGACTACTTTTTTTCACAAGTAGATTTCGAACCTTAGGTCCTTAGGCCTACAATATGTTTATATTTAGCACACATATAGTGTTATCGTAGTAACACCACTGATGAAAGTACACTGTTACTTAACAAAATATCTCCATTTGCACAAAAGAACTGTTTTGGGCGAACTTCCCCCCATGTCGGGGTACGTTCGCCCACTTTGATGTGGCCGTTTTGAATGAGATTATAGTACTCTTCTTCCAGAGTTGTAACTCTGCAAATGTGTCATTATATAGCCACCAAATTGTCATATATGCACAGCAAGCGATGCCTTTCTAGATAAACTAAAGACCACAAAATAGAATTCGGTCTGAAATGGGCGTACTTGCCCCGGTCTCCCCTAAACTTGTAATAAATCGGAAAGTTTTCAATCAGAAAGTCAAAGTCATCACGTTTATCAAACAATTTAACACTCAGTTTATGGCATTTGTCAAAATCAAGACACAGATCCAAGTAGGAATCGTAATTGTCACAGTCAGTAGTGTTTTTAATTTTCAGCTCATCAGGATATATATATGAATTCTACATAATCACTAAATTTGGGATTATTTAGTGATAGAACAACATCATCATCATAGTTAGTGAATATAATTTTGGAATCACTATGGTTCTTAATCTTAACAAAATATGTGGAATTGTAATTAACAACTTCATATTGATATCTAACAGATCCCGATTTAGATGAAAAGACACTTTGAATAATGTCTTTCAACCCAGGTTTTAATTAACAATGGGGAATTTTAGGGTACGGTACAAAGAAAAGTTTGAATAGATGAGACTGAAGCAAGTGATCTAGACTGCAAACCATGAAGTAATTCTTTGGAATTGACAATAAAAAAGTGGTATTAACAACTTACCTCATCAGACTCTGTCCTGGATGGTTTGGTATTGGGATTATTCAAGGTGCTGAGTGGTCGGATAACCTGGTCAACCCCAATAGAACCTCTGACACTGTTCCCGTTATTTAACAGTTCACTGAAATGGCCTATTAAACCATGTCGGCAGCCTTGGAGGCTTAAATTCTTTAGTCCCGGCCGACCTAACATGACTGCTATCTCGGATCTATTCTTAAACAGTGAAGTAGTGGATACTTATACCATGCTGTTGCGTTTAAAGTCTTCAACAACTTGGTAAATCATGTTTCAGCATAACTCTCGAGGACTGCCCACTTTGGGTCAAGGTCGTATCGTTTTCTGTCAGGATAACCAAGAGTTAATATAGCCCTGTACATGACATTATTATTAATAATTTAAATAGAAATGTTTACCCAATTGAAACTATCCTACATTGTAACCATAGAAGCCAGGTTTGGATTGGGGCCGGAAACCCAATTGAAACTATCCTACATTGTAACCATAGAAGCCAGGGGCGGATTGGGGCCGGAAACCGGCCCGGGCTCTCGTGTCGAAGCGGCCCCTTTTACTGACCGCGGTGTCAGGCCAGAGGGGGGGGGGGGGGGTCAAAAATTAATATGCGATTTGGTGGCATATCTGATTATAATCTCTGTCAAATAATATATATTTCATAAGTCGATTAACCTAGGCCAAAACCCCGAACGGCAAGTAATTTACAACCATCAACACGTGAAATTATTATATCGTCATATTAATTGTATGTGACTATGTATAAATGTAGGCCTAGGGGGACTATTGTATGCATACTGTCCATAATGGACGTTTTGATGCAATAAACTTCTTATCTTATCTTATTATCAATTAACATATTATCGTTGTATCGTCAAGAGTCAAGAGAATTTGACTGGTTAAAAAATGGGATTAGTTGACAAAATTTTGACAATTTGATTAACCAGTTAGGAATATTGAGTAGGAATATTTTCATTGACAAATATCCCATTTCCATTACCGGGAGCGCTAGTTGATTCCTCCTGTGATGGAAGGCCACGACACGCATTGGTACAGAGTGACGAAAGTGAAATTCTTAAAAGCTGCCTTTTGAATTTTGGATTCTGGCGTATCCCTACAAACAAGGTACAGGTGACTTAATAAGTAAATTGTCGGGCGACAGTGTCGGGTGAATCCGATGAAATTTTCGGATGAAATTTAGAATCCCCATTGCAGGATTCCGAATTCTGGCCCACGCCCAGCACACCCGGCCCATAAAGTCTATTATAACAGCCCATTCCAGACTCCAGTGATGGCGTGGCGTCCCGTTAAAGCCACCGGCCATATACAACATAAACATCTTCGCTCCATAGCCGGTCCAATACACACCCCCCCCCCCTCTCATATAATGTTCAACAGAAAAGGTGTTTTTTTAGACGAATTGGACAAAAATATTTTTTTCATTTTTTGTCCGACCGGCCCTTCGGTCGATCGTTCGACCGACGATCGTCCGACGGCCCAATCCGCCCCTGATTGATCCATAAAGATTATTGATACAGACATATCGACAAGCTGACTGATTATAAAATAATTGATACAGCCATATGCCACAGAGTTATAAAATAATTGATACAGCCATATACCACAGGGTTATAAAATAATTGATACAACCATATACATACCACAAAATAAATACATATAGCAACCGATCGGACCATACAACAAGGTTTATTAAATGTATATATTGATTGATACGGCCATATATACACAACAGAGTTTATCATACAATCGATACAATCAGACATCATTGGCATTCTAAAAGAGCTTCTCGGACCATACAGAGTTTATTAAATGTACATTGATAAAGCCGTGGTTTATAAAACAATTGGGGGAGGGGGTCACGGTGTCTAAGTGGATCGCTAGCCTGGAGGTAGGGTGTTCGATCCCTGCATTGGCCGAGAAAGTTCATCTCGATTTTCCGGCGTGATTTCTCCTTGTCAGTGATGCAGAAGGAGGGCCTGACAAGGACAGCTGCCTAGTCGTTCGGATGGGACGAAATACTGAGGTCCCGTGTACACATTGGAGTGCACGTAAGAGATCCCGTGGTAAAATTTCCTTCATAGCACACTGTATGGCGTATGTCCGTCTTCCATTAGCCCAGGTTAGGTGCAAAAGCGTAGGACGTTAAACCCCATTTCATTTCATTTATAAAACTATTGACTCAAGCACATACATGCCACATGGTTTATAAAAAAAAGCTGATCGGGACATATACCACAGCGCTTATACAACAATAATTGATCGGGACATCACAGGGTGTATTAAATATACATTATATACCACAACTAGGGTTTACGAAAATATATATTGATCGAGGCCATGTAACACGGGTTTATTAAAATGTATATTGATACGGCAACTAATGTATATTGATGTATATTAAAGGGACCCTCCCGATAAGAACAGAGTCTCAAAAATTAAAGTCCGAGTATTTATGAAATTTATGGACCAAAATATAGAGGCGTGGTGTATTTACCTTGCCGCAAAATTTCAGCTCAAAATATTGAGTCGTTTGGACGTGAACGTCAACACTGCTTATCCGGACACGTAACCGTTTTTAGGATTTTGGGTCAATTTTTTCATTGGGTGACCTGATAATCGATTCCCGTTTCTTGACAGGTCTATACAGTGAATGACCCATGTACTGTACTTGATAACAAAGGGTAAATTCCACCTACATATAATTTTTATAGAAAAAAGTCTGGTTTTATCCAGATACTGTATAATACAACGGTCTCCATTTCCAGGTGAAGACTGTCAGGTTTAAAGCCCCAATAACACTCCTGTTGTAACTGAAAAATATTTCCCAATCCTCATTCTGGTCAACAAATCGTATTATTTTAAAATTTTCCAATTAAATGATGATTTAAATTTCATCTTAACACACCTAATTTAAAAAATTGGAAAAATTCAACCAATTGATTTGAAAAGTCTAACGTAAACCTTTTCAAATGTGACTTGAATTTTAAAATATTTTCGAACCCTCTGGACAAATAAAATAGGTTGTAATGGATAATTTACACAACAGGTAGGACATTTAAACATCTAGTACTTAGAATAAGGGTATTATTTATTTTCTGGAGCTACCAAGCCAGCAAGAATGTTATTGTCCCTTTAAGTTATTTACAAGCGTATCACAAATATCATGTTAGTTGGTCGGCCTTAGGTAATGGGTTTTAAGGGATTTTAACACAAAATTAAGCAGTTCTATTCCCCAAAAAGTTACCGGGTTGGCCCTTTAATAGATGTAGTGATAAATAATATTATTCACATGTACCAAACGTGCTGTAGCCTATGGACAGTGGCATATTATAAAAAGGTAAAAGCAGTTATAATGACTTGTTTGTTTTTGTATGCTGCCACGAAGATACAATACAATCTTATCTATGGTAATATACTTTTCTTGCAAAACAGTTTTCTTATCATCACTATTAATGTACGTTTATATATAAAATTCCATCACAGTCATATTACGGCAGTGGCTAAATACCACGCTCCAAAATACCACGCTCGTCCCTATTGCTTCTATACAAATGTAACGTGGTACGAGATTTTGGTACCACGTTCTTTTTAATTATGGTGATTTTACTCGTTTAAAAGCTAATTTTGGAAATTACATTAATTATTTAAATAATTTCAATGTTTTATACTATTTATAGATCATATTTACACTTGATATTTAATATAATACAATTCAATCAGTCAGTTAAAATAATCGCCATTAATATACGGTGTACACGTTATTGTTACCTATTTAAAAAGGCCCCACGTGGTATATTGCACGACTGCGTAGATATACGACAACGTAGCAGTTAAAAACGTGGTATAATAAAGAATGAGAATGACACGAAAGAACAGTGAGTTGATAAGTAAAAAGAACGTGGTACAATAGAATCTGAGGCTGAGATAACAGTACCAAGTTCATTTACTGTTTCTATACAAACGAAACGTTGTACGCGACTTTGACTTATTTTAAATTATATAATGCTTATTTTTCAAATTATTTTGATTATTTAATCCATTTTGTTGTTTTATAGGCCCTTTTTTTCACTTTATGTTAAAATAAATTACAATACAAATAGCCGATCGGCCCGTTAATTACCATACCGTTAACAATATTGTGTAAAACAAACTTCTTGATATATTAGAATCCGAAGCGGGGATAACCCAATCAACCTCACATTACTGCTTCTGTACAATTGAAACTGGTACGCGACTTTGGTACCACGTCCTTTTTAATTATTGGGATTTACATTATTTGAAGCAAATTTTCCAAATTGTAATGATTATATATTCCATACAAACGTGGTATAAAAACGTGGTATAATAGAATCCGAGACTGATATAATCGTACCACGCTCGTCTTATGTGTTCTATGCAAACGGAATATGGTGCGCGACTTCGGTAAATAAAGGAGTGGTATACTAGAATCAGAGACTGGGATAACCGTGGCACAAATGGAACGTGGTGCGCGACTTCGGTACAAAAAAACGTGGTATAATAGATTCAGAGACTGGGATAATCATACCACGCTCGCCTTACTGTTTTTTTTAAAAACGGAACACGGTACGCAACTTCGGTTCAAAAACGTGGTATAATAGAATACGAGAATCAGATAACCGTACTGCTTCTATACAAACAGAACGTGGTGCGCGACATTGGATTCTATTATACCACCTTTTTAAACCTAAGAAGCGTACCAGTATACGGCCTATAAAACATCAAAATGGATTAAATTATCAACATAATTTTAAAAATAAGCCAAATTGGTATACTAGAATCAGAGACTGGGATAACCGTGGCACGCTCGCCTTACACTGGCTCTATACAAACGTAACGTGGTACGCGACTTCGGTACAATAGAAACTTGGTATAATAGAATCCGAGACTGAGATAATCATACCAGTTGGCGGAAAAAATATATGAACATTTCTTTACATAGAAATTATCATCCATTTTGGCGGAAAAAATTGAAAGCCAGTGTGAGCCCTGTGCTGTGGGCGTATGTTTCGTTGCCTGGCAACCTATCTTTAAAACACGGAACGCGGTACGCAACTTCGGTTCTAAAACGTGGTATACTAGAATTAGAGACTGGGGTAACCGTGGCACGCTCGCCTTATACTGGCTCTATACAAACGGAACGTGGTACGCGACTTCGGTACAATAGAAACTTGGTATAATAGAATCCGAGACTGAGATAATCATACCACGCTCGCCTTACTGGTTCTGTATGAACTGAACGTACTACATATAATGCTAAATCCCTATAAATAAAAAGGACATGGTACCGAACTAGAATATACAAACGGGACGTGGTACGCGACTTCGGTACAAAAAATGTTTTATAATAGAATCAAAGACTGTGATAATCGTACCACGCTCGCCTTACTGGTTCTATACAAACGGAACGTTCAAAAACGTGGTATAATAGAATCCGAGAGTGAGATAATCGCACTGGTTCTATACAAACGGAACATGGTGCGCCACTTCAGTTCAAAAAACGTGGTATAATAGAATCAGAGACTGAGATAATCGTACCACGCTCGCCTTACTGGTTCATGGTACGCGACTTCGGTTTAAAAAAACGTGGTATAATAGAATCAGAGACTGAGATAATCGTACCACGCTCGCCTTACTGGTTCTATGCAAACGGGACGTGGTACGCGACTTCGGTTAAAAAAAACGTGGTATAATAGAATCAGAGACTGAGATAATCGTACCAAGCTCGCCTTACTTACTTGTTCTATACAAACGGAACGTGGTGCGAAACTTGAATTAAAAAAAGTGGTAAAACAGAACCCGAGACTGAGATAATCGTACCACGCTCGCCTTGCTGGTTCTATACAAACGGAACGTGGTACGCGACTTCGGTTCAAAAAACGTGGTATAATAGAATCAGAGACTGAGATAATCGTACCACGCTCGCCTTACTGGTTCTATACAAACGGAACGTGGTACGCGACTTCTGTTCAAAAAACGTGGTATAATAGAATCAGGGACTGAGATAATCGTACAACGCTCACCTTACAGGTTTTATACAACCGGAACGTGGTAAGCGACTTCGGTACAAAACAAGTGGTAGTATAGAATCCGAGACTGAGATAATCGTACCAAGCTCGCCTTACTGGTTCTATACACACGGAATGTGGTACGAAACTTGGGTTCAAAAACGTGGTATAATAAAATCCGAGACTGAGATAATCGTACTAGTTCTATAAAAAGGGAACGTGTTGCGCGACTTCGATGCAAAAAACGTGGAATAAAAGAATCCGAGAATGAGATAATCGTACCATACTTGCTTTACTGGTTCTATACAGACAGGGCGTGGTACGCGACTTCGGTACAAAAAATGTTTTATAACAGAATCCGAGAATGAGATAATCGTACCACCCTCTTACTGGTTCTTTACAAACGGAACACGGTACGCAACTTCGGTTCAAAAACGTGGTATAATAGAATCCGAGACTGAGATAATCGCATCACGATCGTCTAACTGGGTCTAGAAAAACGTGGCCCGCGACTTCGATACAAAAAAAAATGTTGTATAATAGAATCCGAAACTGATATAATCGTACTACGCTCATTTTACGTGTTCTATACAAATGGAACGTGGTACGGGACTTCGGTACGAAAAAAGGTGGTATAATAGAATTCGAGACAGAGATAACCGTACAACGCTCATCCTACTGGTTCTATACAAACGAAAAGTTATACGCGACTTCGGTGCAGATTTTGCAAATTGTGTTGATTTTTTGATCCATTTTGATGTTTTATAGGCCACTTCGGTACAAAAAACGTGGTATTCTAGAATCAGAGACTGGGATAACCGTGGCACGCTCGCCTTGTACCGGTTCTATACAAACGGAACGTGGTACGCGACTTCAGTTCAAAAACGTGGTATAATAGAATCCGAGACTGAGATAACCATATAACGCTCATTCTACTGGTTCTATACAAACGAAAAGTTATACGCGACTTCGGTAAAAAAAAAAGAGTGGTATACTAGAATCAGAGACTGGGATAACCGTGGCACGCTCGCCTTGTACTGGTTCTATACAAACGGAACGTGGTACGCGACTTCGGTACAAAAAAAACGTGGTATAATAGAATCCGAGACTGAGATAACCGTACCACGCTGGCTTTACTACTTTTATACAAACGAAACGTGGTACGCGAATTTGTCGTATTTCTCAAATTTTATGTTGATTATCTAATCCAGTGATATAATAGAATCAGTGACTGAGATAACCGTGCCACGCTCCCCCTATACTGGTTCTATACAAATGGAACGTGGTACGCGACTTCGGTACAAATGTAAATCCGTATAAATAAAGGGGCTCAATGGCTAATATCTGGGACCTCGACATTAACACAAATGGGTCGCAACGCATATATAAATGTAATATGAATGAAAATAAACTGATTTACATTCAATCGTTTCAGTTTTTACAGTAATTTCTAATCAGTTAGGTTCGGCGAAATCGAATGGCAATCTCTAGCGTCTGGTTATATCAGTCTACGTCGATTACGTTTATTGCACATGTTCTCCAGATAAGAATATGCGGTCACCGTTTAACATGACTTGTGGAATAAGTCTAGCCTCGTTCTTCGAGTCCCTAGTTACAAATGGCACTGAAACGCATTATGTTACACGATAATTTATTTTATCATAAAGTGTAAATATGGCCTATAGTTAAAACATCAAAATGGATTAAATAATCCACACAATTTGCAAAATCTGCTTCGAATAATGTAAAATCTCTATAATTAAAAAAAGACGTGGTACCAAAGCCGAGTACCACGTTTCAATTGTATATGAGAAGTAAGGCGAGCATAACACGTTTCAGTTGTATAGAAGTAGTAAGCCGGGCGTGGTAGGGTTATCTCAGTATCGGTTTCTAGTTACCGTTATCTTGGTTGCGGGTTCTAGTTTACCACGTTTTTGTACCCAAGTCGCGTACCACGTTTCGTTTGAATAGAGCCTGTCAGGCAAGCGTAGTACGGTTATCTCCGTCTCGGATTCTATTATACCACGTTTTTTGTACCGAAGTCATGTACACCGTTTCGTTTGTATAGAATCAGTAAGACGAGCGTGGTACTGTTACGATTGTCTCAGTACATTTATTAGTATCCCTGTGGCCATAAAGTGTAAATATGGCCTATAGTATAAAACATGAAAATGGATTAAATAATTAACACAATTTGCAAAATCTGCTTTGAATAATGTATAAATCTCTATAATTAAAAAAGACGTGGTACCAATTAGCCTAGTACCACGTTTCAATTGCATATGAGAAGTAAGGCGAGCATAACACGTTTCAGTTGTATAGAAGTAGTAAGCCGGGCGTGGTACGGTTATCTCAGTATCGGTTTCTAGTTATCGTTATCTTGCTCTCGGTTTCTAGTTTACCACGTTTTTGTACCGAAGTCGCGTACCACGTTTCGTTTGTACAGAACCTGCCAGGCGAGCATGGTACGGTTATCTCTGTCTCGGTTTCTATTATACCACGTTTTTTGTACCGAAGTCGCGCACCACGTTCCATTTGTATAGAACCAGTATACGGCGAGCGTGCTACGGTTATCACAGTCTCTGATTCTAGTATACCACGTTTTTTGTACCGAAGTGGCCTATAAAACATCAAAATGGATCAAAAAATCAACACAATTTGCAAAATCTGCATCGAAAAATGTAAAATCCCTATTATTAAAAAGGACGTGGTACAAAAGCCGCGTACCACGTTTCAATTGTATAGGAGAAGTAGAGCGAGTTTACCACGTTTCAGTTGTATAAAAGTAGTAAGCCGGGCGTGGTTATCCCAGTCTTTGGTTCTAATTACGGTTATCTCAGTCTCGGATTCTATTTTACCACTTTTCTTGTATCGAAGTCGCGCACCACGTTCCGTTTGTGTACAACCAGTAGGCGAGCGTGCCATGGTTATACCAGTCACTGATTCTAGTATACCACCTTTTTTTTTTACCGAAGTCGCGTACAACGTTCCGTTTATGTATAGAACAAGTAAGGCGAGCTTGGTACGATTATTTCAGTCTCGGATTCTATTATACCACGTTTTTGAACCCAAGTTTCGTACCACGTTCCGTTTGTATAGAACAAGTAAGGCGAGCTTGGTACGATTATCTCAGTCTCTGATTCTATTATACCACGTTTTTTTAACCGAAGTCGCGTACCACGTCCCGTTTGCATAGAACCAATAAGGCGAGCGTGGTACGATTATCTCAGTCTCTGATTCTATTATACCACGTTTTTTTTTAACTGAAGTGGCGCACCATGTTCCGTTTGTATAGAACCAAAGTCGCGTATAACGTTCCGTTTGTATAGAATCAGCAAGGCGAGTGTGGTACGGTTGTCTCAGTCTTGGATTCTATTTTACCGAAGTCGGGTACCACGTTCCGGTTTTATAGATCCAGCAAGGCGAGCGTGGTACGGTTATCTCAGCACCGGATTCTATTATACCACTTTTGTTTAACTATATTCGACTCAAGGTACTCTCGTATAATCCACATATTTTATTATACCCCGTTTTACTTGCCACGTTTTATTTCATATCTACCCAATATACCACGTAGGGTCTTTTTAAATCGGATACAGTATATGGCCTATAAAAACATCAAAATGATCCAATTTGAAAAATAAGCCAAAGTCGCGTACCACGCTTCGTTTTTGTAGACAGAGAAAGTCTGATATGCCCGTTTTCATTAGCCCGGTCGGAGCGGAACAGTAGGACGTTAAACCCCATTTCATTTCATTTCCAATATACCACGTTGGGTCTTTTTAAATTTACACAGTATGATTACCGATCGGTTATCTGTATTGTAATTAATTTTAGCATAAAGTGTAAATATGGCCTATAAAAACATCAAAATGGATTAAATAATCAACATAATTTGAAAAATTTACTACAAATAATGTAAAATCTCTATAAATAAAAAGGACGTGGTACCGAAGTCGCGTACCACGTTCCGTTTGTATAGCACTAGCAAGGCGAACATGGTACGGTTATCTCGGCCCCGGAATACCACTTTTTTTACTGTCAACTTATCGCCCTTTCTTATCGCCCCTATACAGGATTATACAACGTTAGTTTTTACCTTCCGGGTTTTGTTTCATATCTATGCATAGTCGCATACATAATATTCCAATATACCACGTAGGGTCTTTTTGAATAGGGTATAATAACGGTTACACCGTGTTATAAACCGTATAGCACAGGTACGGCTCGATGCATTAACCGACCGATCGGCTATCTGTATTGTAATTTATTTTAAGATTAAGTGTAAATATCACCAATAAAAACATCAAAATTGATTAAATGATCAACATAATTTGCAAAATTAGCTTTATATAATGTAAAATCCCTAAAATTAAATAGAAAGTGGTACCGAAAAAGCGTACCACGTTTCGTGTGTATAGAAGCAGTAAGGCGAGCGTGGTATTTTGAAGCGTGGTATTTAGCCGCTGCCTCATATTACCACAGGATATTCAGTACTGTTGTTTCAGTAATGCATTATGCGCACATATTTAGGATTACATTGGTGACGTAACACGTAACGGCGTTTGTCGTTGGATTGCTTGTTTTTTTGTGGGGGGGGGGGTAAAAATTGTTTTTATTTTTGAAAAAAAAATTGATTAAAATCCTTTGTTAACCAAAATTATTTCCATTCAAACATCATAGAGTTGGAACTTATCTATGGCAATTTCACCCTTATATTTGTACCACAAAACCTACCATGGGAATTTTATTACGTATTCAACCTGAGACAAATTAAGTGTCGTCTGCTAAGAAGGTCCTTCGAGATAGAGGGCGGTCTTAATAGTTCCGGTTAAGTTGCAGACGATATGACGCATACACCAAAAACGGGGACACATTAACGAGTGTTGTCCAACTACTGCTTATTCGGTGTACTCTCGTTTAGTTGACATATAACTTGAAGGAAGACGATCGAGTACTAGTGACTTGTCACCGTTTGTGTATTTCCGGACCTGCAGATGTTTGATAATGTATTAAAAAGTGCAAGTAAATCTGGTAATTATTTAGATGGTTATTATCTATCTATCAATCATCGTTCTTGTCTAATCTGTATCTTTTTAATTTGTTGTCTTAAAGTGTCTTTATTTAATGAGTGACTGTTTTTGACTTCAGAAGCGAGAGGCAGGTATCAACAAAACTGCTTGTTGCTCAATAGATATTGAAAGGAATTTTGACAATTGTGAATGGAATTTTGACATGACACATAATTTCACTTATTATTTGGGAACTTTTTCATATTTGATAGTGTGATCATACATAAAGTGGATGTATTTATTTTCTCTTTGATGAGATGGATACAAATTCCAGAAAAAGTACATACACTGCCTTTAAATAAACCCACATCATTGCCTTAGCTTTTTTCAGGTAACAGTAAAGAAAAGGGACATTTTACAGAGAGAGAGAATTCTCCAGAGTATTTGTGTGAAGTCTTATAAACAAGAATACAACTACATGTATATATCATTAATTAATGGGGACCTAGTTTAGCTGAAGGCATTACAAATGAACATTATTTATCAATTATCCCTGTTTGAAGCTGTATTATGAATAATGATAAGCTAATAGTATTAATATTCCATTAAAAACTAGTGGGTATGTTTCAGCACAGCACATGAAATCATGATATTGCAACAAAGTGAACTACATTACTTATTACTGTGAGTTACTGTGGTATATTTAGAAGTGATGCATAGCCCGCATTGTGTATTTGTGACTATATAAGATATTTAGTGTGAGTTATTAGATAAACTACCCACTATAACTGTGGTACATGTACATGTTTATGAGAAATACTATGTGAATATATTTAATAATTATGTCATAAATGAGTTATCAACAAAAGCTTATAATTCCTAATGGAGTATTTCCTGTGAATTTAAATTTACTTGAACTAAATTTCTATATTTCATATGTTTTTCTTGGAGATTTTTGTTTTAAGAAACTCTCATTCCATGATATTTGACAGTAAATTGAGGGAAATTTATCTGTGATATTGAGAGATAAATGATTTTTTGTCAAGTTTTATTCATTTTTATGTGAAAATGTCTGGAAAACGATATGATGTGTTATTACGCTTGTTATTGGTTGGAGATACAGGTGTAGGAAAAACGTGTCTTATTTGTCAATATGCCAACAATGAATTCTATGATACACATATATCCACTATTGGTAAGTTATTATTTATATATTTTTGTCCCCCGCCTTTCGAAGAAAGCAGGGGACTATTAAAATGGGTTCGTCCGTCTGTCTGTCTGTCCGTCTGTCTGTCTGTCCGTCTGTCTGCCCGTCACACTTTTTGGGACACAATAACTCTCTTCCTAATTGAGCTAGAATGCTCAAACTTGGTGTATGTGTTTATTAGGTCAATGCCTTGATGGAGTTTGAAGATGAACATTTTCCGCTTAGGGTAAGCAGAGATAAGCAATTTGATTGGTTGATGCTTTGGGACACGATAACTCTCTTCCTAATTGGGCTAGAATGTTCAAACTTGGTGTATGTGTTTATTAGGTCAATGCCTTGATGGAGTTCGAAGATGAGCATTTTCCGCTTAGGGTAAGCAGAGATAAGCAATTTGATTGGTTGATGCTTTGGGACACGATAACTTTTAATTGAGCTAGAATGTTCAAACTTGGTGTATGTGTTTATTAGGTCAATGCCTTGATGGAGTTCGAAGATGAGCATTTTCCGCTTAGGGTAAGCAGAGATAAGCAATTTGATTGGTTGATACTTTGGGACACGATAACTCTCTTCCTAATTGAGCTAGAATGTTCAAACTTGGAGTATGTGTTGATTAGGTCAATGCCTTGATGGAGTTCGAAGATGAGCATTTTCCGCTTAGGGTAAGCAGAGATAAGCAATTTGATTGGTTGATGCTTTGGGACACGATAACTTTAGTTCTAATTAAGTGAGATTGATGAAACTTGGTGTATAGTTTCATTACAGTAATACCTTGACTAAGTTTGATAATGAGCATTTTCTGCTCAGGGTAAGCAGAGCGATATGCAATTTGATTGGTCGAGACTTTGGAACACAATAACTCTCCTTCTTATTGAGTTAAAATGTTCAAACTTGGTGTATATGCTTATTAGGTCAATGCCTTGATGTAGTTCGAAGATGAGCATTTTCCGCTTAGGGTAAGCAGATATAAGCAATTTGATTGGTTGATGCTTTCGGACACGATAACTTTAGTTCTAATTAAGTGATAGTGATGAAACTTGGTGTATAGTTTCATTACAGTAATACCTTGACTAAGTTCGATAATGAGCATTTTCTGCTCAGGGTAAGCAGAGTGATACGCAATTTGATTGGTCGAGACCTTGGAACACAATAACTCTCCTTCTAATTGAGTTAAAATGTTCAAACTTGGTGTATATGCTTATTATGTCAATGCCTTGATGGAGTTCGAAGATGAGCATTTTCCGCTTAGGGTAAGCAGAGATAAGCAATTTGATTGGTTGATGCTTTGACACACGATAACTTTAGTTCTAATTAAGTGAGAGTGATGAAACTTGGTGTATAGTTTCATTACAGTAATACCTTGACTAAGATCGATAATGAGCATTTTCTGCTCAGGGTAAGCAGAGCGATAAGCAATTTGATTTGCCGAGACTTTGGAACACAATAACTCTCCTTCGAATTGCATTAAAATGTTCAAAATTGGCGTGTATGCTTATTAGGTCAATGCCTTGATGGAGTTCGAAGATGAGCATTTTCTGCTTAGGGTAAGGAAGCAGAGATAAGCAATTTGATTGGTTGATACTTTGGGACAAGATAACTTAGGTTCATCTTGATTGATGATTTTTATGCCAATACAATGACTGCATTCTCATTCAGTAATGGATTCGACAGTAACAGTGGAAAGAAACAATTGACCCAGACACGAGGGCCCTTTCCCTTGGCCAGAGGGGCCCTTTTGTCAAGCGTGGGGGCCCTTTTGTCTGCCTTTAGGGTCCCCCTAACTAGGGTACATTTTCATTTTTCTCGTCGGTTTTAGCATTTTTCTTTATAAAACACTTTTGGATGGCACTTCGTGTACAGTTTGATTGCTCGATACTTTTGAAAAAAATAAATGTGCGATTAATTAATATGTGTCATCTATTTATTTTGGGAATTCGGCGGGGGACATCAGCCTCACTGTTGGCTTGTTAACTATTGTTTTTATGACATTCAAATTTATTCTATTGTCTTAAAGATAGTGCAGGATATCGGCACAGCAAAGTCTAGACAAAACAAGCAATACAGGAATTCAACACAGACAATATTATAAATAAATAAAAGATTAGCAATAATTTATATTTGGAAAGCTATTATGGAAAGTGTAAGAAGTCTATATTCATTCATCATTTTAAGTCTATTTAAGCTTATTTATTATAAGATTACTGTCAAGATAATCCATCAGTTTCTAAGGAAGTACAATTAAATATTAAGTCTAAATGTATAATCATGCACAATTGTATCACAACTATCACATAAGGCACTACAACAGTGAGATTAGACTGTATGGCCTTAAATCTTGTCCATGCATGTATAAGTGGATTAGGAGAGTTCGGTGGCTGATTGACCTAATGTGCGTGCTAGACGTTAAGGTCTTTTATCTATAAAAGATTGTTAGCCAGGGTGATTAAGTGAGTAAGATGCTGGATTGCTAGCCTGGAGGTCGCAGGTTCGATCCCGGTGTTGACTGAGAAAGTTCATCAGGATTTTCCAGCATGCTTTTAGGACAGAGGGCCTGAAAAGAACAACTGTCTAGTTGTTTGGATTGAACAAAAAAACAAGGTCTTGTGTATACATTGGCGTGCATGTCTTCATTAGCTCGGTTGGAATAGAACAGTTGGACGTTAAACGCCATCATTTCATAAGGCCTATTATCTATGACACATATAGGTTCGATCCAAGGGTTGCCTGCCTAGCCTCATGCATATTCCTGAAGCAATGGCCAGAGAAATCCCTCTCTGCCCATTGCTGGATTGACTTCTGATTCTTGAACTTTTGAGGGAGTGTTTCTATTCTTCCCGTTCAATCAACATGACAGTCCTACGTTTAATCTGGGTCTTCCCTAAAGCTTTAGACAGTGATTTAAGCATTAAAAAACGGTGAAAGTATATATATATTCGTTTCCAAACAGCATTGTTTACATTTCATTTGACTTGATAGCCTCGTTTTGTCACACAATTAGTTTTACTGCAGTATTCGGCTACACGGATTAATTTGGCATAATAAAAGCGTGAGCCGTGACGCAACGTTATGTAAACATATTTGGTCCAATTTTGGCACTCGTTTCAAATGTAAAGCTTTTGTAAAGCAACTAGTCATTGGTTGATAGTCGGACTACTGACGAATCAAAATTTAAAACAACAATATCCACTCATAACAGCAGTGAGTAGTGGGATTACCTCTAATCAAACGGAACACTGCGAGGAGTATGAGCCTCATGGGGTTTCACTACTTCTATAAGTTATTGAAAAAAATAATATATATACCATATGTTAGTCCAGATAAGACCTGTTTAGTGAATGTGAACTTCCTTTATCTCTCTATAAGTAGACTAATAGTATAAAATGGCCTTGCATTTCAACCTAACCAACCTCTCAACTCTTGCCTCAAAACTATGAATATTCACCAAAACCTGGCAGAAAATGTATTTTCAAATCCTTTTCATCGATTCTGCACCAAAAAGTCAACAAAAATCACCATATAAAAGTGGATAAGAGGAAAAGGGAGAGAAAGACTAAAAAAAGCTTTGACCCTTATTTCGTGGCTGACAGCATAGAAATATTAGGTGAGCTGTGTCCACTTGTAGGTGTCATGGTCTTAAAGTAGCTAAGTCTCTAAGTCAATGTCATCCAAAGTCTTACACATTGAAAACATGAATTATTTATCAATTCAAATCAATGTTGATGTTGTTATCTTACCTTGAAAAGATGGGCTTCTGATATCCAATATTTAAGACAAAATAAACATTTTACCATTGGTACACGAATCGTGTACTATAGTGCGTTTCAGCCTATACAAGGCTAGACCTATTCAACAACTCATGTCAAATGGCAACGCTTTAACTTATTTGAAGAGCACGCGCAATAGACTGACAGACTCTAGAAATTTCTATTTGGTTGAGACTCATGCCATATTTTGCTGGACACAACTAATTTGAAATTAGAGTCAAAACGGAAACAATTGAATGTAAATCAGTTCATTTTCAATCAAATTACATTATTATATGTGTTGCGACCCATTTGGGTCAATTTCTAGGTTCCAAATATTAGCGATTTAGCTCCTTTAACAATAGGCTCCCCTATAGTTATTCACAAAGACATTAAAAGACCTGAGGGCATTGTTTTATTGTTATAATTGTTTACTGTAAATTGATAAATGATAAACTACAAAACTTGATTTACAAGTTATACTAGTTTCTTCACTTCATTAAAACTTTTCCCATACCATTTAATAATAGTCTATTTACATAACATGTAAATCTATTGGTTTGGGGTCAGGGATCTGTGGTAGATCAGTGAGTAAGGTGCTGGATCGTTAGCGTAGAGATCTCGGGTTTGTCCCTGATGATTTTCTAGCATGGTTCTCCCTTTCTCAATAGTGCAGGACTTATGCTTGTTTTCATTAGCCCAGTCTGGGCAGAAAAATAGGATGTTTAACCCGTTTCTTTTTATTTGTTTGGTTTGGGCCCCCCTTGTGATGCAGGACCGAGGGCCTGACAAGGTCAGCTGTGTAGTTGTTCAGATGGTAAGAAATGTAATGCAATGAAATGGAATTTAACGTCCTACTGTTCTGCTCCTAAACTGGGCTAATGAAGACTGGCATACGTACGCCATGCAGTGTCCCATTGAATATTCAGGGCTGAAATATTTTGGCTGCCTGTATTTCAGGCGTTCAAAATTTCAGACAAGGTGGTATAACAGAAATGTATGCATCTGTTGCACATCTATCTATTTCCGTAAACACTATTTAAATTTATAGTAATTTATCTTCTTGAATGCCCCAATTTGACAAGAGACATTTTCTCCCACTCTCTGTAACTACATGTATATCTATTTGTGACAAACATTAAACATGTAATCAATGTTAATGGTCCGTTTTAAACTTGGTTAGATTACACTGTAAATAGTCTAAACATAGTTCTATTCTAACAAAGGTTAAAGGTCAGCACAGTAAATGAAGAGAAACAAAGTTAATGTAAGATTAGATTAACACACTTATGTAAATCTTTAAATGTTAATGTAATGTCATTATGGACTTAAAGGGGAATTGGTGCAGAAACAAACGTAAATAAGAAACAATATCTCTTTACCTTGTGTTTTGAGATAAGAGAAGGAATGTTCTGTATAGTTTTACTTGGCAAAACCCTGATACTCTTTAGATCAGGCTTCAAAAAAGCAAAACTGTAACTGTAACGATTGACACAGATACAAATCATCTCTTTTAAAACAAAGCGATAATTACTGACTCTGCCAGACATTTTATTAAGAACAGCCAATCAATATATGCAAAAAGTAGGAAAACCTTTATAGGTCGCAAGAATGGCCTTATCAATTCTGTTAGAAACACTGGTTGATTAAATTTACTAAGAATATTTGCAGATAAAGGAGAGTTATTTACCTATATGTATATTGAATGGGGTGTTTAATTATCCCTAATAATGTGATATTATTTTTAAGAAATAACATGCCAGGTGAAACAAAAGGCATTCAATTGTAGCTAAAAACAAACAAGTCACATGACAGTATCTTATCATTTTTAACTACGTATGATTTCAAAGCCCTACCCGTATAAATTTTTTACAGAAATAAAACTTTATGTGTATCACATACTCCGCGCAGCGTTTCATTTGATTATATGTAATCCCACTACACACTGCTATTATGAGTGGATATTGTTGTTTTAAATTTTGATTGGTCAGTAGTCCGACTACCAACCAATCACTAGATGCCCTACAAAAGCTTTACATTTAAAACGAGTGTCAATACTGGACCAAATATGTTTACATAACGTTACGTCATGGTTTACGATTTTATTATGCCTAATCAACCCGTGCATAGCAGAATACTGCAGTAAAACTAGTTGCGTGACAAACGAGGCTATTAAGTCGAATGAAATGTAAACAATACTGTTTGGAAACGAACATACTTTCACCATTTTCAATACCTTAAATCACTGTCCAAACAAGGACTGTCATGTTGCTGTACTTAAGTGATAGCTTTCATTGAACGAAACGAATAGACACACTCCCGCATAAGTTCAAGAAACAGACGCTATTCCAGCAATGGCCAGAGAGGGATTTCTCGGGCCATTGCTTCAGGAATATGTGTGTATCATAGATATCATGCAATTCACAAATACCGGTACTTGACCAGTGTTATAATAAATACATATCAAGTAAATGCGTGTATTAAAATAATCGTAGTATTGGAATTGTCACTTCAATACCCTCTGCCTCTTCTTTTTGAAAACTTGTGTGTAATGTTTAATAATGTGTAATTTATGTGTAACAATGTATAATGTGTTATGTATAATTTATATGTAATGTATGTTTCATGTGCCTATGCTGGAAATGTGATGACAAAATATTATATAGAATAGAATGTTATGTAATAATAAAATAAAACCAAGTACGAACAATCCAAACCATTGGACAGAATTCGAATCCTAAAAAATGTTATAGGCAAAATAGTGTAATCAGCAAATGGACTGCTCCCCATGTACAAAATACACGACAAACAGTGGTAACAGGTGTCCGGAAGAGTAAGCTTACCCTGCCTGGCACGCCACACCTGCCATAGCTGCATCCAAACTATTAGGCAAAATGTCGATAAAATAGCGTGATTGGCCAATGAACTATCGGTATGCAAATATTCATTAAAGCACTGTTTTATGGACATAATTGAAAAGTACAAGATATACAAACTTAACCCCACCAGTAGTAAAGTTGTCCATGTTAGGTTGGAAAGTTTTAAAGCTCCGAAATACTTAGTAGGATTCTTCCGTATTCTCAAACAATCCACCAAGTTTTAATATATAACTCTGCGATTTGTTTTCGAAACTCTCTAGAGAGAGTGAGAAATGGGGTTTAACGTCTACTGGACACAAACTAGGTCATTTTGGGACTAACATAGGGTTTAATTTTATTTCAATAATTCGCATGTGTGTAGGGGTCTTTGGCAGTGGGAGGAAACTGGAGTGCCCGGAGGAAACCTCGAAAATCTCTAGCTTTTGACCGCATTCATTTAACAATCCCTATTAATTTGAAAATAAAATTGTGAAAAACTCTTAACTTTATTATGATTTATAGATAATAACATCAGAAAATTGTTAACTTGATTTTTTTTCTAGGAATTGATTTTAAAATGAAGACAGTTAATATTAATGGAAGTATTGTAAAGGTTCAAATATGGTAAGAAATGTTTAATTAGAGTTATTAACAGAAAATATTCTGTCAACCACAGTTTACAGGGAAAATGACATAGATGTTAGTTCAAGCATGAGCTGGGTCAAGCATTACGAGTTCAAATTTTAGTTTGTCAAGTAGTTTTAAAAGATAAAAAATCAAAACAAATTAAAAAAATATTTGACAAAATAACTCTTTTTTCATCAAATTTTCCCAAATCAATAGCTAAAATAATGATGGTCTTTCCTTGGCTCAGGTTTCCTTTGCAAATATTTTGTAGGGATACTGCTGGACAGGAAAGATTTGAATCTATTACAAAACAGTTTTACAGAAGAGCTCAGGTATGACCTAATTAATTTAATCTATTATCTTTAATGAAATTTGATTGGACAAAGCACATATTAAATGTAAACATGTATAGTGATTATTTCTCTATAAGATTATTCATGCCTGGTTCCCACTTGACAGAGAGTATCACCATTGGCGTATGTCTAAAAGAAACCTTGGCAGTTAAAAATTCAATGAAGAGTAGAATGAACAAAATTCACGTCCCTGCTAGACCGCCCTCCCCACCACCAATTTAACTGCTAAAGTATTGTGCCATTTAGATGTTTGACCCACTTCTTAGACCATTGGCATGCTTTTATAGAAGTCCTTATCTATTTTCTTTAATTAGTTAAAATTTATCTATTTCCAGGGAGTTATGCTAGTCTATGATATTTGTAGTCGATCCACATTCGATTCCCTACCTAAATGGTTGTCTTATGTTAGACAGGTATATGAATTTTAATATTTTCTTTGATCATTGAAATGGGTATATGGAATATTTATTATACAATTTTATATGCCCAGCCATCTCCCATGACGTTGTCCAAAGTACCTTATAGATGTGGGTTAGATCACAAGGTCTGTCACTGAGTCAAGTGGGGTGTTTCCCTTCCACACATTAGTAAATGTGTTGGGTGGCAGAATAGTTTAAAGTGGAAGACCAATGATTTTCAACAAGGTTTCCATAAATCTTAAATATATATTGTTAAATCCCCTCTGTAACAAAGGCAAAAAACTTTTTGTAAGCGAGAAATTAAGTAGGCTTTCAGACGAAAGCCTTTCGTCTGAAAGCCTATTGTGATTACTAAAATTATTATTTATTAGGCTTTCAGACTTTCGTCTGAAAGTCTATTGTGATTACTAAAATTATTATTATTTATTAGGCTTTCAGACTTTCGTCTGAAAGCCTATTGTGATTACTAAAATTATTATTAAGCTTTCATATGTATTACATATGAAAGCTTATTGTTTCTGTTAAGATTAATATTATTATTATTTTTTTTTTTTGTGTTTTATCCACAAATCGGATTTCTCAGAATCTAACCATAGGATCGTTCTGAAACTTTTACCTATCCCCCCAAAAATGGGTGGTGGCTGTTGATTAAATATATTTTCAAAACGTTTTACGTATCCGAAATCACCGAATTTTACGAACGAATGCATTTGACCTACAATGCTGTAACTTTGTGACTATTTGACCTATTTTACTAAATCTTTTTTCTTTGAGTACCTTGAGACAATTACTATAAATCTGCAGTTTCAGATTTTCAAATTTCGAAAATTCGTCGCTGTGATTTCGAACCGGAAGTTTAGACCAATTTGACAACTTCTTTAATAGTTGTACGATTTTCATGAAATTTAGTATCTAAGTAGATCTTACCGATGTGACTTCAAAAATATAATTAGAAATTTTCTAAATTATCTCCCCTTGACGAAATTAAGGATCAAAATTTTCAAAAAAATCGTCGAAATATAGGTCAGAATGACCTGATTTTTTTTTTGGATACTAGATAAGTAATTACTGATTTGTACGCAAAATATGGAGTTTGTCGATCGAACCGGAAGTGCCGCCATATTTAAAAGTGAAAAATCAATAAGGCTTTTTTGCTATTTTACTTACAGACTCGGGAGTTATATTTTCTGAATCCTTGATGGAAGGCCTAAAAAATGTCGCGAATAGAATTTTGATTTCGGTCACGTGATGGTCACCATTTTGAATTGAAAATGAAAAATAGAAGCAATTTGAAGGGTCGGGACTTTGGAACACAATTATTCTCCTTCTAATTAAGCTAGAATATTCAAACTTGGTGTAGACGTTCACTAGGTCAATGTTATGATTGAGTTTAAAGATGAGCATTTTCTGCTTAGGGTAAGCAGAGATAAGCATGCTGATTTGTTGATTCTTTAGGGCACGATAACTTCGGTTATAATGAAGCGAGGGCGGTGAAACTTTTGTCAATACAGAGTCTAATAGCTAGCCTGTTGTGTGAAATCATTGTATTATTTTTTCTAAATATCAGGGATAGCCGAAAAAAAGAGATTGAAAATCCAAAAAGTCGTATTTTTACAATTTAGAGCATGTTTAGAGGTCTTTCTCGTAAAGTCAACATAATATTTTTTGGGAACTTCTTCTACAAAGAGTCTTATTGGTAGTCTTTTATATGAAACCAACGATCAACAGTCCAACATATCAGGAGTAGAAGAACAAAAGGATCGAACATTGAAAACGGCACCCTTTCATTGTTAAGCGAAACATGCAGTGTGGGTGACTACAATCTACACATTTAGTCATCGTATAGAGCTTATTCAACAGTATCGAATTCCAGCTGCTTAGGGATATTTTACGTGCACTCCAATGTGTACACGAGACCTTGGTTTTTCGTCCCATCCGAATGACTAGACAGCTGTGCTTGTCAGGCCCTCCGTTCTGCCTCACTGACAAGGGGAACCACGCCGGGAAATCGAGATGAACTTTCTCCGTGCAGAACTTTCAATTCAGGCGAAAACGTTTATTGCATACGATTAAGCTGGTCAGTTGGAGCTTATTTTCAAAAGTTTTGTAATAATCGGTTGGTAATTAAAGTACCGTGCACATTAAACTGTTAAAACAGAAAATTTCGCCCGGTTGAAATGTGTCTTGCTATAAGTCAGCAATTTTCTGAATTCAGGGAGGCTGAATGGCTGAATGGTTAGCATGTGCACACTGTATCGTAACGTCTGTCATTGAGTCAACGGGCGTCGTTTCGATCTCCAGGTTGCATGTGACATGAAGTATGATGTCCAACCTCGTGGGTTTTCTCCGTGTCCTTCGGTTTCCTCCCAACGGCTAAAGACCTGTAAGCGCAAGGGGATTTTTTAAATAAAATTAAAAACATATGTTAGTCCCGAAATGACCTAGTTTGTGTCGAATGGACATTAGGCCGCATTTCTCTCTTTCTCTTTTATTTTTAAAGTTTTGTAATAATCGGTTGGTAATCAAAGGTACTGTAAAAGTGATAAAACAGAAAATTTCGCCCGGTTGTAATGTTTCTCACTTTAAAGTCAGCAATTTGCCGATTTTAAGGGGCAAACGTTTATTGCGAACGCTTAAGCTGGTCAGGGGGAGCTTATTTTTAAAAGTTTTGTAATATTCGGTTGATAACTAAAGGTAACTTGCAAATTAAACTGTTACAATAGAAAATTTGGCCCGGTTGAAATGTTTCTCGCTGTAGGTCAGCAATTTGCCGATTTTAGGGAGGTTGCGTGGCTGAATGGTTAGCACGTGCGCTCTGTATCATAACGTCTGTCATTGAGTCAACTGGCGTTGTTTCGATTTCTTGGTTGTACGTGACAAGGAGTATGGTCGCCTGTCCAACCTCGTAGGCCGTAACCGCCGCTGCCCGGGTAAAATTTCCCTCATTGCACACTTTATGGCATATGCCCGTCTTCATTAGCCCATTTTAGGAGCAGAACAGTCGGACGTTAAACCCCATTCAATTTCATTTCATTTTCTCTATGTTGCTTATTTATTATAGTGGATAAATATTTTTCTGGTTCTAGCAATTATTTAATTTCTGCATAGAAATCTTGCTTTGGCCAGTTTTTTTATTGCAGAGTGCCATTCTTGTTTAAACAAACATGATCCTTTGTTTAAAACATGCTTAAGAAGTCGTCACGATTTCCTACTTATAACCAAACATATTGGAAATATTAGTCTGGCATTATTAAATCCTAATTTTATTGGTCTTATTTAAAATTAAACTTTCATTTAACTATGAACAACCCTTAACGTGTCTCTTTAAAACTATTAAGTACTCTAAAACAGTAGCTCAACCTTTTGACCTAAACTCATTAATTTACCATTTTGTTGTGAGCGACTTCTTATTCTTCCTATATGACATATTGCACGTGTCTGATTTCAAAGGGGGGTTGGGTGGCTGAATGGTTAGCACGCGCGCCTGTCATTGAGTTAACTAGCGTGTTTTCGAATGCCCGGTTGTACGTGACAAGGAGTAAGGTCGCCTGTCCAACCTGCCATTTTTATTTTTTTTCCCGCCATTTTCATTTCATTTTCTCATCCGTCTCATTACAGTAATACAAGTTTCAGTTATTTCCCTTTAGTTTTCAGATTATTGTTATGCCTGGGTGCAATGTTTCATACTATATTTAGACTTGTAACTTCGCGAGTTTTTGACCAATTTTAATAATTTTTTCTTCTTATCCTTTTATTTAGGATACTTGATACAATCAATGACACGTGACGATGAATATGAAAGCTTTCATATCTGCATGGGACAGTAGCAGATCTAGTTTATTATTATTATTTTATTTTTCGGGGGAGCCTATTTCTCAGTGTCTGTAACAGATACAGATCTGGGACATAATTTTTTATCAGGAAACCATATGGTGGCTATCCCTTCCACTGTATTTGAAACTTCTGCGCAGACCGGAAGTGGCCAAATTTCGTGCGGTGCCAAATATTTAAAAAACGGCCGTAGATTCGTCAATTCTGTATCTATTTTCATACAAATTACATTTTTGGAAACCCTGAGTCTTTTCTCGGACGATAGCAGTTGAAAATTTTGCAATTTCGAAACTTCGCCGCTGACTTCTAGCGTTCGAAAAATGAAAATATGTTGTTTAAGACACATTTTTTGTTATTTTTCAAAATTTTAAAATTTGACCTACATTTTTGGATACCTGAAGGCAATCCGGTTCCAGTAATATAAGTTTCATTCAGAGTTATCGCCCTTTATTTTTCGATTTTTTTCGAATTTTCTTCACATTTTGTGAGCTTAAGTTTCGTTTTACGGCCAGATCGACGTTTCTGAAATTCCTGGAACATGAAGTAATATGGTCAAACCACCGTTTAAAGCAATTTCAACAACAATCCGTAAACCGGAAGTAGTCGAAATAATATGCGATATTTTGAAAAAAAAGTGAAAAATGGGTGTTTTGGGTAAAAACACGATTTCTCCGTCCGATATCAACGGATTAAACGAATTAAGGTATCATTTGGTCGGGCGCTGATTGGACCACTGAATGATACCCAATTCGTAAGGATGCGATTAGCAGGAAGCAAAATATGGCACGCTGAAAATCAAGTATTTTCTGATTTTTAGCATTTTTGGACGCCTGTATCTCAAAAACTTAACCGCAACTTTTTTTTTAATTTTTGCTATCGAGAGTCCTTTCGGAGGTTTTTTGCATGAAGTCATCCAATAAGACTTTGAAATATCTGGAATAGGTGAAATAACGGACTGAAAATCGAAAAAAGTCGAAAAATCGTGAAATTTTGGAAAATGCTCTACTTTTTTTTTATTTTAAGAGATTTTCAAAAAAAGATTGTATATTCAGATAGCTGACCTAATTACGATTCTAACGATGTATAATATGTATGTAGTTTTTGAAATTTAATTTTCGATATTTTAATTTTTTTGCATTTTTGGCACTTTTGAACATAGGATTTCTCAGGGGCATTTTATCTGATCAGATAATGTAATATGTCATTACAGAGCCCTGTGGCTATTTTAGTGCCCAAACTGGCTATTAAAACTATTCCGACAATAATAGCCATACCGGAAGTATTCAAAAAATGAAAAAAAAATGTTAAAAACATTGTCGCACTTGCGAAAAACTTGATTTCTCCCTTAGGTAATAGGGGACCAAAAGAACTAAAGTGTCGCTGGATAGCCCTATTAATGGACCATCATATGGTGTCTAAATAATACGATTTCGATGATAAGGAAATAAATTATTGTATGCCAAAAATCTAGTATTTTCCGATTTTTTAACATTCTGAGACGCCCTTTTCTCGAAAATAACGCCTACGATTTTTCTTAAACTTTTCTTACTCAAAGTCCTATCGGTTGTCTATATAGTGAATCCAAAATGAAAAGCATTGAAATAATATAAGAGGTCCAAAAATGGCCTCAAACTTTGAAAAAAATTGAAAAATCGTTAAATTTTTGGAAACGCTCTTTAATTTATCTTTTTTTCCAAAACTACTCAATGGATGTTTCTGACACTTCTGGTACAGAAAGTTAAGTATCCAAAGAACTTCGTAAAGCTGTCACGACAATGATCGTAAAACCGGAAGTAGTCGAAAAAATGTCCGATATTTTGAAAATTGTTTTTTTTTTTTTACGAAAACCTTTTTTATTTATGAATATTTTTTGATGGTATTTTACACAGGGTTAAAATATCATCCTACTTGAGCAGAAATGATGAAAAAAATGTCTCGGTAATTTGCGTTAGCCGCCATCGGCTCATTTAGTTTTTCGTAACCAGAAAAACTATTTATTGTTCGATTTGTATAAAACAAAGTTCATATGCTCCGTGGTCCCAATTGCAATTTTTTTTGTTACGGTGAATTTTTCTGTCGGCAACGGAAGTGACGTAATATTAACAAAAACTACAATTTTGACAGTTCGGTACCACTTTTTGAAAGCAAATATTTTTTTTTTTCAAAACTGATATAACTAAAAGGATGCACCATGCAAAGGTGTATAAAATTTTTAGCTCAGATTTTTTAAATTTCAATTTCATTTTCGGGGAATTTCGAATAAAATGTAAAATAAAGTGTAAAATTCAATTATTTACAAATCATTCAGCGTCTTCATATTTTGAAATATTTATTTGTGATTTTCATAAACTCGTAGCAATAATCCAGACGTAGAGAATGTATGCGAAAACTAGTTTGAAATATGAGCAGTTGCCGAGAAATATGCAATTTTGCATGCATCACTTTTCACGTTATTTTGCCTATAAAAGAGTGAATTATTATTCGATTTGCAATATTTTTTTCCATTTGATGCCTAATGTCAATGTGGACTAGTTCAAGCCAATTTTACATTTTCACTGTGACCGGAAATGACGTCATTTCTGCAAAAACTGTATTTTTAACCTAAAAAACAAATATTTTATTCAAATGAGTCTGCCTTATAATATTTTTAAAATTATGATATTTGATTACCATCAACGAATAGAATGAAACCATACGACCACCACAAAATGGTTTCTAACTTGTACGGTTACAGAGAAATAGGCGATCTTCTATAAGTCACATTTCAAGGTTTTTGGTCTATAAAAGTGTCAATTATTATTCGTTTTTTATCCTTTTTCTACCATTTGATGCCTATCAACTAAGTTAACATTTTCAATATCACCGGAAGTAATGTAATTTTTGCAAAAAACGTATTTTTAGCCTTCAAAACAAACATTTTTTTGAAGGGATTTATATTTATTATTTGTTTAACTTTATAATGTCTGACTCTAATGGGCGGTAAGATTGAATCAATACCATCATATTGATATCAAGAAAAGGCTTCTAGCATGTTCCCTTGTCGAATAATAGCCAATTTTCCAAGGGTCACTTTTAATTATTTTACCTTCTTAATTTCAGTTTATGGGTTATAGGTTAATTTTTCATTGCCCGATATGTATTAAACAAATTTTGTATGTTGCAAATTTTCGACTTATTTTTCACCTATAAAAATTTCTTTCGGCACCGGAAGTGACGTAATTTTGCCATAATTTACAATTTTGACCGGTCTTTTCGCCAGCAAATATTACTTTTACATATGATAGAGGGTGTCACTGAAGCAAAACAACTAAAGTATAGTTCGGTAGCTCAATGGGTTGGCTATGGTATAATAAACTTCCTGTATGATTCCTGAAAGCCGGTTCAGTGCTGCCTGCAGGTCTAGTTATTATTATTTTTTTTTTCGCCTGAGCCTATTTCTCAGTGCCTGTAACAGATACCGATCTGGGACCTAATTCTCTATCGGGAAACCATGTGTTGGCTACTTGATAAACTATTTTTGAAACTTCTGCGCAGACCGGAAGTGGTCGAATTTCGTGCGGTGTCAAAAAATTAAAAAACGGCCGTAGATTCGTCAATTCTGTACCTATTATCATACAAATGACATTTTTGGAAACCCTGAGTCTTTTCTCGGACGATAGCAGTTGAAAATTTCGATATTTCGAAACTTCATCGCTGACTACTATCCTATGATACCCAAATCATACGGATACTATGATCAGGCAGCAAAATATGGCACGCTGAAAATCACGAATTTTCTGATTTTTAGCATTTTTGGACGCCTGTATCTCGAAAACTTAACCGCAACTTTTTTTAAAATTTTTTCTATCGAGAGTCTTTTCGGAGGTATTTTGCATGAAGCCATCCAATAAGGCTTTGAAATATTTGGAATAGGTGAAATAACGGACTGAAAATCGAAAAAAGTCGAAAAACTGTGAAATTTTGGAAAATGTTCTGCTATTTTTTTATTTTAAGAGATTTTCAAAAAAAGATTTTATATTCAGATAGCTGACCTAATTACGATTTTTTTTAAATTTTTTCTATCGAGAGTCCTTTCGGAGGTTTTTTGCATGAAGCCATCCAATAAGACTTTGAAATATCTGGAATAGGTGAAATAACGGACTGAAAATCGAAAAAAGTCGAAAAATCGTGAAATTTTGGAAAATGCTCTACTATTTTTTTATTTTAAGAGTTTTTCAAAAAAAGATTGTATATTCAGATAGCTGACCTAATTACGATTCTAACGATGTATAATATGTATGTAGTTATTGAAATTTAATTTTCGATATTTTAATTTTTTTGCATTTTTGGCACTTTTGAACATAGGATTTCTCAGGGGCATTTTATCTGATCAGATAATGTAATATATCATTACAGAGCCCTGTGGCTATTTTAGTGCCCAAACCGGCTATTAAAACTATTCCGACAATAATAGCCATACCGGAAGTATTCAAAAAATGAAAAAAAAATGTTAAAAACATTGTCGCACTTGCGAAAAACTTGATTTCTCCCTTAGGTAATAGCGGACCAAAAGAACTAAAGTGTCGCTGGATAGCCCTATTAATGGACCATCGTATGGTATGTAAATAATACGATTTCGATGGTAAGGAAATAAATTATTGTATGCCAAAAATCTAGTATTTTCCGATTTTTTAACATTCTGAGACGCCCTTTTCTCAAAAACGACGCCGCAGATTTCTCTGAAACCTTTCTTACTCAAAGTCCTATCGGTTGTCTATATAGTGAATCCAAAATGAAAAGCATTGAAATAATATAGGTCGTCCAAAAATGTCCTCAAACTTTGAAAAAAATTGAAAAATCGTTAAATTTTTGTAAATACTCTTTAATTTATCTTTTTTTACAAAACTACTCAATGGATGTTTCTGACACTTCTGGTACAGAAAGTTAAGTATCCAAAGAACTTCGTAAAGCTATCACGACAATGATCGTAAAACCGGAAGTAGTCGAAAAAATGTCTGATATTTTGAAAAAAAAATTTTTTTAAACAAAAACTTTTTTTATTTATGAATATTTTTTGATGGTATTTTACACAGGGTTAAAATACCATCCTACTTGAACAGAAATGAGAAAAAAAATTGTCTCGGTAATTTGCGTTAGCCGCCATTGGCTAATTTAGTTTTTCGTACCCAGAAAAATTATTTATTGTTCGATTTGTATAAAACAATGTTCATATGCTCCGTGGTCCCAATTGTAATTTTTATACGCCCACATTTTCATGTGGACGTATATTGTCGTCACCCCTGTTCGTCCGTCCGTCCGTCCACAATTGTTTGTGAACAGTCTACAGGTCACAATTTTTATCCGATTTCAATGAAACTTAAAACATAGGTTTATCACCCTAAGATCTCGGTTCCTTTCGATATTGGCATGTATCGGACTGTAACTTCATGGGTTATGGCCCCTGATTGTACGAAAAATCACGTTTTTTAGCTTGTGAACAGTTTAGAGGTCACAATTTTGAACCGATTTGGATGAAACTTGAAATGCATGTTTATAACCCAAAGATCTTGGTTCCTTTCGATATTTGCGCCAATCGGATCGCAACTTCCTGAATTATGGCCCCTGATTGTCCGAAAAATTGCCCTTTTTAGCTTGTGGTCCCTCTGGAGGTCAAAATTGTTTTCCAATTTAAAAAATCGTTTGATTATATCATTGTTCCATGGTTATGAAGGTTGGGTTTGAATTTCGTGAAAATCGGACCAAAATTGACGGACAAAATGGCCGCCATTTGTACGCGAATAGTGTGAAAATATGTTATATCAAGGTTGTGAACAGTGTAGAGGACACAATTTTGAACCGATTTGGATGAAACTTGAAATGCATGTTTATAACCCAAAGATCTTGATTCCTTTCGATATTTGCGCCAATTGGATCGTAACTTCCTGAATTATGGCCCCTGATTGTCCGAAAAATTGCCCTTTTTAGCTTGTGGTCCCTCTGGAGGTCAAAATTGTTATCCGATTTAAAAAACCGTTTGATTATATCACCGTTCTATGGTTATGAAGGCTGAGTATGAATTTTGTGAAAATCGGACCAAAATTGACGGACAAAATGGCCGCCGTTTGTACGCGAATATTGTGAAAATATGTTATATAAAGGTTGTGATCCTTATAGAGGTCACAATTTTGAACCGATTTTGATGAAACTTGACATGTATGTTTATAACCCAAAGATCGTGCTTCCTTTCGATATTTGCGCCCATTAGATCATAACTTCCTGAATTATGTCCCCGGATTGACGGAAAAATCGCTTTTGTTCGCTTTTGGTCCCTCTGGAGGTCAAAATTATTATCCGATTTAAAAAAACGTTTGACTATATCACCGTTACATGGTAATGAAGAGAGAGTTTGAATTACGTGAAAACCGGACTAGAATTGACGGACAAAATGGCCACCGTTTGTACACGAATAGTGTGAAAATATGTTATATCAAGGTTGTGGACCCTATAGAGGTCACAATTTTGAATCGATTTTGATGAAACTTGACAGGTATGTTTTAAACCCAAAGATCTTGGTTCCTTTATATATTTGCGCCCATCGGGTCATTACTTCCTGAATTATGTCCCCTTTTTAGCTTGTGGTGCCTCTGGAGGTCACAATTATTATATGATTTAAAAAAAAAACGTTTGATTATAAAAACCAAACAAATTCTAATGATTTTCTGATAATTCCTTAATATGCGACAATTCTTGTTGACTGCCCGGACGATTTGGCTGCTGTGTGGGCGTATGTTTCGTTGCCTGGCAACCTATTTTTTTTGTTTCGGTGAAATTTTTCTGTCGGCAACGGAAGTGACGTAATATTGACAAAAACTACAATTTTGACAGTTCGGTACCACTTTTTGAAAGCAAATATTATTTTTTTCAAAACTGATATAACTAAAAGGATGCACCCTGCAAAGGTGCACAAACTCTTTAGCTCAGATTTTTTAACTTCTATTTCATTTTCGGGCAATTTCGAATAAAATGTAAAACAAAGTGTAAAATTCAGTTATTTACAATTCATTCAGCGTCTTCATATTTTGAAATATTTATTTGTTATTTTCATAAACTCGTAGCATTAATCAAGACGAAAAGAATGTATGCGAAAATTAGTTTGTAATATGAGCAGTTGCAGAGAAATAAGCAATTTTGCATGCATCACTTTTCGCGTTATTTTGCCTATAAAAGAGTGAATTATTATTCGATTTGCAATATTTTTTTTCTCCATTTGATGCCTAATGCCAATTTGGACTAGGTCAAGCCAATTTTAAATTTTCAGTGTGACCGGAAATGACGTCATTTGGGCAAAAACTGTATTTTTAACCGAAAAAACAAATATTTTATTCAAATGAGTCTGCCTTATAATATTTTAAAAATTATGATATTTAATTCCCATCAACGAATAGAATGAAGCCATACGACCATACAGATACCACAAAATGGTTTCTAACTTGTACGGTTACAGAGAAATAGGCGATCTTCTATAAGTCACTTTTCAAGGTTTTTGGTCTATAAAAGTGTCAATTATTATTCGATTTTTATAATTTTTATACGCCCACATTGAAATGTGGTCGTATATTGTCGTCGCCCCCGTCCGTCCGTCGGTCCGTCCGACAATTGCTTGTGGACACTCTAGAGGCTAAAGTTAATATCTGATTGACTTTAAATTTATACACAGTGTTTAAGGTCATGAGACGAAGAAGCCTATTGTTTTTCAGCGATTTCCGATAATAACTACCAGAGTTATGGCCCTTGACGACTTCAAAAAATCTTGTGGACGCTCTAGAGGCCAAAGTTAATATCCGATTGGCTTTAAATTTATACACAGTGTTTAAGGTCATAAGACGAAGAATCCTATTGATTTTCAGCGATTTCCGATAATTAGTGCTAGAGTTATGGCCCTTGATCACTTCAAAAAACCTTGTTGCGCTGTAGATGCTCTAAAAGCCAAAGTTAATATTCGATTGACTTTAAATTTATACACAGTGTTTAAGGTCATAAGACGAAGCTTATTGATTTTCAGCCATTTCCGATAATTAGTGCCAGAGTTATCTCCCTTGATCACTTCAAAAAATCTTGTAGACGCTCTAAAAGCCAAATATCCGACACACTCTGTTTAAGGTCCTGAGAGGAAGAAGCCTACTGATTTTCATCAATTTCAAATAATTACTTCCAGAGTTATCTCCCTTGATCACTTCAAAAAACCTTGTTGCGCTGTAGATGCCAAACTTATCATCCGATTGACTTCAGATTGATACACAGAGTTTAAGGTGTTGAAACGAACAAGTATTTTGATTTTCAATGAATTTTGATAACTGAACAGCTAAATCCATGATATTAAATGTTTCCTATACTAATTGTTAGCGTGGGGCAAAACTTTATAAAAAGCAAACAAATTCTCATGATTTTCTGATAATTACATAATGAGTTGTTACTCAGATTTTAGTGTATTACAAATGTTTCATTACCAAAAAAAAGTAAAAATATGCGACAACCCTTGTTGACTGCCCGGACGATTTAGCTGCTGTGGGCGTATGTTTCGTTGCCTGGCAACCTATCTTTTTACCATTTGATGCCTTATGCCATTTATGACTTCTATGAACTAAGTTAATATTTTCAATATCACCGGAAGTAATGTAATTTTTGCAAAAAACATACTTTTAGCCTTCAAAACAAACATTTTTTTGAAGGGATTTATATTTATTATTCGGTTAACTTTATAACGTCTGACTCTAATGGGCAGTAAGATTTAATCAATACCATCATATTGATATCAAGAAAAGGCTTCAAGCATGTTCACTTGTCGAATAATAGCCAATTTTCCCAGGGTCACTTTTAAGTTTTTTACCTTCTTAATTTCAGTTTATGGATTATAGGTTAATTATTCATTGCCCGATATGTATAAAACAATGTTTGTATTTTGTATGTTGCGAATTTTCGACTTATTTTTCACCTATAAAAATTTCTTTCGGCACCGGAAGTGACGTAATTTTGCCATAATTTACAATTTTGACCGGTCTTTTCGCCAGCAAATATTACTTTTACATATGGTAGAGGGTGTCACTGAAGCAAAACAACTAAAGTATAGTTTGGTAGCTCAATGGATCGGCTATGGTATAATAAACTTTCTGTATGATTCCTGAAAGCCGGTTCAGTGCAGCTTGCAGGTCTAGTTTTTATACGCCCACATTTTTATGTGGACGTATATTGTCGTCGCCCCTGTCCGTCCGTCCACAATTTGTTTGTGGACTCTCTACAGGTCACAATTCTTATCCGATTTTGACGAAACTTGAAATATAGGTTTATCCCCAAAAGATCTCGGATCCTTTCGATATTGGCATGTATTGGATCAAAACTTCATGGATTATGGCCCCTGATTGTACGAAAAATCACGTTTTTAGCTTGTGGACCCTATAGAGGTCACAATTTTGAACCGATTTTGATGAAACTTGACATGCATGTTTGTAACCCAAAGATCTTGGTTCCTTTCGATATTTGCGGCTATCGGAATGTAATTTCCTGAATTATGGCCCCTGATTGTCCGAAAAATCACCCTTTTTAGCTTGTGGTCCATCTGGAGGTGACAATTATTATTCGATTTAAAAAACCGTTTGATTATATCACCGTTACACCCTAAGGAAGGTTGAGTTCGAATTTCGGGAAAATCGGACGAAAATTGCCATACAAAATGGCCGCCGTTTGTTCGCGAATACTGTTAAAAAATGGTATATCAAGGTTGTGGACCCTGTGGAGGTCACAATTTTGATTCAATTTTGATGAAACTTGAAATTCATGGTTATAACCCAAAGATCTTGCTTCCTTTCGATATTTGCGCATATCGGATCGTAACTTCCTGAATTATGGCCCCTGATTATACGCAAAATCGCCTTTTTTTTTAGCTTGGAGGTCACAATTATTATTGGATTTAAAAAAACGTTTGATTATATCACCGTTACACCCTAAGGAAGGTTGAGTTCGAATTTCGGGAAAATCGGACGAAAATTGCCATACAAAATGGCCGCCGTTTGTACGCGAATACTGTTAAAAAATGGTATATCAAGGTTGTGGACCCTGTGGAGGTCACAATTTTGATTCGATTTTGATGAAACTTGAAATTCATGGTTATAACCCAAAGATCTTGCTTCCTTTCGATATTTGCGCATATCGGATCGTAACTTCCTGAATTATGGCCCCTGATTATACGCAAAATCGCCTTTTTTTTAGCTTGGAGGTCACAATTATTATCCGATTTAAAAAAACGTTTGATTATATTATCGTTACACCGTAAGGAAGGTTGAGTTCGAATTTCGGGAAAATCAGACCAAAATTGCCATACAAAATGGCCACCGTTTGTACGCGAATTTTGTTAAAAAATGGTATATCAAGGTTGTGGACCCTGTAAAGGTCACAATTTTAATTCGATTTTGATGAAACTTGAAATTCATGGTTATAACCCAAAGATCTTGGTTCTTTTCGATATTTGCGCATATCGGATCGTAACTTCCTGAATTATGGCCCCTGGTTATACGCAAAATCCCCCTTTCTTTAGCTTGTGGTCCCTCTGGAGGTCACAATTATTATCCAATTTAAAAAAACGTTTGATTATATCACCGTTACACCCTAAGGAAGGTTGAGTATGAATTTCGGGAAAATCGGACCAAAATTGACAGACAAAATGGCCGCCGTTTGTACACAAATACTTTTAAAAAAAATGATATATCATGGTTGTGGACCCTGTATAGGTCACAATTTTAATTCGATTTTGATGAAACTTGAAATTCATGGTTATAACCCAAAGATCTTGCTTCCTTTCGATATTTGCGCATATCAGATCGTAACTTCCTGAATTATGGCCCCTGATTATACGCAAAATCGCCTTTTTTTTAGCTTGGAGGTCACAATTATTATCCGATTTAAAAAAACGTTTGATTATATTACCGTTACACCGTAAGGAAGGTTGAGTTCGAATTTCGGGAAAATCAGACCAAAATTGCCATACAAAATGGCCACCGTTTGTACGCGAATACTGTTAAAAAATGGTATATCAAGGTTGTGGACCCTGTAAAGGTCACAATTTTAATTCGATTTTGATGAAACTTGAAATTCATGGTTATAACCCAAAGATCTTGGTTCTTTTCGATATTTGCGCATATCGGATCGTAACTTCCTGAATTATGGCCCCTGGTTATACGCAAAATCCCCCTTTCTTTAGCTTGTGGTCCCTCTGGAGGTCACAATTATTATCCAATTTAAAAAAACGTTTATATCACCGTTACACTGTAAGGAAGGTTGAGTATGAATTTCGGGAAAATCGGACCAAAATTGACAGACAAAATGGCCGCCGTTTGTACACGAATACTTTTAAAAAAAATGATATATCATGGTTGTGGACCCTGTATAGGTCACAATTTTAATTCGATTTTGATGAGGAAGGTTGAGTTCTAATTTCGTGAAAATCGTACCAAAATTGCCGGACGAAATGGTCGCCGTTTGTACGCGAATAGTGTAAAAATATGGTATATCATGGTTGTGGACTCTCTACAGGTCACAATTCTCATCCGATTTTGATGAAAAGTCACATTTCTAGGTTGTGTACCGTCACACCATAATCATTGTCGGTTTCGAATTTCATTAATATCAGACTGGAACTGACCAACTAAATGGCTGCTCCCAATACAGTATGAAATACAGGACTTAAAGATGTAGGAAAAATCACTTTCGGTATTGCTTGTTCTCTGTCCATCTCTCGAAAATGTGGGCGTATCCTGCCTGGCAGTGCCAGCCTATCTTTATTAAAACCGGAAGTGACATAGTTGGTTCAACATGCTCACCGGGCTCTATAGTAAGCATGCAAATTTGGTCTATGTTTACTGCTGTATTGTGTACTCGCATCGTCCTTTGACCAAAAATCTGATAAAATGGCCTGTCTATTAGGATATTATATGTTTTGTTAATGTTTAGTACACAAAGCCGCTACGCAAATTCACTCATACTGAACAGTACATGGTGTCTCAATTCACGCCACATGGCCAGTTGTTGATTGACACCCGGCAAGTGAGAGATGTTTCGTCTACTTGAATGTCTTTGCATGTGCTGGGTATCCGGTGACAGATGTTTGATTTATTTCAACGGACTTGTGACACATATATATATTCAAATAAATATATAAATTTCCAAAGTATGTCAACGTCAGACACCAACGTATTGGAATATAACATATCTCACCCATGAGTGTACAGTAATGCTGTGCAGAGTCAAGCCCATCCATTCTCAAGAGAAAATGAAAGAAAAAAAGAAAAGCCGTTCACGTCGACATTATGTTGCAAAATGCACTATGCCCATAATTTTAGTCTGTTTATGTTGTAAAACACTGTCAGCAACCACAAAAACATCGAAGCAGACGAAATACATGTGACTTACAAGCTGTCTCTCAAACCACGTGATGTAAATAAATAGCCATGTGACGTGAATTGAGACACTGTATACTCTGTTCAGTATGAGTGAATTTACGTTGCGGCTTTGTGTACTAAACGTTAACAAAACATAAAATCGTGTTTATAATATCCTAACAGACAGCCCATTTTATCAGATCTTTGGTCAAAGGATGATGAGTGCACACAACACAGCAGTAAACTTATGCCAAATCTGTATGCTTACTATAGAGCCCAGTGAGCGTGTTGAACCAACTATGTCACTTCCGGTTTTAATAAAAATCAATTTCTCGCTTACAAAAACTTTTTTGCTTTTGTTACAGAGGGGATTATTTAACAATATACATTTAAGATTTATGGAAGCCTTGTTGAAATTCGTTGGTCTTCCCCTTTAATGTACAATAGATCACAATGTCTGTATTGAATCAAGTGGGGTGATTCCGATTTCGCACTTGTACTTGACAATGAGTAGGGACACCTGTCAAACATTGTGGGTTTTCTCTTGGTCCTCCAGTTTCTTCCCCTATTCTCATGCAAATCAATGAAAAAGAATTGAACCAATTAAAAAATGACATATTATATGGTGTTGGTAGGATGTTAAACTCGATTTCTCTCTCTTTCCCTCTCTCTATCATCACAGTGTTTATGTTCATGAGAAGAAGAATCCTATTTATATTCTGATAATTAGAGTATTGTGATCACAAAGAAAGAATTTGTGGATGCTCTAGAGGATCAAGTTAAAATCTGATTGACCTGAAAATTTTTAGGGGTGGGGGGTAAACAATATTTATTTGCAATGTTTACAATTTCTATAGCTGAATTACAGTATGTAGGATACGAACTACAAGCACTGTTTATATTCACAATTATCTAGACCACTTTGGGATCAACTTATGGGTGGAAAACTGCATAGTCTTTAACACATTGACCTGTACGTAAAAAAAAAAAAAAAAAAGCTTCCCTCATTGCACACTGCCCATCTTCATTATCCTGGTTGCAGAAAAAGAGTATGTTAGTTAAACCCCACTTCATTTCATTTTTTTTCATTCTAACTGGTGATCAAAAGTAAAATGTCGTGATGTCACCAAATTCTACAAGTCTCTTTATCTATACTTTATATCATAATATCATCCACATCAAGATTAAATAAATATCAAAATATAGCTTCATGAAACTTAAGACTTTTTCTCATTGCACAGGACAAGGATGTAATTTATACTTACAAAAACATAAACAACCTTCATTACATAAAAATGTGTTATGTGATCCATGATAGGTATTCTAGTCTATAGTCTTAGCTGAAACTCTTGTGCTGGAGAAATAAAATAGTGTTTAACAACCTACTTTTCGGCACAAACCAAGTGTAGTAAAACCTGAATATTAGAATTATTTTTATGGGTGTAGAAGTTTATAAGCCCACATATAAGTGTGTTATATTTATATTTTGCCGTCACAATATGTTGGTCTCGAAATGACCTAGTTTGTGTCGAGTGGACGTTAAATCCCATTTGTTTCTCTTTCTCTTGAGGCTAAAGTTATACATTTATTCCACATCCCTTCTCGCAAGTTTTAGAGCATATTGAAACTTGTTGAGGGTCAAAAGAGAATCAATGACTGCATGTGCACCGTATTTGTGTATAGCTATTAAATTTCATGCATTTACTTTCAGTTTTCTAAAGAAGATACTATTATAACCATATTAGGAAATAAGCATGACATGGAAGATAAAAGACAAGTAGAATATCTTGAGGGACAACAGGTATGTACATTTCACTGTTGATGGATTCTAAGTAGTGATTTTAAACAAGGGAGATTTGGTGGATCATTAAACATACATTATGCAAGAGCAAAATCTGCCTATTTTAGGTCTTTCTTTAGGCCTGAAATGTTATAAAAACTATTAATTTGACATTAATTAACTTATCCAGACCATAATACACTCATGGTGTCAAGGCTAGCCTGCAATATTTGTTAGATTATGGTCCAATTTGCAGCATAACTTTCCTTTGAGATTAATGATTAAATGGATAACCGAGATTATTAGTTTTGTTTTACCGACTTTAGCAGGGTTGGAAAAAAACAGTATTTTTTGAAAAAAAAACAAAAACAATGTTTTTTTTTGTTTAAAACAATGTTTTTTATTGTTTTTTTTATTAATGTTCATAATTTGACAAATAAATGACAAAGGTGATTAAAACCAATGAAAACATAGTTATATGATAGTAATTACATGTTTGTCATCCTATAAATGAAGACAAGCTTCCCAGCTTTCTCGACACCTAGTTGATTTCTCAATTTAGAGTGAAAAAGACCAAATGTTGAAAATTACTTTGTTTTAATTTTAAAGTGACACAATACTAAATTCTCCATACAACATATCCTAATTATATACAACTCACAACCCACACACTGCACCTTTTAACTAAAAATAACTGTTTCCATCCCTTTGATCTTTACTACTGTGGTTTATGTAATATTTATTAATACAGTACAATTTAAATACATAGAAATACACAAATGAACTCTAGAATTTCGAAAAGAAAATTATTCATCAAATTATTTCATAATTTGTGACGATTACTTGACAATTTTCCAAGTTTCAGGTAATTTTTTTTATAAAAAAAACACAAATCAGCTTTTTTTTTTGTTTTTTTCAATTGTTTTAAACGTTTAAAACAAGTTGTTTAAAACAAATTGTTTTAAAACAACCCAACCCTGGACTTTAGTGATGAAATTTTCAGCAAATTGCCTTCACATTATGTACTTCTTAACTATTATAGTGAGAACTGCCAACTCGTTATCTAATCTCCCTTAAAATACAGGTGTGACGTCACCCTTTGATATTGGCGTACCATAATTTTAAATAATAGTGCAGGCATCTTGCCAATTGTGCATTATTTATACCAGTGAAATATTGGACTAGTGTGACATATTTTACTTGCAGAGTGTCTGTATTTTAAGTAGTTTAATTGTCTGGAGCTTAATACATTGCGTAATATATTGTAAATATATTACGCAATGTCTCGCTCTTGACCATTTAACCACACATAATGTATCTTTGAGTAAATTGCAGGTTCACTGATAAGGAAATATCTGGTTCACTCCTAGGCAAGGCTGGAAATAACTTTCAAATAGCTGTCTGACACCATGTCAGGTCAGATGAACATTCTGCCTGACATTTCAAATTTTCGGTCGGACATGATTTTCTGACATTTGGAACAAAGTCTATTCTGTTGACTAATGGGGGTGACTGGGTGTAATTGTGACATCATTTGTATAAAGATTCAGATTGAAAACAAATAACAAAATATCATTCACTAAATTTTATCATATTTAGAAAATTTTGAGGTAGCATGATCAATTGGGTTTGATAGCCTAAGATTGGTTGATCCATTTAACCACGCATAAGAAAACTCCCTCATATGTCGAAATTTGGATAAGTACTTTGTACACAAAATACATTTTAATGACAAAATCTGACCGTCTTGTGTGCACTCATAGCCAAGCCACTGGTCTGCATTGAATTTGGCTAAATCTTTCGCGATCCATTTATCAACTTACGTAGCTTTGCACAGCTTACGTTTGTTCGATGAAATTGGTACCTCTCCAGGAATTTTGTTGTCCGTGGGCCGTGTATGCGTGTCTGATAGGCCCACACTTTCTGTTGATGATGTTGAAAAGAAACTCGACATTTTGCTAGCCATAGCCTATCAAATTACCAGCAACTTGCGTGATATACGGAGGAAACACCATAGAAATATATATATATATATTTCTATGGGAAACACAACTACTACTACTACTACTTGGTGTTTAACATCTGCTTCCACATAAGTGATATCGCAGACAAGGGAAACACAATGGCGACGAGATGTTTATGTAGAAACAACGATTTCCGGTTAAAACAAAATCGCGACACGGATCTGACCAATGGCAATTTTACCCAAGTGTCATCTCTAATTTGGTCAGTCCTTTTTGCACGACTGAGTTATAAATACTTGTGAATTATCGTAAGCGAGAAAGGGCGAACGAAAACATCAGTTTGATAACGTAAATAATGATGGATAACGATAGAATATACAGACTCAGTATGTAATCTTGATCCAGATTTGAGACTAGCTATTTTGGTTAGACAAAATAAAAGACTTGATTGTGTTAACATTACAAGACAAAAACACATAAAACTGTGGCCAATATATTTTCAACATTATAAACTGTTGTGATGATGTACAGATGTACATCTTATTTATGACTTTGTATCCGTTGGTTGTTAAATTTCAAATTATTGAGCCTCAATCTTATCTCTATGTCAGGAATGGAATTTCGAGACTACGACTGCGTGCCACGTGGTTTCTTAGGTTTGCTGGAAAAGTAATACTATGAGGATTAATTATTTTTTTCCTTTATGTGTACTTTCCTGCTGTGAGGAAAGTTAGAACTTGATGAGAAGTGGTCTACTTTCGTTTTCCGAAAATAATAACAAAATCTTCCGAATTTTTTCGCTCGGACAAAATGACAGACTGATTGGAAATTTCACCTGACAAATGGTGAAATTCGACCGGACTTTGTCCGCGTCCGACCAGTTATTTCCAGCACTGCTCCTAGGATGTCTGGTATGGTTTCCCCTTGTCAGCAGTGTCAAGACAGGGGCCTGGCAAGTAACAGCAAACTGAACCCGGCCATGTTAACGAACATTTGACAGTTCCAATTAGGAATAAGAGTAGGCCATAGCACTGCTGTCCATGCAAAATTTCCCAAACAGCACACTACATGTTGTATGCCCCCGTTTTCATGAGTCTGGTTGATGCAGAAAAATAGGACCGTAAACCCCATTTCATTTTACAGGTTAGAAGATTTAATGTCATAGGAATTTAACAGATGTTTTTTGGACACTTTTCCATATTTGTGCTTGGGTATACTACAGAAGAATTATGTATCATTTGTATGTCTTTTCGATTCTAAGTGAATAACATTGAGTTTTTGAGTTCACATCAGGGCTGTATCTAGCAGCGGTGCAGGGGTACATTGCACCCCCAGAACAATAAGGCATCTTGAGGAGAAATGGCACCCCCACCCCCATCCCCCCCAAAATAATTTGATAACCTATCAATTATAAAATGATTCACTAGATGATGATCACACAGTGATGCTCTTAAGGCAACGACTAGTCAGTTGGTTTTAAGAACACCCACACACCATTGGTTTCGTTTGCCCTGATCCAAACTTTCTTATATCACTTACGTGGGGGCTATGGCACCCCACCACTCTCCTGCACCCCCACTTTTAAAATCCTACATACCCCCCTGGTTCACATTATTGTTTTTTTCTCTTTCAGTATGCAGCTAAAAATAATGTAAAGTTTTTTGAAACAAGTGCCAAGGATAGAGAAAACCTACAAAAGGTAATAAGTCCATTAGTTAGTGTTGCATACAGTTGCATTAACTGCAGTTCAATTACACTTTACCAACATGTGAGCAATTAGATTGCTTGCTGTTGACTAACTGACTGACAGCACTGTTCACCAAAAAATAATAACAAGATAGGTTGCCAGGCAATGAAACATACGCCCACAGCAGCTAAATCGTCCGGGCAGTCAACAAGAGTTGTCGCATATTCTTACTTTTTTCGGTAATGAAACATTTATAATATTCTGAAATCTGATTAAGATTAAAAACTCATAAAGTAATTATCAGAAAATCATTAGAATTTGTTCTGCCCCATGCTAACGTTTAGTATATGAAACATTTAAAATCATGGATTTAGCTGTTCATCAATGTGAAGTCAATTGGATGATAAGTTTGGCCTCAAGCCTTACAAAAGATTTTTCAAAGTGATAAAGGGAGATAACTCTGGAAGTAATTTTTAGAATTCGCTGAAAATCAATACGATTCTTCTACTCATGACCGTTAACACTGTATAAATTTAAAGTCGATCGAATATTAACTTTTGCGTCTAGAGCATGCACAAGATTCACTCGGCAAATCTCGACAAATTCCGTAAACTACATCTAGTCTCGGCTGTATGACAGTAAGTGATATGTACCTACGCCCATACATTTGCGATGCGGCTACCGGTTTACTTTAACAGGAAAACCTGACGCTATTACACAAATTGGGAACCTATTCGGCTAGCGACCTACTCGACTGATCGAGCTGCAACCTGTTCGTTGGAAACCTATTTAGAATAAAGACAACAGTCGCCTTAACTCATCTATTTATCAACCAATAAAATCCAATGTTATGTCTATCAAATGAAAGTAGAATATATCATTTTTTGTCCGTCCGTCTGTCTGTCTGTCTTTCTGTCCGTCACACTTTTTGGGACACAATAACTCTCTTCCTAATTGAGCTAGAATGTTCAAACTTGGTGTATGTGTTTATTAGGTCAATGCCTTGATGGAGTTCGAAGATGAGCATTTTCCGCTTAGGGTAAGCAGAGATAAGCAATTTGATTGGTTGATGCTTTGGGACACGATAACTTTAGTTCTAATGAGCATTTTCTGCTCAGGGTAAGCAGAGCGATACACAATTTGATTGGTCGAGACTTTGGAACACAATAACTCTCCTTCTTATTGAGTTAAAATGTTCAAACTTGGTGTATATGCTTATTAGGTCAATGCCTTGATGGAGTTCAAAGATGAGCATTTTCTTCTTAGGGTAGGCAGAGATAAGCAATTTGATTGGTTGATACTTTGGGACAAGATAACTTAGGTACATCTTGATTGATGATTTTTTATGCCAATACAATGACTGCATTCTCATTCAGTAATGGATTCGACAGTAACAGTGTATAGAAACGATTGACTCGGACACGAGGGCCCTTTCCCTTGGCCAGGGGGGCCCTTTTGTCAAGCGTGGGGGCCCTTTTGTCTGCCTTTAGGGTCCCCCTAACTAGGGTACATTTTCATTTTTCTCGTCGGTTTTAGCATTATTCTTTATAAAACACTTTTGGATGACACTTTGTGTACAGTTTGATTGCTCGATATGTTTGAAAAAGATAAATGTGCGATTAAATAATATGTGTCATCTATTTATTTTTTAAGGTCAATTGGATATTAACTTTGGCCTCTAGAGAATCCACAAAATTTTTTAAAGTGATCAAGGACCAGAACTCTGGCAGTAATTATCGGAAATCGCTGAAAATCAACAGGATTCTTCTTTTCAATGACCTTAAACACTGTATACAAATTTAAAGTCAATCGGATATTAAATTTGGCCTCTAGAGCTTCCACAAGATTTTTTGAAGTGGTCAGGGACCATAACTCTGGCAGTTATTATCAGAAATCACTAAAAATTAATAGGTTTTTTCATCTCATGACCCTAAACACTGTGTGTAAATTTAAGATCAATCAGATGTTAACTTTGACTTCTAGAGCGTCCACAAGATTTTTTTAAGTATTAAGGCAATCAAGGGCCATAACTCTGAAAATTAATAGGCTTCTTTGTCTCATGACCTTAAAGGACCAATCCCGATAACTTTTTGGGGAATAAAACTACTTAATTTTGTGTTAAAATCCCTTAAAAACCCATTACCTCAGGCCAACCAACTAATCCGTTATTTGTGATACGGTTGTAAATAACTTAAACCTGACAGTTTTCATCTGGAAATGGAGACCGTTGTATTATACAGTATCTGGATAAAATCAGACTTTTTTTCTATAAAAATAATATGTAGGTGAAATTTACCTTTTGTTATCAAGTACAGTACATGGGTCATTCACCGTATAGACCTCTCAAGAAACGGGAATCGATTATCAGGTCACTCAATGAAAAAAAAGATAGGTTGCCAGGCAACGAAACATACGCCCACAGCAGCTAAATCGTCCGGGCAGTCAACAAGGGTTGTCGCATATTTTTACTTTTTTGGTAATGAAACAACTCATTATGTAATTATCTGAAAATCATTAGAATTTGTTTGCTTTTTATAAAGTTTTGCCCGACGCTATCAATTGGTATAGGAAACATTTAACATCATGGATTTAGCTGTTCTGTTATCAAAATTCATTGAAAATCAAAATACTTGTGCGTTTCAACACCTTAAACTCTGTGTATCAATCTGAAGTCAAACGGATGATAAGTTTGGCATCTGTAGCGTCACAAGGTTTTTTGAAGTGATCAAGGGAGATAACTCTGGAAGTAATTATTTGAAATCAATGAAAATCAGTAGGCTTCTTCGTCTCATGACCTTAAACAGTGTGTGTAAATTTAAAGTCAATCAGATATTAACTTTGGCCTCTAGAGCGTCCACAGGATTTTTTGATGTGATCAAGGGCCATAACTCTGGCACTAATTATCGGAAATCGCTGACAATCAATAGACTTCTTCGTCTTATGACCTTAAACACTGTGTATGAGTTTTAAGTCAATCGGATATTAACTTTGGCCTCTAGATCGTTCACAAGATTTTTTGAAGTGATCAAGGGCCATAACTCTGGCACTAATTATCGGAAATCGCTGAAAATCAATACCCTTCTTTGTCTTATGACCTTAAACACTGTGTATAAATTTAAAGTCAATCGGATATTAACTTTGGCTTTTAGAGCGTCCACAAGATTTTTTGAAGTGATCAAGGGCCATAACTCTGGCACTAATTATCGGAAATTGCTGAAAATCAATAGGCTTCTTCGTCTTATGACCTTAAACACTGTGTATAAATTTAAAGTCAATCGGATATTAACTTTGGCTTTTAGAGCGTCCACAAGATTTTTTGAAGTGATCAAGGGCCATAACTCTGGCACTAATTATCGGAAATCGCTGAAAATCAATAGGCTTCTTCTTCTTATGACCATAAACACTGTGTATAAATTTAAGGTCAATCGGATATTAACTTTGGCTTTTAGAGCGTCCACAAGATTTTTTGAAGTGATCAAGGGCCATAACTCTGGCACTAATTATCAGAAATCGCTGAAAATCGATAGGCTTCTTCGTCTTATGACCGTAAACACTGTGTATGAATTTAAAGCCAATCGAATATTAACTTTGGCCTCTAGAGCGTCCACAAGATTTTTTGAAGTGATCAAGGGCCATAACTCTGGTAGCTACTATCGGAAATCGCTGAAAAACAATAGGCTTCTTCGTCTCATGACCTCAAACACTGTGTATAAATTTAAAGTCAATCGGATATTAACTTTAGCCTCTAGAGCGTCCACAAGCAATTGTGGACGCCAGACCGACGGACCGACGGACCGACGGACCGACGGACGGACGGACGGGGGCGACGACAATATACGACCACATTTCAATGTGGGCGTATAATGACCCGAAATCTTAAAAGGGTTACGTGTCCGGATAAGCAGTGTCGACGTTCATGTCCAAACGAGTCAATATTTTGAGCTGAAATTTTGAGACAGGGTTAATACACCATCCCTCTATATTTTGGTCCATAAATTTCATAAATGCTCTGACTTTAATTTTTTAGACCCTGTTCTTATCGGGATTGTCCCTTTAAACACTGTGTATAAATTTAAAGTCAATCGGATATTTACTTTGGCCTCTAGGGCGTCCACAAAATTCTTTGAATTGATCAAGGGCCATAACTCGGAAATCGGTGAAAATCAACAGGCTTCTTCGGCTCATGACCTTAAACACTGTGTATAAATTTAAAGTCAATCGGATATTAATCGGGGGCGACGACAATATACGACCACATTTCAATGTGGGCGTATAAAAATCAATAACAGTCATAATATTACAAGATCCTTATGTCAACTTGAGATACTGATCAGGGAAGAACTACATTATAGGCAATATGATCCATGTTCTAATGGGGTACTCACTGGACGATATTAGTAAAATCAAATATCGCGATATTTCCCCAAAAAAGGACGATATATCACTATATTGCGATATTTTAGTTTTATTATAAAAAGCTAACGATATATCACGATATATCACAATATCCCGATATTTTAGTTTTATTATGTGATGTATTTTTAAATGAACGTAACAAGTTGCTGGTGTTGCTGCCTATTGCAGCTACACGACGCTTGCAAAATCTACATAAAACTTTCGTTTGCGCTTCGTTGTTCTCATCAAAACCAAAAGCCATATACAACTCGTGCAATGTTTTTTAGGCTTTATTATTACTAATGTTCAATCAGACTGAGCTTCGCAATGTTCCGCCATCTTTCAAAATGTTGAATAACATGTGGGTATGACTATGAGTAGACTCAAAGAACCAGATGTAATTTCCCCTATTCGGTACACTACAACAGCACGTTTGTCTAAATCTCGTATATCAAGACGCAATAAGGTTTTATTTACAAATAACATTTTATTTTTATTTAATTCGGCTACAGTTTAAAAATTTGCAAAAAAAAACAACAACACCCAAACACACGCACAAAATGATAGTTAACTAACAAACGCCATCATACATAAAATGATAACAACTGTTTTCAAACAGTCCCAATGATAAATCGATCGAAGACGGCAAAGAGAAGATATTACACCATGACTTACCTGGCTGGTTATACAAGTGTTGCACAGCATTAGCAATGGGTTTGACATTATAATGACAAGTATAATAAGTTTAATAATCGAGAAAACTACTAGACTAGTCATGTATTTAGTAGGCCTTGTCAATGAACGAGTGACTAGTCATCTGAGTCATCGATCGTGACATAATGTCGTAAATATCGTGATAGTATCGTGTAAATTGATAGAAAAACACAAGATACGATATATCATTATACCGCGATATATTTTAGGTGGTTTATAAAATATCGTAATTCAAATTTTAATATCGCGATATATCGAATTACCGAAAATATCGTCCAGCCCTAACTCAAGCCAGTCTCATTAATTTTACAGCAATGAGTATTTGGGATTTTATTATGTTGACATCAATTGTGTGTTCAGATTGATGACAGTGCCCTAGATTTGGAACCGACTACCTCTATTCACAACTTCTGGACTATAACTTCATGGATTATGGCCCCTGATTGTACGAAAAATCATGTTTTTTAGCTTGTGAACAGTGTAGATGTCACAGTTTTGAACCGATTTTGATGGAACTTGAAATACATATTTATAACCCAAAGATCTTGGTTCCTTACAATATTTGTGCATATCGGATCGTAATTTCCTGAATTGTGGTCCCTGATTATACGTAAAAATCGCCTTTTTCAGCTTCTCGATGTCACAATTATTAATCAGATTTTAAAAGATAGGTTGCCAGGCAACGAAACATACACCCACAACAGCTAAATTGTCCAAGCAGTCAACAAGAGTTGTCGCATTCTTACTTTTTTTCGGTAATTAAACATTTATAATACTCTGAAATCTGATTAAGATTAACAACTCATAAAATAATTATCAGAATTTGTTTGTTTTTTTTAAAGTTCTGTCCCATGCTAAGGCTTAGTATACGAAACATTTAAAATCTGGATTTAGCTGTTCAGTTATCAAAATTAATTGAAAATCAATATACTTGTTCGTCTTAAGACCTTAAACTCTGTGCATCAATCTGAAGTCAATTGGATGATAAGTTTGGCCTCTAGAACATTACAAAAGATTTTTCAAAGTGATCAGTAGGTTTCTTTGTCTCATGATCTTAAAAACTGTGTACAATATTAAAGTCAATTGGATATTAACATTGGCCTCTAAAGCGTCCACAAGATTTTCTGAGGTGATCAAGGACCTTAACTCTGGCAGTAATTATTGTAGATCGCTGAAAATCAATAGGCTTCTTTGTCTCATGACCTTAAACACTGTGTATAAATTTAAAGTCAATCGGATATTAACTTTGGCCTCTAGAGTGTCCACAAGATTTTTTGAAGTGATCAAGGGCCTTTGATTGTTCGAAAAAACACTTTCTGTTTAGCTTGTTCCCTATCCATCTCTTGAAAATGTGGACGTATCCTGCCTGGCAGCCGCTTTTTAAAAATATTTATCTCTTTCTAGCCTTTCCATGACATGTGTGATGCCATCATTTCTATGCAAGAGGCCAAATCATCCAGTGAAACTTTATCTGATTCTTCTACCCCAACTGTTGCAGTTGGTAATAGTGTAGTCCAGTCTAACCAGACGGATAGAACACAACTAATTGGTGACAGCAGCGATTCAGAAGATGAAGAACAGAAGGTTGAGCTTAAGTTCAACAGTTTGCAGAAGTGGGCATGTTGTGGAATTTTGTGATATATAATAGTCTGAAAAAATCAAATCATTCTAGTCAAGTTTAAATTTTTAGGTCGCAAATTATTAATTTCACTCATTTTGTGTGTGGTCATGCATATAAAGATACCATGAACTGACAGAGTTTGAATGATCATATTATTAATACTCTGCAGTACCAGATTTTCAAATGTTATATTCTAGCCCAGATATGTCACAAACAAGCCAACAGTGAGGCTGATGTCCCCTGCCAAAATCCCAAAATAAATAGATGACACATATTAATTAATCGCACATTTATTTTTTTCAAGTATCGAGCAATCAAACTGTACACGAAGTGTCATCCAAAAGTGTTTTATAAAGAAAAATGCTAAAACCGACGAGAAAAATGAAAATGTACCCTAGTTAGGGGGACCCTAAAGGCAGACAAAAGGGCCCCCACGCTTGACAAAAGGGTAAGCAGAGATAAGCAATTTGATTGGTTGATGCTTTGGGACACGATAGCTTTAGTTCTAATTAAGTGAGAGTGATGACACTTGGTGTATAGTTTCATTACAGTAATACCTTGACTAAGTTCGATAATGAGCATTTTCTGCTCAGGGTAAGCAGAGCGATATGCAATTTGATTGGTCGAGACTTTGGAACACAATAACTCTCCTAATTGAGCTAAGATGTTCAAACTTGGTGTATATGCTTATTAGGTCAATGCCTTGATGGAGTTCGAAGATGAGCATTTTCGGCTTAGGGTAAGCACAGATAAGCAATTTGATTGGTTGATGCTTTGGGACTTAATAACTTTTATTCTAATTAAGTGAGCGTGATTAAACTTGGTGTATAGTTTCATTACAGTAATACCTTGACTAAGTTCGATAATGAGCATTTTCTGCTCCGGGTAAGCAGAGCGATATGCAATTTGATTGGTCGAGACTTTGGAACACAATAACTCTCCTTCTAATTCAGTTAAAATGTTCAAACTTGGTGTATATGCTTATTAGGTCAATGCCTTGATGGAGTTCGAATATGTGCATTTTCCACTTAGGGTAAGCAGAGATAAGCAATTTGATTTGTTGATGCTTTGGGACACGATAACTTTAGTTCTAATTAAGTGAGAGTGATGAAACTTGGTGTATAGTTGCATTACAGTAATACCTTGACTAAGTTCGATAATGAGCATTTTCTGCTCAAGGTAAGCAGAGCGATATGCAATTTGATTGGTTGAGAGTAGTAGAGACTTTGGAAAACAATAACTCTCCTTTTAATTGAGTTAAAATGTTCAAACTTGGTGTATATGCTTATTAGGTCAATGCCTTGATGGAGTTCGAAGATGAGCATTTTCTGCTTAGGGTAAGGAAGCAGAGATAAGCAATTTGATTGGTTGATACTTTGGGACAAGATAACTTAGGTTCATCTTGATTAATGATTTTTATGCCAATACAATGACTGCATTCTCATTTAGTAATGGATTCGTCCGCCTTTAGGGTCCCCCTAACTAGGGTACATTTTCATTTTTCTCGTCGGTTTTAGCATTTTTCTTTATAAAACACTTTAGGATGACACTTTGTGTACAGTTTGATTGCTCGATACATTTGAAAAAAATAAATGTGCGATTAATTAATGTGTCTTCTATTTATTTTTGGGATTTCGGCGGGGGACATCAGCCTCACTGTTGGCTTGTAGTTGATAAACACAAGTTTTATTATTGTTAAATTTATTACTGGTATACAAATTGTTATAAATGTTCTGTGTAAATATGCCACAATCTAGAAATAGTACCTTTTAGTTAGCTTAATATAAATTAAAGAAATGCAATGGATTTAAAGTCCCACTTTTCTTCACCAGTTAATTAAAGATATGAGTAAGCTTCAAAATGGGATTATAAAAGGGGGTGGTAAATGCTCAAACGTTTGTATATGTCGTTGATTTGTTAATTGCAGTTTTAGGGAGTTATGACAAATATGACCAAAATAAGAGCTGTAATGGAACAAATCCAATTTAGGGGGTTTTGGGCTTTAAATATTTGGAATGGAATCTACAATGTTCCATTTTCAGAATTTTTGAGATTTGCACCTTTGAGTATGAAATTTCTGGCTGGACCATCCCCCACCCCCTTTCTTACTTGATAAACGCCTTCATATTTTATTATTGTTTTATTATTATCCCTAGATTTACTCTTGAATTTAACCAACTCTATTACCAGTTACTGTCTGCTATATCACAAATTAATTATGGGTTACCATGGATACTTTGTGTAAAAAATATAAAGTGAATAACATATATGCATAAAAGAGAAATATGAGGACAGGTGAAAAAAACATGAACTTATTTATTTTTATGTATCTCCTATTTGTATCTTTGTGAACTTTTATGTTTTGAATCTATTGATGTTAAACCTATGACATTTATACCTATTGATCATATAAACTGCCATGACATTTTACTCTTGCTGGGGCAAATCAAAAAATGTTATTAAACAATATTAAAACATTAACTTATTTATTTTTATGTATCCTATTTGTATCTTTGTGAACTTTTATGTTTTGAATCTATTGATGTTAAACCTATGACATTTATACCTATTTATCATATAAACCGGCATGACATTTTACTCTTGATGGGGCAAATCAAAAAATGTTATTAAACAATAATGATCCGTGATTATCTCAACAAGCCCACACATGACTTATGGTGTTGACCATCGACCTGAAGACATTTCCTGCTCAATTTAAGCGATATGACCATGACTGTTGCGAATCTCAACACTTTCAAAACATTATTTTTATTCTACTGGAATTGGGGTGACGAAACTGTTGTTTCACTACAACAGTAAGCAGAGTGATTAAATTACTCAATGCTTTATTAAGAGATAAATATGTTAGTAATTTATGAATGTCATCTATTATGGTGGGCACCAACCTCACAGTTGGCTTGTTACTTGGGGTATTTTTTTATACAAAATGACCTTTTATTTAATTATATTATTTGTGTCTCATGTTGCTTTGTTTATGTTGTATACTATGTGTGTTTATGTACTGTGTTCAATCAATATTCTTATATTTTATATACCACGTATATATATACATATTTGCACTATGACTGTTGCTATAACTATTTTTACCTGCTTTGTAGGGTTTTGTAAGCCAAAGATCAAATGCTGTATATGTTTTAATCAAAATGTCACATTGCCTTATATTTTACATTACAAATTTTAAATTATATTTATTACTCAAGTAATAATCTGTGTTTACTCTACTTTTACTTTACATTTGTTTGTCTGGATGATTGAATGAGTAAAGGCAAGGTTAAACCACCAATAAAATCCCCCCTCCCTCTCCTTCATAAAATGACTCAACAGTCCTATTATGTTTTGTCATACATGATTATGTAATTTTTAGCGACATTATATATTTATCAATCTGATTAAAATACAGATCCTGTTTCGTTTCTTTTTTTATAGTTCAAAATTTGTTTTACTTGTCTTTACTACATTAAGATCTGAAAGACTTGTTATTTAACTCGTGTTCTGCTTGAAATGAGGGGTCAGCCAATCACACTGTCTGTCGAATCGAGTGTTTGACCATTTTTGCGCGGAACTGTGGGTAGGCATTATCAGCGATAGAAATCAAAACAAAGCAACAACGATTCTGATTGGTTAATCGAATGACTGAGGTTATAGAGTCAAATGTCGCGTGCTTGACAGCTGAACGTGACCTCCCGCTGTAGTTAGGGCCATCGAAATTATAAAAACCGAAACGAAATATAGATCTGAATTTTAATTAGATTGATTTATTTATGAGCATGCTTACTGTATGAAATCAGGAAATTAAACATTATATTTGTTGTTTAGCAAAATAATACCCATTCTTTAGTAATTCAAATATATTCCATTATATGCATTCAGTTGATACTTCCCTTTCCTCCTGCAAGTCACAAAGGTCTTGGTTTACCATTCCTTCCCAATGACTATACACTGTCCCTTGCTTGGCCCCCTGCGTTTTTCAACTGACATGGGTAAACCATGCCCAAAAATCCCAATCCTTGAACAACACTGGACCGCCAAGTTAGAGAACCAATGCCTTCCTTACCCACCATGAAAATCATGGAAACATCCCTACAACCAAGCTTCCACTAAAACAATCCATGGTCACAAATGATAAATAGGAGCAATATTACAATACAATGCCAATGAAAATTACTTCAGTTATATCAATGAGCTTATTCGCAGAAAACTAGCAAACAATGAATGGAAAATGTCAGGGTTGAAATCATGCCAACCAGTTATCTCCCTTGACTAGTGACTGAGGCAGTATGTAATAGTTATTAGCACACTTTCCTCGGTGTATCGGTGAATATCAGGACAGTTTTGGTCGGGGGCTCAGCCGAGGCGGTCCACGACCAAAACTGTCCTGATATTCACCGATATACCGAGGAAAGGTGCTAAAAAGTTACTTACATCACATTTCTATCGAGTATTGTGAAGCAAAATGTGAAAAATAGTATTTATTATCGAGACGTTTCAACCGAAATGTGACAAATAATTTCAGCTCTTTTATTTATCCCTTTATGTGCCTCACGTTACATTTCATGGTAGTATTTACACGTGCGTCTTGTTGTGACACCCGAGCGTAAAATAGCCACGTGTTTGTTTAGACCACTTCGTCAAAACAACAAGCCAACAGTGAGGCTGATGTCCCCCGCCGAAATCCCAAAATAAATAGATGACACATATTAATTAATCGCAAATTTATTTTTTTCAAACGTATCGAGCAATCAAACTGTACACGAAGTGTCATCTAAAAGTGTTTTATAAAGAAAAATGCTAAAGCCGACGAGAAAAATGAAAATGTACCCTAGTTAGGGGGACCCTAAAGGCAGACAAAAGGGCCCCCAGACTTGACAAAAGGGCCCCTCTGGCCAAGGGAAAGGGCCCTCGTGTTCGAGTCAATCGTTTCTATACACTGTTACTGTCGAATCCATTACTGAATGAGAATGCAGTCATTGTATTGGCATAAAAATCATCAATCAAGATGAACCTAAGTTATCTTGTCTCAAAGTATAAACCAATCAAATTGCTTATCTCTGCCTACCCTAAGAAGAAAATGCTCATCTTCGAACTCCATCAAGGCATTTTGACCTAATAAGCATACACACCAATATTGAACATTTTAACTCAATTCGAAGGAGAGTTAATGTGTTCCAAAGTCTCGGCAAATCAAATTGCTTATTGCTCTGCTTACCCCTAGCAGAAAATGCTCATTATCGATCTTAGTCAAGGTATTACTGTAATGAAACTATACACCAAGTTTCATCATTCTCACTTAATTAGAACTAAAGTTATCGTGTCCCAAAGCATCAACCAATCAAATTGCTTATCTCTGCTTACCCTAAGAGGAAAATGCTCATCTTCGAACTCCATCAAGGCATTGACATAATAAGCATAACACCAAGTTTGGACATTTTAACTCAATTAGAAGGAGAGTTATTGTGTTCCAAAGTCTCGACCAATCAAATTGCTTATCGCTCTGCTTACCCTGAGCAGAAAATGCTCATTATCGATCTTAGTCAAGGTATTACTGTAATGAAACTATACACCAGGTTTCATCACTCTCACTTAATTAGAGCTAAAGTTATCATGTCCCAAAGCATCAACCAATCAAATTGCTTATCTCTGCTTACCCTAAGCGGAAAATGCTCATCCTCGAACTCCATCAAGGCATTGACCTAATAAGCATATACACCAAGTTTGAACATTTAAACTCAATTAGAAGGAGAGTTATTGTGTTCCAAAATCTCGACCAATCAAATTGCATGTCGCTCTGCTTACCCTGAGCAGAAAATGCTCATTATCGAACTTAGTCAAGGTATTACTGTAATGAAACTATACAACAGGTTTCATCACTCTCACTTAATTAGAACTAAAGTTATCGTGTCCCAAAGCATCAACCAATCAAATTGCTTATCTCTGCTTACCCTAAGCGAAAAATGCTCATCTTCGAACTCTATCAAGGCATTGACCTAATAAGCATATACACCAAGTTTGAACATTTTAACTCAATTAGAAGGAAAGTTATTGTGTTCCAAAGTCTCAACCAATCAAATTGCGTATCGCTCTGCTTACCCTGAGCAGAAAATGCTCATTATCGAACTTAGTCAAGGTATTACTGTAATGAAACTATATACCAAGTTTCATCAATCTCACTTAATTAGAACTAAAGTTATCGTGTCCCAAAGCATCAACCAATTAAATTGCTTATCTCTGCTTACCGTAAGCGGAAAATGTTCATCTTCAAGGCATCGACCTAATAAACACATACACCAAGTTTGAAAATTCTAGCTCAATTAGGAAGAGAGTTATTGTGTCCCAAAAAGTGTGACGGACAGACAGACAGACAGACGGACGGACGAACCCATCTTCGAAAGGCGGGGGACAACTAGTCTATGGCGTAGAGGACTTCGACGATATTAAATGTAGTGTAAAGGAAATTCGTAACGTGGGTCATTCCTGGTCAAAGTATGCATCGGCGCATGGTTCGTCCGTTGAAATTTAATTGTAATAAAATTTATAACTTTCTAGGCGTTTTTTTTTATATCCTGCTTATTTTCAAGGCTTGTGAAGTGTCTAGCAAGAGAATTACAATTAGTTAAAATAATTATTCAATATTCTCATTTATATGTTTTGCATAATAAATCAAACCAAATTATGGAATAGATGCCAATTGATATAAACTGAATACCAAAAGAAACTTTGCACATTTAAAAACAAAGTTGTTACAAATTAGTTGGACACGTTAAAAAACAAATAGGATGAACACATCGCCCAAACGCAAGCTTCTTTGACCTACAATTTCTACCGGCAATATTCCCGTGTTTCTTTGAAAACGCGAAAATGTGAAAATCACGTGACGTCGTTACTGGGAGAAATGCACGTGCCACAGGAGTATAAAAACTGCACAGTAGCAATGTCAAACAACCACAATGCAAAAAGAACACTGAAAAATGCCACGATTTACAGAAGGACAGCGTCAGCGAGCACTGGGAATTCTTAATATGGGGGCCACGCACGTTCACGTTGCAAGAACCTTTTGCTGTTCCCGCGTTACAGTTGGAAATTTGGTACAGCGGTTCAGACAGACTGGACGGACATCGGACAGGTCCAGAACCGGACGACCACGGGTCACCACGCCACGGGAAGACCGTTATCTTCGAACGCTGCACCTGCGAAACCGCTTCCTGACGGTGACGTCATCAGCACGGAATGCTTTGGGTCGGCGGGTGAGCCCACAGACGGTGTCCAGAAGACTACGAACAGGAGGTATCCGGGCCTTCCGACCGTTCAAAGGACAGTTATTGACTCCTGAAAATCGACGCAGACGACTACGATGGGCAAATACAGTGCGAAGGTGGCAACGTCGGCAGTGGCAACGCGTTGTGTTTTCCGACGAAAGTCGGTTCTGTTTGTTTCGAGTTGACGGCAGACAGCGTGTTTACCGTCGCAGAGGTGAAAGGACTGCTGCTTGCTGCGTTAGAGAAGTCGTTCCCTACGGTGGTGGTAGCGTTATGGTCTGGGGAGGCATTTGTGGGAACCAGAAGACGCCACTCATCGTCATTAATGGGAGTCTCAACGCGCAACGTTACAGAGATGAAATCCTTCGTCCAGTGGTGCTGCCCTACCTCCAACAACAGCCCGTGGGTGTTCTGTTCCAACACGACAACGCCAGGCCCCACACAGCTCGTATCGTACAGGACTCTTTGGCCGCCAACAACGTCAATGTCTTGCCGTGGCCAGCGTGTTCTCCAGACTTATCACCCATTGAACACCTGTGGGACCGCTTGGACAGGCAAGTTCGAGCCCGACAACACGTTCCCGCCAACAGACAAGAATTGATTCAAGCTCTGCAAGAAGAATGGAACCACCTACCACATGATCCCATCCGACGTTTGACGTCTTCAGTACGACGTCGAATCATGGCCTGTATTGCTGCACAGGGTGATCACATTCGATATTAAACTTTAAAATGACATTTTTAGTGATTTTGAACACTCTCCTGATGTTAATGTACTGCATTGAAACTCTGAACAATGGGATTTTCGACCCCCACCACCTTTGTTTGTATGGTGTAATTCCATTTACCGCACAGCGTTCATTTGAAGTTTTCCAATCCACTGTGAACATGTTGATGCATTAAATATACTCTACATCAAAGCGTTGCTATTTTTAGTTTTTTAATTACAGTCATGTCAATCTGATGCAAAGTTTCTTTTGGTATTCAGTTTATGTAATAATTGTTTTTCGTAATATGTTGTTATGTTGATTTAATGTCATTGTATATATTTTTGCACCGCCATGTAGTTCCTACCGGTTTATTTTGTTAGTATGATTTTGATTAGTTGTCTCATGTACTTTAGCCAAGTGCAGTATGAAACAACTTTATATAATTGCGATCTGGGTCGGACCAAACGTCCGCTTCTTATTGCCTGATAAGTTTGTTAAACGGAGTAAAAGTATCCGTGTATCAGAAATGAACAGCACTCTTTTTACGAAACTTTTATGCATGTATTGGAAATGAACAGGACAGTTTCATCAAAGGTTGCCATTGGCAACGAGTAGAAGTGGGATGAAAGTTCTAGATACTTATCATAAGAAATTAAGGGTCAACCAACTATTTTGTTTTGACATTTTATTAGACGCAGGGAACATGTAAATTAAAACTTTTAAACACACTTTTGGTCAGAATGAGTTCAATATGTCTCAATGTTGAGTCTGTTATGCAAAGCATAATATGCACTTTTTATACACAACTATTCTGAGGATCTGATAAATTCGCCATTTTGAGCATAATGAGGTCCAACAAAAGTGTCTCAAATTCGATAACTTTGTTAATAACGAGTGAAACCACCACATGCTCGTAAGAAGTCAACACAACGACGAAAGATGCTGGGAAGATGGCGGCAGGTGCAGCCACACACGTGCGACGCTGTGCAAAATATCAACTATTAACAGGTTACTATATATTAACATTAATAATTCTGCTGTCCGGCGACGTAGAAACGAATCCCGGTCCACCGAAAAAACAGAACCCTAAGGGAAAGGTAGACTTTGAACAAGTAGATGATGAAAACATGGTCGACATATTGCGAGAAGTCTGTCGTGAAATGAAGGAGTTGAAAGCCAGTGTTCATGGTAATGTTTCGACACTAACAGAAACAGTTAATAAACTAACAGAAGAATTACAAGAAATGAAAGAAATTAACAGTCAATTGGTAGAAGAAAATAAAGGTCTGAAGAAAGTGGTGATGCAATTGGAGGAGAAAACTGATAGTTTAGAAAATGCAGCAAAACAAAACAACATTGTGATGAGTGGACTGGACATTCAAGCAACAGACAATCCAAAAGATATAAAAGAAAAGGTAAATAAATTATCAAAGGTTGCCATTGGCAACGAGTAGAAGCGGGATGTAAGTTCTAGATACTTATCATAAGAAATTAAGGGTCAACCAACTTTTTTGTTTTGACATTTTATTAGACGCAGGGAACATGTAAATTAAAACTTTTAAACACACTTTTGGTCAGAATGAGTTCAATATGTCTCAATGTTGAGTCTGTTATGCAAAGCATATGCACTTTTTATACACAACTATTCTGAGGATCTGATAAATTCGCCATTTTGAGCATAATGAGGTCCAACAAAAGTGTCTCAAATTCGATAACTTTGTTAATAACGAGTGAAACCACCACATGCTCGTAAGAAGTCAACACAACGACGAAAGATGCTGGGAAGATGGCGGCAGGTGCAGCCACACACGTGCGACGCTGTGCAAAATATCAACTATTAACAGGTTACTATATATTAACATTAATAATTCTGCAGTCCGGCGACGTAGAAACGAATCCCGGTCCACCGAAAAAACAGAACCCTAAGGGAAAGGTAGACTTTGAACAAGTAGATGATGAAAACATGGTCAACATATTTCGAGAAGTCTGTCGTGAAATGAAGGAGTTGAAAGCCAGTGTTCATGGTAATGTTTCGACACTAACAGAAACAGTTAATAAACTAACAGAAGAATTACAAGAAATGAAAAAAATTAACAGTCAATTGGTAGAAGAAAATAAAGGTCTGAAGAAAGTGGTGATGAAATTGGAGGAGAAAACTGATAGTTTAGAAAATGCAGCAAAACAAAACAACATTGTGATGAGTGGACTGGACATTCAAGCAACAGACAATCCAGAGAGAGAGAGAGAAATGGGGTTTAACGTCCACTCAACACAAACTAGGTCATTTTGGGACTAACATATGGTTTAATTTTTTTCAATAATTCGCTTGCGCGTAGGGGTCTTTAGCAGTGGGAGGAAACCGGAGTGCGCGAAGGAAACCCACGAGGTTGAGAAGGCGCCCCTATCTCCATGCCACATACGCTCACACCAGGGCTCGAAACCACAGCCGCAAGCCAGAGGTGACCGGCCAGCTAGAGGTCGAAGCGCGGCACTCTAGTCCACTAGGCCATCCCAACCCCCCAACAGACAATCCAAAAGATATAAAAGAAAAGGTAAATAAATTATTTAGGGAAACTCTGAACATCGCTAAAGAAATACCAGTCGACAAAATTATTCCTTCAAAGGATCGAAAATATTTGATTGTTACGTTAAACAGATTTATTGACAAAAATACGGTCATTACTGCTGCTAAAGATTTGAAAGATAAGGCGTACTATCCTGTGATTATTCATATAAGGTCCGCCAAACCCGCAAGAAACTAATTCGCTATCTAGTGAAAGCCAGAGAGGAAGGTAAAAATGCAAGTTTAAAATTTGACAAATTACTAATTGAAAGAAAAATATACTCAATACAAGAACTGGAAAATGGTGACTACTAGGATATAGGTCGGACCTGCTATGCACGAGAACGTATTGATGGTGAGTGTAGTGACAATGAATGGCGATGTAAACAAAACAATCTCAAATTTGTAACCTGGAATGTACGTGGACTTAGTCGGAAAATGAACGATCCTGACGTTATAAATTATTTAAGTGGGTTTAATGTGATATGTTTAACAGAGAAATGGTGTTCAAATGATATCAATCTCGAAAAATATTTTCCATCTTTTGATGTTCATTATTATGTGAGAGGTAATGGTAAAATGAGAGGGGGCGTTATTGTTTTAATTGAACAGAAACTGAGATATGGAGTGACAAGAATCAAAGAGAAGTTTGATGAATCTTTGTTTTTCCTGTTTGGTGCTAATTTCTTTGGATGGTCAGAGAGTGTTATATACTGTTTTTATTACATTGCTCCTGAACGATCAACAATCTACACAGATTCCAGTGGAATTGAGCTTTTCGAAAATAACGTTTTGGAAGTTTATGAAGATTATCCTGAGTGCCTATTTGTTATCACTGGAGATTTAAATTCTAGGACTGGAGATGGATCACAGCACGATTTTTTAATTGATGATAGTACTAAATATTTTGATACCTTAGATGCAGCTGATTATAGTGTGGATACTTTCAGTCTCCCTAGAAAGTCCAAAGACTGTGAGGTAAACAATTTCGGATTAAGGCTTCTAACAATTTGTGCCCTTTTGAATGTCCATATAGTGAATGGAAGACATTCTAATGACAGTCCGGGAGAATTCACGTGCATAACATATAATGGGGCCAGTGTTGTTGACTATTTAATAGTTTCATCTGACTTTTATAAATTGATACAAAACTTTTGTGTTACAACCAGAACCGAATCGGACCATCTGCCCTTAGAATTTGAAATAGCATGTAATATTATTGTTGCGCCTGATACTTCATATGATACAATACAGTATGATAAATTGGTTTGGAATTCCGACAAAGCTGATGTTTATAAAGATAATGTGAAATCCAATTTACATACTTTAGTTTCTCAACTTTCAAATTCACATTATGATGAGATTGATAAACCTGTCCAAATGTTTTGTTCTTTCATCTGGCAAACTGCTCACGATATGGTGTATAAACCTATTAAGATTTATGATATATCCAAAACGAAACGACCCAAATGGTTTAATCAGGAATGTCAGAATTTGAAAACTGAGAAGTATTTAGCACTAAATATATTTAGGAAGACAAACCTAGATATGCACCTTGACAATTATAAGGTGGTCAGAAATAATTTTAAACACGTATGTAACTTGAGAAAGGTTGCATATAACCATGAACATTGTGAAGTGTTAGAAAAAAGCTTGAATGATCCGGCTTGTTTTTGGAAAACCATTAAGAGCTTTAGGCCTAGGGCAACTATTTCTCACACTATTCAACCAAATGAGTGGTACCACTATTTTGAAAATCTTTTGAATGTAACCCTTGATGATGCACAAACTGACCTTGTCTTGCAAGAAGCCCAATGTAACATTGATAGTTATACGGACTCAGACTAGTAATTATTTGCCCATTGACTTCAATGTTAAATGCCTGTAACATCACAGGCTGTAGTTTTTTTCTCAACATTCCGTTGCTTCCAATCTTTTTAGGCACAATGGGGACCACATTTGGCAATCTCCTCATCATAAGTTTGTAGGGGGTTGACCGTTTAGATTTTTTGCTACGGGGATTTTAAGTTGATTGGGGTGAAAATCTCACTTCTGACACAATGATTGCTCTGCAGAAAGACATTTTACACCCCCTATCCCTCCGCTGTAATATCCTCAGTATTACCCAAAACTGCTATGAAATTGAAAATTTGATGCCTTTTCTCCAATTCTAGACCAAAAAGTCAACCCAAAAATGCAGGAAGAGGGGAGAAAAAAAATAAGGGAAAAATTGTCTATTTATAAATCGCACTACATTCGTCCATCATGAAATGAGGGGAAATAATTACTAGTCTTAGTCCTATATACCTCACATGTTGCTGCTATTTGAACAAATCTTTTGTAATCTAATAAACAAACATATATGCAATTCCCTGGCCAAAGATTATGAAAATCCATGCATTTTCAGATGAGCAGTGCTGCATTCTGCAAACACTATAATACATCAGAAAACTGCGGAATTTCAGAGAGAAATTTCAAAGGACATGAATTTTGAATTCCACACAACATTTTTATTGTCGAACATAAATGCATTCTGTAATAAGATGAGATAAATTCAATGTAAATCAAACATGAAAATACGTTAAAACAGCAATCATGATGCAATATTAGACTTTTTAACACTTTCATCAAAAACCACACAGTTTTTCGCAGTTAACGTAGTTTCAAGTGCCAAATTATGGTTAAATCTAAGATGTTGAAACCTGCAGTGCCTATCAATTTTAAACTGTCTCCTATATAGCTGTATTTCCATAGGATAAGTAAGTTGAAATAATCTGATTGTGTAACACTACAACAGCTTTTTCAACCCCACCCCCCAGTATGAAATCGTATAATTTGAAAGCACATGAATTTTGAATTCCACAGAACATTTTTATTATTGAACATAAATGCATTCTGTAAAAAGATGAGATAAATTCAATATAAATGAAACATGAAAATACTTTAAAACAGTAAACATGATGCAATATTAGACTTTTTGACACTTTCATCAAAAATCACACAGTTTTCTCTGTTAACACAGCTTAAGTGCCAAATTGTGGCCAAAGCTAAGATGTTGAAACATGAAGTGCCTATGAATATCAAAATATCACCTATATAGCTGTATTTCCACAGGATAAGTTAGTGGAAAAAATCTGATTATGTAACACTACAACAGTTTTTTTCATCCCCACCCCCCAGTATTGAATCAGATACACTGCTGACCAATCATAGGTCACCCTGTTCACTCTGGTCTGTCAAATGATTTACAATGGTGATGGTGCCTACAACTTTCCTGGCAAAGAGATATGAACAACCGTCAACACACAGGCCATTTATTGGCATTTATGTTATCTTCCAATATGAGAGGTCATGATAAACACAAGGGTGTCCTGTTCAAGCTCGGAAATGAAATCATCACCAAAAAGCAAAGTTTACAGGGGTCCTCGGCTGGAACCCAAACTGATTACGATTTGCCTTCCACTTTCACCACCGGTGTCATAGAGATCAGGGATGAAATTGATATGCATCATCATTCTACTAAAGCCAGTCCAGGAAGTCATCAGGTTTTGAGATGTAGACCTGAAATGTTAAATTTGGACAATAATGAGCATTCTGGGGTGAATACTATCCAGGTAAATGGATCATTGACATCCAGAAAATGGTCAAAATGTGCAATTCTGTCATTCAGTTACATGCCAAGGGGATAAGAAAACCCCATGCAGTACCAAATTTCCAGCCCTTTAGTCAGCAGAAGTGGGGATCAGGTTGGATGTACTTCGTAAAGTGTATGAAATGCACATTTATCTCACCTGTTTTGCTTCTTTTTTTCTTTTTAAAGCTTGTGTTGAGGTCAATCAATCCACTCTATGAATGAAACATTAGCCTTGGCACCTGAAATGATAGAAAGTTGGGGATAAATATGCAATAAAAAACTGTGGGATAATAAGAAAGGAAAAAAAATGGTCTCAATTGGAAATAGAAATAAACCTCTTTGTTTCTAGCAAACATCCCGTCACTGGACCTACAACTAGTAACCAGTTCACAGTCAGTAGTCAGTAAAAAAAGTAAACTCTGAGTGTCACATAAGTCTAAGGCAATCTCAAAGGTAGATACCATCTTTTGAAGTTTGGTCTAAATGTCAAGGTCAACTGCAGATTTGGTCAAAAGTCACACAGGTGTGAATTTTGGAGTGTACCTGTTAACATGTCATTGTGTGTAGGCAAAACATTTTAGGTCTAAATATTAAGGCCAACTGCAGACTTGGTTCAAGGTCACCTGTAAATTGGGTTGTGGGCGCATGATTTTTGGACAAAATTGTGGGTTAGGGCTAGGGTCAGGACCGGGTTTTGGCTTGGGCCTAGGGCACATGCTTGTTGACGAGATTGTAGGTCAGGGTTAGGGTAAGGGCTGGGTCTTGGGTTAGGGTTAGGGTAAGCTCTGTTTACATCTCGGGACCTTTTGGCCAAATCTGCAGCTGAAGGCCTTAATGTTGAGACTTAAAACCATGTTTTGACACCATAGCGAACGAAATTTTAACATCTACACCTCAAATTCACCCTCGGCCAACAGATACCCCCCAATAATGGCTATTTTGATATGCAATAGACACAAAACTAACTGCTGAGCAATAAAAAAACAGTATTCTTACCATTTCTGACACTTTCCGTTCAAAACTTCAGGAAATAAGTGGCTGAGAAAATATCTGTCTTCATTGCACGTTGTGATATCAGGACTCAGACTAGTAATTATTTGCCCATTGACTTCAATGTTAAATGCCTGTAACATCACAGGCTGTAGTTTTTTTCTCAACATTCCGTTGCTTCCAATCTTTTTAGGCACAATGGGGACCACATTTGGCAATCTCCTCATCATAAGTTTGTAGGGGGTTGACCGTTTAGATTTTTTGCTACGGGGATTTTAAGTTGATTGGGGTGAAAATCTCACTTCTGACACAATGATTGCTCTGCAGAAAGACATTTTACACCCCCTATCCCTCCGCTGTAATATCCTCAGTATTACCCAAAACTGCTATGAAATTGAAAATTTGATGCCTTTTCTCCAATTCTAGACCAAAAAGTCAACCCAAAAATGCAGGAAGAGGGGAGAAAAAAAATAAGGGAAAAATTGTCTATTTATAAATCGCACTACATTCGTATTACTAGTCTTAGTCCATACTGATCATTGCCAATGCCCAGAGTTATGCCCCCTAAATGATTCCATTTCAGAATCTGAAGTGAAACAGGCCATTACTAAAATGAAGGGTGGCACATCCCCAGGACCAGACGGGATTGGAATTGACTTTATTAAAACAATATCAAATGAAGTTACCCCAATTCTCACAATCATCTTCAATAAAATTTTCGACTCTGGTAATTTCCCAGACTCCTGGAGGAAAGCCCTGATCATACCACTTCACAAGAAGGGAAGTAAGCTTGACTGTAATAATTATAGAGGTATATCGCTATTAGACTCTGTTGGCAAATTATATACATCAATATTAAATAACAGACTTACTCTTTGGTCAGAATCCCAAGAAAATTTCCATGAAGCCCAAGCTGGCTTCAGGGGAGGTTACTCGACTACAGACCACATTTTTACTCTTCGTGGCTTGGTTCAAAAATATTTAACTAAATCCAGAGGTCGTCTATACAACTTGTATGTGGATTTCTCCAAGGCATTTGACTCTCTCAACCGACAGAAACTGCTCTCCTTGTTAATAAACAAGGGAATCCATGGTAAACTATACAAATCGTTGAAGAGTCTCTATTCTTTGGTGTCATCTAGTGTTAAGTTGGGTTTCCACATCACTGATTATTTTCATTGTACTACTGGCGTCAGTCAGGGATGTATTTTGAGTCCTATTTTATTTTGTTACTACATAAATCAACTAATTGATAGTGTAAAAAATGGTGACGTAAATGGCATCTTCACAAGCCAGGATGTTGAAGACATTTTCCTACTACTTTATGCAGATGATTTGTGTCTTCTGTCTTATACTGTTGGGGATATGAGGAAGAAAATAAAACTCCTGGAAAAATTCACACAAAAGTTTGATCTATCTGTAAATCTATCAAAAACTAAAATTATGGTTTTCCGGAATGGCGGAAAATTGCGAAACTATGAAAACTTTCACTTTAATAATCAACCTATTGAAATTGTTACCTATTATAACTACTTAGGAGTAATATTTTCCTTCAGGCTAAACTGGAGTAAGTGTATCCAAAATCTTGCTGTGAAAGCTGATAAAGCCCTTGCACCTATCAAAAGTCTGATTAGGAAATCTGATTTTCCATCTATGAATCTATTTTTTATACGCCCACATTTTCATGTGGACGTATTATGTCGTCGCCCCTGTCCGTCCGTCCACAATTTGTTTGTGGACTCTCTACAGGTCACAATTCTTATCCGATTTTGACGAAACTTGAAATATGGGTTTATCCCCAAAAGATCTCGGCTGCTTTCGATATTGGCATGTATCGGATCAAAACTTCATGGATTATGGCCCCTGATTGTACGAAAAATCACGTTTTTAGCTTGTGGACCCTATAGAGGTCACAATTTTGAACCGATTTTGATGAAACTTGACATGCATGTTTGTAACCCAAAGATCTTGGTTCCTTTCGATATTTGCGGCTATCGGAATGTAATTTCCTGAATTATGGCCCCTGATTGTCCGAAAAATCACCCTTTTTAGCTTGTGGTCCCTCTGGAGGTCACAATTATTATTCGATTTAAAAAAACGTTTGATTATATCACCGTTACACCCTAAGGTAGGTTGAGTTCGAATTTCGGGAAAATCGGACGAAAATTGTCATACAAAATGGCCGCCATTTGTACGCGAATACTGTTTAAAAATGGTATATCAAGGTTGTGAACCCTGTGGAGGTCACAATTTTGATTCGATTTTGATGAAACTTGAAATTCGTGGTTATAACCCAAAGATCTTGCTTCCTTTTGATATTTGCGCATATCCGATCGTAACTTCCTGAATTATGGCCCCTGATTATACGCAAAATCGCCTTTTTATACGCCCACATTGAAATGTGGTCGTATATTGTCGTCGCCCCCGTCCGTCCGTCCGTCGTCCACAATTGCTTGTGGACGCTCTAGAGGCTAAAGTTAATATCCGATTGACTTTAAATTTATACACAGTGTTTAAGGTCATGAGACGAAGAAGCCTATTGTTTTTCAGCGATTTCCGATAATAACTACCAGAGTTATGGCCCTTGATCACTTCAAAAAATCTTGTGGACGCTCTAGAGGCCAAAGTTAATATCCGATTGGCTTTAAATTTATACACAGTGTTTAAGGTCATGAGACGAAGAAGCCTATTGATTTTCATCGATTTCCGATAATTAGTGCCAGAGTTATGGCCCTTGATCACTTCAAAAAATCTTGTGGACGCTATAGAGGCCAAAGTTAATATCCGATTGGCTTTAAATTTATACACAGTGTTTAAGGTCATGAGACGAAGAAGCCTATTGATTTTCAGCGATTTCCGATAATTAGTGCCAGAGTTATGGTCCTTGATCACTTCAAAAAATCTTGTGGACGCTTTAAAGGCCAAACTTATCATCTGATTGACTTCAGATTGATACACAGAGTTTAAGGTGTTAAAACGAACAAGTATATTGATTTTCAATGAATTTTGATAACTGAACAGCTAAATCCGTGATTTTAAATGTTTCATGTATATATACTAATTCAATTGTTAGCGTGGGGTAAAACTTTATAAAAAGCAATCAAATTCTAATGATTTTCTGATAATTACATAATGAGTTGTTACTCTTAATCAGTTTTTAGAGTATTACAAATGTTTCATTACCGAAAAAAGTAAAAATATGCGGCAACTCTTGTTGACTGCCCGGACGATTTAGCTGCTGTGGGTGTATGTTTCGTTGCCTGGCAACCTATCTTTTTTAGCTTGGAGGTCACAATTATTATCCGATTTAAAAAAAAAGTTTGATTATATTACCGTTACACTGTAAGGAAGATTGAGTTTGAATTTCGGGAAAATCAGACCAAAATTGCCATACAAAATGGCCGCCGTTTGTACGCGAATACTGTTAAAAAATGGTATATCAAGGTTGTGGACCCTGTAAAGGTCACAATTTTAATTTGATTTTGATGAAACTTGAAATTTATGGTTATAACCCAAGATCTTGGTTCCTTTTGATATTTGCGCATATCGGATCGTAACTTCCTGAATTATGGCCCCTGGTTATACGCAAAATCCCCCTTTCTTTAGCTTATGGTCCCTATGGAGGTCACAATTATTATCCAATTTAAAAAAACGTTTGATTATATCACCGTTACACTGTAAGGAAGGTTGAGTTTGAATTTCGGGAAAATCGGACCAAAATTGACAGACAAAATGGCCGCCGTTTGTACGCGAATACTGTTAAAAAAAATGATATATCATGGTTGTGGACCCTGTATAGGTCACAATTTTAATTCGATTTTGATGAGGAAGGTTGAGTTCTAATTTCGTGAAAATCATACCAAAATTGCCGGACGAATTGGTCGCCGTTTGTACGCGAATAGTGTAAAAATATGGTATATCATGGTTGTGGACTCTCTACAGGTCACAATTCTTATCCGATTTTGATGAAAAGTCACATTTCTAGGTTGTGTACCGTCACACCATTATCATTGTCGGTTTCGAATTTCATTAATATCAGACTGAAACTGACCAACTAAATCACTTTCGGTATTGCTTGTTCTCTGTCCATCTCTCGAAAATGTGGGCGTATCCTGCCTGGCAGTGCCAGCCTATCTTTAAAATGTTTGATACAATTATTAAACCCATTCTTTTATATGGCTCCCAAATTTGGGGGTTTGAATACCGATCAGACATTGAGAGAGTTCATGCAAGTTTTTATTACATATACATAAAAGCGCTAGTTCTGCTGGGGCCTTGGGAGAATGTGGACGACGGAATGTCTACCGATTATATCTCAAACTGCATCAAATATTGGTGTAAACTTTTGTGTATGACAAAAGAACGCTATCCGAAACAGGTTTATATCCTTCTATGTAGACTTGATGATATTGGTCGTGTGACATGGGTTTCGAAGGTTCGCATGCTCCTATGCTCTCTTGGTTTTGCTTTTATATGGAATTCTCAAACAGTTGGAAATATTAAGTATTTTATGTGTCAGTTTAAATTAAGATTAAGGGATATAAATCTTCAGGAATGGTCAGATAAAATTTCAAACTCTGAATCCCTCCAAATATATAAGTCATTTAAATTAGATCTGTCTCAGGAATCTTATTTATCATTACCAATAAGTGCACATATTAAACGGAATGTCACTTTGCTGAGATTGAATATATTGCCGATTGCAACTGTTCTTTTCAAACGAAAACAAATCACTTCCCCACTTTGTAAGTTATGTGAGGAGTCTGATGAGGATATAAGTCATTTCCTTTTCCATTGTACAGTTCTGGCAGAACTTAGACAACAGATAATTCCCCAAACCTTTCTCAGAAACTACAGTCAATTCAGTCTAGGCAATCTTTGTAATACAGAGTGCCAAAATTACATAATTGCAATTTCACAGTATATCGATAAAGCTAGTCAATTGAAAAAACGTTGATTGATATTGTTGATATTGTATTTTATTGTTATTGTTGTTACCACCACCATCTTCCCACATTTTTGTTAAATGATATTGTATTATTTGTATCTTTGGGTCCAAGACCTAAATACTGAACAAACAAATTATTGTTGAAAAAAATATCTGGGGAATGGCCTGCCACTCTGCCTGAAGCATAGCACCAATTTTTGAAGATTATCAGGTTGCCTATGATTGTCTCTCAATAGTCTTCCCAACTCATCCCATGCTTCGTTCAATACCATTTTGGGTGTGAAAATCATATCAACTCGTGCTCTATGCGGTCTAGCATTGTCATCTTGAAGAACAGAACCTGCTCCAATTTGACAAAGACTTGGGGTGACAAAAGGCTGTAAAATTTCGTCTCTGTACCTGATACCCGTCAAATTTCATTAGACGACGAAAAGTCATGTGATGTAGCGAAATTCCAGCCCACACCATTACTTTACCATCTCCAAAGCAATAGCGTTGTCTGACGTTAACACCAGCAAATCTTTCTCCTTGCCACCTATAGACGCGAAGTCTGCCTCTCATTGAACTGTAATGCAAATCAGGACTCATCAGTGAAGAGTACCAGCCCCCATCGTCGCCGTCTCCAGTCTCTTATGACGTGTGCACCAGTCATGACATGCTGCTCTATGACGTTGAAGAAGAGGTGGTCGAACTGCTTGTCATCGAGATCAAATGTTGTGGGCTCGCAGACGATTTCTTATGGTCTGCTCCGATACCTGAACACCACTTGCATTTCATCTCTCAAGACATCTGGCTGTAATAACGCGCTGACGTAAGGCCATTTGAATGACATGCCAGTCTTGATATTGCGACGTTGATCTTGGCCTACCAGACCGTGGGCAATTCTGAATTGAATTGGTTGCCTGGAAACGCTGCCATAGTCTCCCAATCACACTCTGGCTACAACCGATTCTCTGTGGCACATTCCTCTGTGTAAAACCCTGTAGAAGCCACACAATGGCTCTTCCTCTGTCAAGTTCACTCAGCTGACGTCTGACCATGGTGAAATTTCAACTGCGAGCAGCACGGTCATGGAAGTTTTTTTTATGCCAAAACTGTTTATGGAAAATGCATAGTGCACGTGCATGGACATAATCAACTCCAAAAAGTCGTACCCTACTGCATTTGGGCGATGCAAACAGTTTTGTGGAGCCTTGTTTTGAGCTTCAGTTTATGGTTTCTAAGGAGACTGTCAAAATCGTTTTGTTTGAAAATGACATATGTCTTGTACACAGGTTTTGTTGTCAGGATTTTTGCCAATAATTTTATATATATATCTGATCAGATATATTTGCATAGACAATTACCTGGTAGAAAAAAGGTTTGACCCTTAACTTCTTTTGAGTAGTATATTTAGTTGTTGGGGTATATCATTCTGCAATGAACATACCTACTATCCCACTAATCCAATTACCAAGTGATTGGGTTTTCAAATAACTTCAATAGACAGTAGATTAAGCTGCAGCTAATAGAAAAGCCAACTAACTGAATACATTCTCTGATATTGAGTTACACCCATGATTTTAGCTCTTTTATCATAATACATGTAAATATTATCGACTGTAACCAACCTAATGCTATTATGACTTCAAAATAAACAGGGGGTACAAAACATATTTCTGGCATAATATTGAATGTAATAGATTCCTTTCCAATCAATTATCAAAAAAGATAATTTCACATTTTTTTTTATTTTCAATATATTTTACATTTTATTTTCCGGCATTTGCATTAGGACCTCTCTTTCTACCGAATGTTTCTACAACATTTAAAAATCTTCGGTTATATTGTGACCGTCTCTTTGCACGTCCGGTTCTCTTCTTCTTTTTGTCTTGCTTATCAACCTAAAAATATATCAAAATATTTCAATGTGGATCCTCTACGGTTATAATATTAATAGTTCTCATTTTAAAATGGATGCAGTATTTGGGATTAATTTTAACGCCTATTATTCTAAAAGCATTTCATTTGAAATCCATCATGAATCTTTTCATGCACTGCCAGATTTTTCCTGCATGGAACTTCTTTTGTTTAGTCCTAAATGTGTCTGGATATCTATACACAAACAGTTATATATAAGCTTGAAAGGCTAACCTTGACTAGTATAGTGCTTTATATATTCATTAAGTTATACAATCCAAACTTTGTTGACTTCAGTGCCCTAATCAAAGTGACTATATTGTAATTGTGTGTCATCAATTCCCTAACAATGGATAAATGCCACAAAAAGCAACTTGAAATATTTTCTAAAGGTCTTACAATATTTAGTCCTACCTACATCATTAAAGATACATTACGTAAGATTTACATAAAGAACTAGCCATTCTTGCTATAATCTTTCGAAAATAGATATTGTAAAATGAATAATTTGAAAATTTCATTCAAATTACTCTATTGCGAGCCAAGATATTAGCCTTTAAAGGTTTGACAAGACCTGTGCAATAACTTCAACCATGGTACTGGTTGTTCAAACCTAAGTCTCGCCCTTTCATTTTTAGCTTAAATCAAAATACAGCTGAACTGTTCCAATCTATTTAATATCTGAGAGCTGATTTTGGCCTGGATAAGTTAATGTCTAATTAATAATTTAGAAAACATTTCAGGCCTAAACAAAGACTTGCAATAACCGATTAAGCTCTTGCATAATATATGTTTAACAAAAGTAAGAACATTTGCATTAATGACATACATCTAGCTTGACTAATTTCTTTTCCTTGCTTTTGTTAAATGTTTCCTCTTTGGACAGACTTGCTGGATTAATGTTTGGTAATACCAAGCCATGTACTAGTTTAGATTTGACAATATAACACAAATTCTTACCTTTGGGGTTTGACTTCTAACTTTACCAGCTCGAGCTAGAGAACCATGGACTTTACCTATAAATTGAAGAATTATTGTACTATTTTAGGGCTCGTCTTTTGTTACAGCAATGTAAATAAGATTTGAATTGTAACTAAGGGAAAGATAGGTTGCCAGGCAACGAAACATTAAAACATACCCTAACAGCAGCTAAATCGTCCGGGCAGTCAAAAAGAGTTGTCGCATATTCTTACTTTTTTCGGTAATGGGTAATGACAGATGGGACAAAAGATAACATTTTCAGAGTAAATTTGAAATCTGGTTACTTCAATCCATTTGAAATCATGCAATTGAAAATATGTTTGACAACCACCATGTCAACCCTTTAATATCCAACAAAAATATTTTTTTTCAGAAAAAATAATTACTGAGCGTTTTGGGATTATGTTTGATGTGATGGATGGGACATTTCTAGACCACCATTTTATGTAACCTTGATACCAGTACATTGATCTATCTCAATTACTAAAATTTAGTTGAACTTACATTTTACATGCCTATATCCCCGTTTACACTGGGCTCCCATAAGCGTGCCATACTGGGCACGGTACTAGGCCCCGATAAATTTCAAGAAATTGACCCGTTTACATTACTCTAAAATAACCGTTCTCAGAACCGTGCCAAGCATGCCAAATGTGGAACTCTTCACAGAAAAGTTAATTTCAGTCCCTGTACAAATTACCCAGATGAAAACAATTATGACGACTGATTTAGTTTGAGCAGTCATTTTGACAGAACTGATGACAGAACTGTCAAAGTTTACACTACAAAATAATTAACCGTGTCGTACCAGGAACGGTAAGTGGCACGCCTAAAATTTGTAATGTAAACAGGGTTATAGTTAAAAGATAGGCTGGCACTGCCAGGCAGGATACGCCCACATTTTCGAGAGATGGATAGAGAACAAGCAATACCGAAAGTGATTTTTCCTACATCATTAAGTTAGAATTTGATATGTGCAAATATCGAAATGAATTAAGATCTTTGGGTTATAAAGGTTCATTTCAGTAGGCTTCAAATTCGACTGGGGATCATGTTGCTAAGTGGGTAAGATGCTGGCTTGGTAGACTTGAGGTTGGGTGTTTGATCCCTGCATTGGGTGACAAAGTTCATCTAGATTTTCTAGCGTGGTTTCCCCTTGTTTGTGATGAAGGATGGATGGCCTGACAAGAACAGCTGTCAATTTTGGTCAGATTTTCACGAAATTCGACCTCAACCTTCATTACGATGTAACGGTGATATAATCAAGCGTTTTTTTAAATGGGATAATAATTCTGACCCCAGAGGGACCACAAGCTAAAAAGATAGGCTGGCACTGCCAGGCAGGATACGCCCACATTTTTGAGAGATGGATAGAGAACAAGCAATACCGAAAGTGATTTTTCCTACATCATTAAGTCCTGTATTTCATACTGTATTGGGAGCAGCCATTTTGTTGGTCAGTTCCAGTCTGATATTCATGAAATTCGAAGCCGACAATGATTATGGTGTGACGGTACACAACCTAGAAATGTTACTTTTCGTCAAAATCGGATAAGAATTGTGACCTGTAGAGAGTCCACAACCATGATATACCATATTTTTACACTATTCGCGTAGAAACGATGTCCATTTCGTCCGGCAATTTTGGTACGATTTTCACGAAATTCTAACTCAACTCAGTAATATAATCAGAGTTTTTTTTTAAATCAGATAATAATTCTTCGAGAGATAGACAGAGAACAAGCAATACCGAAAGTGATTTTTCCTACAATCAAAGGCCATAATGCATTAAGTTATAATTTGATATGCCCAAATATCGAAAAGAATAAAGATCTTTAGGTTATAAACAAGCATTTCAGGTTTCATCAAAATCGAATTAAAATTGTCACCTCTACAGGGTCCACAACTTTGACATACCATATTTTACACTGTTCTCGTACAAACGGCGGCCATTTTTTCTGGCAATCATGGTCCAATTTTCTCGAAATTCGAAATCAACCTTCCGTAGGGTGTAACGGTGGTAGAGTCAAACTTTTTTTAAATCGGATAATAATTGTGACCTCCAGAGGTACCATATTTTTACACTGTTCGCGTACAAACGGCGTCCATTTTTTCTGGCAATTATGGTCCAATTTTCTCGAAATTCGAACTCCACCTTCCGTAGGGTGTAACGGTGATAGAGTCAAACGTTTTTTCAAATCGGATAATAATTGTGACCTCCAGAGGGACCATAGTCGATTTTTCGGACAATCAGGGGCCATAATTCAGGAAGTTACGATCCGATATGCGCAAATAACGAAAGGAACCAAGAATTTGGGTTATAAACATGCATTTCAAGTTTCATAAAAATCAAATTAAAATTGTGACCTATACAGGGTCCACAACCATGATATATCATTTTTTTAAACAGTATTCGCGTACAAACGGCGGCCATTTTGTCTGTCAATTTTGGTCCGATTTTCCCGAAATTCAAACTCAACCTTCCTTACAGTGTAACGGTGATATAATCAAACGTTTTTTTAAATTGGATAATAATTGTGACCTCCAGAGGGACCACAAGCTAAAGAAAGGGGGATTTGGCGTATAACCAGGTGCCATAATTCAGGAAGTTACGATCCGATATGCGCAAATATCAAAAGGAACCAAGATCTTTGGGTTATAACCATGAATTTCAAGTTTCATCAAAATCGAATTAAAATTGTGACCTTTACAGGGTCCACAACCTTGATATACCATTTTTTAACAGTATTCGCGTACAAACGGCGGCCATTTTATATGGCAATTTTGGTCTGATTTTCCCGAAATTCGAACTCAACCTTCCTTAGGATAATAATCGTGACCTCCAGAGGGTCCACAAGCTAAAAATAGGTTGCCAGGCAACGAAACATACGCTCACCAGCAGCTAAATCGTCCGGGCAGTCAACAAGAGTTGTCGCATATTAAGTAATTATCAAAAATCATTAGAATTTGTTTGGTTTTTAATAAAGTTTTGGCCCATGCTAATGTCTAGTATACGAAATATTTAATATAATGGATTTAGCTGTACAATTATCAAAAATTCATTGAAAATCAATATATTTGTTTGTCTCAAGACCTTAAACTCTGTTTCAAGTTTCATCAAAATAAAATTAAAATTGTGACCTCTACACGTCCACTTGATATACAATATTGTTACACTATTCGCGTACAAGCAGCGGTGTAACAGTGATATAATCAAATAGTTTTTTTTAAATTGGATAATAATTGCGACCTCCAGGGGGACCACAAGCAATAAAAGGCGATTTTTCGGACAATCAGGGGCCATAATTCAGGAAGATTCAATCCGAAATGCGCAAATATGTAACCAAGACCTTTAGGTTATAAACATGTATTTTAAGTTTTATCAAAATCGAATTAAAATTGTGACCTCTTTAGGGTCCATAACCTTGATATAACATATCTTTACAAACGACGGCCAGTGATATCATCAAACGTTTTTTTAAATCGGATAATAATTTTGACCTTCAGAAGGACCACAATCTTAAAAGGGCGATTTTTCGGACAAACAGGGGCCATAATTCAAAAAGTTAAGATCCGATGGGCGCAAATATCAAAAGAACTAAGATCTTTGAGTTGGGGGATTCCACGTCAAGTGTACACAAGGTTCTGACATGACCATCACAGATTTTGATGATTTTTGGTGTGCAAGTTAACCATGACGAAAAAACATGATGTGCAAAATTTTAGCGCTGGGAGCCCCATGGGGCCCCATCAGGGGCATTCCGAAATTTGGGCCTTTTCGGCTGACCTTCAAACTTTGGAGATCCATAACTTCGTCCCTAGTAATACTACTTACATGAAATTGGTATCAAATTGTTCAGAAAACATGGATCTTTCTAAAGATCAGGAGCACAAACTCGACAGAACAAAACCCAGGCAGATGTTGTTGACCTTGACCTTGGAACCCACGCCCTCATAAAGGGGCAGCTTCGATTTGGCCAATTTTTCGTGTGAACATTGCCCCGCCTATGATTAACGAACACACAAAAAATCAAAATGGGATCTCCATGGGAACAGATTTTAGGAGCCGGTCAAGTCAGGTGCTACACAGTTATTCAAGTGCACACGACCTTATCACCACGACATGACGTCGTAACAACAACTCAGCGAACCTGATTTCGGCCGTGGAAAGAGATGCCAACGATGAGCAACACGCGGTGTCCAACTAACATAGTACCTATAGTAGTGACATCGGCCACAGTGTTGTTTATTATAGTGCTTTAAGCTCGTAACGTTGCATTCTCATTACTCACAAATTCGTTTGGGGAAAAATGTGGTTCTATTTTCGAGGTGCGGTAAAAATTTGAGGTCTGTACACTATTAATGGATTGTCCAGTGACAAGATAGGTTGCCAGGCAATGAAAAATACGCCCAACTAAGTCGTCCTGGCGTCAACAAGGGTTGTCGCATATTTTTACTTTTGTCAGTAAGGAGAAAGTTTACAATGCATGAAAATCTTATTACTAGTAATAGCCCATTAAGTAATAGTTAGAATTCGTCCACAAGATATTTCAAAGTGATCAAGGACCATAACTCTGGCAGTAATTATGACCTTAAAGAATGTGTATAAATTTAAAGTCAATTGCATAAAAACATTAGCCTCTAGAGCATCCACAAAATATTTCAAAGGGATCGAGGGCCATAATTCTTGCAGTAATTATCGAATATCACTGAAAATCAATAGTCTTCTTCGTCTAAACACTGTGTATAAATTCAAAATCAATCGGATATTAACATTAGCATCTAGAGCATCCACAAGATTTTTCTAGGCCCATTACTCTGGCATTAATTATCGAATATCGCTGAAAATCAACAGGTTTCTTCGTCTGATGACCTTAAACACTGTGTATACAAAGTCAATCGATTATTATCTTTAACCGCTAGAGCATCCAGAAGTTTTTCTTCAAAGTGATTAAGGCCCATATCTGGCGGTAATTATCGAATATTGCTGAAAATCAATAGGCTTCTTCATCTATTGACCTTAAACACCGTGTATAAATTTAAAGACAATCAGATATTAACTTTGGTCTCTAAAACATCCACAAGATTTTTCAAAGTGATCGAGGGCCATAACTGTGACAATAATTATTGGATATCGCTGAAAATCAATAGGATTCTTTGTCTCATGACCTTAAACACTGTGTATGAATTTAAAGTCAATCGGATATTAACTTTAGCCTCTAGAGTGTCCACAAGAAAGTGTGGACAACGGACGGATAGACAAACGGACGGACGGACAGGGGCAACGGCAATATATGTCCACATTTCAATGTGGGCGTATAAAAAACAGAGAGTACAAGTTATCATAGTGAAATTAGTGATCAGAAGTCAGCTTGCACAAAACAACCTACAGTGAATTCGAATAAAATCGACGTCTGTTTTAGCGACCAAGATGGACTTCATGTCCATCAAATCTGTTCCCATGGAGATCCCACTTTGATTTTTTGTGTGTTCGTAATATATAGGTGGGGCAATGTTCACACGAAAAATTGGCCAAATCGAATTTGTCCCCTTTTTATGGGCGTGGTTTCCAAGGTCAAGGTCAACAATATCTGCCTGGATTTTGTTCTGTCGAGTTTGTGCTCCTGGTCATTAGAAAGATCCATGTTTTCTGAACAATTTGGTACCAATTTCATGTACATAGGATGACTAGGGGCGAAGTTATGGATTTTCAAAGTTTGAAGGTCAGTCGAAAAGGCCAAAATTTTGGGATGTCCCTAAAGGGGCCCCATGGGGCCCCCAGCGCTAAAATTTTGCACATCATGTTTTTTCGTCATGATTAACTTGCACACCAAAAATCATCAAAATCTGTGATGGTCATGTCAAAATCGCCCAAATTTTGTGTACACTTGACATGGAATGCCCCAGTTATAAACATACATGTCAAGTTTCATCAAAATCGGTTCAAAGTTGTGACCTCTATAATATCCACAAGCTAAAAACGAGATTTTTCGTACAATCAGGGGCCATAATCCATGAAGTTTTGATCCGATACATGCCAATATCGAAAGCAGCCGAGATCTTTTGGGGATAAACCTATATTTCAAGTTTCAACAAAATCAGCTAAGAATTATGACCTGTAGAGAGTCCACAAACAAATTGTGGACGGACGGACAGGGGCGACGACAATATACGTCCACATAAAAATGTGGGCGTATAAAAAGGTCATTTTTCGGACAATCAGGAACCTATATATATAGGGTCCACAACCTTGATATAACAAATTTTCACACTAATCAAGTACAAACGGCGGCCATTTTGTCTGTCAATTTTGGTCCGATTTTCACGAAATTTTACCTCAATCTTCATTACCATGTAACGGTGATATAATCAAACGTTTTTTTAAATCGGATAATAATTTTGACCTCCACTGGGACCACAAGTTAAAGATAGGCTGGCACTGCCAGGCAGGATACGCCCACATTTTCGAGAGATGGATAGAGAACAAGCAATACCGAAAGTGACTTTTCCTACATCATTAAGTCCTGTATTTCATACTGTATTGGGAGCAGCCATTTAGTTGGTCAGTTCCAGTCTGATATTCATGAAATTCGAAGCTGACAATGATTATGGTGTGACGGTACACAACCTAGAAATGTGACTTTTCGTCAAAATCGGATAAGAATTGTGACCTGTAGAGAGTCCACAACCATGATATACCATATTTTTACACTATTCGCGTACAAATGGTGACCATTTCGTCCGGCAATTTTAGTACGATTTTCCCGAAATTAGAACTCAACCTTCCTCATCAAAGTGGAATTAAAATTGTGACCTATACAGGGTCCACAACCATGATATACCATTTTTTAAATAGTATTTGCGTACAAACGGTGGCCATTTTGTCTGTCAATTTTGGTCAGATTTTCCGGAAATTCGAACTTAACCTTCCTTGCGGTGTAATGGTAATACAAGCCAACAGTAAATAGATGACACATATTAATTAATTGGACATTTATTTTTTCAAACATATCTAGCAATCAAACTGTACACGAAGTGTCATCCAAAAGTGTTTTATAAAGAAAAATGCTAAAACCGATGAGAAAAATGAAAATGTACCCTAGTTAGGGGGACCCTAAAGGCAGACAAAAGGGTCCCCACGCTTGACAAAAGGGCCCCTCTGGCCAAGGGAAAGGGCCCTTGTGTCTGAGTCAATCGTTTCTATACACTGTTACTGTCGAATCCATTACTGAATGAGAATGCAGTCATTGTATTGGCATAAAAATCATCAATCAAGGTGAACCTAAGTTATCTTGTCCCAAAGTATCAACCAATCAAATTGCTTATCTCTGCCTACCCTAAGCAGAAAATGCTCATCTTCGAACTCCATCACCTAATAAGCATACACACCAATTTTGAACATTTTAACTCAATTAGAAGGAGAGTTATTGTGTTCCAAAGTCTCAGTAAATCAAATTGATTATCGCTCTGCTTACCCTGAGTAGAAAATGCTCATTATCGATCTTAGTCAAGGCATTACTGTAATGAAACTATATACAAAGTTTCATCACTCTCACTTCATTAGAACTAAAGTTATCATGTCCCAAAGCATCGACCAATCAAATTGCTTATCTCTGCTTACCCTAAGCGGAAAATGCTCATCTTCGAACTCCATCAAGGCATTGACCTAATAAGCATATACACCAAGTTTGAACATTTTAACTCAATTAGAATTTAGAAGGAGAGTTAGTGTGTTCCAAAGTCTCGACCAATCTAATTGCGTATTGCTCTGCTTACCCTAAGCAGAAAATGCTCATTATCGAACTTAGTCAGGGTATTACTGTAATGAAACGATACACCAAGTTTCATCACTCTCACTTAATTAGAACTAAAGTTATCGTGTCCCAAAGCATCAACCAATCAAATTGTTTATCTCTGCTTACCCTAAGCGGAAAATGCTCATCTTCGAACTCCATCAAGGCATTGACCTAATAAGCATATACACCAAGTTTGAACATTTTAACTCAATTAGAAGGAGAGTTATTGTGTTCCAAAGTCTCGACCAATCAAATTGCGTATCACTCTGCTTACCTTGAGCAGAAAATGCTCATTATCAAACTTAGTCATGGTATTACTGTAATGAAACTATACACCAAGTTTCATCACTCTCACTTAATTAGAACTAAAGTTATCGTGTCCCAAAGCATCAACCAATCAAATTGCTTATCTCTGCTTACTCTAAGCGGAAAATGCTCATCTTCGAACTCCATCAAGGCATTGACCTAATAAGCATATACAAGGTATTACTGTAATGAAACTATACACCAAGTTTGATCAATCTCACTTAATTAGAACTAAAGTTATCGTGTCCCAAAGCATCAACCAATCAAATTGCTTATCTCTGCTTACCCTAAGCGGAAAATGCTCATCTTCGAACCCCATCAAGGCATTGACCTAATAAACACATACACCAAGTTTGAACATTCTAGCCCAATTAGGAAGAGAGTTATTGTGTCCCAAAAGGTGTGACGGACAGACAGACAGAAGGACAGACAGACGGATGAATCCGGGGGACAATAATCAACCTAGAAATGTGACTTTTCATCAAAATCGGATAAGAATTGTGACCTGTAGAGAGTCTACAACCATGATATACCATATTTTTACACTATTCGCGTACAAACGGCGACCATTTCGTCCGGCAATTTTGGTACGATTTTCACGAAATTAGAACTCAACCTTCCTCATCAAAATCGAATTGAAATTGTGACCTATACAGGGTCCACAACCATGATATATCATTTTTTTTAACAGTTTTCGCGTACAAACGGCGGCCATTTTGTCTGGCAATTTTGGTCCGATTTTCCCGAAATTCGAACTCAACCTTCCTTACGGTGTAACAGTAATATAATAAAACGTTTTTTTAAATCGGATAATAATTGTGACCTCCAGAGGGACCACAAGATAAAAAAAATAGGTTGCCAGGCAACGAAACATACGCCCATACAGCAGCCAAATCGTCCGGGCAGTCAACAAGAATTGTCGCATATTAAGGAATTATCAGAAAATCATTAGAATTTGTTTGGTTTTTATAATCAAACATTTTTTTTTAAATCATATAATAATTGTGACCTCCAGAGGCACCACAAGCTAAAAAGGGTGATTTTTCGTACAATCAGGGGACATAATTCAGGAAGTAATGACCCGATGGGCGCAAATATCGAAAGGAACCAAGATCTTTGGGTTTAAAACATACCTGTCAAGTTTCATCAAAATCGATTCAAAATTGTGACCTCTATAGGGTCCACAACCTTGATATAACATATTTTCACACTATTCGTGTACAAACGGCGGCCATTTTTTCCGTCAATTCTAGTCCGGTTTTCACGTAATTCAAACTCTCTCTTCATTACCATGTAACGGTGATATAGTCAAACGTTTTTTTAAATCGGATAATAATTTTGACCTCCAGAGGGACCACAAGCTAAAAAGGGCAATTTTTCGGACAATCAGGGGCCATAATTCAGGAAGTTACGATCCAATTGGCGCAAATATCGAAAGGAATCAAGATCTTTGGGTTATAAACATGCATTTCAAGTTTCATCCAAATCGGTTCAAAATTGTGTCCTCTACACTGTTCACAACCTTGATATAACATATTTGCACACTATTCGCGTACAAATGGCGGCCATTTTGTCCGTCAATTTTGGTCCGATTTTCACGAAATTCGAACCCGACCTTCATAACCATGGAACAATGATATAATCAAACGGTTTTTTAAATCGGATAACAATTTTGACCTCCAAAGGGACCACAAGCTAAAAAGGGCAATTTTTCGGACAATCAGGGGCCATAATTCAGGAAGTTGCGATCCGATTGGCGCAAATATCGAAAGGAACCATGATCTTTGGGTTATAAACATGCATTTCAAGTTTCATCCAAATCGGTTCAAAATTGTGTCCTCTACACTGTTCACAACCTTGATTTAACATATTTTCACACTATTCGCGTACAAATGGCGGCCATTTTGTCCGTCAATTTTGGTCCGATTTTCACGAAATTCGAACTCAACCTTCATAACCATGGAACGGTGATATAATCAAACGGTTTTTTAAATCGGATAACAATTTTGACCTCCAGAGGGACCACAAGCTAAAAAGGGCGATTTTTTGGACAATCAGGGGCCATAATTCAGGAAGTTACGCTCCGATTGGCGCAAATATCGAAAGGAACCAAGATCTTTGGGTTATAAACATGCATTTCAAGTTTCATCCAAATCGGTTCAAAATTGTGACCTCTAAACTGTTCACAAGCTAAAAAACGTGATTTTTCGTACAATCAGGGGCCATAACCCATGAAGTTACAGTCCGATACATGCCAATATCGAAAGGAACCGAGATCTTAGGGTGATAAACCTATGTTTTAAGTTTCATTGAAATCGGATAAAAATTGTGACCTGTAGACTGTTCACAAACAATTGTAAACGGACGGACGGACGAACAGGGGCGACGACAATATACGTCCACATGAAAATGTGGGCGTATAAAAACAAGCCAACAGTGAGGCTGATGTCCCCCGCCGAAATCCCAAAATAAATAGAAGACACATATTAATTAATCGCACATTTATTTTTTTCAATGTATCGAGCAATCAAACTGTACATGAAGTGTCATCCAAAAGTGTTTTATAAAGAAAAATGCTAAAACCGACGAGAAAAATGAAAATGTACCCTAGTTAGGGGGACCCTAAAGGCAGACAAAAGGGCCCCTCTGGCCAAGGGAAAGGGCCCTCGTGTCCAAGTCAATCGTTTCTATACACTGTTACTGTCGAATCGATTACTAAATGAGAATGCAGTCATTGTATTGGCATAAAAATCATCAATCAAGATGAACCTAAGTTATCTTGTCCCAAAGTATCAACCAATCAAATTGCTTATCTCTGCTTACCCTAAGCGGAAAATGTTCATCTTCGAACTCCATCAAGGCATTGACCTAATAAGCATATACACCAAGTTTGAACATTTTAACTCAATTAGAAGGAGAGTTATTGTGTTCCAAAGTCTCCACTACTCTCGACCAATCAAATTGCGTATCGCTCTGCTTACCTTGAGCAGAAAATGCTCATTATCGAACTTAGTCGAGGTATTACTGTAATGAAACTATACACCAAGTTTCATCACTCTCACTTAATTAGAACTAAAGTTATCGTGTCCCAAAGCATCAACCAATCAAATTGCTTATCTCTGCTTACCCTAAGTGGAAAATGCTCATCTTCGAACTCCATCAAGGCATTGACCTTATAAGCATATACACCAAGTTTGAACATTTTTACTCAATTAGAAGAAGAGTTATTGTGTTCCAAAGTCTCGACCAATCAAATTGCGTATCGCTCTACTTACCCTAAGCGGAAAATGCTCATCTCCGAACTCCATCAAGGCATTGACCTAATAAGCATATACACCAAGTTTGAACATTTTAATTCAATTAGAAGGAGAGTTATTTTGTTCCAAAGTCTCGACCAATCAAATTGCTCTGCTTAACCTGAGCGGAAAATGCTCATTATCGAACTTAGTCAAGGTATTACTGTAATGAAACTATACACTAAGTTTCATCACTCTCACTTAATTAGAACTAAAGTTATCGTGTCCCAAAGCATCAACCAATCAAATTGCTTATCTCTGCTTACCCTAAGCGGAAAATGCTCATCTTTGAACTCCATCAAGGCATTGACCTAATAAACACATACACCAAGTTTGAACATTCTAGCTCAATTAGGAAGAGAGTTATTGTGTCCCAAAAAGTGTGACGGACAGACGGACAGACAGACAGACAGACAGACAGACAGACGGACGGACGAACCCATTTTAATAGTCCCCCAACTTTCTTCGAAAGGCGGGGGACAATTAGTTTGCCAGGCGACGAAACATACGCCCACAAGCAGCTAAATCGTCCGGGCAGTCAACAAGAGTTGTCGCATATTAAGTAATTATCAAAAATCATTAGAATTTGTTTGCTTTTTTATAAAGTTCTGGCCCATGCTAATGTCTAGTATACGAAAAATTTAATATTATGGATTTAGCTGTACAATTATCAAAAATTCATTGAAAATCAATATATTTGTTTGTCTCAAGACCTTAAACTCTGTTTCAAGTTTCATCAAAATAAAATTAAAATTGTGACCTCTACAGGTCCACTTGATATACAATATTGTTACACTATTCGCGTACAAGCAGCAGTGTAACAGTGATATAATCAAATGTTGTTTTTATACGCCCACATTGAAATGTGGTCGTATATTGTCGTCGCCCCCGTCCGTCCGTCGGTCCGTCGGTCCGTCCGTCCGTCCGTCGGTCCGGCGTCCACAATTGCTTGTGGACGCTCTACAGGCTAAAGTTAATATCCGATTGACTTTAAATTTATACACAGTGTTTAAGGTCATGAGACGAAGAAGCCTATTGTTTTTCAGCGATTTCCGATAATTAGTGCCAGAGTTATGGCCCTTGATCACTTCAAAAAATCTTGTGGACGCTCTAGAGGACAAAGTTAATATCCGATTGACTTCAAATTTATACACAGTGTTTAAGGTCATAAGACGAAGAAGCCTATTGATTTTCAGCGATTTCCGATAATTAGTGCCAAAGTTATGGCCCTTGATCACCTCAAAAAATCTTGTGGACGCTCTAAAGGTCAAAGTTAATATCCGATTGACTTTGAATTTATACACAGTGTTTAAGGTCATAAGACGAAGAAGCCTATTGATTTTCAGTGATTTCCGATAATTAGTGCCAGAGTTATGGCCCTTGATCACTTCAAAAAATCTTGTGGACGCTCTAGAGGCCAAAGTTAATATCCGATTGACTTCAAATTTATACACAGTGTTTAAGGTCATAAGACGAAAAAGCCTATTGATTTTCAGCGATTTCTGATAATTAGTGCCAGAGTTATGGCCCTTGATCACTTCAAAAAATCTTGTGGACGCTCTAGAGGCCAAAGTTAATATCCGATTGACTTTAAATTTATACACAGTGTTTAAGGTCATAAGACGAAGACGTCTATTAATTTTCAGCGATTTCTGATAGTTAGTGCCAGAGTTATGGCCCTTGATCACCTCAAAAAATCTTGTGGACGCTCTGGAGGCCAAAGTTAATATCCGATTGACTTTAGATTTATACACAGTGTTTAAGGTCATGAGACGAAGAAGCCTATTGATTTTCAGCGATTTCAAATAATTACTGCCAGAGTTATCTCCCTTGATAACTTCAAAAATTCTTGTGACGCTATAGAGGCCAAAGTTACTATCCGATTGACTTCAGATTGATACATAGAGTTTAAGGTGTTGAAACGAACAAGTATTTTGATTTTCAATGAATTTAGATAACTGAACAGCTAAATCCATGATATTAGATGTTTCATGTATATATACTTAATCAGATTTTAGTGTATTACAAATGTTTCATTACCGAAATTAGTAAAAATATGCGACAACCCTTGTTGACTGCCCGGACGATTTAGCTGCTGTGGGCGTATGTTTCGTTGCCTGGCAACCTATCTTTTTTTAAATTGGATAATAATTGCGACCTCCAGGGGGACCACAAGCAAAAAAAGGCGATTTTTCGGACAATCAGGGGCCATAATTCAGGAAGTTACAATCCGATATCCGCAAATATGTAACCAAGACCTTTAGGTTATAAACATGTATTTTAAGTTTTATCAAAATCGAATTAAAATTGTGACCTCTATAGGGTCCATAACCTTGATAAACATATCTTTACAAGCGACGGCCATTTTGTCTGTCAATTTTAGTCTGATTTTCAAGAAATTCGAACTCAACCTTCATTACCAAGCGCCGGTGATATCATCAAACGTTTTTTTAAATCGGATAATAATTTTGACCTTCAGAAGGACCACAATCTTAAAGGGTGAATTTTCGGACAATCAGGGGCCATAATTCAGGAAATATCGAAAGGAACCAAGATCTTTGGGTTATAAACATAGATGTCAAGTTTCATCAAAATCGGTTCAAAGTTGTGACCTCTATAATATCCACAAGCTAAAAGCGTGATTTTTCGTACAATCAGGGGCCATAATTCAGGATGTTACAATCCGATATGCGCAAATATCGAAAGGAACCAAGATCTTTGGGTTATAAACATGCATGTCAAGTTTCATCAAAATCGGTTCAATATTGTGACCTCTACAGTGTTCACAAGCTAAAAACGTGATTTTTCGTACAATCAGGGGGCATAATCCATGAATTTACAGTCCGATACATGCCAATATCGAAAGGAACTGAGATCTTGGGGTGATATACCTATATATCAAGTTTCATTGAAATCAGATAAAAATTGTGACCTGTAGACTGTTCACAAACAATTGTGGACGGACGGACAGGGGCGACGACAATATATACATCCACATAAAAATGTGGGCGTATAAAAAGGCGATTTTGCGTATAATCAGGGGCCATAATTCAGGAAGTTACGATCGGATATGCGCAAATATCGAAAGGAACCAAGATCTTTGGGTTATAACCATGAATTTCAAGTTTCAGCAAAATCGAATTAAAATTGTGAACTCCACAGGGTCCACAACGTTGATATAGAAACGGCGGCCATTTTGTATGGCAATTTTTGTCCGATTTTCCCGAAATTCGAACTCAACCTTCCTTAGGGTGTAACGGTGATATAATCAAACGTTTTTTTAAATCGGATAATAATTGTGACCTCCAGAGGGACCACAAGCTAAAAAGGGTGATTTTTCGGACAATCAGGGGCCATAATTCAGGAAATTACATTCCGATAGCCGCAAATATCGAAAGGAACCAAGATCTTTGGGTTACAAACATGCATGTCAAGTTTCATCAAAATCGGTTCAAAATTGTGACCTCCAGAGGGTCCACAAGCTAAAAACGTGATTTTTCATACAATCAGGGGACATAATCCATGAAGTTTTGATCCGATACATGCCAATATCGAAAGCAGTCGAGATCTTTTGGGGATAAACCTATATTTCAAGTTTCGTCAAAATCGGATAAGAATTGTGACCTGTAGAGAGTCCACAAACAAATTGTGGACGGACAGACGGACGGACGAACAGGGGCGACGACATAATACGTCCACATGAAAATGTGGGCGTATAAAAAGCGATTTTTCAGACAATCAGGGGCCATAATTCAGGAAGTTACGATCCGATGGGTGCAAATATCGAAAGGAACCAAGATCTTTGGGTTGTAAACATACATGTCAAGTTTCATCAAAATCAGTTGAAAATTGTGACCTCTATAGGGTCCACTACCGTGAAATAACATATTTTTACACTATTCGCTTACAAATGGCAGCCATTTTGTCTGTCAATTTTCACGAAATTTGAACTCAACCTCCATAACCATGTAACGGTTATATAATCAAACGTTTTTTGAAATCGGATAACAATTTTGACCTACAGAGGGACCACAAGCTAAAAAGTGTGATTTTTCGTACAATCAGGGGCCATAATTCAGGAAGTTACGATCTGATGGGCGCAAATATCGAAAGGAACCAAGATCTTTGGGTTATAAACATACATGTCAAGTTTCATCGAAATCGGTTCAAAACTGCGACCTCTATAGGGTCCACAAATTTGATATAACATATTTTCACACTATTCGCGTACAAACGGTGGCCATTTTGTCTGACAATTTCCGTCCGATTTTCACGAAATTTGAACTCAACCTCCATAACCATGTAACGGTGATATAAGCAACGTTTTTTTAAATCGGTTAACAATTTTGACCTCCAGAGGGAACACAAGCTAAAAAGGGCAATTTTTCGGACAATCAGGGGCCATAATTCAGGAAGTTACGATCCAACGTGCACAAATATCGAAAGGAACTAAGAAATTTGGGTTATAAACATGCATTTCAAGTTTCATCCAAATCGGTTCAAAATTGTGACCTCTACACTGTTCACAAGCTAAAAACGTGATTTTTCGGACAATCAGGGGCCATAACCCATGAAGTTACAGTCCGATAGATGCAATATCGAAAGGAACCGAAATCTTAGCATGATAAACCTATATTTTAAGTTTCATTGAAACCAGATAAAAATTGTGACCTGTAGACTGTTCACAAACAATTGTGGAAGGACAGACGGACGGGACAGGGCGACGACAATATACGTCCACATGAAAATGTGGGCGTATAAAAACGATCAGTTCTGGAAAAACTAAAGAAAGCCGAATGTCTGACGAAGAATTCTGAATGCATAACGCATGCGTAGATGTTACAATACGCCGAATATAGACATCGAATTATTTACATTTTGCTAGGAAGTAAAATAATAGTAGAATTTTCATTTTTTGGTCATAATTTGAGTGATAATATTATATCAAACTTTTGAGGTAGCGTCACCGGGGGGACATGTGTTGATTGTATGGGAAAATCCAGGAATTTGCTTAACGTTGTGTATTACTATTACTATTAGGCGCACCCCTTCTAGAAAATAAAATATTTGGTAAAAGATAGGTTGCCAGGCAATGAAACCTACGCTCACAACAGCTAAGTCGTCCGGGCAGTCAACAAGGGTTGTCGCATATTGTTTCTTTTATCAGTAAGGAGAACATTTACAACACATGATAATCTTATTACGAGTAATAGCCCATTAAATAATTATCAGAAATGATTAGAATAGTTTTGATGGTTTTTCTCAAGGCCTTTGTCCACAAGATATTTCAAAGTGATCAACTGCCAGAAATTATCAGATATCACTGAAAATCAAATAGGATTCTTCGTATCATGACCCTAAACACTGTGTACAAATTTAAAGTCAATCGGATATTAACTTTAGCCTTTAGAGCATTCACAGGGTTTTTCAAAGTGATCAAGGGTCATAACTCTGGCAGTAATTATCGGATATCGCTGAAAATAAATAGGCTATTTTGTATCATGACCGTAAATAGTGTGTATAAATTTAAAGTCAATCGGATACTAACTTTAGATTTTTCAAAGTGATCAAGGGTCATAACTCTGGCAGTAATTATCGGATATTGCTGAAAATCAATAGGCTTCTTTGTATCATGACTTTAAACACCGTGTATAAATTTAAATTCAATCGGATATCAACTTTAGCCTCTAGAGCGTTCACAAGATTTTTCAAAGTGATCAAGGGTCATAACTCGGGCAGGAATTATCGGATATTGCTGAAAATCAACAGGCTTCTTCTTTATCATGACCTTACACACTGTGTATAAATTTAAAGTCAATCGGATATTAACTTTAGCCTCTAGAGCGTTCACAAGATTTTTCAAAGTGATCAAGGGTCATAACTCTTGTAGTAATTATCGGATATCACCGAAAATCAATAGGATTCTTCGTCTCATGACCTTAAACACTGTGTATAAATTTAAAGTCAATCGGATATTAACTTTAGCCTCTAAAGCGTTCACAAGATTTTTCAAAGTGATCAAGGGTCATAACTCTGGTAGTAATTATCGGATATCGCTGAAAATCAATAGGATTCTTCGTCTCACGACCTTAACCACTGTGTATAAATTTCAAGTCAATCGGATATTAACTTTAGCCTCTAGAGCGTTCACAAGAAATTGTGGACGATGGACGGACGGACAGACGGGGGCGACGGCAATATACGACCACATTTCCATGTGGGCGTATAAAAAGGTGTGCCTAATACTCCGAAAAATACGGTACCCTGTCCTGTAAATAAAACCTGTGACTACATACAGCCATATAAGTAAGTTTGGATTATCTAAATACATGCACTTGAAACTGACCTCCGATCATTCGGACTTCAACATCAAGGGTTGATAGTTCACCGAGTGTTGCAAGTTTGAAGTCACCTTCAAGGGGTTTACCCCCATACATGACCATCAAGTCATCGGCACAAAATCCCTCTCTTTGGGAAATCAAGTTCTGAAATACAAATTAAACAAATTAAAACATGTTATATTTTAATACCAAAACTTGTTATTGATGGCAGAGTTAAATAGATAAAAACTTTAAATGGCCTGATCCTAAGTTAGGCGACATCTTTTTATTTTCAAGATGGTGTGTCGGCCCCGTGACCCGACTGTTTTTGTCAGGGATATTTTGTTTATGGTTCTATCAGTATCAACTTCTCCTTTGAAAATACCTATATTGCCCCTATTTATATCCGAAATATATTTTATCCAGATATTTAACAGTATTTCATTACCGGAAATGAAAATAAAATTGTCCACCAACGAAGTTATCGCTGTAAAAGTGAAGTCGCACTTGTAAATATCAGCACACTCCCAAAATATTATTTCACCATTTTGATCAAGTGTGGAATAGATGAGTGACTGAGTGTGTTACGATAGTACACGCTTTTCTCAACTGATGATCGCTCACTCCGCAGTAAGAAATTATCGACCAAGGAGTCAATGATACTATAAATAACCGTTCCACGTGCACCTCCCTGAAAATTTATCAACTATTACAGACGTAAAAGATAGGCTGGCACTGCCAGGCAGGATACGCCCACATTTTCGAGAGATGGATAGAGAACAAGCAATACCGAAAGTTATTTTTCCTACATCATTAAGTCCTGTATTTCATACTGTATTGGGAGCAGCCATTATGTTGGTCAGTTCCAGTCTGATATTTATGAAATTCGAAGCTGACAATGATTATGGTGTGTCGGTACACAAACTAGAAATGTGACTTTTCGACAAAATCGGATAAGAACTGTGACCTGTAGAGAGTCCACAACCATGATATACCATATTTTTACACTATGGTCCGATTTTCTTGAAATTCGAACTCAACCTACCATAGGGTGTAACGGTGATAGAGTCAAACGTTTTTTTAAATCGGATAATAATTGTGACCTCCAGAGGGACCATAGGCGATTTTACGGACAATCAGGGGCCATAATTCAGGAAGTTACGATCCGATATGCGCAAATAACGAAAGGAACCAAGATCTTTGGGTTATAACCAAGCATTTAAAGTTTCATAATAATAGAATTAAAATTGTGACCTATACAGCAAGCCATGAAATAACTGCTAAGGTTCGCTAATTGATTTTCGGCCGGACATTTCAGATTTTCAACCCGACAAATACCATTATTCTATGCAGTGGAAAATTCCCTCATATATTTGATATGTTTTAAAATACTTTTTACAGAGTTCACATTTTAGTGTAGTCACAAAACCATCGTCTTCTTCGTATGTTAACCACACATCAGCATTGGATTTTGCTACGTCATTTTTGATCCACTTTTCAACGATTCTTATTGTATGTAATTTTCGAACTACCGGTAGTGACGGCATAGAGCTGTATATATTGACTAGAGTGTATTGTGGTCACGTGATCCCCATTGACGTAACGTTAACGCCGTGGGCCGACACTGGAGACCGGCCACCATGTTTCAACCGGGAAAGAATGACGGAAGTGCCCGGATGAACGCTATGTAAACAAAGGGAAATAGAATGACGAAGTGTTGGTAAGTCCATTAAAAAGCAGTTCTAATTCAACAATATCACCCCCCCCCCCCCCAAAAAAAAATGATGATTGAAAGGTCTTACCTTACAGTCCTAAAAACAAAATCGCTTTGGTCAACTGGCATATTTTGGGGGCTTTATTAATTATTAAGAGTCACCGTGACAATGTGTAAATTGTGCGCAGAACTACGAAATCATGTTTATTTTATTAATTGAGCTAAGTGAACGTCTTCGAATGTCTAGATATCTATAGAGTATTCAGCAAAATTTTGAACATTGCTCCTCGCAGTTCACATAAACCTTTATTTTGGATAGATCTAAATAATTTGTTGGACGATTTGCAATGCATGTTCTGCTTGATTGGCAGAGATAACTGACTATACTATACTATAAAATAAATAGCGTCATCCAGGTGATGAATAAAGAAATAAAATAGATTTTAAAAATAATCTAGGACTTCTATCATTTACCAGTAGAATAATATCTAATGCCGATGGGATTTTTTTTTTTTTTTAAAAAAAGAAAATATAAACAGGACTAGCAAGGCCTTAGTAGGCCTATGTTTTTCAATTTCCATGAACTGGTGTCTGATTTTTCTTTGCTTGAAAAATACGGCGGTAGGCTATATTAAATTTTACAAAAAAAAAAAGACAAACCTCTTGATGAGATTTTCGTAGTAGCAGCAGCGATTAAAAAAAAAAAAAAAAAAAAAAAAATATTAGGCCTAATTAAAAATTTATTTTTTACAAAATTTGTTTGGGAAATGAAGTTTTCAAGACTTTCACTTATTTGTCCTTAATATAATTAACCTTCCTTTTTTAAAAATTAGTTCGGGGGTTTTAAGCGGGTTTTCTGAAGAAAATAAAAGAAGCATAAACTGATATTGCAAGAAACTTTCGCTTTATATCCATTCTGTACATCTGTGTGGTGTGAACACAATGTCGTCCTAATTAATTAAATCCGAGGGAGTGAAACTAAAAGATAACAAAGCAACTACTGGCCAGTGAGTGCATGTCTGTGACTAAACACTCCACTCCAATAAACAGACTTACTCCCCGCGATATTTTTCGTACAAAGCCGCATGTGTGTATAATAAATAATTTGCGCAATTTTCGAATAATTAAATAAAACATTAATTTGGAGGTTTGCTAAACAGACGGACCTTGTAATCATTACATAATAAAAGTATCAGTACTAATAAATTAAGTGAATGGACCCACCGGGTTTTCGGCCTCAGGCTCAGCCTCAAGCTTCGAGTGTTCGACGTCTTCTCGCCGTGTTTATTTAATTATTTTACACAATTATCATGATATTACCATATCTATTAATTCACTATTTCACTTATAACTTATCATGCCTACTTATGAAATGATAATCCACTCCCTTTTCGCCTGACATTGAATTTACCAAAATATTAACAACTTTCCGACATATTGGTATATGCCAACGCAGGCTAAAGCTTCCCGGTTGTAAAATGGCTGCCAACCTCCATAGTCGGCACGCGATCACGTGACCACCATACACTCTAGTCAATATATACACCTCCATGAGTGACGGTGACATCCCCGTTTAGAAATGTCATTTTGAGAGACATTAGACACAGTACCTGTCTTAAAATTTTCTGGAAACGTCCCACTAGCCGAGATATCCCGTGCCCGAGGGTTGTAAAGATAGGTTGCCAGGCAACGAAACATACGCCCACAGCAGCTAAATCGTCTGGGCAGTCAACAAGGGTTGTTGCATATTTTTACTTTTTTCGGTAATGAAACATTTGTAATACACTAAAAACTGATTAAGAGTAACAACTCATTATGTAATTATCAGAAAATCATTAGAATTTGATTGCTTTTTATAAAGTTTTATCCCAAGCTAACAATTAGTATATACATGAAACATTTAATAATTATTTGAAATCGCTGAAAATCAACAGGCTTCTTCGTCTCATGACCTTAAAGGGACAATAACATTCTTGCTGGCTTGGTAGCTCCAGAAAATAAATAATACCCTTATTCTAAGTACTAGATGTTTAAGTGTCCTACCTGTTGTGTAAATTATCCATTACAACCTATTTTACTTGTCCAGAGGGTTCGAAAATATTTTAAAATCCAAGTCACATTTGAAAAGGTTTACGTTAGACATTTCAAATCAATTGGTTGAATTTTTCCAATTTTTTAAAATAGGTGTGTTAAGATGAAATTTATATCATCATTTAATTGGAATATTCTAAAGTAATACGATTTGTTGACCAGAATGAAGATTGGGACATATTATTCAGTTACAACAAGAGTGTTATTGGGGCTTTAAACACTGTGTATAAATCTAAAGTCAATCGGATATTAACTTTGGCCTCCAGAGCGTCCACAAGATTTTTTGAGGTGATCAAGGGCCATAACTCTGGCACTAATTATCGGAAATCGCTGAAAATCAATAGGCTTCTTCGTCTTATGATCTTAAACACTGTGTATAAATTTAAAGTCAATCGGATATTAACTTTGACCTTTAGAGCCTCCACAAGATATTTTAAAGAGATCAAGGGCCATAACTCTGGCACTAATTATCGGAAATCGCTGAAAATCAATAGGCTTCATTGTCTTATGACCTTAAACGCTGTGTATAAGTTTAAAGTCAATCGGATATTAACTTTGGCCTCTAGAGCGTCCACAAGATTTTTTGAAGTGATCAAGGGCCATAACTCTGGTAGTTATTATCGGAAATCGCTGAAAAACAATAGGCTTCTTCGTCTCATGACCTTAAACACTGTGTATAAATTTAAAGTCAATCGGATATTAACTTTAGCCTGTAGAGCGTCCACAAGCAATTGTGGACGCCGGACGGACGGACGGACGGACGGACGGACGGAGGCGACGACAATATACGACCACATTTCAATGTGGGCGTATAAAAATGATATTTTTACTATGACTCGGGTCGTTGATATAACCAGCGTAAAAGAGCTGATTCAAAAAATTATTGATTATTTTATCTGCACGCGTCCGAGATATAAATAGTAACATTTTCACTATGACTCAGGTCGTTCATATTTTTGAATCTGGATTTTGAGCCGATTCTATAAATATTAGTAATATTTTTACTAGGGTTGATATAACCAGCGTAAAAAAAGCCGATTCTAAAAATTATTGATTGTTTTATCTGTACGCTGCCTAGATATAAATAGTAATATTTTCACAATGACTCGGGTAGTTGATATTTTTGTGCCTGGATTTTCGAGTCTAGTAATAATTAGCGACTGACTCGAGTTCGCGAATGAAATTACTATTTTTGGCTTACTGTTTTACCCAAACTCAGAAGGACAATTTCAGCGCTTGCTATACAGGATCCACAACCATGATATACCATTTTTTAAATAGTATTTGCGTACAAACGGCGGCCATTTTGTCTGTCAATTTTGGTCCGATTTTCCCCAAAATTCGAACTCAAACCATCCTTAAGGTGTAACGGTGATATTATCAAACGTTTTTTTAAATCGGAAAATAATTGTGACCTCCAGAGGGACCACAAGCTAAAAAGATAGGCTGGCACTGCCAGGCAGGATACGCCCACATTTTTGAGAGATGGATAGAGAACAAGCAATACTGAAAGTGATTTTTCCTACATCATTAAGTCCTGTATTTCATACTGTATTGGGAGCAGCCATTTTGTTGGTCAGTTCCAGTCTGATATTCATGAAATTCAAAGCCGACAATGATTATGGTGTGACGGTACACAACCTAGAAATGTGACTTTTCGTCAAAATCGGATAAGAATTGTGACCTGTAGAGAGTCAACAACCATGATATACCATATTTTTACATTATTCGCGTATAAACTCAACCTTCCTTACGTTGCAACAATAATATAATCAGAGTTTTTTTCAAAATCGGATAATAATTATTCGAGAGATAGATAGAGAACAAGCAATACCGAAAGTGATTTTTCCTACAATCAAAGGCCATAATTCATTAAGTTACACTTTGATATGCGTAAATATCGAAAAGAATAAAGATCTCTAGGTTATAAACATGCATTTCAGGTTTCATCAAAATCAAATTAAAATTGTGACCTCTACAGGGTCCACAACTTTGATATACCATATTTTTACACTATTCGCGTATAAATGGCGGCCATTTTGTCTGGCAATTATGGTCCGATTTTCTCGAAATTCGAACTCAACCTTCCGTAGGGTGTAACGGTGATAGAGTCAAACGTTTTTTTTAAATCCGATAATAATTGTGACCTCCAGAGGGACCATAGGCGATTTTTCGGACAATCAGGAGCCATAATTCAGCAAGTTACGATCCGATATTCGCAAAAACTGAAAGGAACCAAGATCTTTGGGTTATAACCATGCATTTCAGACAGAAGGACAGACAGACGGATGAATCCGGGGGACAATAATCAACCTAGAAATGTGACTTTTCATCAAAATCGAATTAAAATTGTGACCTATACAGGGTCCACAACAATGATATACAATTTTTTAACAGTATTCGCGTACAAACGGCGGCCATTTTGTCTGTCAATTTTGGTCCGATTTTCCCGAAATTCAAACTCAAACCTTCCTTAAGGTGTAACGGTGATATAATCAAAGGGTTTTTTTTAAATCGGAAAATAATTGTGACTTCCAGAGGGACCACAAGCTAAAAAGATAGACTGGCACTGCCAGGCAGGATACGCCCACATTTTCGAGAGATGGATAGAAAACAAGCAATACCAAAAGTGATTTTTCCTACATCATTCAGTTAGAATTTGATATGTGCAAATATCGAAATGAATTAAGATCTTTAGGTTATAAAGGTGCATTTCAGTAGGCTTCAAATTCGACTGGTAAGATGCTGGCTCGGTAGCCTTGAGGTTGGGTGTTTGATCCCTGCATTGGGTGACAAAGTTCATCTAGATTTTCTGGAGTGGTTTCCCCTTGTTAGTGATGAAGGATGGATGGCCTGACAAGAACAGCTGCCAATTTTGGTCCGATTTTCACGAAATTCGACCTCAACCTTCATTACGATGTAACGGTGATATAATCAAACAGGGGCCTATTTCACGAAATTTTAACTAAGATAAGATCCCAATTTTAGTAATTTGATTGGATAATATTAGATTGATTTTAGTGCTTAGCCAATCAAAATTGAAGTATCTACTAAAATTTGTATTTTATCTTAACTTAAAATTTCGTGAAACAAGGCCCTGTTTTTTAAAATCGGATAATAATTCTGACCCCAGAAGGACCACAAGCTAAAAAAAAGGGTCATTTTTCGTACAATCATGGGCCATAATTCAGGAAGTTACAATCCAATATTCACAAATATCGAAAGGAACTAAGATTGTAAACATGTGTTTCAAGTTTCATCAAAATTGAATGAAGATTGTGACCTCTACAGGGTTCACAACCTTGATATACCATATTTTTAAACTCTTCGCGTACAAGCGGCATCCATTTTTTCAGTCAATTTTGGTCCTATTTTCACGAAATTTCACCTCAATCATCATTACCATGTAACGGTGATATAATCAAACGGTTTTTTAAATCGGATAATAATTTTGACCTCCAGTGGGACCACAAGCTAAAAAGGGTGATTTTTCGTACAATCAGGGGCCATAATTCAGGAAGTTAACAATCAATGGGCGCAAATATCGAAAGGAACCAACATCCTCGGGTTATAAACATGCATGTCAAGTTTCATCAATATCGGTTCAAAATTGTGACCTCTATAGGATCCACAACCTTGATATAACATATTTTCACACCATTCGCGTACAAACGGCGGCCATTTTGTCTGTCAATTTGGGTCCGATTTTCACGAAATTTGAACTCAATCTTCATTGCCATGTAACGGTGATATAATCAAACGTTTTTTTTAAATCGGAGGATAATTTTGACCTCCAGAGGGTCCACAGGCTAAAAAGGAAGATTTTTCGGACAATCAGGAGCTACATGTATAATTCAGGAAGTTACGATCCGATGGCCGCAAATATCGAAAGGAACCAAGATCTTTGAGTTATAAACATACATGTCAAGTTTCATCAAAATCGGTTCAAAATTGTGACCTTATAAACATGCATGTCAAGTTTCATCAATATCGGTTCAAAATTGTGACCTCTATAGGATCCACAACCTTGATATAACATATTTTCACACTATTCGCGTACAAACGGCGGCCATTTTGTTTGTCAATTTTGGTCCGATTTTCACGAAATTTTAACTCAACCTTCATTACCATATAACGGTGATATATTCAAACGTTTTTTGTAAATCGGATAATTTTGACCTCCAGAGGGACCACAAGCTAAAAAGGGCGATTTTTCGGACAATCAGGGGCCATAATTCAGGAAATATCGAAAGGAACCAAGATTTTGGGGTTATAAACATGCATGTCAAGTTTCATCACAATCAGTTCAAAATTGTGACCTCTATTGGGTCCACAAGCTAAAGATAAGCTGGCACTGACAGGCAGGATACGCCCACATTTTCGAGAGATGGATAGAGAACAAGCAATACCGAAAGTGATTTTTCCTACATCATTAAGTCCTGTATTTCATACTGTATTGGGAGCAGCCATTTAGTTGGTCAGTTCCAGTCTGATATTCATGAAATTCGAAGCCGACAATAATTATGGTGTGACGGTACACAACCTAGAAATGTGACTTTTCATCAAAATCGGATAAGAATTGTGACCTGTAGAGAGTCCACAACCATGATATACCATATTTTACACTATTCGCGTACAAACGGCGACCATTTCGTCCAGCAATTTTGGTACGATTTTCACGAAATTAGAACTCAACCTTCCTCATCAAAATCGAATTAAAATTGTGACCTATACAGGGTTCACAACCATGATATACCATTTTTTTAAACAGTATTAGAGTACAAACGGCGGTCATTTTGTCTGTCAATTTTGGTCCGATTTCCCCAAAATTCAAACTTAACCTTCCTTACAGTGTAAAGGTGATATAATCAAACGTTTTTTTAAATCGGATAATAATTGTGACCTCCAGAGGAACCACAAGCTAAAGAAAGGGGGATTTTGCGTATAACCAGGGGCCATAATTCAGGAAGTTACGATCCGATATGCGCAAATATCGAAAAGAACCAAGATCTTTGGGTTATAACCATGAATTTCAAGTTTCATCAAAATCGAATTAAAATGAAGACCTTTACAGGGTCCACAACCTTGATATACCACTTTTTAACAGTATTCGCGTACAAACGGCGGCCATTTTGTATGGCAATTTTGGCAACCTTCCTTACGGTGTAACGGTAATATAATCAAACGTCTTTTTAAATCGGATAATAATTGTGACCTCCAGAGGGACCACAAGCTAAAAAAGATAGGCTGGCACTGCCAGGCAGGATACGCCCACATTTTCGAGAGATGGACAGAGAACAAGCCTACATCTTTAAGTCCTGTATTTCATACTGTATTGGGAGCAGCCATTTAGTTTGTCAGTTCCAGTCTGATATTAATGAAATTCGAAGCCGACAATGATTATGGTGTGACGGTACACAACCTAGAAATGTGACTTTTCATCAAAATCGGATAAGAATTGTGACCTGTAGAGAGTCCACAACCATGATATACCATATTTTTACACTATTCGCGTACAAATAGTGCTGATATCAAGTATCGATGCATCGTCGATGCATCGATTCGGCCGACCGTGATGCGATTCTCGGCCTTTTTTCGTATTATCGATGCATCGGCAAAAAATACTAATAATCACCTTTAAGTGTCTGAGGAGTTCACAATTCGTCGACTAGAATAAATAACACATTTTCCATACGTTTGTTTTTATTGATTCAAAATAAAACTATATACATGTAACAGAATAATTCATTGAATCCCGCACGTAGTATTATTAGGCTAGCCCAGCTTCACCTTTTTACGTTATGCTTCCGTTATGTTTGTCTCGATTTCCCAGTGACTACTAAAAATGTCTTTGTAGGTTACTTCCCCTGACAATCATGCCCTTCGACCCCGAGGTCAAATTCACAGTTCTTACACCGGTTCTTAGCCCAAAGAACTTAAAACTGTGCCAGTAGGAAAATATTTTCCGGCCGGTTTTTAAAGCTAGTGTTAAAACAATTTAGTCTTACTTTTTGAAACGGGCAAGAATGTATTTCATAAATCCCTATAGATAGAGTATCGACAGGCTTTGAATACGACCTGCAAAACGCCTCTGGCTCTTGGTTAGTTATCGGTTTACCGTCAATTGAATTACACGCCCTCACGTCGCAGTCACAACTAACGCTAACAAGTGTCCAGTGAATCGAACGATATTAGAAGCATATTGTGGAAATAAATTATTCAAATAATCGACATTTCTATAATAATGATAATGTTGAGGAAATCTATGTTTCCATCATAAATACTAATGTTATTTCTGTAATTTTTGAAAAACAAAATGGCGGCAAAAAATTTCCGATGCATCGATGCGAGTATCGATGTTTGCGTCCGATGCATCGATGCATAAAATTTTACTTGATATCAGCACTACGTACAAATGGTGACCATTTCGTTTTGCAATTTTGGTACAATTTTCACGAAATTAGAACTCAACCTTCCTCATCAAAATCGAATTAAAATTGTGACCTATACGGAGTCCACAACCATGATATATCATTTTTTTTAAACAGTATTCGCGTACAAACGGCGGTCATTTTGTCTGTCAATTTTGGTCCGATTTTCCCAAAATTCAAACTCAACCTTCCTTACGGTGTAACAGTAATATAATTCAGGAAGTTACGATCCGATATGCGCACATATCGAAAGGAAGCAAGATCTTTGGGTTATAACCACGAATTTCAAGTTTCATCAAAATCGAATCAAAATTTTGACCTCCACAGGGTCCACAACCTTGATATACCATTTTTTAACAGTATTCGCGTACAAACGACGGCCATTTTGTATGGCAATTTTCGTCCGATTTTCCCGAAATTCGAACTCAACCTTCCTTTGGGAGTAACGGTGATAAAATCAAACGGTTTTTTTAAATCGAATAATAATTGTGACCTCCAAGCTAAAAAAAAAGGCGATTTTGTGTATAATCAGGGGCCATAATTCAGGAAGTTATGATCCGATATGCACAAATATCGAAAGGAAGCAAGATCTTTGGGTTATAACCATGAATTTCAAGTTTCATCAAAATCGAATCAAAATTGTGACCTTCACCGGGCTTTTTTTTTTTAAAGAAAATAATTGCGTTATTTCGATTAATAAACATTTGACATTATGGCTGCAAGTAAAAGTTCCACTAAGAAAAGATATAGAGGCTCTAAAAGACGTGCTTTGAAAAAAATTCTAGTGAAATGTAGAGCTAAAAATACTCTAAAGAAAACCTCAGTGCCAATAGACATAGATGTAGGCCTAGCAGACGAATTTTCTAATAATGTAGCAGACGATTTTTCTATGCCTTCATGTTCCACAGATTCTTGTGGATCAACTGAAAGAAACGAATCTACCTCACAAACCATTAATAATGATCATAACGCAAGTGTTAGAAAAATGACCCTTCATCAGTTATTAAAAAACAATGATACAAATATAAATAATAAAGAAACTGTAGATATGGAAAATGACAATAATAATAATACAAGTGGTTTTATATTGATGCATACAGAAATTTTACAGTCCCTCATATCAGATTTTTTGTGTCCAGAATGCCACAGTAAGGGTGTTTTTCCGTCTGTAAACGGTACAAAGGGTTACGCTACCAAGATTCTTTTAAAATGTCCAAATTGCCTGTATGTAAATAACTTTTGGTCTAGTCCAAAATTAACAGAAAAGCCAGTTGACGATAAAAATGCTTTTGTTGTTAATCATCAAGTTGTTTTCGGTTGTAAAGATATTTGAATTGGCTGTACTGCGCTGAATAAATTTACATCCGATTGTGGTGTTTTAGGTGCATTGCATCATAAGACGTACAACAAAATTTCAACAATATTACACGATAAACTCTCAACTAATAATATTTTAAGTGATGCACATGAAATAATTGACAAATGTGAAAGCCATTTCCATGATGATACTGGTAACCCAAAAGACATACTCGTCAGTTACGACGGTTCTTGGCACACCCGTGGGCATTCATCGTTACATGGCATAGGTTTTGTTGTACATGTCGACACTGGGCTCATAATTGACTATGAAATTTTGAGTAAGTATTGCCATGCGTGTGAAGTATATGGCAGCAAACTTGGTGATGCTGAAAAGGCAAAATGGCAAACAGATCATAAATGCGAAAAAAATTTTGAGGGTTCATCTGGCTCCATGGAAACTGCCATCGCAAAAATATCGTGGGCACGTTCGGAACAATTGGGATTCAGATACACTACAGTTTTAAGCGATGGGGATTCCAAGACAATTGATGTATTAAACGAATTAAGCCCTTACAGAGAGTCTACCCCTATTATTAAAGAGGACTGCATTAACCATGTGTCAAAACGTATGTACAAAGGCCTCGAGCTTATTAGTAGAAATGCGATGGCAGCAGCCAGGGCTGAAGGGAAAACCAGAAACCCTGTCAGCGGCCAAGGTAAAATGACAAAAGCACGAATGAAAAACTGGTCATCATACTACAGAAAGGCAATTATTGAAAATTCAAAATCAGTCGATGACATGAAAAGCGTCATATGGGCTATATTTTTTCATAGTATGTCTGACAGTAATAACCCACATCATGATAGATGTTCTGTAGCTTGGTGCTTTTTCAAACAAGCTACAGAACAGGGTATTGATCTAGAGGAGTTTCGTGCTCGAAAAAAACACGATTCCCCACTAAGCAAAGAGGTTGCCCACTACTTCATTGACCTATTTAAACATTTAACAAATGAAGAACTATTGAAAAGATGTCAAAAACGCTAATGAAGGATTGCATTCCCTTGTTTGGAAATACATCAGTAAAACTGTGTTTGTTTTAAAAAAAACTATCGAGACAGGGGTTATAATGGCCGTTGCAAACTGGAATCGAGGACGGGTTTCAGTTTGCGAAATGCTAACAATGTCGGGTTTTCAGCCAAATAACCAATTGATACAAAACTGTAAAAAATCAGACCAATTACGCTGCAAAAAATCAGACAAATCCTCTGAAATTTTGATAAAGCGAGAAAGAAAGTCGAAGTCGATTTCAAAGATCGCTGATGAGGAGGCCTGTGTAGTTCGAGAGGGTGGGCCTATGTATGGTGCCGGCATAGAGACAACATCAGCCCTATAATAATATGAAAACAAAGCCTGCAATTATTACTATTAACTTATTTTTTAATCCTGTAAGTGTTCAACACTATCTTGGCCTGTTCTCAGTCCATTGCATGTGTATATATTGTTTTTATTTGAAGATTGCGTTAAATTCAGCATTTTCTCAAAACGCATATTTTGCACCTTAGGGAAGCCATAAAATAAAAACTATTACACCTAGAACAATGAAATTTGGCATGATATTAGCCCTATACTTACTGCACAGGAATATCTATAAATCATTGATATATGTTATGTACCTAATTTATAATCAGTCTTTGGAAAATGGAAAAAAGTTAAAATTGTGTAGTGATGAAGTTAACTAACATTTATTTTCTAAAATGACTGTCATCATTAACTTTATATAGATAATCCTGTACAATGGTTCTTTTGGAATTCAGAAATAGGTTGTTCTACGATATATATTATATTTTCTGGCCAAACTACTTTCCCTAAAAAATGTATAATTTTCCACCGTTTGCCTCCAATAAAATGTCCATAACTTAGTACCTAATATACCTAGGCATTTGATTTTTTGCACATAAACTCATAATAACCATATCCAAACACCTGCCAAATTTCAATAAAATCCATACAGTAGTTTAGAAAATAGATTTTTCCTGTCACGTCTTACCTTAAACACTGTGTGTAAATTTAAAGTCGATCGGATATTAATTTAGGCCTCTAGAGCATCCACAAGATTTTTTGAAGTGATCAAGGGCCATAACTCTGGCACTAAATATCGGAAATCGCTGAAAATCGATAGGCTTCTTCGTCCCATGACCTTAACCCTATACACTCATCCCTTCATAAAATCGATCGCCGGCGATCGATAAATTCATCACGTCATATGCGAAAAATAGGTTGCCAGGCAACGAAACATACGCCCACACAGCAGCTAAATCGTCCGGGCAGTCAACAAGAGTTGTCGCATATTAAGTAATTATCAGAAAATCGTTAGAATTTGTTTGGTTTTTATAAAGTTCTGCTCCATGCTAATGTAAAGTATACGAATCATTTAATATTATGGAATTAGCTGTCACCTCCACTGGATATGAAACATTTAATATTATGGCGACCTTTTTGTACAAACGGGGGCCATAATTCAGGAAGTTACGATCAGATATGTCCAAATATCGACAGGAACCAAAATCTTTCTGTTTGACCAAAATCGAATTAAAATTGTGACCTCTACAGGGTACACAACCTTGATATATCATATTTTTACACTATTCGTTTAAAAATGGCAGCCATTTTGTTCATCAATTTTGGTCCGATGTTCACAAAATTCAAACTGAAAATTCATTACAGTCACTAGGAAACTGGAATCGTTTAATTTGGGGTTTTTTGACTTTAAAAAATGCTATAGAGTTTAATTTCAAAACATCGTTTGATAATTGATTATAATCGTTTGAAAATTACAAAAATGGTTTAATTAGTACTATGGTTTAATTTAATGATACAGCGTTTGATTTCTCCGAGAGGGGTTTAGAAATGGACGGACCCTTTAATTATGTCAAGCGTCTAATTACTAGCCGAGTACTTTAATTTCCCGAGATGCATTTATAAATTAAATATTAGACGAAACTTTTAATTTCCCGCGAGTCGTTTAACCGATCGGCTCATTTTGTTTACGATTATTTAAATGTGAAGTACGAATAAAAAATATGAATATAGAAAAATAATGCGCATCAAATAATTGCTAATCTTTTAATTTCCCGCGAGTCGTTTAACCGATCGGCTCTTTTTGATTACGATTATTTAAATGTGAAGTACGAATAAAAAATATGAATATAAAAAAATAATGCGCATCAAATAATTGCTAATCTTTTAATTTCCCGCGAGTCGTTTAACCGATCTGCTCATTTTGATTATGATTATTTAAATGTGAAGTACGAATAAAAAATATGAATATAAAAAAATAATGCGCACCAAATAATTGCTAATCTTTTAATTTCCCGCGAGTCGTTTAACCGATCGGCTCATTTTGATTACGATTATTTAAATGTGAAGTACGAATAAAAAATATGAATATAAAAAAATACTGCGCATCAAATAATTGCTAATCTTTTAATTTCCCGCGAGTCGTTTAACCGATCGGCTCATTTTGATTACGATTATTTAAATGTGAAGTACGAATAAAAAATATGAATATAAAAAAATACTGCGCACCAAATAATTGCTCATCTTACCTTGGTCGTAGTATTTTTATCCATTATCGATTAAAGAATGATTCCACCATTGACAAACATCAAAAATCGGTAAATCACGCCCAATGTTATTATACAATCGGGAATCGGTAAAGCACATCCCAAAAAATGAACATAGCCTTCCACCTGTACGCGTCGCTATTTGTTGGAAATAGGTAAAGCACATCCCAGGTAATGTAATTTCTTTAAATCACAAATGAATGAAAATAGTTTTCCACCTGCATGCGCCGCTAAAAGACATCACAATGTACGTTATCATTGAAGAGTGATGATCTCGCGAGACTTTTACGTTGGCGCCAAAAAGAAGCTATTACTATTTGTCGATCTCTATAGACAAGCTGTCGATCATTTTTAGACAGGACTATAGAATGGCTTCAAACAGTATCAATGACTGATCACAGCCTTGATGTTACGTAATCACTTGGGACAATAAAATGTTGACTGCAAAAGAACGATATCAAACGATATTGCTAAATCAACATTTACTCCCTCAATATATAAAAAATAATGTGTGTTGGTGAGGTATCGGTGTTTTTTTTTTTGTACTATTCAAAACAAAATCTACATTAGATCTTTATCCCACGAATGTTTCACCCCCCAAAATTACGCGGGTCGTTTCATCCCACAAATTAAAAAAAAGCCCAATTAATACGTATTTTTAATCTTTTATTGATACATTAATAACAAGATGATATCAGTGCTTCGCCTCAAAATATGAGAGCTTTTTATTGCTTTTCCTCGAGGATAAAAGCGCTCGTCATATTTTACATATTTGTGTGGGGGTTGGGATGGCCTAGTGGTTTAGAGTGCCGCGCTTCGACCTCTAGCTGGCCGATCACCTCTGGCTTGCGGCTGTGGTTTCGAGCCCTGGTGTGAGCGTATGTGGCATGGAGATAGGGGCTCCTTCTCAACCTCGTGGGTTTCCTCCGGGCACTAGGGTTTCCTCCCACATCAAAGACCCCTGCGCGTGCGCTAAGATAATGAAAATCAAAAATAAGACTTGTCTGCGATATCACCTTCGGTGGAAGCGGACGTTAAACACCAAGAACAACATTTACATATTTGTCAAAAAACGAACCCCCAAACTGCAAATAAAGCCCATGAAATACAATTTTCGAATAATTGTCCAATGGAAATTTCGGTATTCGCCTGCAGAAAAATATCGCTAAATTTGATTCTGGGTGCTGGAAACATGACGCGTCAAGTAAATATTTTTTTTTCCTTTGTTTTATCTAGTTCACTATATTGTCGAATGGAAATTTCGGTATTCGCCTGCAGAAAAATATCGCTAAATTTGATTCTGGGTGCTGGAAACATGACGCGTCAAGTAAATATTTTTTTTCCTTTGTTTTATCTAGTTCACTATATTGTCTGTCAGAAGATTTGGAAAAGGTGGGAAAATATCACGTGTTTTGCGTGTGGTAGAATGAAGGATGAAAGGGGGGATATTCCTTTGATGTCACGTAATCACTGTCTAATACATGCCGGCTTCTAGAAGCCGATATAAATTTAGAAATAATTTAGCGATTTATATTGTTATTCTTGACTATTGTGTTGTCAAATAAAAACTCATAATACAAATCATACTTTATTAATTAATAATTTTATAAACAAATAGGTTCCCATTAGATGTTTTATTTTAAACAATAGTTCTAGAAATGTCGGGAGAGTGTCACGTGATAGCCACTGTTGACAAACAGGTCAGGAAGTTATCGCTTTGATGTATCATTTTATTACCGCATGAACTAATGCACGTATAGACGTGCTGTAACTGTTAGGAGAATTATATTGTATTCAACACTTAAAATATGATAATCTCGACCATTGATGGTACAGCATTTAATTAAGTTCATATTGGATGGTGTATATTTTTGATTGCGTAGGAAGCGTGGCCCAATTATTACTTCGAAAACACAGGGTTCGGATATGATTCACGCAGTAAAATAGTATTATGCGTTCCTCGACTAATAAAGACAAATATCTACATAGATCATCACGTCATTCGAGACATTTTAATGTGTAATAGTTTTATATCCACCACTACCGGTAATTTATCCGTGTCGGCCGATATGTTTCGCTGTCAATATCTGATGGTGCCATATCGGACCATCACTAGTTATTAATGTATCAATAAAATATTTAAAATACGTAATAATTGTCTTTTTAATTTGTGGGATGAAACGAGCTGTGTAATTTAGGGTGGCGAAACGGTCGTGGGATGAAAGATCTAACGTGGATTTTGAATAGTACAAAAAAAACACCGATACCTCGCCAACACACATTATTTTTTATATATTGAGGGAGTAAATGTTGATTTAGCAATATCGTTTGATATCGTTCTTCTGCAGTCAACATTTTATTGTCCCAAGTGATTACGTAACATCAAGGCGGGATCAGTCATTGATACTGTTTGAAGCCATTCTATAGTCCTGTCTAAAAATGATCGACAGCTTGTCTATAGAGATCGACAAATAGTAATAGCTTCTTTTTGGCGCCAAAGTAAAAGTCTCGCGAGATTATCACTCTTCCATGATAACGTACATTGTGATGTCTTCTAGCGGCGCATGCAGGTGGAAAACTATTTTCATTCATTTGTGATTTAAAGAAAATACATTACCTGGGATGTGCTTTACCGATTTCCAACAAATAGCGACGCGTACAGGTGGAAGGCTATGTTCATTGTTTGGGATGTGCTTTACCGATTCCCGATTGTATAATAACATTGGGCGTGATTTACCGATTTTTGATGTTTGTCAATGGTGGAATCATTCTTTAATCGATAATGGATAAAAATACTACGACCAAGGTAAGATGAGCAATTATTTGGTGCGCAGTATTTTTTTATATTCATATTTTTTATTCGTACTTCACATTTAAATAATCGTAATCAAAATGAGCCGATCGGTTAAACGACTCGCGGGAAATTAAAAGATTAGCAATTATTTGATGCGCATTATTTTTTTATATTCATATTTTTTATTCGTACTTCACATTTAAATAATCGTAATCAAAATGAGCCGATCGGTTAAACGACTCGCGGGAAATTAAAAGATTAGCAATTATTTGGTGCGCATTATTTTTTTATATTCATATTTTTTATTCGTACTTCACATTTAAATAATCGTAATCAAAAAGAGCCGATCGGTTAAACGACTCGCGGGAAATTAAAAGATTAGCAATTATTTGATGCGCATTATTTTTCTATATTCATATTTTTTATTCGTACTTCACATTTAAATAATCGTAAACAAGATAGGCTGGCACTGCCAGGCAGGATACGCCCACATTTTCGAGAGATGGACAGAGAACAAGCAATACCGAAAGTGATTTTTCCTACATCTTTAAGTCCTGTATTTCATACTGTATTGGGAGCAGCCATTTAGTTGGTCAGTTCCAGTCTGATACTAATGAAATTCGAAACTGACAATGATTATGGTGTGACGGTACACAACCTAGAAATGTGACTTTTCATCAAAATCGGATAAGAATTGTGACCTTTAGAGAGTCCACAACCATGATATACCATATTTTTACACTATTCGCGTACAAACGGCGACCATTTCGTCCGGCAATTTTGGTACGATTTTCACGAAATTAGAACTCAACCTTCCTCATCAAAATCGAATTAAAATTGTGACCTAACAGGGTCCGCAACCATGATATATCATTTTTTTAACAATATTCGCGTAGAAACAGCGGCCATTTTGTCTGTCAATTTTGGTCCGATTTCCCCGAAATTCAAACTCAACCTTCCTTACAGTGTAACGGTAATATAATCAAACGTTTTTTTAAATTGGATAATAATTGTGACCTCCAGAGGGACCACAAGCTAAAGAAAGGGGGATTTTGCGTATAACCAGGGGCCATAATTCAGGAAGTTACGATCCGATATGCGCAAATATCGAAAAGAACCAAGATCTTTGGGTTATAACCATGAATTTCAAGTTTCATCAAAATCGAATTAAAATTGTGACCTTTACAGGGTCCACAACCTTTATATACCATTTTTTAACAGTATTCGCGTACAAACGGTGGCCATTTTGTATGGCAATTTTGGTCTGATTTTCCCGAAATTCGAACTCAACCTTCCTTACGGTGTAACGGTAATATAATAAAACGTTTTTTAAAATCGGATAATAATTGTGACCTCCAAGCTAAAAAAAAGGCGATTTTGCGTATAATCAGGGGCCATAATTCAGGAAGTTACGATCCGATATGCGCAAATATCGAAAGGAAGCAAGATCTTTGGGTTATAACCATGAATTTCAAGTTTCATCAAAATCGAATCAAAATTGTGACCTCCACAGGGTCCACAACCTTGATATACCATTTTTTAACAGTATTCGCGTACAACAACGGCCATTTTGTATGGCAATTTTCGTCCGATTTTCCCGAAATTCGAACTCAACCTTCCTTACGGTGTAACGGTAATATAATAAAACGTTTTTTAAAATCGGATAATAATTGTGACCTCCAAGCTAAAAAAAAGGCGATTTTGCGTATAATCAGGGGCCATAATTCAGGAAGTTACGATCCGATATGCGCAAATATCGAAAGGAAGCAAGATCTTTGGGTTATAACCATGAATTTCAAGTTTCATCAAAATCGAATCAAAATTGTGACCTCCACAGGGTCCACAACCTTGATATACCATTTTTTAACAGTATTCGCGTACAACAACGGCCATTTTGTATGGCAATTTTCGTCCGATTTTCCCGAAATTCGAACTCAACCTTCCTTAGGGTGTAACGGTAATACAATCAAACGTTTTTTTAAATCGCATAATATTTGTGACCTCCAAGCTAAAAAAAGGGCGATTTTGCGTATAATCAGGGGCCATAATTCAGGAAGTTACGATCCGATATGCGCAAATATCGAAAGGAAGCAAGATCTTTGGGTTATAACCATGAATTTCAAGTTTCATCAAAATCGAATCAAAATCGTGACCTCCACAGGGTCCACAACCATGATATACCATTTTTTAACAGTATTTGCGTACAAACGGCGGCCATTTTGTATGGCAATTTTCGTCCGATTTTCACGAAATTCGAACTCAGCCTTCCTTAGGGTGTAACGGTGATATAATCAAACGGTTTTTTAAATCAAATAATAATTGTGACCTCCAGAGGGACCACAAGCTAAAAAGGGTGATTTTTCGGACAATCAGGGGCCATAATTCAGGAAATTACATTCCGATAGCCGCAAATATCGAAAGGAACCAAGATCTTTGGGTTACAAACATGCATGTCAAGTTTCATCAAAATCGGTTCAAAATTGTGACCTCTATAGGGTCCACAAGCTAAAGATAGGCTGGCACTGCCAGGCAGGATACGCCCACATTTTCGAGAGATGGATAGAGAACAAACAATACGGAAAGTGATTTTTCCTACATCATTAAGTCCTGCATTTCATACTGTATTGGGAGCAGCCATTTTGTTGGTCAGTTCCAGTCTGATATTCATGAAATTCGAAGTCGACAATGATTATGGTGTGACGGTACACAACCTAGAAATGTGACTTTTCGTCAAAATCGGATAAGAATTGTGACCTGTACAGAGTCAACAACCATGATATACCATATCTTTACACTATTCGCGTACAAACGGCGACCATTTCGTCCGGCAATTTTGGTACCATTTTCACGAAATTCGAATAATTCAGGAAGTTACGATCCGATATGCGCAAATACCGAAAGGAACGAAGATCTTTGGGTTATAACCATGCATTTCAAGTTTCATCAAAATCGAATTAAAATTGTGACCTTTACAGGGTCCACAACCTTGATATACCATTTTTTAACAGTATTCACGTACAAACGGTGGCCATTTTGTATGGCAATTTTGGTCTGATTTTCCCGAAATTCGAACTCAACCTTCCTTACGGTGTAACGGTAATATAATCAAACGTTTTTTTAAATCGGATAATAATTGTGACCTCCAAGCTAAAAAAAAAAGGCGATTTTGCGTATAATCAGGGGCCATAATTCAGGAAGTTACGATCCGATATGCGCAAATATCGAAAAGAAGCAAGATCTTTGGGTTATAACCTTGAATTTCAAGTTTCATCACAATCGAATCAAAATTGTGACCTCCACAGGGTCCACAACCTTGATATACCATTTTTTAACAGTATTCGCGTACAAACGGCGGCCATTTTGTATGGCAATTTTCGTCCGATTTTCCCGAAATTCGAACTCAACCTTCCTTAGGGTGTAACGGTGATATAATCAAACGTTTTTTTAAATCGAATAATAATTGTGACCTCCAAGCTAAAAAAAAGGCGATTTTGCGTATAATCAGGGGCCATAATTCAGGAAGTTACGATCCGATATGCGCAAATATCGAAAGGAAGCGAGATCTTTGGGTTATAACCATGAATTTCAAGTTTCATCAAAATCGAATCAAAATTGTGACCTCCACAGGGTCCACAACCTTGATATACCATTTTTTAACAGTATTCGCGTACTAACGGCGGCCATTTTGTATGGCAATTTTCGTCCGATTTTCCCGAAACTCGAACTCAACCTTCCTTAGGGTGTAACGGTGATATAATCAAACGGTTTTTTAAATCTAATAATAATTGTGACCTCCAGAGGGACCACAAGCTAAAAAGGGTGATTTTTCGGACAATCAGGGGCCATAATTCAGGAAATTACATTCCGATAGCCGCAAATATCGAAAGGAACCAAGATCTTTGGGTTACAAACATGCATGTCAAGTTTCATCAAAATCGGTTCAAAATTGTGACCTCTATAGGGTCCACAAGCTAAAAACGTGATTTTTCGTACAATCAGGGGCCATAATCCATGAAGTTTTGATCCGATACATGCCAATATCGAAAGGAACCGAGATCTTTTGGGGATAAACCTATATTTCAAGTTTCGTCAAAATCGGATAAGAATTGTGACCTGTAGAGAGTCCACAAACAAATTGTGGACGGACGGACGTCCGGACGGACAGGGGCGACGACATAATACGTCCACATGAAAATGTGGGCGTATAAAAACGTGATTTTTCGTACAATCAGGGGCCATAATCCATGAAGTTTTGATCCGATACATGCCAATATCGAAAGGAACCGAGATCTTTTGGGGATAAACCTATATTTCAAGTTTCGTCAAAATCGGATAAGAATTGTGACCTGTAGAGAGTCCACAAACAAATTGTGGACGGACGGACGGACGTCCGGACGGACAGGGGCGACGACATAATACGTCCACATGAAAATGTGGGCGTATAAAAATGAGCCGATCGGTTAAACGACTCGCGGGAAATTAAAAGTTTCGTCTAATATTTAATTTATAAATGCATCTCGGGAAATTAAAGTACTCGGCTAGTAATTAGACGCTTGACATAATTAAAGGGTCCGTCCATTTCTAAACCCCTCTCGGAGAAATCAAACGCTGTATCATTAAATTAAACCATAGTACTAATTAAACCATTTTTGTAATTTTCAAACGATTATAATCAATTATCAAACGATGTTTTGAAATTAAACTCTATAGCATTTTTTAAAGTCAAAAAACCCCAAATTAAACGATTCCAGTTTCCTAGTGAATGTAATGGTGATATAATCAAATGTTTTTGAACTCCATAAAGGCAATTTTCCGTATAATCAGAGGCCATAATTCAGGAAATTACAATCCGATATGCGCAAATATCGCAAGGAACCAAGATCTTTAGGTTATAAAAATGTATTTCAAGTTTCATCAAAAACGTATTAAAATTGTGACCCCTATAGGGTTCACAACCTTGATATACCATATTTTTACACCATTCGCGTACAAACGGCGGTCATTTTGTTTGTCAATTTTGGTCCGATTTTCATGAAATTCAAACTCAACCTAGATTACCCTGTAACGGTGATATAATCAAACGTTTTTTTAAATCAGGTAATAATTGTTACCTCCAGAGGGACCACAAGGTGATAAAGGCGATTTTTAGTACAATCAGGGGCCATAATTCAGGAAGTTACGATCCAATATGTGCAAATATCGAAAGGAACCAAGATCTTTATGTTATAAACATGTATTTCAAGTTTCATCAAAATCAGTTCAAAATTGTGACCTCTATAGGGTCCACAACCTTGATATAACATATTTTCACACTATTCGCGTACAAACAGCGGCCATTTTGTCCGTCAATTTTGGTCCAATTTTCACGAAATTCCACATCATCTTTTATAACAATGTAACGGTGATATAATCAAACGTTTTTTTAAATCGGATAATAATTTTGACCTACAGGGCACAAGCTAAAAAAGGCAATTTTTCGGTCAATCAGGGGACATAATTCAGGAAGTTACGATCAGATGGGCGCAAATATAGAAAGGACCCAAGATCTTTGGGTTATAAACATACAAAATCGGTTTTAAATTGTGACCTCTATAGCTTGATATAACATTTTTTCACACTATTCACGTACAAACGGCGGCCATTTTGCCTGTCAATTTTAGTCCGATTTTCACGAAATTAGATCTCAACCTCCATTACCATGTAACGGTGGTATAATGAAACGTTTTTTTAAATCGGATACCAAGTTTGACCTCCAGAGGGACCACAAGCTAAAAAGGGTAATTTTTTGGACAATCAGGGGCCATAATTCAGGAAGTTACCATCCGATGGGCGCAAATATTGAAAGGAACCAAGACCTTTGGGTTATAAACATACATGTCAAGTTTCATGAAAATCAGTTCAAAATTGTGACCTCTATAGGGTCCACAACCTTGATATAACATTTTTTCACACTATTCGCGTACAAACGGCGGCCATTTTGTCTGTTAATTTTGGTCCGATTTTCACGAAATTCGAGCTCAACCCCCAAAACTATGTAACGGTGATATAATCAAACGGTTTTTTGAATCGGATAACAATTTTGACCTCCACAGGGAACACAAGCTAAAAAGTGTGATTTTTCGGACAATCAGGGGCCATAATTCAGGAAGTTACGATCCGATATGCGCAAATATCGAAAGGAACCAAGATCTTTCAGTTATAAACATGCATTTCAAGTTTCATGAAAATCGGTTCAAAATTGTGACCTCTACACTGTTCACAAGCTAAAAACGTGATTTTTCGTACAATCAGGGGCCATAACCCATGAAGTTACAGTCCGATACATGCCAATATCGAAAGGAACCGAGATCTTAGGCTGATAAACCTATATTTTAAGTTTCATTGAAATCGGATACAAATTGTGACGGACGGACGGACAGGGGCGACGACAATATACGTCCACATAAAAATGTGGGCGTATAAAAAGTATTCTTAATATTATAGTAAACGAATATAATTTATATCATTCGAAAGCCACGAAAATTCCCTTTAAAATGAGACTAAGAACGGGTGACTATTCAACATAGAAGTCGTGTTATACGGGTCTAGATTCTAACAAAGATGGGTAACTCTGTGAGCGTAAACAAATGACGTCGTGTTACTTATATTTAGCAGAAGTCCTATTCTGTCGTGTACTTATAGCCGTAAAAAGGCGGTTTATTAAGTCTAAAATAGAAATTACTAAACCGAAAATTAAGAATAGAAGTTTTTTTAAGTTTTACAATGATTAGACACGTCTGATCATGAATATGTGAGTGATGCCGATGAATTAAAATGAATGAGCAAAGAGGTGACCTAGATTCGGCCGATGAGGAATTTGTCAACGTGCGTATGGCGGAGTCCGCGTATGGCTGAACTTGATGCAAATGAGATGTTTTCTGTTTCAATTAGACTATTTTGACATGAAATGCAGAAACTCACGGTTAGTATTAAAATTTCAAAGATAGGTTGCCAGGCAACGAAACATACGCCCACAGCAGCTAAATCGTCCGGGCAGTCAACAAGGGTTGTCGCATATTTTTACTTTTTTCGGTAATGAAACATTTGTAATACACTAAAAACTGATTAAGAGTAACAACTCATTATGTAATTATCAGAAAATCATTAGAATTTGATTGCTTTTTATAAAGTTTTATCCCAAGCTAACAATTAGTATATACATGAAACATTTAATATCATGGATTTAGCTGTTCAGTTATCTAAATTCATTGAAAATCAAAATACTTGTTCGTTTCAACACCTTAAACTCTATGTATCAATCTGAAGTCAATCGGATGGTAACTTTGGCCTCTATAGCGTCACAAGATTTTTTGAGGTGATCAAGGGCCATAACTCTGGCACTAACTATCGGAACTAACTATAGCGTTATCAAGGGAGATAACTCTGGCAGTAATTATTTGAAATCGCTGAAATTCAATAGGCTTCTTCGTCTCATGACCTTAAACACTGTGTATAAATCTAAAGTCAATCGGATATTAACTTTGGCCTCCAGAGCGTCCACAAGATTTTTTGAGGTGATCAAGGGCCATAACTCTGGCACTAACTATCGGAAATCGCTGAAAATCAATAGGCGTCTTCGTCTTATAACCTTAAACACTGTGTAAAAATTTAAAGTCAATCGGATATTAACTTTGGCCTCTAGAGCGTCCACAAGATTTTTTGAAGTGATCAAGGGCCATAACTCTGGCACTAATTATCGGAAATCGCTGAAAATCAATAGGCTTCTTCGTCTTATGACCTTAAACACTGTGTATAAATTTAAAGTCAATCGGATATTAACTTTAGCCTGTAGAGCGTCCACAAGCAATTGTGGACGCCGGACCGACGGACAGGGGCGACGACAATATACGACCACATTTCAATGTGGGCGTATAAAAAGTCTTGGCCTCAAATTATTGTCAGTTTCTGTTTGTTTTCTTTCGTTCCATCGAGGGGTTGGACCGTTGTTTGAACTAGGCTTAGGCTAAATCACTACTGTATTTATGATTATTTAGATCTCTTGTTCTACCTCAACTATTTGGTAAAAATAAATAATATACATGTACTTATGTTATAAATGCCTAACGAAAGCTTGCGTGACTATCCTTCTGTGTTACTACATGTCTTATTTAATTTTATTTTTGTTCTAGGCCTTCAACCTCAGCTGAAAATATTGCACATAGACATGGGTAGTGATACAAGCATGGATTTCAATGTGTGAGTTTTGTTTGTTATGTATAATGTAATATTTTTACTTTCAAAACAAGTATAAACCTAAACTGTCTAAATGTTCTACAGCTTTAGATTGTATGCCTAGATTTACTAGTATATAATATTGATTTATGATTTATGTTCTTCTTCTTTCCAATTATTTTACCTAAGGTTACTCATTGTAGAAGTCTTTTGTTATTTTTTTTTTATTGTACTGAATGTTTTATTTATTTATATTTGAAGGCCCATATCTGAAGATGGAAATAGTGGTAGACCCAATGATTTTGTTGAGGAAGTTTGGGTACAACAGAATAACAAAAGTACATGTACCACCAGGTCAAGGGGTCAATCAGCATAAAAGTAAAAGCATTCCCATGCAGAAGATTATTGTGAAGAAAATTCACCATTGAAGAGAACACAGCCATGTGCATCCCAACCTTGTCATAGTCAGAAGATTAGTCATAATATTAGCACAGAAGAATGGAAGCATGAACAGTGTATAGATTATAGATACAGAGCCCAGTATGGCAAAGTTGACTCCGAGACATCGAACTGGAGTCTCATGAGGTGGCAGTTGGCACAGTGGAACTGGGTCTGTTTGAAGGGAAAAAACTAGATAATATAGCAGATTTTTTGTCATTTTTATATTTATTGTTAATAATATAATTATTGATTGTTGCATGATTTTCCTAGGCCTGTGTACATGTATCTACTTGATTGTATGTGTTCCTTCTGAATTTTTCGTATTAGCCTTGTGCGTAGTTTCATATTTCGGTGTAAAAAAGTGCTATTGTCTTTGGGGTGGTGTTTTCCTTATGGCAAATGCTGTAGTATTTGGGGTGGTGTTTTCCTTATGGCAAATGCTGTAGTATTTTATTTTCATAATAGCAGCTGTGGGTAATATATTAGCAACAAAAGTATAAAAATACTAATTTTGGGGTCGAAAGTCAGTGTGTCGGGTCAAAGGTCAACCCATTGAGTCAAAGGTCAATAGTGGGGTCAAAGGTCAATAATAGGTCAAAGGTCATTGGCATAATTACTTAATTATGTCTTTATTCTTTGATTCTAACCATATATTTGTGATATTTAATTGTGTTATCTCTAAATCTATTAATTAAATCACAATTGCCACGATGTAAATACTTAAACTTTCATTGCTGTATTTTTTCGCAATGATTATCATCTTTGATGTTTCATAACTTTTTTGATTTTAATGCTACAATTATGAATAATACATAGATTTATGGCAAAATGGTTGTTTTCTTTGAATCTACATAAAAAAAACCCTACCAGCTTATAATCCCTGTGGCCTGTTTGGGGTCAAAGGTCAAATAAAAAAGGTCAAGGTCAAAGTTCATGCACGTGAGGTCAAAAAAATGATCCCCTATAGAAAGACCGGCCAATGCCCTAATCAGAAACATATAACATGTGGTTCTTCTAAGAATTATTTTTTTACCATTTGCCCAGTAACAGATACCAGTGGTAAAACGCCAATTTAGGGGGTGAGTGTATAGGGTTAAACACTGTATAAATCTAAAGTCAATCGTCCACAAGATTTTTTGAGGTGATCAAGGGCCATAACTCTGGCACTAATTATCGGAAATCGCTGAAAATCAATTGGCTTCTTTGTCTCATGACCTTAAACACTGTGTATAAATTTTAAGCCAATCGGATATTAACTTTGGCCTCTAGAGCGTCCACAAGATTTTTTTGAAGTGATCAAGGGCCATAACTCTGGCACTAATTATCGGAAATCGCTGAAAATCAATAGGTGTCTTTGTCTTATGACCTTAAACACTGTGTATAAATTTAAAGCCAATCGGATATTAACTTTAGCCTGTAGAGCGTCCACAAGATTTTTTGAAGTGATCAAGGGCCATAACTCTGGCACTAATTATCGGAAATTGCTGACAATCAAAAGGCTTCTTCGTCTTATGACCTTAAACACTGTGTATAAATTTAAAGTCAATCGGATATTAACTTTGGCCTTTAGTAGAGCGTCCACAAAATTTTTTGAAGTGATCAAGGGCCATAACTCTGGTAGTTATTATCGGAAATCGCTGAAAAACAATAGGCTTCTTCGTCTCATGACCTTAAATACTGGGTATAAATTTGAAGTCAATCGGATATCAACTTTAGCCTCTAGACGAAATCAGATAAGAATTGTGACCTTTTATAGAGTTCACAAACAAATTGTGGACGGACGGATGTTCAGACGGACACGGGTGACGACAATATACGTCGACATAAAAATGTGGGCGTATAAAAAAAGGTGATTTTTCGGACAATCAGGGGCCATAATTCAGGAAATTACGTCAAATCGGTTCAAAATTGTTACCTCTCTAGGGTCCACAAGCTAAAAACGTGATTTTTCGTACAATCAAGGGCCATAATCCATGAAGTTTTGATCCGATACATGCCAATATTGAAAGCAGCGGAGATCTTATGGGGATAAACCTATATTTCAAGTTTCGTCAAAATCGGATAAGAATTGTGACCTGTACAGAGTCCACAAACAAATTGCGGACGGACGGACGGACAGGGGCGACGACATAATACGTCCACATGAAAATGTGGGCGTATAAAAAAACACAAATCAGAGTTTTTTTTGAGTTTTTTTCAATTGTTTTAACGTTTAAAGCAAGTTGTTTAAAACAAATTGTTTTAAAACAACCCAACCCTGATTGAAGTGGGCTATATTTCAACTGCTGGATGTCCGATTTCATGCTGAAGTCACTTGACCTGAAACCCCTACTTATACACAACGATAGTGTACATGCAGCAATATTGATAATTCCATATACTACAAAGATGTCGTCTATAATGGTTTCATATTATTATACACAACAATAATCTAGGGAGGGAGGCGCGCTAGAGTCGGTAACAGTGAAGTTAGCTGCCCGTTGGGCATTAGTTATCTAGCTCTTCATTGTTAGGATTTAAGTCACAATTCTGCGGCCCGTAATGCTGTACGAGATGTAAGTTATTGTATTACAACTCATAATTATCCAAGTCAGCGTGTTTTCTATAGAGCATGTGGTAATTACGTGTCAGCCACTGGAATGATTTTTTTACGGCCAATTCAGCTATGTCGATTATTTAACTAGCCAATAGGGAATATTTAATTCATTTTTAAGTCTAATATATAATTTTTTGTGTACATGTACCTCATTCTGGAAAGATGGTATAGACACATGAATTCGCAATACCCTACCGTGAATAAAAAACATGAAATATGAATTTACTTTGCAAAGTTTTTGTGTGTTATCAAAAAAGACTGGTTGAGAAAATTTTGAAGTGGAAGCCCTGGGCAGTACTATATAGTAGACCTACTAAGATTATTACTTTTTAATATTTATTATTATTACAGAAAAAATAATTATCAAGCCTGGAGTGGAATGATTTTCTTCTTTCTATACACAAAGTATAATCATTAAATCCTTCAAAATTTAAAATTGTAATGTGAGCAGTCAATCAATAATTTTTAAACGTCCCAAACGGCTGTAGAACTAACACCTAACACAAGCTATTTAGGGTGGGGTAGTGTACATGTGTTTTATTAATATTTATTGGGCCCACAAGTTAATGTTAGGATCCACAACTTTCATGAATGGCATCAACCAGCGGGTACTGTTGGCCTACAACTTTTCTTACCGAATTTTAAACACTGTTTGTGAGCAAATTTTTTTTTTAGTAGAAGAACTTTGTGCATGGTTTTAACTCTTAATCTCTGTATCATTTATTTTGGTACTTCAGGGCTTTAAACTACATATTTTTTCAGTATAATCAAATCTAAACAATTACCGTAACTGCTGCAACTGTTTCATCTCCAGTCACCTCAACAGTGTGGGTCTCTGTTGCTCGAACAAACAACTGCATGTTGGCTCTGTAAAAGAAAATACTCAAGTTTAGACCATATGAAAACTGTTCTGTTATAAAGTAATGACAAATTCTTATGAATCAAGAATGAAATGGTTTGAGAGAATAAATGAATGATGGATACTGTACACAATGCAATTTGTATACAGTATCGGCGCATCAAGATGGGCTTTAGGCATCACTGTTGACTTTGACTAGAAGAAAATGTCAATTTTGGGATCACCAGTTACTTTTTATGTTATCACACAGAAGCTATGAACAAAGACAAGTTACAACATATGTGACAGGCTGGCTTACCAAGACATCTGATAGTTATAGTAACAGTTAAACTATTGTTTCAAAGATTTTGTTGAAAATAGAAAATAAAATGCACAGATAAGTGCTAATCCCACTAAACACTGCTTTAATGGAAGCAAATTTCAGTTCCAAATTATGACTGGTCAATAGTCCGATTAACAACCAATAGCTAACTCTGTTACATATAAGGCTGTGCAAAAATATCGATATAATCGATAATCGGTAGAAGTTATTTAGCGATACGATAATCGATATTGAAATTCAAATATCGATTATCTGTATATTTACCTTCTGAAGGCAACTTACAGTCACTTTCACACGAATAAACTTGCCGTAGTCTGGCATTAGCAGACGAATGAATGAATAGACACGACCTCAAGACAACAACTATTTTTCCCCTCTGCTTACAAACTGGCACATTGTAAATATATATCATTGTAAAAGATAGGTTGCCAGGCAACGAAACATACGCCCACAGCAGCTAAATCGTCCGGGCAGTCAACAAGGGTTGTCGCATATTTTTACTTTTTTCGGTAATGAAACATTTGTTTTACCCCACGCTAACAATTAGTATATACATGAAACATTTAATATCATGGATTTAGCTGTTCAGTTATCTAAATTCATTGAAAATCAAAATACTTGTTCGTTTCAACACCTTAAACTCTATGTATCAATCTGAAGTCAATCGGATGGTAACTTTGGCCTCTATAGCGTCACAAGAATTTTTGAAGTTATCAAGGGAGATAACTCTGGCAGTAATTATTTGAAATCGCTGAAAATCAATAGGCTTCTTCGTCTCATGACCTTAAACACTGTGTATAAATCTAAAGTCAATCGGATATTAACTTTGGCCTCCAGAGCGTCCACAAGATTTTTTGAGGTGATCAAGGGCCATAACTCTGGCATTAATTATCGGAAATCGCTGAAAATCAATAATAATAATGATAATGCATTTCTATAGCGCCTCGTATCCAAAGAGTTTGCTCACTGGCGCTGAGTTAGTCTGTCACATTTACGACAGTTTCCCATCATCTGCATTGAATAGGTGTGTTTTTTAGCAAGGATTTGAATGTACTCAGTGATTTTGCATCCTTAATATGTGATGGTAGTCTTTTCCACAGTTTAGGAGCAGCAACAGAGAAGCTTCTGTCTCCACATTTCACATAGTTTGATCTTGGAATTACTAATTGAATTTTGTTTGACGAACGTGTTTCCCTTTGTGATGACTTTATGCGAAGTAGATCCTGGAGGTAGGTAGGGGAGGTGGTGTTTGGCTGTAGACATTTGTAGACAATAGGCGTCTTTGTCTTATGACCTTAAACACTGTGTATAAATTTGAAGTCAATCGGATATTAACTTTGGCCTCTAGAGCGTCCACAAGATTTTTTGAAGTGATCAAGGGCCATAACTCTGGCACTAATTATCGGAAATCGCTGAAAATCAATAGGCTTCTTCGTCTTATGACCTTAAACACTGTGTATAAATTTAAAGTCAATCGGATATTAACTTTGACCTTTAGAGCGTCCACATGATTTTTTAAAGAGATCAAGGGCCATAACTCTGGCACTAATTATCGGAAATCGCCGAAAATCAATAGGTTTCTTCATCTCATGACCTTAAACACTGTGTATAAATCTAAAGTCAATCGGATATTAACTTTGGCCTCTAGAGCGTCCACAAGATTTTTTGAGGTGATCAAGGGCCATAACTCTGGCACTAATTATGGGAAATCGCTGAAAATCAATAGGCGTCTTCGTCTTATGACCTTAAACACTGTGTATAAATTTAAAGTCAATCGGATATTAACTTTGGCCTCTAGAGTGTCCACAAGATTTTTTGAAGTGATCATGGGCCATAACTCTGGCACTAATTATGGGAAATCGCTGAAAATCAATAGGCGTCTTCGTCTTATGACCTTAAACACTGTGTATAAATTTAAAGTCAATCGGATATTAACTTTGACCTTTAGAGCGTCCACAAGATTTTTTAAAGAGATCAAGGGTCATAACTCTGGCACTAATTATCGGAAATCGCCGAAAATCAATAGGCGTCATTGTCTTATGACCTTAAACGCTGTGTATAAATTTAAAGTCGATCGGATATTAACTTTGGCCTCTAGAGCGACCACAAGATTTTTTGAAGTGATCAAGGGCCATAACTCTGGTAGTTATTATCGGAAATCGCTGAAAAACAATAGGCTTCTTCGTCTCATGACCTTAAACACTGTGTATAAATTTAAAGTAAATCGGATATTAACTTTAGCCTGTAGAGCGTCCACAAGCAATTGTGGACGCCGGACGGACGGACGGACGGACGGACGGACGGGGGCGACGACAATATACGACCACATTTCAATGTGGGCGTATAAAAAACTAAACTTTAAGATTAAATACATTATTTCAATATTTTCTTTGTTTTTGTTGTTATTACTAGTTGATACTAAAATAGGTCACGCACTTTGTGAACAATGACAATCGCACATGATATAATAAAATTATCTCCCTTTTTTGCTCTTGATTAATTTGTAGAGAAATCATCTGTTTTCACGATAAAACTAATTGTATTATTAATGATCAACTCGGCTTTTATTACTAAATCATGTCAGATACAGTCCATACACGTTTTTGACTTCACTGGCCAGGCAATGGAACCGACAACCGTAATAGTGACCTACATGTAATAGTTATCACGGACTCTCTAGTAATGAACATAAATAACTTCAATTTACTTTCGTTTGTTTTTTTTATTACGACTGATTGAGTATTGAAAGATTGTATAATAATATTAATAAATATAATCTTAAATAAACAGTAATAAAAGACTGAAGATGTTTTCGACTATTTTTATTATACAATACTATTATTGAACATGACTGTTGAAGAACAAATACAACAAAATAGTTGTAGCCTGTGTCGAGTAACACAAATAACAGGTCGGTAAAGTTCGGATTTTTTCCGGAAAAGTGATAATCGATTATTATCGATAATCACTGACAATTTTTTGCCGATAATCGATATTGAAATTTCATATCGATTCCTAGCCTTAGTTACATTGTCATTGCGCTTTCAACAAAGATACAAATTGGACCAAATATGTTTACAAAACGTTACGTCATGACTCACGATTTAATTATGCTCAAGTAACCAGTCAGAGTATAGCAGAATATTGCAGAAAAACTAATTGCATGACAAAGAGAGAGAGAAATAAATGGGGTTTAACGTCCACTCGACACAAACTAGGACCAACATATGGTTTAATTTGATTTCAATAATTCGCTTGCGGGTAGGTGTCTTTAGCAGTGGGAGGAAACCAGAGTGCCTGGAGGAAACCCACGAGGTTGATAAGGCGCCCCTATCTCCATGCCACATACGCTTACACCAGGGATCGAAACCACAGCCGCAAGCCAGAGGTGACCGGCCAGCTAAAGGCTGAATCGCGGCACTCTCGACCATTAGGCCATCTCAACCCCCCATTTGCATGACAAACGAGGCTATCAACAACAATGAAAACAATACTGTATGGAGATAAACAAGCTCAGGTATCGGAAGCCAAATCCAGCAATGGCCAGGAATATGAGATAAACAGTAACAAAGCTATTCTTAAATTGGATTATGGAACATTTACATGGACAATTGATTTTTTTGTTATTTTTGTGATCTCCATAGCAATGACTAAACGTTAAACACATAAGATTGGCTAGCAATGCTATTATTAGAAACAAAAGTATTGATGTACATTGTATTCATAAATGGCAAGTTACACCATTCTCACACAATTAGAATCATAGTTGTCATGCTCCAAAGCCTCAACCAATCAAATTGCTCATAATCGCACTCAGTCATGGTTTTTTGATGCAATAAAACTAAACACCAAGTTTCATCACTCCGACTTAATCAGAAGTAAAGTTATCAGGTCCAAAAACATCGACCAATCGAATTGCGTATATGCTTAGCAAAAGCAGAAAATGCTCATCGCACAGTCAGGGCATGGCTTATCGCTCCTAAGCCTAAGGCCAAGCATTTTAGATTTTTCGGTTCACGGATCCGCCGACGACAGTTCAAAACTGCCGCTGGAAAAAAAAAAAAAATGTGTTTTTTTTATTTTTATTTAAACCGCCAAAGCATATAACGAAACGTGATTCTGAAAAAAAAATTGCTTACAATTACATCGAAGCTTCTTTTTGTTTTAAAATACCGCCGTACCGTAGTTTTGGCAGATTAATCACGGCAGTCACTTTCTGGTAATATTTTACGACAGTATAAGAGCACTCAGGCGGGAATTAACCAATTTGCGACTTACGGGCATGCTGATTTCCGTTACCTCGTGGTGACACGAAAAAAACGAATCAACAATAACAATAACAAAATCGAATTAAAATTGTGACCTTTACAGGGTCCACAACCTTGATATACCATTTTTTAACAGTATTCGCGTACAAACGGCGGCCATTTTGTATGTCAATTTTGGTCCGATTTTCCCGAAATTCAAACTCAACCTTCCTTATGGTGTAACGGTAATATAATCAAACGTTTTTTTAAATCGGATAATAATTGTGACCTCCAGAGGGACCACAAGCTAAAAAGTGTGATTTTTCGTACAATCAGGGGCCTTAATTCAGGAAGTTACAATCTGATGGGCGCAAATATCGAAAGGAACCAAGATCTTTGGGTTATAAACATACATGTCAAGTTTCATCAAAATCGGTTCAAAACTGCGACCTCTATAGGGTCCACAACCTTGATATAACATATTTTCACACTATTCGTGTACAAACGGTGGCCATTTTGTTTGTCAATTCTAGTCCGATTTTCACGAAATTTGAACTCAACCTCCATAACCATGTAACGGTGATATAAGCAACGTTTTTTTAAATCGGTTAACAAGCTGAAGAAAGGGGGATTTTGCGTATAACCAGGGGCCATAATTCAGGAAGTTACGATCCGATATGCGCAAATATCGAAAAGAACCAAGATCTTTGGGTTATAACCATGAATTTAAAGTTTCATCAAAATTGAATTAAAATTGTGACCTTTACAGGGTCCACAACCTTGATATACCATTTTTTAACAGTATTCGCGTACAAACTGCGGCCATTTTGTATGGCAATTTTGGTCCGATTTTCCCAAAATTCGAACTCAACCTTCCTTAGGGTGTAACGGTTTTTTAAATAAAACAAGCCAACAGTGAGGCTGATGTCCCCCGCCGAAATCCCAAAATAAATAGATGACACATATTAATTAATCGCACATTTATTTTTTTCAAACGTATCGACCAATCAAACTGAACACGAAGTGTCATCCAAAAATTGCTTATCTCTGCCTACCGTAAGAAGAAAATGCTCATCTTCGAACTCCATCAAGGCATTGACCTAATAAGCATACACACCAATTTTGAACATTTTAACTCAATTCGAAGGAGAGTTATTGTGTTCCAAAGTCTCGGCAAATCAAATTGCTTATCGCTCTGCTTACCCTGAGCAAAAAATGCTCATTATCGATCATAGTCAAGGTATTACTGTAATGAAATATACACCAAGTTTCATCACTCTCACTTAATTAGAACTAAAGTTATCGTGTCTCAAAGCATCAACCAATCAAATTGCTTATCTCTGCCTACCCTAAGTGGAAAATGCTCATCTTCGAACTCCATCAAGGCATTGACCTAATAAGCATATACACCAAGTTTGAACATTTTAACTCTATTAGAAGGAGAGTTATTGTGTTCCCAAGTCTCGACCAATCAAATTACGTATAGCTCTGCTTACCCTGAGCAGAAAATGCTCATTATCGAACTTAGTCAAGGTATTACTATAATGAAACTATACACCAAGTTTCATCAATCTCACTTATTTAGAACTAAAGTTATCGTGTCCCAAAGCATCAACCAATCAAATTGCTTATCTCTGCTTACCCTAAGCGGAAAATGCTCATCTTCAAACTCCATCAAGGCATTGACCTAATAAGCACATACAACAAGTTTGAATATTCCAACTAAATTAGAAGGAGAGTTATCGTGTTCCAAAGTCTCGACCAATCAAATTGCGTATCGCTCTGCTTACCCTGAGCAGAAAATGTTCATTATCGAACTTAGTCAAGGTATTACTATAATGAAACTATACACCAAGTTTCATCACTCTCACTTAATTATAACTAAAGTTATCGTGTCCCAAAGCATCAACCAATCAAATTGCTTATCTCTGCTTACCCTAAGCGGAAAATGCTCATCTTCGAACTCCATCAAGGCATTGACCTAATAAGCATATACACTAAGTTTGAACATTTTAACTCAATTAGAAGGAGAGTTATTGTGTTCCAAATTCTCGACCAATCAAATTGCGTATAGCTCTGCTTACCCTGAGCAGAAAATGCTCATTATCGAACTTAGTCAAGGTATTACTATAATGAAACTATACACCAAGTTTCATCAATCTCACTTAATTAGAACTAAAGTTATCGTGTCCCAAAGCATCAACCAATCAAATTGCTTATCTCTGCTTACCCTAAGCGGAAAATGCTCATCTTCGAACTCCATCAAGGCATTGACCTAATAAACACATACACCAAGTTTGAACATTCTAGCTCAATTAGGAAGAGAGTTATCGTGTCCCAAAAAGTGTGACGGACAGACAGACAGACAGACGGACAGACAGACAGACGGACGAACCCATTTTAATAGTCCCCCAACTTTCTTCGAAAGGGCGGGGGACAATAATTGTGACCTCCAGAGGGACCACAAGCTAAAAGATAGGTTGCCAGGCAACGAAACATACGCCCACAGCAGCTTAATCGTCTGAGCAGTCAAAAAGGGTTGTCGCATATTTTTACTTTTTTTGGTAATGAAACATTTGTATTACACTAAAAACTGATTAAGAGTAACAACTCATTATGTAATCATAGATCGTATATAATATGGATAACTGACCCTGCAGTATCTGTCATTAGGACGATGAATTATGTTGTTCATCGCATGCGCGAAGTCAACAGAACCTAAGTTACTTCCGGTCGAAGGCTTTGCTATTGTTTATAATGAAACGGAGTCGTGTGAGCTGATATTAATGTTATTATTTTGTAATAATTGTAATTGAGCTAGCGACTGGAAATTTTGAGACAACGTTCCTATATTTATGAAGCTAATAATAACACAAAGACCGTATTTTTTACTTCGGTATTTATATTTTTAAAAAGTACTTAAATATAGATCCCATACTATGGGCCATACAGCAGTAGATTGCAAAGCCTATGCGTGAACTGATATTTGATGTTTTTGTTATTATTTTGTAATAATTTTGAAATAGCTACTGGAAATTTTGAGACAACTTTCCTATATTTATGAAGTTAATAACATGAATACTGTATTTTTTTACTTCATTTTTTATATTTTATCGATCTACAGATTTTCTTGAATTGTTTTGTTTTGGGTCCATTATTCAAGGATGTAAATATCATGTGTATTTTTGTAACCAAACTCATTCTTCAAATCTATTTTCACACAAAAGAAAAAGATGCACTTAAAATATTTTCGTAGCAAAAATAAAAATCTTGATATTAGAATCATTGTCTTCATACTTGATCTTTTTAATTCAAATTGATTCATTATAATTTTTTCCAAAGAAAAAAAATACCAATCTGAATATATAAGGATTATGTATGCTGGTGTTATTCAATAAAGTTCTCCAGCATTTTGCAGCATGGTTTCTCCCAGTCGGTAGTGTAGGAGGGACAACATGGCAAAGAACAGTGTCTAGTTGTTTAGATGGGACAAAAACACAAGCTCAAAACAATTTTCAATGAAAAAAAAGGAAGGAGAGTTCTGCTTCTTCAATTTTGAACTATATGGAATTGGGTTTTAACATTATCTTGTCAACACATGCAATCCTTCAGTATTTCGTTACGATAACATATGGTAGTCTTTATTCTATGACTATTTGCAAAATCCAAGGAAGGAGAATTTTGCCCGGACAGCATCTTCCTGTCCATGCTTCTTCAATTTTGAACTGTTGTTCTTAAGAGTTAAACGACAACTTCCACCGAAGGTGATATAGTAGACAAGTCTTATTTTGCATTGTTATTATCAAAGCGCACGCGTCTTTCGTGTGGGAGTAAACCATGAATTTGAGAAGGCGCCCCTATCTGGAAGCCACATACGCTCACACCAGGGATCGAAACCACAACAGCAAGCCAGAGATACATAAGAAAAAGAACCCCTTTATTTATTTTAACAATTACAGACATTAAAAAAAAATAACCTGAAAACCTCAGAATAGCAAAAGAGGATCAGTTTTTTCTGAACACGATAGAGGCTGCATATTTTAACAGATGGAGGTTTATCTCCTATTTTTCTGCATGGTTTGGCAAATAATGACAAGTGTTTGTCATACAGTGTGCTATGAAGTAAATTTTGTCCAGACAGCAGACTAATTAATTACCTACTCTTATTTCGAAAATTGTCAAGGATTCTTTTACATGTACTCCAACGAATCGAATAGACAATGTCCTTGCCAGGCCCTCTTCCGAAATTACTGACAAAGTATTTTTCACACTTTATTATTTATGGAAGGTTGTAGCGGTGAAGAGCTTATCTTATATTCAGAGGCCTACAAAAGAAAGAAAGTACAGGGTAACGGGTATTAACATTTTCATAAAGAAATTGAGGAGTTTAAAGGGGTATTAATAATAATATTTTCAACATAATCCTAACAGACAGTTTTCAGATCCAATAATTATGTATCATTAAATAAATATGGTGTAAGAATGGAAAAAAACACGACACTATCTGACATTTAGATTTACATTCATGCAAATTTTATAATGTCAATACGACCATATTTAAAAGAATTATCCTAATTTGAACATAGTCGGAAAAATAAAGGTCTGGGTACCTATGAAATTTCAACGTAAAAATATAGAGCAATGGTGTGTATATACCTTGTCTCAAAATTTGAGCTCAAGAAATTGAGTTGTTTTGACTAAGAATGGCTAAGTTGCTTATCCGGACACGTAACGCTTTTAAAATTTCGGGTCATTTTTTTTCGCTGGGTGACCTGAAAATCGATTCCCTAAGGTCTATAATCCAGTGAATGGCCTATGTGCTGTACTTGATAGCGATCGGTATTTTTCACCTACACATATGTTTTCAATATTAAATGAGGGCTTAGAAACAGAACATCCATTCAAATGATTTTTTTTAAAAGTTTACCTTGAAATTTCAGTGTGCAAACATATTGTTTTAAAATACTGATAGCAGATTTGAATTTGAAAAAATGCTGAGACCATTCATTAAAGTCTAAATTTTATAGAAAATTTCCTTAGGATATTATTTGATTTTTCCTACATCTTTAATTGATCAAGACAGATTTTTTATTTATTTATACACGTAAAGACGTATACGGTATATCTAATTATCAAAACAGTTTTTCTTACAATCTAAAACTAAAGGTAAATTTTAGCTATTAACTTACTTTTTTTGAGGGGGGGGGGCTATGAAGACGCCTTGAAGTAATGAATATTGATACACCCAAAAAAATAGGTTGCCAGGCAACGAAACATACGCCCACACAGCAGCCAAATCGTCCGGGCAGTCAACAAGAGTTGTCGCATATTAAGGAATTATCAGAAAATTATTAGAATTTGTTTGGTTTTTATAATCAAACGGTTTTTTTTTTAAATCAGATAATAATTGTGACCTCCAGAGGCACCACAAGCTAAAAAGGGTGATTTTTCGTACAATCAGGGGACATAATTCAGGAAGTTATGATCCAATGGGCGTAAATATCGAAAGGAACCACGATCTTTGGGTTATAAACATACATGTCAAGTTTCATCAAATTCGGTTCAAAATTGTGACCTCTATAAGGTCCACAACCTTGATATAACATATTTTCACACTATTCGTGTACAAACGGCGGCCATTTTGTCCGTCAATTCTAGTCCGATTTTCACGAAATTCAAACTCTCTCTTCATTACCATGTACCGGTGATATAGTCAAACGGTTTTTTAAATCGGATAACAATTTTGACCTCCAGAGGGACCACAAGCTAAAAAGGACGATTTATCGGACAATCAGGGGCCATAATTCAGGAAGTTACGATCCGATTGGCGCAAATATCGAAAGGAACCAAGATCTTTGGGTTATAAACATGCATTTCAAGTTTCATCCAAATCGGTTCAAAATTGTGTCCTCTACACTGTTCACAACCTTGATATAACATATTTTCACACTATTCGCGTACAAATGGCAGCCATTTTGTCCGTCAATTTTGGTCCGATTTTCACGAAATTCGAACTCATCCTTCATAACCATGGAACGGTGATATAATCAAACGGTTTTTTAAATCGGATAACAATTTTGACCTCCAGAGGGACCACAAGCTAAAAAGGGCGATTTTTCGGACAATCAGGGGCCATAATTCAGGAAGTTACGATCCGATTGGCGCAAATATCGAAAGGAACCAAGATCTTTGGGTTATAAACATGCATTTCAAGTTTCATACAAATCGGTTCAAAATTGTGTCCTCTACACTGTTCACAACCTTGATATAACATATTTTCACACTATTCGCGTACAAATGGCGGCCATTTTGTCCGTCAATTTTGGTCCGATTTTCACGAAATTCGAACTCATCCTTCATAACCATGGAACGGTGATATAATCAAACGGTTTTTTAAATCGGATAACAATTTTGACCTCCAGAGGGACCACAAGCTAAAAAGGGCGATTTTTCGGACAATCAGGGGCCATAATTCAGGAAGTTAAGATCAGATTGGCGCAAATATCGAAAGGAACCAAGATCTTTGGGTTATAAACATGCATTTCAAGTTTCATCCAAATGGGTTCAAAATTGTGACCTCTACACTGTTCACAAGCTAAAAGATAGGTTGCCAGGCAACGAAACATACGCCCACAACAGCCAAGTCGTCCGGGCAGTCAACAAGGGTTGTCGCATATTGTTTCTTTTATCAGTAAGGAGAACATTTACAACACATGATAATCTTATTACGAGTAATAGCCCATTAAATAATTATCAGAAATGATTAGAATAGTTTTGATGGTTTGTCTCAAGGCCTTTGTCAAAGTGATCAACTGCCAGAAATTATCAGAAATTATCACTGAAAATCAAATAGGATTCTTCGTATCATGACCGTAAATAGTGTGTATAAATTTAAAGTCAATCGGATATTAACTTTAGATTTTTCAAAGTGATCAAGGGTCATAACTCTGGCAGTAATTATCGGATATGCTGAAAATCAATAGGCTTCTTTGTATCATGACTGTAAACACTATGTATAAATTTAAAGTCAATCGGATAATAACTTTAGCCTCTAGAGCATTCACAAGATTTTTTTAAAGTGATCAAGGGCCATAACTCTGGCACTAATTATCGGAAATCACTGAAAATCAATAGGCTTCTTTGTCTCATAACCTCAAACACTTTGTATAAATTTAAAGTCAATCGGATATTAACTTTGGCCTCTAGAGCGTCCACAAGATTTTTTGGAGTGATCAAGGGCCATAACTCTGGTAGTTATTATCGGAAATCGCTGAAAAACAATAGGCTTCTTCGTCTTTTGACCTTAAACACTGTATAAATTTAAACTCAATCGGATAATAACTTTAGCCTCTAGAGCGTCCACAAGCAATTGTGGACGCCGGACCGACGGACGGGGGCGACGACAATATACGATCACATTTCAATGTGGGCGTATAAAAAAAGTGTAACAATCAGATATTTACCACCCATTCAACGTCTTCATATTTAGAACTACTTATTCGTAACTTTCATAAACTCGTAGTAATAATCCAGACGAGGAGAATGTATGCAAAAAAAAGTTCGTAATATGAGCAATTGCCGAGATATATGCAATTTTGCATGCATCACTTTTCACGTTATTTTGCCTATAAAAGAGTAAATTATTATCCGATTTTCAATATTTTTTTTTCATTCGATGCATAATGCCAATTTGGACTAGGTTAAGCCAATTTTACAGTTTCACTGTTACCAGAAATGACGTCATTTTGGCAAAAACTGTATATTTAACCTAAAATATAGGCTGGCACTGCCAGGCAGGATACGCCCACATTTTTGAGAGATGGATAAAGAACAAGCAATACCGAAAGTGATTTTTCCTACATCATTAAGTCCTGTATTTCATACTGTATTGGGAGCAGCCATTTTGTTGGTCAGTTCCAGTCTGATATTCATGAAATTCGAAGCCGACAATGATTATGGTCCACAACTTTGATATACCATATTTTTACACTGTTCGCAATTAGGCCACCCATTTTTGATTATTAGGTTCACAGATTTTTAGGACATAGAATTGATGATGTCGGTCGAAATAAAAAAAAAGAAAAAAGATGTCAGTGTCTTATTTTTTTTATTTTTTTAAAGAGCAAAATTTTGATGTCGGGCTATAATAAACAAATAATTTTTCGACTAATGATTAATTTTACCAGATCATATATATATACTTAGTTTAATACAGACTTGTTCTTTTCATTATACTATTAATCTTAATATATGTTTTTTTACACTTTAACTTTGATACTATTTAAGGGGATTTTAAAATCCTGTATATCTTTTTTTCTCTATAATCGGTTTATTAGAGAATAAGGCAGATATCAATGAGTTTAAAGTCAAATTACATAATTGATCTTTTTACTTCTGTATGGTTCTATTGTCTAATTATACCAGGAAGACTTTGTAAATTTATGAACGGTTAAGTTTTATTATAGCCAGATAACCTAATTGGTCTATGAACGTCTTTCATCTCATTATTCTTGATTTGACCATTGTCAAGCGGTATCACGTCATTTGGGACTCAACACAAACGACATTTTGGGACCCAGTTGACGACGTTTGGGACTTCATTGGTGTCATTTGGGACTTCATTGGCATCATTTGGGACTCAACACAAACGACATTTGGGACTCAATATAAAACGACATTTGGGACCCAATATAAACGATATTTGGGACCAGTGTACGACACAAACGTCGGTCCGTTGGCCCGATTTATTGGAGGGCCGCTGCTTGCCTATTTGTGCATTTCGCTCGGGAATCGCGCTTCTTTGACGCTCCGTATGAATTCCAGGTACCGGTAGATATTAAGTTAATAATTAGATCATACATTTAATGGTTTTGCTGACCAGTTGTTAGTGAAATTTAAATCTTAGTTGAATAAAATCCTTTGATAGAACACCAAAATACGCCGAGAAACAGTCATTGATAAAAATATATTTTTTCCGCCATTGCCAAATCCGCCGATGACACGTGACATTGATTGGAATTTCTAGGTCAATAAGCCGGCGATGCTATGTTTAATTTTAAGTATCATCTAGTTCTACCATTATAATTTTTTGTATACACGTGCTGACAGAGGCTTAGTTTTAAACATAGTCGTTATTATTATTGAAAGGTAGGACTATCTGGCATAGTCGTACTCGTACGGAATTTTATTTTAAAGCAATTTCAATTATGGTTGTCACATGACCACTGTGCCGTACGTGTGTCTATCATGGACGAATGAATAAAAACATTTGAAAGTTATGTGACAGACAAAAACTACAAATTGTGTTATGAAAAAATAAATGTATTGTTAAAATAAATAATTATAATTATAAGACTCGTACACAATTTAATCATATGGAAGAAATAGCTAGTACTCGTTGACTATTTTGTTATTTGATTTCAGATCGAATCACCGTTGTTTTTAATTTTTATAATAAAGTTAATGTTAATCGTATTGTTTGTATGATTATGATAATTAACAGTTTAATATTTCGTTATATCTTGTCACTGTGAATACTTAAAGGAAATAATAAAACAAGATCTACAGTCGATTACACGTAACATTCGGTATTGCAATCGGTAGGCCTACTTACTTTGAGGAGGGATTTTATCGTACGATCATTGGGATCGCATCAATACATCTAGTGCTGAAATAGTAGACGTAGATTTATCCGGGACAGTATTCTCTAATCTCGGCAGCCATCTTCAATGTTATTATTGTTGATCCGATTTTTCGTGTCACCACGAGGTAACGGAAATCGGCATGCCCGTAAGTCGCAAATTGGTTAATTCCCGCCTGAGCCATGCTCGTATACTGTCGTAAAATATTACCAGAAAGTGACTGCCGTGATTATAATCTGCCAAAACTCCGGTATGGCGGTATTTTAAAACAAAAAGAAGCTTCGATGTAATTGTAAGCAATTTTTTTCAGAATCACGTTTCGTTATATGCTTCGGCGGTTTAAATAAAAATAAAAAGATAGGCTGGCACTGCCAGGCAGGATACGCCCACATTTTCGAGAGATGGATAGAGAACAAACAATACGGAAAGTGATTTTTCCTTCATCATTAAGTCCTGTATTTCATACTGTATTGGGAGCAGCCATTTTGTTGGTCAGTTCCAGTCTGATATTCATGAAATTCGAAGTCGACAATGATTATGGTGTGACGGTACACAACCTAGAAATGTGACTTTTCGTCAAAATCGGATAAGAATTGTGACCTGTACAGAGTCAACAACCATGATATACCATATCTTTACACTATTCGCGTACAAACGGCGACCATTTCGTCCGGCAATTTTGGTACCATTTTCACGAAATTCGAATAATTCAGGAAGTTACGATCCGATATGCGCAAATACCGAAAGGAACCAAGATCTTTGGGTTATAACCATGCATTTCAAGTTTCATCAAAATCGAATTAAAATTGTGACCTTTACAGGGTCCACAACCTTGATATACCATTTTTTAACAGTATTCACGTACAAACGGTGGCCATTTTGTATGGCAATTTTGGTCTGATTTTCCCGAAATTCGAACTCAACCTTCCTTACGGTGTAACGGTAATATAATCAAACGTTTTTTTAAATCGGATAATAATTGTGACCTCCAAGCTAAAAAAAAAGGCGATTTTGCGTATAATCAGGGGCCATAATTCAGGAAGTTACGATCCGATATGCGCAAATATCGAAAAGAAGCAAGATCTTTGGGTTATAACCTTGAATTTCAAGTTTCATCACAATCGAATCAAAATTGTGACCTCCACAGGGTCCACAACCTTGATATACCATTTTTTAACAGTATTCGCGTACAAACGGCGGCCATTTTGTATGGCAATTTTCGTCCGATTTTCCCGAAATTCGAACTCAACCTTCCTTAGGGTGTAACGGTGATATAATCAAACGTTTTTTTAAATCGAATAATAATTGTGACCTCCAAGCTAAAAAAAAGGCGATTTTGCGTATAATCAGGGGCCATAATTCAGGAAGTTACGATCCGATATGTGCAAATATCGAAAGGAAGCGAGATCTTTGGGTTATAACCATGAATTTCAAGTTTCATCAAAATCGAATCAAAATTGTGACCTCCACAGGGTCCACAACCTTGATATACCATTTTTTAACAGTATTCGCGTACTAACGGCGGCCATTTTGTATGGCAATTTTCGTCCGATTTTCCCGAAATTCGAACTCAACCTTCCTTAGGGTGTAACGGTGATATAATCAAACGGTTTTTTAAATCTAATAATAATTGTGACCTCCAGAGGGACCACAAGCTAAAAAGGGTGATTTTTCGGACAATCAGGGGCCATAATTCAGGAAATTACATTCCGATAGCCGCAAATATCGAAAGGAACCAAGATCTTTGAGTTACAAACATGCATGTCAAGTTTCATCAAAATCGGTTCAAAATTGTGACCTCTATAGGGTCCACAAGCTAAAAACGTGATTTTTCGTACAATCAGGGGCCATAATCCATGAAGTTTTGATCCGATACATGCCAATATCGAAAGGAACCGAGATCTTTTGGGGAAAAACCTATATTTCAAGTTTCGTCAAAATCGGATAAGAATTGTGACCTGTAGAGAGTCCACAAACAAATTGTGGACGGACGGACGTCCGGACGGACGTCCGGACGGACGGACGGACGGACGGACGGACGGACGGACAGGGGCGACGACATAATACGTCCACATGAAAATGTGGGCGTATAAAAACACACGCATTTTTTATTTTCCCAGCGGCAGTTTTGAACTGTCGTCGGCGGATCCGTGAACCGAATAATCAAAGATAGGCTGGCACTGCCAGGCAGGATACACCCACATTTTTGAGAGATGGATAGAGAACAAGCAATACCGAAAGTGATTTTTCCTACATGTACATCATTAAGTCCTGTATTTCATACTGTATTGGGAGCAGCCATTTTGTTGCTCAGTTCCAGTCTGATATTCATGAAATTCGAAGCCGACAATGATTATGGTGTGACGGTACACAACCTAGAAATGTTACTTTTCGTCAAAATCGGATAAGAATTGTGACCTGTAGAGAGTGCACAACCATGATATACCATATTTTTACACTATTCGCGTACAAACGGTGACCATTTCGTGTGGCAATTTTGGTACGATTTTCACGAAATTCGAACTCAACCTTCCTTACGTATGTACGGTGCAACAATAATATAATCAGAGTTTTTTTTATAAATCAGATAATAATTGTTCGAGAGATAGACAGAGAACAAGCAATACCGAAAGTGATTTTTCCTACAATCAAAGGCCATAATTTATTAAGTTATAATTTGATATGTGCAAATATCGATAAGAATAAAGATCTTTAGGTTATAAGCAAGCATTTCAGGTTTCATCAAAATCGAATTAAAAATTGTGACCTCTACAGGGTCCACAGCTTTGATATACCATATTTTCACACTGTTCGCGTACAAACGGCGGCCATTTTTTCTGGCAATTATGGTCCGATTTTCTCGAAATTCGAACTCAACCTTCCGTAGGGTGTAACGGTGATAGAGTCAAACGTTTTTTTAAATCGGATAATAATTGTGACCTCCAGAGGGACCATAGGTGATTTTTCGGACAATCAGGGGCCATAATTCAGGAAGTTACGATCCGATATGGGCAAATAACGAAAGGAACCAAGATCTTTGGGTTATAACCATGCATTTCAAGTTTCATCAAAATCAAATTAACATTGTGACCTCTACAGGGTCCACAACCATGATATACAGTTTTTTAACAGTATTCGCGTACAAACGGCGGCCATTTTGTATGGCAATTTTGGTCTGATTTTCCCGAAATTCGAACTCAACCTTCCTTACGGTGTAACGGTAATATTATCAACCGTTTTATTAAATCGGATAATAATTGTGACCACCAGAGGGACCACAAGCTAAAATAAGGCGATTTTGCGTATAATCAGGGGCCATAATTCAGGAAGTTACAATCCGATATGCGCAAATATCGAAAGGAACCAAGATCTTTGGGTTATAACCATGAATTTCAAGTTTCATCAAAATCGATTTAAAAATGTGACTTTTACAAGGTCCACAAACCATGATATACAATTTTTTAACAGTATTCGCGTACAAACGGCGGCCATTTTGTATGGCAATTTTCGTCCGATTTTCCCGAAATTCGAACTCAACCTTCCTTAGGGTGTAACGGTGATATAATCAAACGGTTTTTTAAATCGGATAATAATTGTGACCTCCAGAGGGACCACAAGCTAAAAAGGGTGATTTTTCGGACAATCAGGGGCCATAATTCAGGAAATTACATTCCGATAGGTGCAAATATCGAAAGGAACCAAGATCTTTGGGTTATAAACATACATGTCAAGTTTCATCAAAATCGGTTCAAAATTGTGACCTCTATAGGGTCCACAAGCTAAAAACGTGATTTTTCGTACAATCAGGGGCCATAATCCATGAAGTTTTCATCCGATACATGCCAATATCGAAAGGAACCGAGATCTTTTGGGGATAAACCTATATTTCAAGTTTCGTCAAAATCGGATAAGAATTGTGACCTGTAGAGAGTCCACAAACAAATTGTGGACGGACGGACGGACGGACAGACGGACGGACGGACGGACGGACGTCCGGACGGACGGACGTCCGGACGGACAGGGGCGACGACAATATACGTCCACATAAAAATGTGGGCGTATAAAAATGGGTGGCCTTATGGTCTGATTTTCTCGAAATTCGAACTCAACCTTCCATAGGGTGTAACGGTGATAGAGCCAAACGTTTTTTTAAATCGGATAATAATTGTGACCTCCAGAGGGACCATAGGCGATTTTTCGGACAATCAGGTGCCATAATTCAGGAAGTTACGATCCAATATGCGCAAATAACGAAAGGAACCAAGATCTTTGGGTTATAACCATGCATTTCAAGTTTCATCAAAATCGAATTAAAATTGTGACCTCTACAGGGTCCACAACCATGATATACACTTTTTTATATGCCCACATTTTTATGTGGACGTATATTGTCGTCGCCCCTGTCTGTCCGGACGTCCGTCCATAATTTGTTTGTGGACATTCTACAGGTCACAATTCTTATCCGATTTTGACGAAACTTGAAATATAGGTTTATCCCCAAAAGATCTCCGCTGCTTTCGATATTGGCATGTATCGGATGAAAACTTCATGGATTATGGCCCCTGATTGTACGAAAAATCACGTTTTTAGCTTGTGGACCCTATAGAGGTTAAGTTTTGATCCGATACATGCCAATATCGAAAGCAGCCGAGATCTTTTGGGGATAAAGATATATTTCAAGTTTGGTCAAAATCAGATAAGAATTGTGACCTGTAGAGAGTCCACAAACAAATTGTGGACGGACGGACAGGGGTAACGACAATATACGTCCACATAAAAATGTGGGCGTATACATTACCACATCAAAATTTCAACTGTGATTAACAGCAATTTAATGCATGTATTTATTTAGAGGCTGCTACAAGGATCTCAATTCCTTTTGAATTATGAAAATCGAAAAATTATTAAAAAAGTTATGATAAAATTAAAATGTCAGATTTCGATATTTTTGTACAAAAATTATACTGTAAATAAAGAAGGGAAAACACGTAATTTTTCCCTTTTGTTTTTGTTACAATAAGTGAACGTAGTTTAAATCTAATATTGTGTATCTAGATTTTGACCACTGCTATATTGGTGATGAAAATATGCTATATAAGTAAAATTTTCTGAAAAATTCAATTTTTTTAATTAGAAATTCTATATACCAACGTGTAAAAAGGGGCGTGGCTAGAATCCGAAATATTGATTTCGGTGATCGCTTAATTAAAATCAATAACAAACATTTAATAAACAAAGCAAGGTACAAATGTTTTATTTTTCAATACAATTGATATTGAATTTGAAAGCATAACTAACTAAAGTTCCTGAAATAAAATCAATTAAAAAATTCATATTCATGATTTCTGATGAATCAATTTGCAAAAAGGGGCGTGGCACATAGTGGCCATCTTTGTTTTTAAGATAAAGCAACCTGGATGATTGGCAATCATAAAAAATACATATTTATTTAACAAAACATCATCTGAAAGAGATGAGTAAAGGTTTACATGTCAAAAATGACTGAAATTGAAAAGTTTTATATCTTTATATATGCTGATTTCAAAAATGATGTGTCGCACTGTGACTGGGGGGAAAAGGGGCGGGGCACAACGACATATTTTGAAAGTTTGAAGGGAACTATTTCATGTTGCATATCAAATTAAAGGTCTACAGAAGCACAATTCAACCAGGTATGTTATATTTAAATTATATAAAATCTGAAACTGACCAGTCTTATAATAACCAAATAAGTTTCTAAATAATTCATCAGGCAGGATCAATCAAAAAATAATAAAATAAATTAAGCTATATACATTTCAGGAGTAAAATAACACATGATAAGGAGTTGACAGTTAGACCTTTCAACGTCACCAGTGCCTGGAAATGAAAAACCAGAAAATAAATTATGTGGACAATTTTTTGAAATTTGTTAATACTATGCACTTTTATTAACTTTATTTCAATTTCAAGAAAATAATCTATATGTAGGGTGCCCCACCATATATAAATATCTCCAAATAGCTAAACAATTACACCACAATATTTATATATATAACATGTCTTAAAACTATTTCACAAATTTATAGTCACTAAATAAACGGTCATGTTAAACTTAATAAGCTATGACCATTTAAACATCATAAATAATACACTGAAAAATGGTTCGGAGCGTCGTCCATAACATCCAGACACTTTCGAGTAAAAAATAGGTTACGTGCCCTTGTTTTGAAACTAGTCTCACTTCACCAGCCTACCGACCATTCATTCTCCGTCTGATTGACAGGCCGGGATAATCCAGACTACTTTTTACGAAACGTGACTGAAAGCTGGAACAAGAAATCGAATTTATAAATAACACACAGTGTTGACTCAACAATTGTTTTTTCTAACCTTGTAAAAGTAAAACGAAACTGCTGCTGGTATCATGATTCTGTACAACCAAAGTTATTCATAGATATTATTTGTACTAAACCAAAATATGTCGCTTCTAACGGTTATGCGAAGGATAAAGCAATTTAAAAAATAAAACGAACGTAATTTCTAAAGATGCCGTAATAACCAAAACGATAAATATTACTGCTACTCAGAATCGTCAACAATAGATTTTTTACGACTGTAATAGTTACCAGTGTGTTTAGAATTTCCACGGGCTGTTGCTATTTATAGACTCAACTAGTGTGCGAGACTGTCAGAAAATTAGTAGTAGTGAACCAAGTAAAGCGTGCATATTCAACGTGTCTAGTACAACTTTTCAGTAGGCACGTGGGGCACCCTACTATATGTAACAAGTCTTGCATTTATTTCAATTTCAAGACAATAATTTATATGTAACTAGTCTTGCATTTATAATTTATTCATACACCTCCTAGTTTATGATTCCTCGGAACCATTGCTTCAGGAAATGGCATTTACTATGTACCTTTCTTTATCTTTCAATTCATCACCTAAAGATCCTCTTTTGATACTTAGTTTTTAATACATACAGATATTTAAAATTTACGTTTTTGTTTTTAGAAATAAAATAAATTACTTATTTTTGCTTTGAACTTAACAGTAATTTAACAGCTTCAGTTTGAGGAAGTGAAAACAGTCGGCCATCACTTGTTGGTCCAGCAAAAACATAAATTCTTATTTCATCTTCATCTTTGGGTGGTGGTCTTTTAAGATAATAAATTTTTCAAACATAATTGAATTCAGATATGTTCCAACAGCATCAGCAAAATTTCCTGTGTAATTTTGGTGGGTTTCTTTTTCCTTTTTAATTTCACAATCTGTGTAAAGAAAAGTAAAATAATGATTAACTTAATTATATTTTTTTAGTAGAATTTATTATCTAAGTAAAATAATTTTCTGTTTAAGTTTGTGAGGAAAATTTTTAAAATTTATTTTAAAATAAAACCCGAATACCGGTACTTTATTAACTTCAACCATAGATAATACCGTACAGTATTATCTGTGCTTCAACTAAGGTCGCGTACTTTTGCCACTTTTTGATAATATATTAATTATTATATACTTTTTAAATTTCTACTTCCATGCTCATCAATGTTCTATTTAAGTTACAATATTGGTTGCATTTACAAATATTTGCAGAAAATGAAAGCGAATAACCCGTAAACAAACTTACAAAAATACAAAGAACTAGACCTGCATGCAGGAATGACGGGTTTCACTGGTGCCATGTTACTTTCGGTGCCACGTTGCCCTTGAACATATGTCACTTCCGATACCAATGAAACCATTAAACAGGTTTCCACATAAGCATTGCAAACATCAAATAAAATGGACGAAGAATCAACCAAACCCAGCAATATCAATTCATTTATGTTACTTGTAAGTGATCCTGGCAAAATTTCATTTCTTCCGGTGATAATGAAAATGTTCAATTAGTTTTATGAAATCAGAAATGGCATAAGGCATCATATGGCGAAGATTGTATGTAAATCGATTAAGAATTGCCACTTTTATAGTCCAAAAACCTTGAAAAGTGACGTGTAGAAAATCGTCTACTTCTCGGCAACCGCACATGATAAAAACTATTTTTTTGGTATCTATATGATCGTATGGGCTCAATCTATTTGTTGATTGGAATCAAACATCATAATTTTAAATATATTACAAATCAGACTCATTTGAAAAAAATATCTGTTTTGGAGGCTAAAAATACAGTTTTTGCCAAAATGACATTACTTTCGGAAATACTGAAAATATTAAATTAGTTCTGTGAAATCATAAATGATATAAGATATCATATGGTGAAAATTTTATTAAAATCGAATAATAACTGACACTTTTATAGACCAAAAACCTTGAAAAGTGACTTAAGGAAAATCGCCCATTTCTCTGAACCGTACAAGTTGGAAACCATTTTGTGGTATCTGTGTGATCGTATGGGTTCATTCTATTTGATCAATAGAATCAAATATCATAATTTGAAACAAATAACAAGTACGACTCATTTGAATAAAATATTGTTTTTGAGGGCTAAAATTTAAGTTTTGTGTAAATGACGTCATTTCCGGTGACAGCGCAAGTGGTAAAATGGTTTGACATAGTCCACTATGGCATTAGGCATCCAATGGCGAAAGAAAATTGAAAATCGAATAATTATTGATTCTTTTACAGCCAAAATTACGTGAAAAGTGACTCATGCAAAATTGCCTATTTCTCGGCAACTGCGCATATTACAAATTAATTTTCACATACATTCTCTTCGTATGGGTTATTACTACGAGTTTACGAGTGTTACGAAGATATATTTTTTAATATGATGACGTTGGATGGGTTGTAAATAGCTTATATTGACACCTTTTTTCACCCTTTAATCCAAATTGCCAGAAAACGAACTCGAAATTAAAATAACTGAGCCCGATGTTTTGTGCGCCTTTACATGGCACATCTTTTCAGTCATATAAGATTTGAAAAAAATAATATTTGCTTTCAAAAAGTTGTACCGAACTGTCAATATTGTAGTTTTTGCTGAATTTACGCCACTTCCGGTGCCTACAGGAAACTTTACCGGTAACAAAAAAGATAGGCTGGCACTGCCAGGCAGGATACACCCACATTTTCGAGAGATGGATAGAGAACAAGCAATACCGAAAGTGATTTTTCCTACATCATTAAGTCCTGTATTTCATACTGTATTGGGAGCAGCCATTTAGTTGGTCAGTTCCAGTCTGATATTAATGAAACTCGAAACCGACAATGATTATGGTGTGACGGTACACAACCTAGAAATGTGACTTTTCATCAAAATCGGATAAGAATTGTGACCTGTAGCGAGTCCACAACCATGATATACAATATTTTTACACTATTCGCGTACAAACGGCGACCATTTCGTCCGGCAATTTTGGTACGATTTTCACAAAATTAGAACTCAACCTTCCTCATCAAAATCGAATTAAAATTGTGACCTATACAGGCTCCACAACCATGATATATCATTTTTTTAACAGTATTCGCGTACAAACGGCGGCCATTTTGTCTGTCAATTTTGGTCCGATTTTCCCGAAATTCAAACTCAACCTTCCTTACAGTGTAACGGTGATATAATCAAACGTTTTTTTAAATTGGATAATAATTGTGACCTCCAGAGGGACCACAAGCTAAAGAAAGGGGGATTTTGCGTATAACCAGGGGCCATAATTCAGGAAGTTACGATCCGATATGCGCAAATATTGAAAAGAACCAAGATCTTTGGGATATAACGATGAATTTCAAGTTTCATCAAAATCGAATTAAAATTGTGACCTTTACAGGGTCCACAACCTTGATATACCATTTTTTAACAGTATTCACGTACAAACGGCGGCCATTTTGTATGGCAATTTTGGTCTGATTTTCCCGAAATTCGAACTCAACCTTCCTTACGGCGTAACGGTAATATAATCAAACGTTTTTTAAATCGGATAATAATTGTGACCTCCAAGCTAAAAAAAAGGCGATTTTGCGTATAATCAGGGGCCATAATTCAGGAAGTTACGATCCGATATGCGCAAATATCGAAAGGAAGCAAGATCTTTGGGTTATAACCATGAATTTCAAATTTCATCAAAATCGAATCAAAATTGTGACCTCCACCGGGTCCACAACCTTGATATACCATTTTTTTAACAGTATTCGCGTACAAACGGCGGCCATTTTGTATGGCAATTTTCGTTCGATTTTCCCAAAATTCAAACTCAACCTACCTTAGGGTGTAACCGTGATATAATCAAACGTTTTTTTAAATCGAATAATAACTGTGACCTCCAAGCTAAAAAAAAGGCGATTTTGCGTCTAATCAGGGGCCATAATTCAGGAAGTTACGATCCGATATGCGCAAATATCGAAAGGAAGCAAGATCTTTGGGTTATAACCATGAATTTCAAGTTTCATCAAAAGCGATTCAAAATTGTGACCTCCACAGGGTCCACAACCTTGATATACCATTTTTTAACAGTATTCGCGTACAAACGGTGGCCATTTTGTATGGCAATTTTCGTCCGATTTTCCCGAAATTCGAACTCAACCTTCCTTAGGGTGTAACGGTGATATAATCAAACAGTTTTTTAAATCGAATAATAATTGTGACCTCCAGAGGGACCACAAGCTAAAAAGGGTGATTTTTCGGACAATCAGGGGCCATAATTCAGGAAATTACATTCCGATAGCCGCAAATATCGAAAGGAACCAAGATCTTTGGGTTACAAACATGCATGTCAAGTTTCATCAAAATCGGTTCAAAATTGTGACCTCTATAGGGTCCACAAGCTAAAAACGTGATTTTTCGTACAATCAGGGGCCATAATCCATGAAATTTTGATCCGATACATGCCAATATCGAAAGCAGCCGAGATCTTTTGGGGATAAACCTATATTTCAAGTTTCATCAAAATCGGATAAGAATTGTGACCTGTAGAGAGTCCACAAACAAATTGTGGACGGACGGACGTCAGGACGGACAGGGGCGACGACATAATACGTCCACATGAAAATGTGGGCGTATAAAAATCAAAAGTAACATAGCTATGTCCCCTGTTTCTGGCTATGTCAAAATGCATCATATTCATATGCTAAAATCCAATGATTATTGTTAATATTACGGCAATATTTCAAAAACCGACATTTTCGGTGATTTCGGACATTTCGCAATGTCGCAGAATGCCGGGAATAGCTTTAATCTCTAAGTCACACCCACTTTCCCAGTAAAACTGAAGACATTGTATCGATCCGACAAGAAGTTGCTGAGATATAAGCAAATTGGAAAAAAAAAAATAATAATAAGAAGAAGAATAATAATAAGAATAATTTTAACAAAAACAATAGTGTTTCACACAAGCTACGCAGTGTGAAACCCTAATAATATACGTAACAACAACGCATTCGCCATTAATTTGATGATTTGACATTATCGGTACGTGTTAATTCCTTTGACATAAACACATCTTCAACTCGTTCGTTCTACAATCATCATCAATTTTAAAAAACTTTAACAATTTCTACTTATAGATAATTTAATTGTCGTTTTAATGATGCATTTCGTGATGGGTAAAAATTGCAGTTTGTATCAAAATCTCGGAAGAATAGCGGGCCACTCGATAAAATAATTGACAGCGCGTCACGTGACAAAACACGCTAAACATGGCCGCTTTGAACTGGTACCGTTTTCACGCTCACGGGTCTATTTCGATCGCGTTTTATACCGACTTAAATGTGTTTTATTAATTAATTCAGTGTATATAAATTAAATAGACATTATAGAATACATACCTCGTCAAAAAAAATTCGACCCGCAGCACCAAATCTGTGTAAAATTTCGCTTTGAAATCTTTAACTCGTCAATTTGTCGTCTGCTAGAGAATCAATTTCCGCAAGGGAGGTTGCGGTGTCTTGCGGGAATCCTCGTCTGATTGGCTGCCGAATATGATCTCATTCAGACGTAAAATGAGAAAACCCGAGCTATTTTTAGGTGACCACTCAACGAAAAGTCGTTGCGTAATTTAACGTCGTGGTATTTTCACTGAACGAATCGGCCCGAGTTTCCAAGCGTATTCCGTGTCACCAATAAATATCAAGCAGACATATTTGGTATCAGATATTAAAACGTATATTCTATTGTTAATACAGTATGCAAAATTTAGATGATTTTATTTGTATTTGAGGTAGTTTTAGGCAATTGTATTCAGACAACTTTTTGTCAAAATAACATTGTCATTCAATTTGACGTCACGTCATTTGGTAATGCTATAAGGTGATTTTTCGGACAATCAGGGGCCATAATTCAGGAAATTACATTCCGATAGCCGCAAATATCGAAAGGAACCAAGATCTTTGAGTTACAAACATGCATGTCAAATTTCATCAAAATCGGTTCAAAATTGTGACCTCTATAGGGTCCACAAGCTAAAAACGTGATTTTTCGTACAATCAGGGGCCATAATCCATGAAGTTTTGATCCGATACATGCCAATATCGAAAACAGCCGAGATCTTTTGGGGATAAACCTATATTTCAAGTTTCGTCAAAATCGGATAAGAATTTTGACCTGTAGAGAGTCCACAAACAAATTGTGGACGGACAGACGGACAGGGGCGACGACAATATACGTCCACATAAAAATGTGGGCGTATAAAAAGGTAATTTGTCGGACAATCAGGGGCCATAATTCAGGAAGTTATGATCCAATGGGCGCAAATATCGCAGAGATCCAAGATCTTTGGGTTATAAACATGCATGTCAAGTTTCATCAAAATCGGTTCAAAATTGTGACCTCTTAGTCCAAAAGCTAAAAACGTGATTTTTCGTACAATCAGAAGTCATAATCCATGAAGTTTTGATCCGATACATGCCAATATCGAAAGCAGCCGAGATCTTTTGGGGATAAACCTATATTTCAACACACTTCATTACAGTTTGTATTAAAATAAGTAATTCTATCACAAATAGTGAAGACTGGACCACTAAAATAGTTACCGAACAGTTTTTCTCTGCATAGCGCTGTTTATGTTGTAGGCCTAATGACGTATTACGCAAGTTGCGGCCATGACGGTCGGCCAGTTGAAATTTCGCGTAGGAGATGAGTTTCATCAAATCATATAATTATGCGGTAAGGCCTCACCTTTATTTCAATAAGAATTGATTTATTATACTGCGTGCAGTACTGTTTCGGGTCAGTTTATTTGTAAATTAAGCGAGCTATAGGCCGGTAAACTTTTTGTAGTCATTTGACTAAAAAACTTGCGCAAAGGAACTCGGTAGGAAAAACCACTACTGCGACTGGAGACAGTAAGACGGAAGACAGCAGTAGTGGAACCATTTCTAGTGCAAACCCCACAGTCAAGACATTATCATGGCGATCCAGAAGCTATCTATAGCTTAACCAAGATCGAAAAACATATTTAACATATTCAAGTGACAGTGGACCAGTAGGCCTACATACTACATAAGAAAACATGGATTGGAATTGGAATATTGGATGGAAACACAATCGACGAAAGTTCGACTTGCATATTTCGCTACCAGTTTGACAGTAAACACTTCAATTTTGAATAATAATGACACTATAGATTGTAATAAACAGTACCTGATCGACAACCACGGAACAAATAATTATGTTTACAATTTATTTCAATATATAACTGACCACTTACACGTGCTTGTGAAACAGATAATATGGCCGTATTAAAAGAACGGAAGTTACAATTCGTAATGCAACCTGGGATTCAAGTACACAGAATTAATGACGTAGTTCACATGGAGAATCGGCGGGCTGGCTGTTTATACCGTTAATTTAGATCGTTTTATAAATATTAATCAATATTTGTGAAATCATCATGACTGAAACACTTCCCTGTTTAGTGCGCATAGGAGATAATATCAAAAAATACAAATTATTTATTCTTGATAAAGACGAGGTAAAGATTTGTAAGATCTTTTAGGCGATAATATAAACTTTTAATTTAAAGTAGCTAAGTCTCTAATAATAAGACTAATAACTCAATATCATTATCGTCCAAAGTCTTCGGCCTTCTTTATTAAGACACGAATTATTTGTCAATTTAAATCAACACTGGTTTTGTCGTTTTACTGGGTAAAGATGGGCTTTTGATATCCAATATTTAAAACAAAATAAACATTTTACCACTGGTACACGAATCGTGTACCATAATACATAATGCGTTTCAGCCCCAGTTCTAGCAAGAGACTTGAGGAACGAGGCTAGAAACATTGCACCAAATCTAACAGCGTATGTATACTGGAATAACCAGCCTCTCGAAATAGCCACTCGATTGAAACTTCTGGCGCATTTCGCCGAACATGACTCCTTTAAGTTTTATCATTTTATCATATGACCATGATTATGAGTATGACTATCTAAATATAATACTATGTGACTGAGACTGAGGAGTAAATAATAAATGAAATGAAATGAATGTGGATTAACGTCCAACATTTCTGTTTCGACTATGCAAATGAAGACAGGTATATGCCATATAGAAATGGGGCTACTACTGATGTCTTCCGTCTTGTGGCTTTTCCTACAGGGTCCCTTTGTGCATGTTTTTTAGTCAAATGATTACAACAAGTTTACTGGCCGATAGCTCCCTTAATTTACACATAAACTAACCCAAAACTGTACTGCACATACACTATAAACCTCAGAATGCCTCGTTGTTTGTGAACAGTCTACAGGTCACAATTTTTATCCGATTTCAATGAAACTTAAAATATAGGTTTATCACCCTAAGATCTTGGTTCCTTTCGATATTGGCATGTATCGGACTGTAACTTCATGGGTTATGTTCCCTGATTGTACGAAAAATCACGTTTTTAGCTTGTCGACCCTATAGAGGTCTCAATTTTGACGAAACTTGACATATATGTTTATAACCCAAAGATGTTGGTTCCTTTCGATATTTGCGCCCATCGGATCGTAACTTCCTGAATTATGTCCCCTGACTGTCCGAAAAATCACCCTTTTTAGCATGTCTTTCCTCTGGAGGTCAAAATTGTTATCCGATTTAAAAAAACTGTTTGATTATATCACCGTTACATGGTTATGGAGGTTGAGTTCGAATTTCGTGAAAATCAGACCACAATTTACAGACAAAATGGCCGCAGTTTGTACGCAAATAGTGTGAAAATATGTTATATCAAGGTTGTGGACCCTATAGAGGTCACAATTTGGAACCGATTTGGACGAAACTTGACATGTATGTTTATAACCCAAAGATCTTGGTTCCTTTCGATATTTGCGCCCATCGGATCGTAACTCTATATCCCCGTTACACATTAATGATGGTTGAGTGTGAATTTCTTGAAAATAGATAATTGAACAGCTAAATCCATAATATTAAATGTTTCGTATACTTAACGTTAGCATGGGGCAGAACTTTATAAAAACCAAACAAATTCTTATGATTTTCTGATAATTACTTAGTATGCAACAACTCTTGTTGACTGTCCGGACAGTTTAGCTGCTGTGTGGGCATATGTTTTGTTGCCTGGCAACCTATTTTTTACAATAAATATAAGAAATAAACTGGCGTATTGGAAATAAGAGATGAAATTTAATGCTTTTTTTGATTAATAAGAATGGATTATTTGTTTATTTAGATCAGATAAACACTAATTTGTTGTCTGGGATATCAGTCAGTTAGGTGGAGGTGTAAAACACACAGCTACCTTGATTAATTTAGCTTTTACAACACCTCAGTTGTTACTTAACATCTATACCTGATTGGGCAATAATTTAATCAAGGTAGCTGTGTGTCTTCAATAGTTTTACACCTCCACCTATGACCTATGGCGTGTATTCTTGTCTATTTCTCTGATTATAATGTCAAAGTTTGGACTGGTTTATTTTCGTATTAAATAACATTAATTTTAATTTTTACAAATTCACTGATAGCAAATACCAATAATAACTATCTTGAAAAAAAAACACGTTTAGTAAACGAGGCATTTTTACCAAGCCTTGTTCTGAACAAAATACCTCGTTCCAAAAACAGGGCAACTTAAAAAACCTCGTTTTGGAACTGCCAAACGAGGCATTCTGAGGTTTATAGTGATAGCTTAACATATAATAATAAATCAATTCCCATTGAAATAAAGGTGAAACCTTTACCGCATAATTATATGATTTGAAAGAAACCCAACTGTTACGCGAAATTTCAACTGGCTGGTTTCATGGCTGCAAGTTGCGTAGCGTAATATGTGATTAGGCCTACAACATAAACATCACTATGCAAAGAAAAAACTGTTCGGTAACTATGTTAATGGTCCAGTCCTCACTATTTGTGATAGAATTACTTATTGTTCCCTGCCTTTCGAAGAAAGTTGGGGGACTATTAAAATGGGTTCGTCCGTCCGTCTGTCTGTCTGTCTGTCCGTCACACTTTTTGGGTCACAATAACTCTCTTCCTAATTGAGCTAGAATGTTCAAACTTGGTGTATGTGTTTATTAGGTCAATGCCTTGATGGAGTTCAAAGATGAGCATTTTCCGCTTAGGGTAAGCAGAGATAAGCAATTTGATTGGTTGATGCTTTGGGACACGATAACTTTAGTTCTAATTAAGTGAGAGTGATGAAACTTAGTGTATAGTTTCATTACAGTAATACCTTGACTAAGTTCGATAATGAGCATTTTCCGTTCAGGGTAAGCAGAGCAATTTGATTGGTCGAGACTTTGGAACACTAACTCTCCTTCTAATTGAGTTAAAATGTTCAAACTTGGTGTATATGCTTATTAGGTCAATGCCTTGATGGAGTTCGGAGATGAGCATTTTCCGCTTAGGGTAAGCAGAGCGATACGCAATTTGATTGGTCGAGACTTTGGAACACAATAACTCTTCTTCTAATTGAGTAAAAATGTTCAAACTTGGTGTACATGTATATGCTTATAAGGTCAATGCCTTGATGGAGTTCGAAGATGAGCATTTTCCACTTAGGGTAAGCAGAGATAAGCAATTTGATTGGTTGATGCTTTGGGACACAATAACTTTAGTTCTAATTAAGTGAGAGTGATGAAACTTGGTGTATAGTTTCATTATTTACAGTAATACCTTGACTAAGTTCGATAATGAGCATTTTCTGCTCAAGGTAAGCAGAGCGATACACAATTTGATTGGTCGAGAGTAGTCGAGACTTTGGAACACAATAACTCTCCTTCTAATTGAGTTAAAATGTTCAAACTTGGTGTATATGCTTATTAGGTCAATGCCTTGATGGAGTTTGAAGATGAGCATTTTCCGCTTAGGGTAAGCAGAGATAAGCAATTTGATTGGTTGATACTTTGGGACAAGATAACTTAGGTTCATCTTGGTTGATGATTTTTATGCCAATACAATGACTGCATTCTCATTTAGTAATCGATTCGACAGTAACAGTGTATAGAAACGATTGACTTGGACACAAGGGCCCTTTCCCTTGACCAGAGAGGCCCTTTTGTCTGCCTTTAGGGTCCCCCTATCTAGGGTACATTTTCATTTTTCTCGTCGGTTTTAGCATTTTTCTTTATAAAACACTTTTGGATGACACTTCGTGTACAGTTTGATTGCTCGATACATTGAAAAAAATAAATGTGCGATTAATTAATATGTGTACTATTTATTTTGGGATTTCGGCGGGGGACATCAGCCTCACTGTTGGCTTGTTCCAATACAAACTGTAATATGTGTTGACAATTGTGCATTTGAACCTATTTGAACTTGCGTAATGGTTCATAGAATGTATCAATTGTAACTTAAACACAGTTAAAGGTTGCAAGTATAGTAACTATATGCCATACAGCTGTGTGCTATGACTATGAGGGAAATTTTGCCTGGACAGCCGTACTATGGCCTACTCTTATGTCGTATATATACTCAAATCGAATTCCATAATTCCAACTCATCTGTCAGTTGTGTACACAGGACCTCAGTTTTTCATCTTATCCAAATGACTATACATTGTCATTCACCAGGCCCTCATACTATACCACTGACAAGAAGAAGGGGAACCACCCCTGAAAATCGGTGTGAACTTTCTCGGCAACGCAGGGTCCACAGGGATCGATCACAAAACCTCCACTAGCAAACAAACATCGTAATCATTGAACCACTGTGGCTCCGAACTCAGAGTAAGATTGCATAAAATTTAACACATGCACTTTAGGTCATAAGGTCTGTCATTGCTGTAAGTCAAGTGGCACAGATTTCAAATCCTCACAATTAGGGGATAGGATCGCCTATCAAACCTCACAGGTTTTCTGATTTCCTCACTGCTAAAGAGCGTGCCTACATGCAATCGAATTATTGAAAAAAAATTTAACCGTATGTTAGAGCTAGGCGATATTTCGGTATTTCGATATAAAACCGTCACAGAAATAAAAACCGTGAAAAATACCGTCTTCAGAAAAATATCGAAAAACCGAACAATTATATTTAATATTTAACATAAATATTGAACAAAATGTTTTCTTTTTTATGTTATTTGCTATATTTTATTGCTTAATCATGAAAAGATAGGCTGGCACTGCCAGGCAGGATACGCCCACATTTTCGAAAGATGGACAGAGAACAAGCAATACCGAAAGTGATTTTTCCTACATCTTTAAGTCCTGTATTTCATACTGTATTGGGAGCAGCCATTTAGTTGGTCAGTTCCAGTCTGATATTAATGAAATTCGAAACCGACAATGATTATGGTGTGATGGTACACAACCTAGAAATGTGACTTTTCATCAAAATCGGATAAGAATTGTGACCTGTAGAGAGTCCACAACCATGATATACCATATTTTTACACTATTCGCGTACAAACGGCGACCATTTCGTCCGGCAATTTTGGTACGATTTTCACGAAATTAGAACTCAACCATCCTCATCAAAATCGAATTAAAATTGTGACCTATACAGGCTCCACAATCATGATATATCATTTTTTTAACAGTATTCGCGTACAAACGGCGGCCATTTTGTCTGTCAATTTTGGTCTGATTTTCCCGAAATTCGAACTCAACCTTCCTTACGGTGTAGCAGTAATATAATCAAACGTTTTTTTAAATCGGATAATAATTGTGACCTCCAAGCTAAAAAAAAGGTGATTTTGCGTATAATCAGGGGCCATAATTCAGGAAGTTACGATCCGATATGCGCAAATATCAAAAGGAAGCAAGATCTTTGGGTTATAACCATGAATTTCAAGTTTCATCAAAATCGAATCAAAATTGTGACCTCCACAGGGTCCACAACCTTGATATACCATTTTTTAACAGTATTCGCATACAAACGGCGGCCATTTTGTGTGGCAATTTTGGTCTGATTTTCCCGAAATTCGAACTCAACCTTCCTTACGGTGTAGCAGTAATATAATCAAACGTTTTTTTAAATCGGATAATAATTGTGACCTCCAAGCTAAAAAAAAGGTGATTTTGCGTATAATCAGGGGCCATAATTCAGGAAGTTACGATCCGATATGCGCAAATATCAAAAGGAAGCAAGATCTTTGGGTTATAACCATGAATTTCAAGTTTCATCAAAATCGAATCAAAATTGTGACCTCCACAGGGTCCACAACCTTGATATACCATTTTTTAACAGTATTCGCATACAAACGGCGGCCATTTTGTATGGCAATTTTCGTCCGATTTTCCCGAAATTCTAACTCAACCTTCCTTACGGTGTAACGGTGATATAATTAAACGTTTTTTTAAATCGAATAATAATTGTGACCTCCAAGCTAAAAAAAAGGCGATTTTGCGTATAATCAGGGGCCATAATTCAGGAAGTTACGATCCGATATGCGCAAATATCGAAAGGAAGCAAGATCTTTGGGTTATAACCATGAATTTCAAGTTTCATCAAAATCAAATCAAAATTGTGACCTCCACAGGGTCCACAACCTTGATATACCATTTTTTAACAGTATTCGCGTACAAACGGCGGCCATTTTGTATGGCAATTTTTGTCCGATTTTCCCGAAATTCGAACTCAACATTCCTTAGGGTGTAACGGTGATATAATCAAACGGTTTTTTAAATCGAATAATAATTGTGACCTCCAGAGGGACCACAAGCTAAAAAGGGTGATTTTTCGGACAATCAGGGGCCATAATTCAGGAAATTACATTCCGATAGCCGCAAATATCGAAAGGAACCAAGATCTTTGGGTTACAAACATGCATGTCAAGTTTCATCAAAATCGGTTCAAAATTGTGACCTCTATAGGGTCCACAAGCTAAAAACGTGATTTTTCGTACAATCAGGGGCCATAATCCATGAAGTTTTGATCCGATACATGCCAATATCGAAAGGAACCGAGATCTTATGGGGATAAACCTATATTTCAAGTTTCGTCAAAATCGGATAAGAATTGTGACCTGTAGAGAGTCCACAAACAAATTGTGGACGTCCGGACGGACAGGGGCGACGACATAATACGTCCACATGAAAATGTGGGCGTATAAAAATACTGCTATATACTCCCGAGTATTCATTCCACAAAGTTTGCAAATGCCGATACGGAGCTTGTTTACGTCACGTGACTTCTCGCTCACCTTTCCACAAGTTAGAATTATCCCCGTTTCTGATCAATTTCTATACACCTTGACGAATTGTGTAGACCGATACTTTGATTTTCGAAAGAGATCACTGATTTTAAGATTGAATTAAATTTTATTAAAGCAGAAATATAAATAATTTCAATTACATTGAGAGTTCCGGTAGACTGATTATCATTCAGTGTCATGCCAATGAAGGTCGTGATCCGGGAAAAAATATTTGACGAAATCAATGGTCATTTTTTGGCATAGTACTTATGTTTTTATAGTTTAATTTAGTATCCTTGTATTGTTTAATTATGCATTTTCAAGAAGGTATACTCTTGAATGGGAAAGAAAGAGTTTGTACGGGTAAACAAAGTCCAATCGTACCCGTAACAACTATAACTAGATCTGCAAAGCAGATATTAAAGCTTTCATATTAACAGTCACTTCCTGTCACATGTCATGGGTCATGTAAATAATCTCATCAAGAAAAAAAAATCATTAAAATCGGTCAAAATATAGCGAAGTTTTTATGATTTTTCAATCGTAAACAACTTTATCGGCACGAAAAACATCAAAGACAAAATTCGAAAATGTGACATTTTCAAATAAATAGGAAATAGGGGACATATTCTCCAAACTACGGCCTATTGCCTTCATTCACGTGCTCGTTAATGTCGATTTTTCACCTTTTCTCATATTCAGTTCGAAATGGTGACCATCACGTGACCGAAATCAAAATTCGGATCCGATAGATTTTTAGGCATTCCTTCAAGGATTCCGAAAATATAACTCCCATGTCTGTAAATAAAATATCGCAAAAGCCTTTGTGATTTATGATGTTTCAAGATGGCGGCACTTCCGGTTTCATCCACAAACTCAATATTTTGTGTACGAATCAGTATTTACTTATCTAGTATCAAAAAAAAAAATCAGGTCATTCTGACCTATATTTCTTCGATTTTTTTGAAAACTTTGATCCCTAATTTGACCAAGGGGAGATAATTTAGAAAATTTCTAAGGAGATCTTTAAAGTTGCATCGGTAAGATCTACTTACATACTAAATTTCATGAAAATCGTACAACTATTAAAGAAGTTGTCAAGTTGGTCTCAACTTCCGGTTCGAAATCACAGCGACCAATTTTCGAAATTCGAAAATCTGAAACTGCAGTTGAAAATGATTTTTGTCAAGGTAATCACAGAAAAAAGAATTAGTAAAATAGGTCTAATAGTCACAGAGTTACAGTATTGTAGGTCAAATTCATTCGTTCGTAAAAGTCTGTGATTTCGAATTCGTAAAACGTTTTGAAAATATATTTAATCAAAAACTGACACCCAGTTTTGGGGGGGTGGGTCAAAGTTTCAGAAAGATCCCATGGTTAGATTCTGAGAAATCCTATTTGCAGAAACTACACAAAAAAAAAAATAATAATAGCAATAACTAGATCTGCTACTGTCCCATGCAGATATGAAAGCTTTCATATTCATCGTCACGTGTCATTGATTGTATCAAGTATCCTAAATAAAAGGATAAGAAGAAAAAATTATTAAAATTGGTCAAAAACTCGCGAAGTTACAAGTCTAAATATAGTATGAAACATTGCACCCAGGCATAACAATAATCTGAAAACTAAAGGGAAATAACTGAAACTTGTATTACTGTAATGAGACGGATGAGAAAATGGCGGGAAAAAAAAATTAAAAATGGCAGGTTGGACAGGCGACCTTACTCCTTGTCACGTACAACCAGGCATTCGAAAACACGCTAGTTAACTCAATGACAGGCGCGCGTGCTAACCATTCAGCCACCCAACCCCCCTTTGAAATCAGACACGTGCAATATGTCATATAGGAAGAATAAGAAGTCGCTCACAACAAAATGGTAAATTAATGAGTTTAGGTCAAAAGGTTGAGCTACTGTTTTAGAGTACTTCATAGTTTTAAAGAGACACGTTAAGGGTTGTTCATAGTTAAATGAAAGTTCAATTTTAAATAAGACCAATAAAATTAGGATTTAATAATGCCAGACTAATATTTCCAATATGTTTGGTTATAAGTAGGAAATCGTTGCGACTTCTTAAGCATGTTTTAAACAAAGGATCATGTTTGTTTAAACAAGAATGGCACTCTGCAATAAAAAAAACTGGCCAAAGCAAGATTTCTATGCAGAAATTAAATAATTGCTAGAACCAGAAAAATATTTATCCACTATAATAAATAAGCAACATAGAGAAAATGAAATGAAATTGAATGGGGTTTAACGTCCGACTGTTCTGCTCCTAAAATGGGCTAATGAAGACGGGCATATGCCATAAAGTGTGCAATGAGGGAAATTTTACCCGGGCAGCGGCGGTTACGGCCTACGAGGTTGGACAGGCGACCATACTCCTTGTCACGTACAACCAAGAAATCGAAACAACGCCAGTTGACTCAATGACAGACGTTATGATACAGAGCGCACGTGCTAACCATTCAGCCACGCAACCTCCCTAAAATCGGCAAATTGCTGACCTACAGCGAGAAACATTTCAACCGGGCCAAATTTTCTATTGTAACAGTTTAATTTGCACGGTACCTTTAGTTATCAACCGAATATTACAAAACTTTTAAAAATAAGCTCCCCCTGACCAGCTTAAGCGTTCGCAATAAACGTTTGCCCCTTAAAATCGGCAAATTGCTGACTTTAAAGTGAGAAACATTACAACCGGGCGAAATTTTCTGTTTTATCACTTTTACAGTACCTTTGATTACCAACCGATTATTACAAAACTTTAAAAATAAAAGAGAAATGCGGCCTAATGTCCATTCGACACAAACTAGGTCATTTCGGGACTAACATATGTTTTTAAATTTTATTTAAAACCCCCCCTTGCGCGTACTGGTCTTTAGCCGTTGTGAGGAAACCGAAGAACACAGAGAAAACCCACGAGGTTGGACATCATACTTCATGTCACGTGCAACCTGGAGATCGAAACGACGCCCGTTGACTCAATGACAGACGTTACGATACAGTGCGCACATGCTAACCATTCAGCCATTCAGCCTCCCTGAATTCAGAAAATTGCTGACTTATAGCAAGAAACATTTCAACCGGGCGAAATTTTCTGTTTTAACAGTTTAATGTGCATGGTACTTTAATTACCAACCGATTATTACAAAACTTTTGAAAATAAGCTCCAACTGACTAGCTTAATCGTATGCAATAAACGTTTTCGCCTGAATTGAAAGTTCTGCACGGAGAAAGTTCATCTCGATTTCCCGGCGTGGTTCCCCTTGTCAGTGAGGCAGAACGGAGGGCCTGACAAGCACAGCTGTCTAGTCATTCGGATGGGACTAAAAACCAAGGTCCCGTGTACACATTGGAGTGCACGTAAAATATCCCTAAGCAGTTGGAATTCGATACTGTTGAATAAGCTCTATACGATGACTAAATGTTTCGCTTAACAATGAAAGGGTGCCATTTTCAATGTTCGATCCTTTTGTTCTTCTACTCCTGATATGTTGGACTGTTGATCGATGGTTTCATATAAAAGACTACCAATAAGACTCTTTGTAGAAGAAGTTCCCAAAAAATATTATGTTGACTTTACGAGAAAGACCTCTAAACATGCTCCAAATTGTAAAAATACGACTTTTTGGATTTTCAATCTCTTTTTTTCAGCTATCCCTGATATTTAGAAAAAATAATACAATGATTTCACACAACAGGCTAGCTATTAGACTCTCTATTGACAAAAGTTTCACCGCCCTCCCTTCATTATAACCGAAGTTATCGTGCCCTAAAGAATCAACAAATTAGCATGCTTATCTCTGCTTACCCTAAGCAGAAAATGCTCATCTTTAAACTCAATCATAACATTGACCTAGTGAACGTCTACACCAAGTTTGAACATTCTAGCTTAAAGGGACAATCCCGATAAGAACAGAGTCTCAAAAATTAAAGTCCGAGCATTTATGAAATTTATGGACCAAAATATAGAGGCATGGTATATATACCTTGGCTCAATGTTTCAGCTCAAAATATTGAGTCGTTTTGACGTTAATGTCAACACTGCTTATCCGGACACGTAACCCTTTTAAGATTTCGGGTCAATTTTTTGATTGGGTTACCTGATAATCGATTCTCGTTTCTTGAGAGGTCTATACAGTGAATGACCCATGTACTGTACTGATAACAAAAGGTAAATTTCACCTACATATCATTTTTATAGAAAAAAGTCTGGTTTTATCCAGATACTGTATAATACAACGGTCTCCATTTCCAGATGAAGACTGTCAGGTTTAAGTTATTTACAAGCGTATCACAAATATCGGGTTAGTTGGTCGGCCTTAGATAATGGGTTATAAGGGATTTTAACACAAAATTAAGCAGTTTTATTCCCCAAAAAGTTATCGGGATTGGCCCTTTAATTAGAAGGAGAGTAATTGTGTTCCAAAGTCCCGACCCTTCAAATTGCTTCTATTTTTCATTTTCAATTCAAAATGGTGACCATCACGTGACCGAAATCAAAATTCTATTCGCGACATTTTTTAGGCCTTCCTACAAGGATTCAGAAAATATAACTCCCGAGTCTGTAAGTAAAATAGCAAAAAAGCCTTATTGATTTTTCACTTTTAAATATGGCGGCACTTCCAGTTCGATCGACAAACTCCATATTTTGTGTACAAATCAGTAATTACTTATCTAGTATCCAAAAAAAAAATCAGGTCATTCTGACCTATATTTCAATGATTTTTTTGAAAATTTTGATCCTTAATTTCGTCAAGGGGAGATAATTTAGAAAATTTCTAATTATATTTTTGAAGTCACATCGGTAAGATCTACTTAGATACTAAATTTCATGAAAATCGTACAACTATTAAAGAAGTTGTCAAATTGATCTAAACTTCCGGTTCGAAATCACAGCTACGAATTTTCGAAATTCGAAAATGTGAAACTGCAGATGAAAATGATTTTTTTAAAGGTATTCAAAGAAAAAAGAATTAGTAAAATCGGTCAAAAAATAACAAAGTTACGACTATGCATTGTCATTTTTTTCGTTCGTAAAATTCGGTGATTTCGGATTCGTAAAACGTTTCGAAAATATATTTAATCAAGGTTCGCACCCCATTTTTGGGGGGGTAGGTCAAAATTTCAGAAAGATCCTATGGATAGATTCTGAGAAATCCGATTTGCAGAAAACACACACAAAAAAAAAATAATAATAATCTTAACAGAAACAATAAGCTTTCATATGAAATATGAAAGCTTAATAATCTTAACAAAAACAATAAGCTTTCATATGTAATATGAAAGCTTAAAAATATGCACGGCCGAAAGAACACAAACTTTGTTTTATGTTGTTTGGGCCTCCTTCATTCGAAATATTTTTAATTTTAATAAAATATAATTGATATTTTGAATATCAAAATTGTAATAAACAACAACTTTAGCAAATTTTCATGGCTATCTAGATCTGTGTTTGAACCAGCTCGAATTAATGTTTTGTTAATTTGAAATTGGTATTGTATGCTAAAAATAATATTGATTAGAAACAATAATATTGAGGGGTATTTCCAACTTTTTATGCATGTATATTTACATTTAAAAAGTTATAAACTGAAAGTATTGGCTTTTTATAAAATATAATATTGAGGGATATTTCCAACTTTTTATGCATGTTTATATACATTTAAAAAGTGATAAACTGAAAGTATTGACCATTTATTAAATATCGTGATATAGTGATTATATCGCGATATTTTTTGAAAATATCGTGATATCTGTTTCTAGGTATACCGCCCAGCTCTACCGTATGTAAGTCCAAAATTATCTAGTTTGTGGTCAAATACCCCACCCCACAAAGTCAAAAGGATTGCCGATGCAACCGATTATATTAATTGGTTTTGTCTCCATATCCATTTAGAATGAATGTGGATTGGAGTACTGTTCAGTGTCTGAAATCAGACTTGAAGCCTCATTTTGCAGGAAGCGTAAAACACAAACAAAAGCACAAATCAAATAAATGGAATATTTTACCTATTAGAATGATTTAAGGTCAATGCCCTACACATCATCATTCTGGTCTGGGTCATTTTGGTAGTTCTCACCTTACCTTTTCTCATAAGCTTACAACAAACACAAATATTCATTTAAAAAATTGGATTGCCAGCATTTAGAAAATTTTATTAAATGTGCTGGAAATATTACAATGTAATCAAGTACATAATATATAATTTGGTTTAATCGTGAAAGAAATACAAAATATTTTGTCACTCTCTCTTTTTCTCTCTTTACACAAAGTTTCATGTCCATAATAGTGCTGGGTTGTTGCCACTACAGTCACGATTTGATACATAGAGTGTATTGTGATTTAGGTGAGCTACGAGTACGATACGATTGGTATCGTGATCCATAAATAAGTCAATAAATTAATAAATCATATTTTTAGTCCTGCAGATGTCAAAGAAATATAAAAATCTTTAAATCATGATATTGATGTGGATCAAAATAAAGACTAAAACAATTTAAGAGGGTTTGTGTACCCAGGGTACCTATGGCTAATGTGTGATGCGGATAATTAGGAGTAACAGGTTATATAATTACTGAAGCAACTAAAAAATACATAAAAAAGAATAGCAATACATCATTTCAGGGCCTCATGATTCAATATGTGGATTGTGAGAAGGTAATACATCAATTCAAGGATATAGCTATTCTAAGAAGTCTTGTGTTTTTTTTGTAAAAGGCAGTCTATACAGTACTAAGAAGTAAAACTTGCTATTAAGGGACTCATTTTTATTTGTAACAAGAAATACATCTTGATTAGTTGCAAAACATCATGATTATGTTTATTAAGAGTTGTTTATGTTTATAGATAAGTATTGGAAGATCTGAAGATGTAACATATTGTATTATGTCTGGTATGATTTCAAGATGTCATGTGTTCATTAAGAAAACTGAAGGGGTATGGACAATTAAAGACAATAAGGTAAAGATCTATTGTAGAATATAATTTGATTGAAACAATAAAAAGACTTTTATCTTTCGAACAAGCTTAAAAAGACAAGAATAAAGTGCAACAAAAAAAATTGAAAAGAGTAAACAACTTGAGTTCTGCTTAGTATTTCGAAACCTACTTTTGCCCTATTATTATTCAAGTAACACATCAGGCCGTGAGGCCAACCCTATTCAACACAAATTGAAAGAGGGTTAACTCCTAAAGGCACAACAAACCATGGCTTTTTGATCTTTCAGCGGTCAAATTATGTGTTCTCTTTAAAAGTAAAGACTGCTTATTTTGCTATAAAAACCAAACATGATACATGGGCTGGTTTGCATGAAGTATCTAAAGAAACTATGTATATTTTATTTGTTGTAGACATATATGTATCAAAATGGCATTATTAAATCCATACAAATCAATGTCAATTTTACATAGGGAGAACAGGCCTCTGCTTAATAATATGTCTAAACAAAATTTTGTCCCATCAAAGTGAAATGAATAATTTTTGGATCAGAATGATATTTTTAACAGAAGTACTTTAGATCGTTTGTGGTCTTAATCATTATTTTTGCATGTTGGCACTAACTTTTAGTTTCGTCATGTCAATTTAATAAGGGGGAACTACTTATGCAAAGTTTGTTACGTTTTAGATGTTAATTTTCAATTTCATGTGATTGCACAAAGTTAATTGTGTAGAAAACTTTAGACAAATCTACTTTTTTAAACTAAGGGGTATTTTTCTCTTTTTCCACAGAGCCTCAATGGTGTTTTTATCAATGGAAAGAAATTGGATCCTCAGAATGCTACAACATTAAATGATGGTGATGTTATACAGCTTGGTGTCAGAAATACAGTGGATAAACAAGAATTTATCTATCGATTTTCTATGTCTGCTAAAGTAAAACGCGCAAGACGAGAGTCAGATGACTCATTTAGTTGTAAACCTGTCCAAAAAAGATTCTGTCCTGATAATGTTGATGGTTCAGAGGGAGATTCTAAAATGAAGGAATTCCAGGAACGTCTAGAAGAGATGCAAAAAATCTTAAAAGTAAGCTTTTTCCTAAAAAGGAAAAGTGTCAATGTTTCACCAGAAAGTGATCGTTTTCTTTTTAGAATTTTTAATTGTTGCCCTCCATCAAACATGACAGCCCTCGCTCTGTCAAACAGGAAGGCCCAGAAGATAAAGCTATGAATAGTGAATCAATTGATTTATATATGTAAACAGATAATATGTTGGGCATACATCCAATGACACTCTAACTGCTACCAGTATCTGATTTTTATTAACAATTCTTTTGGATATTGACTCTTTTTATAAGACAAGAGAGTTAGTAAAATGAAGATAAAACATGGGGTTTTGTTTTTGCAGGAGAAGGAGTTAGAGCATGTTAAAATGAAAGAGGCCTTAGAAAAAGAAAAGGAAGAAAAAGTCAACCAAGGAAAATTATTAGATGATTTAAAAGAAAAAGAAGTTCAATTAAAATCTGAACTTCAGATAAAACAGGTTAAAAATTTCTGCCATCTACATTAGGATAACTATTCCATACTTAAAATTCCAAATGTGTAACAGAAATAATATGTGTGTATCTGAATATGTGGAATTAATACATTAACTCCTTGCACTCATTAATTTCATATTCTACAGTATTTCTCATTCATTATCTTTTCCCATTGAGGAATAATTGACTTCATAATTCACGATTGTAGGTCCCGTAATGTGTTTCGGCTCGATTATTGGAAAATCATTCCAAAACAAAATGCCTAAATTTATACCTATATTATGATTCTCATCTATGATGATCAGGATCAGCATGTTAAACATGTTGATTATAGGCTAGATTGTAAGAAAATTTTACTTAAAAACGAGGAATTTTTATAATGCTTTAGACATATTTAGCAATTGAATAGAGCAATAACCTGTTACGCATCCCTACTAATTAATTTGAGTATTGGATTGTGTAGTATTCTCTCAACATTTTAAGCAAATAATACTAATCCATTAGAAGCATTTAATGGAATCAGGGCACAGGCACTTGAAGGGATTAAAATAAATTAAAATAAAACTTCTTACCACTGCTTAATACAAGAATACAAGGTAAGTCAGACGCCATCTTTGTTTTGACTGATTTACCGTGTATCGTCTGATATCATCTCACAATACTCACTAGTTCTAACACTTCATGTCATTTTTATTGCTAACGAGACTTTGTTTGATTATTATTCACCTTCCGATGTAATTAAATTGGGTGATCAAGTCTCGCTCAACAGCGACCTCGCTTCGCAAGTTCTATCACGTGATAAAGCCTACGAAGCCAGGCCGCTGTTGAGCGAGACTTGATCACCCAGTTCCTATGCACATATCGAGTAATGATAGGTTTATAAAGGGACTGGGTGATACAGACTTCTTTTGACCTTTTTTCGGGTTACTTCCGGTCTCGGGAAGTTGATCGTCGATAAATGATAGCGGTTCAAGTTTGATTTGTTATCAATAACAGTGTTAAATGACCAATTTAATTACATCGGAAGGTGAATAATAATCAAATAAAGTCTCGTTAGCAATAAAAATGACATGAAGTGTTAGAACTAGTGGGTATTGTGAGATGATATCAGACGATACATGGTAAATCAGTCAAAACAAAGATGGCGTCTGACTTACCTTGTATTCTTGTATTAAGCAGTGGTAAGAAGTTTTATTTTAATTTATTTAAATCCCTTCAAGTGCCTGTGAATCAGGGCCATAAACTAGAAAAAATTTATTATGGAATAACATTCACAAATTTATTTGAATGATGATTCAAAGAGTATTCTCTCAAAATTTGAAGCAAATGATAATAATCCTAGAGGCATTTAATAACAGGGTAGAGTAATGAATTATAACTCATCTTTGGAAGAACATTTGTTTGGCAGTATTTGTTGCAAGATTGTATTAATACTTAAATTTTAGGTCGAGATGCAGACTGAGAGGAAAGAGTTAGAAAAAAAAATGCATGAAGAGTTAGAGACACAGTTAAAAGAAAGAGAAAAAGGTTTAATAGAAAAATTACGCGTGCAGCAAGATTCATTGATGACAGAAAAAACTAAAGTAGAAGAAAGTCTAAAACAAGAAATGGAAAAAGCTCTTGAAGAAAAAAACAAACAATTGGAAATCGAATTGACCCAACAGCGTGATAAACTTGAAAAAGTTATAGCAAGTAAAGAACTAGAACAAAAGGTTTTAGAGAGTCAGTTAAATGAAACCAAAGCAGAAAACATTAAGACAAAAGAAGCCATGTTAAGTGCTCGTGAAGATGTGTTAAATAATTTTAAAGATTTAATGGAAGTTGAATTACAGTGTAGTATATGTAGTGAACTTTTTATACAGGTAAGAAGAGTACTATCAAATATTTTCACTGATAATCTTGTGTTCCCTCATCACTGATCCAGAGGCGGATTACCCTATAGGCAGTATAGGCAGCTGCCTAGGGCCCAACACAAAATAGGGCCCATAAAATTTTCGACGACCTTTTTAATTTTTTTTTTTGCATTTATTTAATTCACTGAACTAAGCTTCCGGCGAACACAGCCAGTTACACCATAGCACTCGAGATGAGCTTTAGCGTGATCGATCAATCCAACTGGGAGACTGGTCACTTGCTAGCATTGCATTTGCCTGGTATCTGTTTTCGTCTTTAAAAAGTTTTGGGCGATTTTTTTTTTCATTACGTGAAGGCCGCATCATTTGAATGTAGGTCGGTTCGCCGTTGATATGGTCCAAAGACAAGGGTGTCGATGAGAGAAGAGAGAGCAGCAAAAAACATGAAGTTGAAAACTACGCCCAAAATCAAGATGTGTTTGTTGATGAAAACACGAATAATGAAGGAAGTGACTTCTGCAAGTGATGATGACAGCTTAGCAGACTCCGAGGAAGGTGGGACTGAGTATATACCTTGCGATGACGAAAGGGTAGGCGTTAGAAATGCCTTTCCTGTTGAATACCACGAATTTGTACTGAGTTGGCTATGGATTAAAACATTTTGTCTGATGCCACTCTACTTTGTGTGACATTTTGAGGGTATCGATTATTATTTGTGAATGCAGCTGCAACAGCGTTTGGGTGGAATTCAGAGTGAGATTTCGATTACAAAACCATGGGGACACTTTTGGAGCCACTCTACTTTGTGCGACATTTTCGGGTATCGATTATTATTTGTGAATGTAGCTGCAACAGTCTGATTGGATGGGTGGAATTCAGAGTGAGGTTTCAGTTACAAAACCATTGGAACACTTTTGGAGTTGCTTACACGAGCTAAAATAGCAGAAAACGCATTTGCGTTGATTAAATTTTCAAAATTTTCTCAGGGAGGGTGAGGCCCCCCGTATACCGCGACGAGTGATTGGTTGTTGGGAATTGGGGTCAGTCAGGTAGGCTGCATTGAACCACGTTGAAGTTGTTGTATTCACAGGCTGGAGTAGTAGGAAAATGTGTTTGCGGCAGTCAATTTTTCAAATTTTTCTCCCAACGGTACCGTCTTCGTGGACTGTAAACAATTGATTGGTTGATTGGAATATTCGAGTCAGTCACCTTTATTACTATTAGGCTATATTGGACCTCTTTGAAGTTGCTTTGATCACGGGCTGAAATTAAAACGCGTCTGCAGCTGTCAAATATTCAAAAAAAAAATCTCGGTGTCCATACAAGGTAAGCTCCAGAGAGGCAAAGAACGCCGGCGCCGCTGTTTGTAAACCCAAAATTTTTATCAGACATTTCGGGTTCTGCCCCCTAACTGTCACCGAGCCTGTATGCCTATGGAGGAATACTTTACTACAAGTGACAAAATTTACAGCTTGCCAGAATATAACAAGTTCACTAACCACTTCTAAGAAAATAGTAGGAAAAGAAAAGTATGGACGTATATCCTCGAAAATTTTGTTTCTCACACAGCGGTCTTAATTTTACGTCAAACCAGTCCCACAAAGGGTCCAGCTGGTCAAGCTGCCTAGGGCCCATCAGAGCCTTGATTCGTCTCTGCACTGATCCAAAATTACTATTCTCAATATTTTGGAGAAATCAGGGAATGGAATTGACTGTCTTTCTGTCACACCGTTTGTAACACAATAACTGCTTTGATTGATGCTTTATAATTAGATAAATGTTCAAATAATGAAGGATTGAAGTGGAGGATTTAATTAGTTGTGTTTAGTGTATGTGAAACCCATAGTTACTTCTCTAATCTCTCCTCTTTGTCAATAAATCAAGGTGGTTGGAGTTTTAAATCATCGTTTTGATTCCAAGTGCAAAAATTTGTTTCCATATTACCATATATAATGATACTGAACATCCAGAACAACTTCATTAATTTTATTTCAGTCAACTAGTCTGAACTGTTCTCACAGTTTCTGTGCCTTGTGCATAGAACAGTGGATGGCTGTAAAGAAAGAATGTCCTATTTGTCGAGCTCCCATAACCTCTCATATGAGATCTATAGTACTTGATAGTTATATAGATAAAATGGTAGAACAACTAGATGATGACATGAGACTCAGGCGCAAAGAATTAGTTACAACAAGAAAAGGTATTAATTTCAATTATTGCCCATAAGACATTTTAAAATGCATGCATTTGACAGAGGCATACTTTTAATGTTGCCCAATTTATTATGGATGTATATTGTCATTATCTGTGTCAGTCAGTCCATTAAACTTAAGATGTGATTGTGAACGCTGTACCCAGCTGTGTGTTGATAAACCAATACATCAATACATATTGATCTTTGAGCAATTATATCAATACGAGAATAGCAAGAATATTGTATCATTGTTTGTGAAATGTTTTAGTGCAGAAAGACAATGAAACATATTGATGGTTTAGATAAATAATTTATTACTAGGCAGCAGAAATTTTAATATGGTGAAGGTAATAGAACTGTCATCTTGGGACTTTCATAGACATTTAAAAATATAAGTAGAAAATTCAAGAAAGCTTTAGTATAATTTGAATGTAAATCTTCATGTCCCTTGTTGAAATATGTATCCTGTATCACCTTGGTGTATTTACAATATGCATCATATTGAAAATAAACAGTATCATCACAGCCCTAATACACTTTAATGTTTATGGAGTGAGGAAAATCTCTATCAATTTTTTTGAAAAGTTATGAATGTGTTTTGCTCATTTATATTTTCATGTAACATTTAGTTTTTTTAAAAACTCTGTCTATCTAATTGCAACATTAAAATTTTTCTCCCAATTTTTTTCTGAAAATTGTTTTATTAGGTCCTAAACTTTTAAGATCCAATTATAGCTTTAATTTGTAGAGGAACAGAAAAAAATAGACGCTAAGAAGGTAACTGCTGGGGGTTCTGGTAGGGGTAGGGCAAGAGGACGTGGACGAGGACGAGGGAGAAATACATCAAGACGAGCAGCTGCCTCTCCTGCAACCCCTTCTAGACGACCAATTGTCATCAGTGATGAAGAAGAAGAAAGTGATGATTATGACGATGATGTTGATGGTGATAATGTAAGAGAAGGTGATAGATCAACTGATTCAGATGATAGTGAAGATGATACTGATAGTGATGATAGTAATATATCTGGAGATCCTGATGCATATTATGGTGGATATGGTCGATGCTATTCTTGTGGTAATTAACATTTTGATATCTTTTTTTTTTAAAGTCTAAAATGCATGTTACATTTCATCTAGCTTTACATTGTCAGTTGTCTTACATCCTGACTGGATTAGCTGACTTTGTACGAGATATAGGCCATCTGTAGATTTTGTCCAGATCACGAGATATAAACAGGGCTAATGCTAGACCTAGCCCTAACCCTCGACAACAATCACATGCTCTAACCATGTTTACGTCCAGTGACCTTGACGTAATCTGCAAGTGGCCTTGATTATTTAATAAATAGATCTGACGTGAGATGTCCCAATTTCTTAAAGAACATCTTAAAAAGGTTGAATTAATAGCCTTAGATATCCAGGTATGTGTACATACAGGTATATTATTTCTTATGAATGCTGTGATTTGTTAGGTCAGCACAGCCCAAAACCTCTTTTTTCAGAGTTCAATAAATATTTCATTATAAACTTCTCTTACCGGTAATTATCCACATCTGGCATCTTTAGTGTTGGGTTAAGGTGGTCGTTCGGTCTAGCATCTTATACTTATAAGTTATAGTTGAGATCATCAAGTCTGTTATTGATCCAAATGGTGTGGTTTTGACATGGAAAGGAGTCAGGTTGCCAACCAAACCCACTGCAAAAGACTCCTATTCACAAATGAATTATTGATATTGTTACTGGTTAGGCCAGAAATACCTAGTTTGTATCAAATTGAGTTTATCGGTTGATAATACATGTATGTGTATTAATTATTTTGTAGGAAGATCAGGTCATTGGGCTAATGGTTGTCCAGATAGTTGAATCTGTGGTTGTTATTTGAATTTTGATAAAAGAAAGTGGCATAGATGCAGAACTGAAATATGTGGTAAAATCCAGAACAAGTTATTCAAGTTGTGTTCAGTCATCACAGACTATATGAAATGTTTAATACTTAAATGTTTTGTTTTTTTATATGTGTTATCATCCTTCGAAATACATTGTCTTTTAACTGAGATTTCTTCATAAATATCAAGAACTTTTGTGGGCCAAGACCCATGGGGAACAGCAGAAGAAATTCAAATAGTTCAAATGATACAGTTTGACTTTGTTCCATTTGATGTGTGATGGAAATATCTTTCTACAATTGGACTATAAATCAATTATTGTTGTGATATAATCAATTTTCCTTTCAATTATTTCCTTTTGATAAGCATGTCTCACCCAAGCATGCGTTACTGTAGTGTATGTAGGGTGACTCTGTGGTAAAACAATACTTCCGTCCCATTCTATCAAACCTACGCAGAATGCACATGGGTTGTCCAAATATGTATATAGTGTTGAGTGTAGGCTCATCAATCGAGGGGGGTTGGATGTCCGAATGGTTAGCATGTGCGTGCTGTATCTTAAAGCCTGTCATTGAGTCAACTGGCGTGGTTTCGAATCCCCGGTTGTATGTGAGAAGTAGGTTTTCTCTGGGTCCGTTTTCCTCCCACTTCTAAAGCGAATTATTGAAATAAATTAAATTATGTTTGTTCCGAAATGACCTAGTTTGTGTCGAGTAAACCCATTTCTCTCTTTCTCCCTCATCATTTGTGGATACACATTTGGTCACTTTATGTTCCCCAACTACCGGGTACCTACACATGACTTGCGCTACACTGGTCTCACACAGTGCAGATTCACCTGCACAAATACCGACTCTTGGTGGTGTAGAGGTTAGTCAGAATGTGAGACAGGTTTTAGTTAGTAAAACTGCGGTATAGTGCTGTATTATAAAAAGAAGGTTTTTTGGGCAATGAAGCCTGTCGGCTTATTAAAATTTAAATTACATAAAGGTATTATGTAAATATGTAAAAATACTGTACATACATGTATTAAAGATTGATTATATTATTTTTTTGTTATTTCACTATTAAAAGAAAAATACATTGAAGAATTTGAGATTTTGTTTTAATTATCGATCTGAATGTGAATAGTAAAAGTCTGGGTTGATGAATTTTTCTAATGCATTTTGGTCATGTTTGGAATTTTAGACCTTATGAATAGTGGGGGTATTGTTCTTTGTGTCTTAGAGGAATCTCATTGAAATTGAACAAGAAGAACCATATTGATTTGTGACAATTTTCTATATTAACTTCTGGAGTTTTTCACCTTTGTTATAAATCTTGTTGGCCCCTTAGAGGATGGAATTATGGTCAATGCTGGGCTAGTCCTGGATTTTTAGCAGAGGGGCAGTCATTGGTGGAGATATCATCAGGATTGGCGTGTGGTTTATCATGGCGGAGATTATACTATTTTGAGGGCCCGGCCACCAGAGGTCGAGAAATTTAGCAAAATAGAAAACATTTTTTTATATTCTGACATATCCTCGAGGCCGGTTTAATCTGAGGGTCGGAGCCTAATTCGATACTCGTCTGAAGAATGAATGGTGATTTTTTGATTGTTGATTTTCATGCCAATGCAATGACTGCATTCTCATTCAGTAGTTGATTCAACAGTAACAGTGTATAGAAAACGATTGACTCAGACTCAGGGTCCCTTTCCCTTTGCCAGAGAAGCCCTTTTATAAGATGTGGGGCCCTTTTTTTGCCTTTATGACCCTCCCTAACTAGGGTACATTTTCATTTTTCTCATCGGTTTTAGCATTTTTTATCCTGTTGTATAGAAAACGATTGACTCGAACTTGGGATCCCTTTCTCTTGGCCATAGGGGCCCTGTTGTTTTCCACTAGGGCCCTCCCCAACTAGGGTACGCCCACATTTTTATGTGGACGTATATCGTCCACAATTGTTTCTGAACAGTCTACAGGTCACAATTTTTATCCGATTTCAATGAAACGTGAAATATAGGTTTATCACCCCAAGATATCGGTTCCTTTTGATATTGGCAAGTATCGGACTGTAACTTCATGGATTCTGCTCCCTGATTGTACGAAAAATCACGTTTTTAGCCTGTGAACACACTATAGAGGTCACAATATTGAACCGATTTTGATGAAACTTGAAACGCATGTTTATAACTCAACGATCTTGGTTCCTTTCGATATTTGCGCATATTGGATCGTAACTTCCTGAATTACTTAAAATACCATCTGATTATGTCACCGTTACAACGTAAAGAAAGTTGTGTTCGAATTTCTTGAAAATCGGACTGAAATTGACAGACAAAATGGCTGCCGCTTTTACGCGAAAAGTGTAAAAATATGGTATGTCAAGGTTGTGAACACTGTAGAGATCACAATTTTGAACCAAATTTGATGAAACTTGAAATGAATGTCTATAATTCAAAGATATTGGTTCCTTTTGATATTTGTGCATATCGGATCATAACATCCTGAATTATGGCCCCTGATTGTACGAAAAATCGCCTTTATTAGCTTGTGGTCCCTCTTGAGGCCAAAATTATTATCCGATTTAAAAAAAAAACGTCTGATTATGTCACCGTCACACAGTAAAGAAGGTTGTGTTCGAATTTTGTGAAGATCGGACCAAAATTGACGAGACAAAATGTGTAAAAATAGGTTGCAAGGCAACGAGGCATACGCCTACACAGCAGCTAAATCGTCCGGGCAGTCAACAAGAGTTGTCGCATATTAAGTAATTATCAGAAAATCATTAGAATTTGTTTGGTTTTTATAAAATTCTGGCCCATGCTAACGTTTAGTTTACGAAACATTTCTAAAATTGGATAATAATTGAGACCACAAGCAAAAAGATAGGCTGGCACTGCCAGGCAGGATACGCCCACATTTTTGAGAGATGGATAGAGAACAAGCAATACCGAAAGTGATTTTTCCTACATCATTAAGGCCAAAAAAAAAAGAGTTCTGTTTCCTGTAACGGATGGAAAATAGGGTAGGGGGTTTTTTGGGTTTTTTTTTTTTTTAATATTAGTATTAGATCTCCTCCACAGGGGGTTCAGGTCAAAGTTTCAAATGACAGAAACAATTTTTTTTTAAATATTTTTTGAAAACATACATAAAAAGATACCCATTTTTTTTTATTTCATCGAAATATTCCAATTAGATCCAAAATCATGGAATTTTAAAATCCGAGATCGACGTCAAAAATGTAGGCCTAATCAAAACTGTCCGTATGTCGTATAATAATATTCTGTGCGAAAATCTTCAATTTTATGTTGGGTTGAGTCGGTGCCGTGAACATAAAGTACGAATAGATTTGTGGTATTCTTAGATAATTGTTTAAAATGTATCAGAGACTCGATTACGATTTAAATAATATTATCTTTGGTGGCAAAAGAACTTTTAATCGTTCAATGATGATAAATACAATAGCGTGGGGAGGCCATTTTGTTCAAGGGAAATAACTCGCGCTGAAAACTTCTTCTTTTAAATACCAATCGAACAGATCCTATCCACCTGTTTGAAATATAGGTTCACTTGTTTATGTCCATCTGCGAGCCGTTGATAATGAGAACAAAAGTTGTGAGCTTCATAGTTTTTCGGAACTTGTGCATCTATACGAAACCTGTAGTCTCGTTTTTCACGTCAGTTAGCAATCTCGCGTCAAAAGTATGGCAGATCTTAATAAACGTTCGTTCATAGATCGTATAATACAGTTCTATGGTTCGTTGTACCCGCTTATTCCGATCGGTAAATGCCGATTCAAAGAACGATGACATTAATATTCATTTATAGCAACAAATAATATATATATTTTCACGAATCCGGTAGGTTTAGAGTATTCTGAACGGTCGCTTGGTGAAGAAAATTTTTTTTTATTTCTCTTGACACTAAAAAAAAATTTGAGTCGGCAGGTTTTGTAATGGGTCGGTCGGGTTACCGGAAACATAACATTTTTTTTTTTGGCCTAAGTCCTGTATTTCATTAGTCTCGGTCACCCAGACCCCCCTAGTCTTCAACGCACGGAGGGTCTGGGTCGGTTCTCAATTATTGACGAAAATTACTGGATAATCAACCACATAAAAAACCAAACTCCCGGTTACGCATGGGCAATGGAACCCTTTGGCTAAAGTCTCGGTAAGTGATAGATATTATGAAGCCGGGCCGATTTTGATAGATTCTATAAGGCGAGGATAAAATATATCCCACAATTCACTTGGCACATCTATTATTAGAAACAAAATAGAGACGATACAACAGCATGAATCGTGATTAAGGAGATTGTGAGAAGCCATACGTTTGATTCATGACGAGAGAAAATTACCATTTCAATTAAAAACTTTAGAACAAAATTTTAGAGAGTGTCATTGTTGACAAGCGAGATGTTTTGATAGATTCAGCACGTGGTAACTTAAAAGACTGGATAATCCAGACAGTGACCGACTTTCTGTCAAATTTTGAGGACCCATCCAGACTAATATTCGTAGAATATTTGTTTGGATGATAAGAGACTAGTATTTCATACTGTATTGGGAGCAGCCATTTTGTTGGTCAGTTCCAGTCTGATATTCATGAAATTCAAAGCCGACAAATATTATGGTGTGACGGTACACAACCTAGAAATGTGACTTTTCCTCAAAATCGGATAAGAATTGTGACCTGTAGAGAGTCCACAACCATGACATACCATACATTTAATATTATTTCTAAAATTGGATAATAATTGAGACCAGAAGCTAAAAGATAGACTGGCACTGCCAGGCAGGATACGCCCACATTTTTGAGAGATGGATAGAGAACAAGCAATACCGAAAGTGATTTTTCCTACATCATTAAGTCCTGTATTTCATACTGTATTGGGAGCAGCCATTTTGTTGGTCAGTTCCAGTCTGATATTCATGAAATTCGAAGCCGACAATGAGCAGGTGTGACGGTACACAACCTAGAAATGTTACTTTTCATCAAAATCGGATAAGAATTGTGACCTGTAGAGAGTCCACAACCATGATATACCATATTTTTACACTATTCGCGTACAAACGGCGACCATTTCGTCCGGCAATTTTGGTACGATTTTCACGAAATTCTAACTCAACCTTCCTTACGGTGCAACAGTAATATAATCAGAGTTTTTTTTTTAAATCAGATAATAATTGTTCGAGAGATAGACAGAGAACAAGCAATACCGAAAGTGATTTTTCCTACAATCAAAGGCCATAATTCATTAAGTTACAATTTGATATGCGCAAATATCGAAAAGAATAAAGATCTCAGAATAAAGATCAAGCATTTCAGGTTTCATCAAAATTGAATTAAAATTGTGACCTCTACAGGGTCCACAACTTTGATATACCATATTTTTACACTGTTCGCGTACAAACGGCGGCCATTTTTTCTGGCAATTATGGTCCGATTTTCTCGAAATTCGAACTCAACCTTTCGTAGGGTGTAACGGTGATAGAGTCAAACGTTTTTTTAAATCGGATAATAATTGTGACCTCCAGAGGGACAATAGGCGATTTTTCGGACAATCAGGGGCCATAATTCAGGAAGTTACGATCCGATATGCGCAAATAACGAAAGGAACAAAGATCTTTGGGTTATAACCAAGCATTTCAGGTTTCATCAAAATCAAATTAAAATTGTGACCTCTAAAGTCAATCGGATATTAACTTTAGCCTCTAAAGCGTTCACAAGATTTTTCAGAGTGATCAAGGGTCATAACTCTGTCAGTAATTATCAGATATCACCAAAAATCAATAGGCTTCTTCGTCTCATGACCACACTGTGTATAAATTTGAAGTCAATCGGATATTAACTATAGCCTCTAGAGCGTTTACAAGATTTTTCAAAGTGATCAAGGGTCATAACTCTGGTAGTAATTATCGGATATCGCTGAAAATCAATAGGCTTCTTCGTCTCACGACCTTAAACACCGTGTATAAATTTAAAGTCAATCGGATATTAACTTTAGCCTTTAAAGCGTTCACAAGATTTTTCAAAGTGATCAAGGGTCATAACTCTGGCAGTAATTATCAGATATCACCGAAAATCAATAGGCTTCTTCGTCTCATGACCTTAAACACTGTGTATAAATTAAGTCAATCGGATATTAACTATAGCCTCTAGAGCGTTCACAAGAAATTGAGGACGATGGACGGACGGACCGACGTCCGGAAGGACGGACAGGGGCGACAACATACTATAAAAGGGTGATTTTTCGGACAATCGGGGGCCTTAATTCAGGAAATTACGTTCAGATAGGCGCAAATATCGAAAGGAACAAAGATCTTTGGGTTATTATAAACATGCATGTCAAGTTTCATCAAAATCGGTTCAAAATTGTGACCTCTATAGGGTCCACAAGCTAAAAACGTGATTTTTCGTACAATCAGGGGCCATAATCCATGAAGTTTTGATCCGATACATACCAATATCGAAAGCAGCCGAGATCTTTTGGGGATAAACCTATATTTCAAGTTTCGTCAAAATCAGATAAGAATTGTGACCTGTAGAGAGTCCGCAAACAAATTGTGGACGGACAGGGGCGACGACAATATACCTCCACATAAAAATGTGGGCGTATAAAAAAGGCGATTTTGTGTATAATCAGGGGCCATAATTCAGGAAATTACGATCCGATATGCGCAAATATCGAAAGGAACCAAGATCTTTGGGTTATAACCATGAGTTTCAAGTTTCATCAAAATCGAATTAAAATTGTGACCTCTACAGGGTCCACAACCGTTTTTTTAACAGTATTTGCATACAGACGCCGGTCATTTTGTATGGCAATTTTGGTCCGATTTTCCCGAAATTCGAACTCAACCTTCCTTAGGGTGTAACGGTGATATAAAGGTTTTTTTTAAATCAGATAATAATTGTGACCTCCAGAGGGACCACAAGCTAAAAAAAGTGATTTGTCGGACAATCAGGGGCCATAATTCAGGAAGTTACGATCCGATTGGCGCAAATATCGACAGGAATCAAGATCTTTGGGTTATAAACATGCATTTCAAGTTTCATCCAAATCGGTTCAAAATTGTGTCCTCTACACTGTTCACAACCTTGATATAACATATTTTCACACTATTCGCGTACAAATGGCGGCCATTTTGTCCATCAATTTTGGTCCGATTTTCACGAAATTCAAACTCGACCTTCATAACCATGGAACAATGATATAATCAAACGGTTTTTTAAATCGGATAACAATTTTGACCTCCATAGGGACCACAAGCTAAAAAGGGCAATTTTTCGGACAATCAGGGGCCATAATTCAGGAAGTTACGATCCGATTGGCGCAAATATCGAAAGGAACCAAGATCTTTGGGTTATAAACATGCATTTCAAGTTTCATCCAAATCGGTTCAAAATTGTGACCTCTACACTGTTCACAACCTTGATTTAACATATTTTCACACTATTCGAGTACAAATGGCGGCCATTTTGTCCGTCAATTTTGGTCCGATTTTCACGAAATTCGAACTCGACCTTCATAACCATGCAACGGTGATATAATCAAACGGTTTTTTAAATCGGATAACAATTTTGACCTCCAGAGGCACCACAAGCTAAAAAGGGCGATTTTTCGGACAATCAGGGGCCATAATTCAGCAAGTTACGATCCGATTGGCGCAAATATCGAAAGGAATCAAGATATTTGGGTTATAAACATGCATTTCAAGTTTCATCCAAATCGGTTCAAAATTGTGTCCTCTACACTGTTCACAACCTTGATATAACATATTTTCACACTATTCGCGTACAAATGGCGGCCATTTTGTCCGTCAGTTTTGGTCCGATTTTCACGAAATTCAAACTCGACCTTCATAACCATGGAACAATGATATAATCAAACGGTTTTTTAAATCGGATAACAATTTTGACCTCCATAGGGACCACAAGCTAAAAAGGGCAATTTTTCGGACAATTAGGGGCCATAATTCAGGAAGTTACGATCCGATTGGCGCAAATATCGAAAGGAACCAAGATCTTTGGGTTATAAACTTGCATTTTAAGTTTCATCCAAATCGGTTCAAAATTGTGTCCTCTACACTGTTCACAACCTTGATTTAACATATTTTCACACTATTCGCGTACAAATGGCGGCCATTTTGTCCGTCAATTTTGGTCCGATTTTCACGAAATTCGAACTCGACCTTCATAACCATGGATCGGTGATATAATCAAACGTTTTTTTAAATCGGATAACAATTTTGACCTCCAGAGGGACCACGAGCTAAAAAGGGCAATTTTTCGGACAATCAGGGGCCATAATTCAGGAAGTTACGATCCGATTGGCGCAAATATCGAAAGGAACCAAGATCTTTGGGTTATAAACACACATGTCAAGTTTCATCCAAATCGGTTCAAAATTGTGACCTCTACGCTGTTCACAAGCTAAAAAACGTGATTTTTCTTACAATCAGGGGCCATAACCCATGAAGTTACAGTCCGATACATGCCAATATCGAAAGGAACCGAGATCTTATGGTGATAAACCTATATTTTAAGTTTAATTGAAATCGGATAAAAATTGTGACCTGTAGACTGTTCACAAAAAAATGTGGACGGACGGACGGACGGACGGACGGACGGACGGACGGACGGACAGGGGCGACGACAATATACGTCCACATAAAAATGTGGGCGTATAAAAATGAGCTCCCAAGTTTCCAGGAGTCTGCAGATCCAGGTAAAACAGATGACGTGATTGACGATATTACAGAAACAGAAAAGCTTACAGAAAGTGAAAAAGAAGTTTTAAAATTAAAAGAAACTATCAAAAGCTTACAAAATGAATTAACTGAAAGAAATAAAAAAATGTTCTACCTCCAAAAAGAAAATGAAATGCTAAAGGGAGAAAAGTCAAGGCATCGATTTGGTTATAACAAAATCAAAGACATTGATAAAACTGTAAATTTTTATACTGGAGTCCCTACTAGTGCAGTGTTCGACTGGCTGCTTGTTCCATTCCTCTTTATCAAGTTTTGAAGATTCCATATTTGCAGAAGGTTAAACCCAATTTCATTTGTTTTTCCCCTGCTATATTTGGGCTTTCTGATTAGGATTTCGCTTTTGTATGTAAATCGTTAGGAAAGTACTCTGAAAGTTAGGGCGATATCATTTTGAAAATTTGTCTTAGTCAAGATTCTCGACCCCCCCCCCCCCCCATCACCAGGAACCTTTGGGCCGAACCAGTTCTGACAACCGATCGCTTCATTGCACAATTGCACCCCACAGTCCTGATTATTTTTTTGCAGTCTTCCATAATTATGATGGTAATAAATTATTAATATTTAATATCTGTGCCAATAATGTTAGAATAGCAAAAGCAGATATCTTCTGTCTATTTTTGTGGCAAGTTTCTTATCAAACACTTGCATATGATATCACGTGGGGTGGAAGGAACAAGCCAACAGTGAGGCTGATGTCCCCCGCCGAAATCCCAAAATAAATAGATGACACATATTAATTAATCGCACATTTATTTTTTTCAAACGTATCGACCAATCAAACTGAACACGAAGTGTCATCCAAAAATTGCTTATCTCTGCCTACCGTAAGAAGAAAATGCTCATCTTTGAACTCCATCAAGGCATTGACCTAAGAAGCATACACACCTATTTTGAACATTTTAACTCAATTCGAAGGACAGTTATTGTGTTCCAAAGTCTCGGCAAATCAAATTGCTTATCGCTCTGCTTACCCTGGGCAGAAAATGCTCATTATCGATCATAGTCAAGGTATTACTGTAATGAAACTATACACCAAGTTTCATCACTCTCACTTAATTAGAACTAAAGTTATCGTATCTCAAAGCATCAACCAATCAAATTGCTTATCTCTGCCTACCCTAAGCGGAAAATGCTCATCTTCGAACTCCATCAAGGCATTGACCTAATAAGCATATACACCAAGTTTGAACATTTTAACTCAATTAGAAGGAGAGTTATTGTGTTCCAAATTCTCGACCAATCAAATTGCGTATAGCTCTGCTTACCCTGAGCAGAAAATGCTCATTATCGAACTTAGTCAAGGTATTACTATAATGAAACTATACACCAAGTTTCATCAATCTCACTTAATTAGAACTAAAGTTATCGTGTCCCAAAGCATCAACCAATCAAGTTGCTTATCTCTGCTTACCCTAAGCGGAAAATGCTCATCTTCGAACTCCATCAAGGCATTGACCTAATAAACACATACACCAAGTTTGAACATTCTAGCTCAATTAGGAAGAGAGTTATTGTGTCCCAAAAAGTGTGACGGACGGACAGACAGACAGACAGACAGACAGACGGACGAACCCATTTTAATAGTCCCCCAACTTTCTTCGAAAGGGCGGGGGACAAAAAGCTGGAAAGGACGATGCTTTATCTATTTGTTGCAATCTACCAATTTTATCTCGTGCACTAACAGGTGAAGTAGTAAGTAAAACCTGCCTCTTTGGAGCAAGATACGTCTTAAAAAAAATAGATACGGGTTTAAAATAAGTTTATATAATCTATAAAAATATGGTACAATATATATATATATGTAACGATTTAGTAAAACACGTTAATAGATGCTTGTTCATGTAAATGTAACTCTACCATAAACCCATTAAAGATGTATGATGATGCCATTATATTAGTAATAATTACAGCCACAGTAACATATCTTGTGCTTGCCCTGAAAATACATACCGGTACAACAGTTGTCATTATTCTTAAATTATTATTTAATATTTTAATGAAAGCATACTTAATTAAGTAATACGCTCTATCTAGAAGACGGGTATTTTTCTTTGGGGAAAAAAAATAAATCATGTTGAGTAAAATAGGCTTTATCCAAAAATTAAAAAGGGCGTGGTTCTTTGACATTTTCAAATGGGCCATTTTAAGGTTTATGGGAATGTATATTTCAAATCTATGAATCGAAACAACAAGTATTTGGTTGATTAGTTTTAAAGTTAATAAAAAAAAAATAAAATCAACAATAGTTTACGGCCTTATAAACCAATTCGTAAACCGCCACAATTGCCGTCTTCCACTTCATTACTTCATTTCATATTCATATGCATGTTTTAAAAATATTAATCATGTTTTATAAATTCCCGAAACACACACACACCTAACATGATTGTGTGTGATAATTCTCAGTAATTTTTTTTTACCGAAAATACTATAAACTACGAAATTAAAGAGATTTAGTTCATCGATATAGGTATCGTAACGTTGAGCGTACTGTCAGTGGGTGTGTATTACAGACGAATCCCACCATGCATTGCGCGTCGGGTTGTTTCTATAGGGAGTAATGCGAGTCGCCATTATTTATGTGTTTATAACACGTATTTCTATTGGCGCTAAACTTGAAAATATTACCTTACAGTATTGCATATTTACGTACATAATTATACATCAAATACATAGAGAGAGAGAGAGAAATGGGGTTTATTGTCCACTCGACACAACTAGGTCATTTTGGGACTAACGTATGGTTCAATTTTATTTCAATAATTCGCTTGCGCGTAGGGGTCTTTAGCAGTGGGAGGAAACCAGAGTATCCAGAGAAAATCCATGAGGCTGGACAAGCGACCCTACTTCTTGCCACGTACAACTGGGGATTCGAAACCACGCCAGTTGACTCAATGACAGGCTTTATGATATAGCGCGGGCACGCTAACCATTCAGCCATCCAACCCCCTATCAAATACATAGGTAACTTATTTAATACTTTATTTTAATAATTACTTAATGAAATATTTAAATGAAATATTTATAAAATAATAAGCTTACCGATTTGTGGAATTTTTCATTATTAAATCATGCTATAGTAATTTTACAATACCTTTGTCAATTTCTTCTTCATACATTGTAATCAGTATATTAGTTGTTTAACTTTTCAAATTTCACTTTTCTACACTAATACATGTTATTAGGTAATCATACAATATCATGTCATTAATACACGAGAATAAAGATATTATTTTATGCTTTATAAATCGTAAGAAGTACATTAGAGCTCGATGTTTCCAACCTGCATTTCTATTTTACAATAATACAGCCAAGACTACTTGTGCTGATAAATAAAACCCAAAACTAAAGATAGGTTGCCAGGCAACGAAACATACGCCCACAACAGCTAAGTCGTCCGGGCAGTCAACAAGGGTTGTCGCATATTGTTTCTTTTATCAGTAAGGAGAACATTTACAACACATGATGATCTTATTACTAGTAATAGCCCATTAAATAATTATCAGAAATGATTAGAATAGTTTTGATGGTTTGTCTCAAGGCCTTTGTCCACAAGATATTTCAAAGTGATCAAGTGCCAGAAATTATCAGATATCACTGAAAATCTAATAGGATTCTTCGTCTCATGACCCTAAACACTGTGTACAAATTTAAAGTCAATCGGATATTAACTTTAGCCTCTAGAGCGTTCACAAGATTTTTCAAAGTGATCAAGGGTCATAACTCTGGCAGTAATTATCAGATATCACCAAAAATCAATAGGCTTCTTCGTCTCATGACCTTAAACACTGTGTATAAATTTAAAGTCAATCGGATATTAACTATAGCCTCTAGAGCGTTCACAAGATTTTTCAAAGTGATCAAGGGTCATAACATTGGTAGTAATTATCGGATATCGCTGAAAATCGATAGGCTTCTTTGTATCATGACTTTAAACACCGTGTATAAATTTAAATTCAATCGGATATTAACTTTAGCCTCTAGAGCGTTCACAAGATTTTTCAAAGTGATCAAGGGTCATAAATCGGGGAGGAATTATCGGATATTACTGAAAATCAACAGGCTTCTTCGTATCATGACATTACACACTGTGTATAAATTTAAAGTCAACCGGATATTAACTTTAGCCTCTAGAGCGTTCACTGTGTATAAATTTAAAGTCAACCGGATATTAACTTTAGCCTCTAGAGCGTTCAATAGGCTTCTTCGTCTCATGACCTTAAACACTGTGTATAAATTTAAAGTCAATCGGATATTAACTATAGCCTCTAGAGCGTTCACAAGATTTTTCAAAGTGATCAAGGGTCATAACATTGGTAGTAATTATCGGATATCGCTGAAAATCGATAGGCTTCTTTGTATCATGACTTTAAACACCGTGTATAAATTTAAATTCAATCGGATATTAACTTTAGCCTCTAGAGCGTTCACAAGATTTTTCAAAGTGATCAAGGGTCATAAATCGGGGAGGAATTATCGGATATTACTGAAAATCAACAGGCTTCTTCGTATCATGACATTACACAATGTGTATAAATTTAAAGTCAACCGGATATTAACTTTAGCCTCTAGAGCGTTCACAAGATTTTTCAAAGTGATCAAGGGTCATAACTCTGGCAGTAATTATCAGATATCACCGAAAATCAATAGGCTTCTTCGTCTCGTGACCTTAAACACTGTGTATAAATTTAAAGTCAATCGGATATTAACTATAGCCACTCGAGCATTAACAAGATTTTTCAAAGTGATCAAGGGTCATAACTCTGGTAGTAATTATCGGATATCGCTGAAAATTAATAGGCTTCTTCGTCTCATGACCTTAAACACTGTGTATAAATCTAAAGTCAATCGGATATTAACTTTAGCCTTTAAAGCGTTCGCAAGATTTTTCAAAGTGATCAAGGGTCATAACTCTGGCAGTAATTATCAGATATCACCGAAAATCAATAGGCTTCTTCGTCTCGTGACCTTAAACACTGTGTATAAATTTAAAGTCAATCGGATATTAACTATAGCCACTCGAGCATTAACAAGATTTTTCAAAGTGATCAAGGGTCATAACTCTGGTAGTAATTATCGGATATCGCTGAAAATTAATAGGCTTCTTCGTCTCATGACCTTAAACACTGTGTATAAATCTAAAGTCAATCGGATATTAACTTTAGCCTTTAAAGCGTTCGCAAGATTTTTCAAAGTGATCAAGGGTCATAACTCTGGCAGTAAGTATCAGATATTACCGAAAATCAATAGGATTCTTCGTCTCGTGACCTTAAACACTGTGTATAAATTTAAAGTCAATCGGATATTAACTATAGCCTCTAGAGCGTTCACAAGATTTTTCAAAGTGATCAAGGGTCATAACTCTGGTAGTAATTATCGGATATCGCTGAAAATCAATAGGCTTCTTCGCCTCATGCCCTTAAACACTGTGTATAAATTTCAAGTCAATCGGATATTAACTTTAGCCTCTAGAGCGTTCACAAGAAATTGTGGACGATGGACGGACGGACCGACGGACGGACGGACCGACAGACGGACGGTCGGGGACGACGGCAATATACGACCACATTTCCATGTGGGCGTATAAAAACTAGCGGCCTTTTTTTCTGCCTACCCCCCCCCCCCCCCCAAAAAAAAAAAAAATCCTCAAGATTTAAGGGATTGAAACATAATTTTGAAGTAAATAAATAACTATTTATCTGGAAAGGCTCCCCGACTCCTCTACACCTGCCATGCTAATACATTAGCAATCTTACAATATCATTGCCAATAATACCTTCTGCTTTATACACTGTAAACAGTGCATTATGACCTTAAACAATGTGTATAAATTTAAAGTCAATCGAATATTAACTTTGGCTTTTAGAGCGTCCACAAGATTTTTTGAAGTGATCAAGGGAGATAACTTTGGCACTAATTATCGGAAATCGCTGAAAATCAATAGGCTTCTTCGTCTTATGACCTTAAACACTGTGTATAAATTTAAAGTCAATCGGATATTAACTATGGCTTTTAGGGCGTTCACAAGATTTTTTGAAGTGATCAAGGGCCATAACTCTGGCACTAATTATCGGAAATTGCTGAAAATCAATAGGCTTCTTCGTCTTATGACCTTAAACACTGTGTATAAAGCTAAAGTCAATCGGATATTAACTTTGGCTTTTAGAGCGTCCACAAGATTTTTTGAAGTGATCAAGGGCCATAACTCTGTCACTTATTATTGGAAATCGCTGAAAATCAATAGGCTTCTTCGTCTTATGACCTTAAACACTGTGTATAAATTTAAAGCCAATCGGATATTAACTTTGGCCTCTAGAGCGTCCACAAGATTTTTTGAAGTCGTCAAAGGCCATAACTCTGGTAGTTATTATCGGAAATCGCTGAAAAACAATAGGCTTTTTCGTCTCATGACCTTAAACACTGTGTATAAATCTAAAGTCAATCGGATATTAACTTTAGCCTCTAGAGCGTCCACAAGCAATTGTGGACGCCGGACCGACGGACGGACGGACGGGGGCGACGACAATATACGACCACATTTCAATGTGGGCGTATAAAAATGGACAGGCTCCCCTGACTCCCCCACACCTGTCATGCTAATACATAGTTTGTTTTAGCAACCTTACAATATCATTACCAATAATACAATAGTATTAAAAGCTGCTACCTTCTGCTTTATACACTGTAAACAGTGCATTAGAGCTTTATATTTCCAACTTGCTTTTTTCTGCATAATTACACACTAAGGCCACATTGAAATGGTCAGTGGATGATTTACTGTAAATGTTTTTGCAATGAGCAACAACATTATCTTTCCTTATATAAAGATAGGTTGCCAGGCAACGAAACATACGCCCACAGCAGCTAAATCGTCCGGGCAGTCAACAAAGGTTGTCGCATATTTTTACTTTTTTTGGTAATGAAACAACTCATTATGTAATTATCTGAAAATCATTAGAATTTGTTTGCTTTTTATAAAGTTTTGCCCCACGCTATCAATTAGTATAGGAAACATTTAACATCATGGATTTAGCTGTTCTGTTATCAAAATTCATTGAAAATCAAAATACTTGTGCGTTTCAACACCTTAAACTCTGTGTATCAATCTGAAGTCAAACGGATGATAAGTTTGGCATCTGTAGCGTCACAAGGTTTTTTGAAGTGATCAAGGGAGATAACTCTGGAAGTAATTATTTGAAATCAATGAAAATCCGTAGGCTTCTTCGTCTCATGACCTTAAACAGTGTGTGTAAATTTAAAGTCAATCAGATATTAACTTTGGCCTCTAGAGCGTCCACAGGATTTTTTGATGTGATCAAGGGCCATAACTCTAGCACTAATTATCGGAAATCGCTGAAAATCAATAGGCTTCTTCGTCTTATGACCTTAAACACTGTGTATGAATTCTAAGTCAATCGGATATTAACTTTGGCCTCTAGATCGTTCACAAGATTTTTTGAAGTGATCAAGGACCATAATCTGGCACTAATTATCGGAAATCGCTGAAAATCCATACGCTTCTTCGTCTTATGACCTTATACACTGTGTATAAATTTAAAGTCAATCGGATATTAACTTTGGCTTTTAGAGCGTCCACAAGATTTTTTGAAGTGATCAAGGGCCATAACTCTGGCACTAATTATCGGAAATCGCTGAAAATCAATAGGCTTCTTCGTCTTATGACCTTAAACACTGTGTATAAATTTACAGTCAATCGGATATTAACTTTGGCTTTTAGAGCGTCCACAAGATTTTTTGAAGTGATCAAGGGCCATAACTCTGGCACTAATTATCGGAAATCGCTGAAAATCACTAGGCTTCTTCTTCTTATGACCTTAAACACTGTGTATAAATTTAAGGTCAATCGGATATTAACTTTGGCTTTTAGAGCGTCCACAAGATTTTTTGAAGTGATCAAGGGCCATAACTCTGGCATTAATTATCGGAAATCGCTGAAAATCTATAGGCTTCTTCGTCTTATGACCGTAAACACTGTGTATAAATTTAAAGCCAATCGAATATTAACTTTGGCCTCTAGAGCGTCCACAAGATTTTTTGAAGTGATCAAGGGCCATAACTCTGGTAGTTATTATCGGAAATCGCTGAAAAACAATAGGCTTCTTCGTCTCATGACCTCAAACACTGTGTATAAATTTAAAGTCAATCGGATATTAACTTTAGCCTCTAGAGCGTCCACAAGCAATTGTGGACGCCGGGCCGACGGACCGACGGACGGACGGACGGACGGGGGCGACGACAATATACGACCACATTTCAATGTGGGCGTATAAAAATGGACAGGCTCCCCTGACTCCCCCACACCTGTCATGCTAATACATAGTTTGTTTAAGCAATCTTACAATATCATTGCCAATAATACCAGAGCATATTAAAAGCTGATACCTTCTGCTTTATACACTGTAAACAGTGCATTAGAGCTTTATATTTCCAACTTGCTTTTTTCTGCATAATTACACACCAAGGCCACATTGAAATGGTCAGTGGATGATTTACTGTAAATGTTTTTGCAATGAGCAACAACATTATCTTTTCTTATATAAAAATGGACAGGCTCCCCTGACTCCCCCACACCTGTCATGCTAATACATAGTTTGTTTTAGCAATCTTACAATATCATTGCCAATAATACCAGAGCATATTAAAAGCTGATACCTTCTGCTTTATACACTGTAAACAGTGCATTAGAGCTTTATATTTCTAACTTGCTTTTTTTTCCTGCATAATTACACACTAAGGCCACAATGAAATGGTCAGTGGATGATTTACTGTAAATGTTTTTGCAATGAGCAACAACATTATCTTTTCTTATATAAAAATGGACAGGCTCCCCTGACTCCCCCACACCCGTCATGCTAATACATAGTTTGTTTTAGCAATCGTACAATATCATTGCCAATAATACCAGAGCATATTAAAAGCCGATATCTTCTGCTTTATACACTGTAACCAGTGCATTAGAGCTTTATATTTCTAATTTGCTTTTTTTTTTCTATACTATTACACACCAAGTCCACAGTGAAGTGGAGGATTTACATAGTTACTACCACAGTAGTTCACATCATTATTATTTCCTTCATGTGCTGGCGATAACCAGCAGCGTTTCTCTTTCTGTTCTTCAAAGATAAACCCTGAAGAATATAATCTGCAAACATACATACATAAACACCACAGTCATAACCATTATCTTGTATAGTTATGTTTCTTTCCATTATCGTTTTCCATGTGTTTGATCGTACTGTCTCAATCTCATTAATAAAACTGAGCAGCGTGTTCAAACATATAGCACCTCTACTAAAACTTCCAAGCGAATCAAAGTACTTGATAATTTTCGACCTCACATATATTACCAACAAGCTCCAGTGACTTGTAGTGTACACTGGAAGTAGTGTCATATCATATTGTAGAATATTTCTACCACGGTAGAATTCTACTGCATTTCTTAAATTTCCCTGCATTCTGGTGTAACAGAAAATTTCTTCAGCTAATATTTGATTGCCTTCATTTCTTTCTCTTTCTTGCAGGTATTTCTTATACACATTTATTACTTGATCATTTAGCCACTGTCTTGGAGTAAGAGTTGCTAGATCTCTTCTGGTTATCTGATAGCCATACTTTCTGATTATTACATCGTCGGCCTGCATTTCATTTTGAATGCTAGTCTTTCTGATTTCTTTAGAAATTTTTTTTTGAGGGAATCTTTTTGTCCACAAAATAATCTCTTTTAATTTCTTTAACACTATGGGTTTCCACATATTTTCATTTTGAGTATTACAAACAACAGGAATGTTGTTATCTACATCATTCTCATTATTACTAAATTTTTCGTTACTGATTATCAGATAGATCACTTTGTGGTCTAAGAAGTAATTTTCCTGAACTCCAGACCTTGTGTGATCTTTTGGTAGATCAGTATATATCAAATCTATCACTGTATCTCAATCAGTGGTAGGTTCATCAATCAGCTGGTTCATGTCCATAAACATTTCCCCGACCTTAGAGGTTTTACACTTTTCAAATTGCATATTGAAATCACCAAGAACTATAGTGAAATCAGTTTTATCTGAAGTTTTATTCATATCTGTAACAGTTGAACAAAACTGACTTTCAGACACTTTAGGGGGTTTATATATCCCAAGTATCTTGCAAGATTTCTGTATATTGCTAATTTCAATATTTAACGTTATAACGTTCATTTCAATACCATTCATATTGAATGGTTCAACAACAATTTCTTCCAGTTTCATGTCATTATTGGCATATACAGCCATGGCATGATGGTTTTTCATTTTTTTCTGTACAAGCATCATTTCTATACAAGGTATAACCAGGTATGTTATACTTTTCTGAATTTACACTTGCTTTTACTCTTGTCTCTGCCAGTATGACGACAGATGCATTTATTTTACAAAGACTTGCTTTTACATCTTCAAAATATTTCTGCAGTGATCTAACATTATGATAAACCACAATTATTTTATCTGAGGTCACAGAACTCAAATCTCGCGTTCTGCACACGACTTTACGTGTTGTACGCAATTCATTCATTTCTACTTTGACATCATTACTGATTGATATTTTGTTTTCGTTCAGGTTTATGATGCGTAAACCTTCAATAGTTTTCACCCTGCTTAATCCAACATAATGGATATGTGGAGTTTTCCTACCTTCGAAATCAACGACCACGCTCTCTAAAGTATCCCCTTGTGATCGGTGAACAGTTTTAGCAGCAGCTGGTCTCAAAGGAATTTGCATTCTTATTACTTCTGCATTTTTGTATTTCCCAACTCTAAACTGTCGTGAAACAGCCAGAATAGGTGTCCACAGGGCACCAATTTCGACACTGAAATGATTTTTATAATCTTTTCTAGTTAACTTCCCAACATCTGGATTTTCAAACTGGACCCAGACTATGGTACTACTTGCTGATCTAGAAGCGCCTGACTGGATTTTTTTTACCGTGCAAGACGCCCCATTTGTCAATCCATCATCCAATCTAGCATTTAAAGCTATTTCACATTTCAAGCCAATTACCAACCTTAAAGTTGAATGTAATTGCATGGTTTTTCTCGGATCTTCTGGAATTTTCTCTAGTACAGCTTTGCCCACAGCTTGCGAAGCAGACCCAACTATACTATCTTTTGCTAAAATTACAATTTTTTCACCCACCATGTTATCAAAAACTTTATCATTAAAGTTTTTCATCTTTTCATTACTTAAAAAGAGATGTTGTATGTCAAAAGGATACTCACTCTCTTCATTAACTTTCAACAATCTTGATTTAAGAATGTTCATATCATTACATTTTTCTTCTTCAGATGTATAATTGCCTTCTCTTAATCTATTCAATAGCTCAGCAAAGGCTTTGCCTCATAATTTCTGTAAGTTCATACATGCAGAAATTATCTTTCCATATATTACTCGCTAATGGCCCATAGGCACTGCCGATATTTTCAAATATATAACCATCAAATACAGGTTTCAATTGAAACAGATCTCCAACACAGATAACATGACATCCACCGAATAACAGTAGACTGCCTTTGATATCTTGAAATCTTTTATTAACAAAATTCATCATTCCACATCCTACCATGGATATCTCATCAATAAAGACAACTTTCAAACCTCCAAGGCTACTTCTTAAAGTATTTAATCTGCTACTATCTAAGCTTTTATATTGCAAAGACTGACACACAGGGATCTTTAGCGCACTGTGCAAAGTACTACCATTGATGTTGTAGGCGGCCTTGCCGGTCGGTGCCAACAATATTTGCTTAATAATTTCAAAATCATCACCTGCTTTAGTTTTGTAATACCTCAACAAACTTTGATACAAAGCAGTTGTTACAAAACTTTTGCCTACACCAGCTCCGCCACTCAAGAATCTGAAAACCTGATTCTGTGACCGTTTTATTTCCATCAAGGTATCATATACAAAATATAGCTGTTTCTCATTCAATGATCTCATCAGAGATCTATAATTTTCATCGGGCATTTCATACAATGCCACCTGATCAACATTACTTTCAGTGGGAAGTCCCAAATCCATACCAATATCATACTCGTATTTGGTAGGCTTACCACTTTCAGAATCTTTCTTAAAGTCTAACATTTCTTCTATTTCATCTTCCTTTTCAACTTGCTGGGTAACAGGTGCCTGCTGATCCCAGGCATCTTCCAAATTCTGGCCTTCAGCGAGAATAGCTGCATCTACAGCATCCCTATTCGCATCATATTGCCTAATTTGCTCAACTATTTTTTCTTCCATTTGTTCATATCTGGCTTGGAAGGAATCAAATCCTCCCAATAAATCAATTTCTTCATCCCTCCAGTTGGAATACAACATGAGGAGTTCTCTGTAATGTTTCTAGGGCTCCTTGTCAACATTAAAATTGACATACCTAATGACTCTTGCCACTGCCCTTTTCTTTATCATACATGTACATTGTTTAGTTATTTCCTTTGCTTGAGAAGATTTCTCCTCTCTTAAGTCTTCATCGTCCCAATCAGAGTTGTGCTCCATTTGGTTTTCAACTAATGTTTGGTCGTTTTCTACTTGCTTGGACCGTTTAATGTAGGTATTTTTCCTATCGTACCAAGCAATGTAATCCGCCAGACTTACATTTTCTAACTGCTTTGAACGGTTCTTATACCGATCTAGATAATTACTCGATTGGATATTTTCATCTTCATCGTCAAGGTTCTCTAGTTGATCTTGCGATTTCAACAGATATACCCTTTCACACGGAGGAGCGGTGTTGATAAACACAACCTCCCTCGATGCTTTTCTCATAGGAAGTTGCAGTACGATATATGCAGCTTCATGGGCACTAATTTCTACATTATTCAGAAACTTATTGCCAATTATCTTAACTTGGTCTCTGATGCAATAATTACCATTTTTATACGCCCACATGGAAATGTGGTCGTATATTGCCGTCGCCCCCGTCCGTCCGTCTGTCGGTCCGTCCGTCCGTCCGTCCGTCGGTCCGTCCGTCCGTCCGTCCGTCCATCGTCCACAATTTCTTGTGAACGCTCTAGAGGCTAAAGTTAATCTCCGATTGACTTGAAATCTATACACGGTGTTAAAGGTCGTGAGACGAAGAAGCCTATTGATTTTCAGCGATATCCGATAATTACTACCAGAGTTATGACCCTTGATCACTTTGAAAAATCTTGTGAACGCTCTAGAGGCTATAGTTAATATCCGATTGACTTTAAATTTATACACAGTGTTTAAGGTCGTGAGATGAAGAAGCCTATTGATTTTCGGTGATATCTGATAATTACTGCCAGAGTTATGACCCTTGATCACTTTGAAAAATCTTGTGAACGCTTTAGAAGCTAAAGTTAATATCCGATTGACTTTAAATTTATACACGGTGTTTAAGGTCGTGAGACGAAGAAGCCTATTGAATTTCAGCGATATCTGATAATTACTGCCAGAGTTATGACCCTTGATCACTTTGAAAAATCTTGTGAACGCTTTAGAGGCTATAGTTAATATCCGATTGACTTTAAATTTATACACAGTATGTAAGGTCATGATAGGAAGAAGCCTGTTGATTTTCAGCAATATCCGATAATTCCTGCCCGAGTTATGACCCTTGATCACTTTGAAAAATCTTGTGAACGCTCTAGAGGCTAAAGTTAATATCCGATTGAATTTAAATTTATACACGGTGTTTAAAGTCATGATACAAAGAAGCCTATTGATTTTCAGCGATATCCGATAATTACTACCAGAGTTATGACCCTTGATCACTTTGAAAAATCTTGTGAACGCTCTAGAGGCTATAGTTAATATCCGATTGACTTTAAATTTATACACAGTGTTTAAGGTCATGAGACGAAGAAGCCTATTGATTTTCGGTGATATCCGATAATTACTACCAGAGTTATGACCCTTTATCACTTTGAAAAATCTTGTAAACGCTCTAGAGGCTAAAGTTAATATCCGATTGACTTTAAATTTGTACACAGTGTTTAGGGTCATGAGACGAAGAATCCTATTTGATTTTCAGTGATATCTGATAATTTCTGGCACTTGATCACTTTGAAATATCTTGTGGACAAAGGCCTTGAGACAAACCATCAAAACTATTCTAATCATTTCTGATAATTATTTAATGGGCTATTACTCGTAATAAGATTATCATGTGTTGTAAATAGTAAATGTTCTCCTGACTGATAAAAGAAACAATATGCGACAACCCTTGTTGACTGCCCGGACGACTTAGCTGTTGTGGGCGTATGTTTCGTTGCCTGGCAACCTATCTTTTACTTCTTTCATTGCTTGCCTTAGCAAATCACTAATACCTCTTTGTGACTTTGCTATATATGACGCTATATACATAGCACAAGCATATACATCAAGCACAAATTGGATATCGAGATTTGCTCTCCATGCCTTCAGAAGAAGAGGATTATAGGAATTAACCCTCAATTCATTCGGCGTTCTTTTCAAAAAGACAGTTGCTGATGTAATTGATGAACGTACTGCCATAATATACTGCTCATAAGTGATAGAGACCTTTCCTAAAAAATCTTCAAAAGAAATGTCTTCACCGTCTTTCATTTCATCTAAAACTACCTTCAATTTGTCATATTCATTTTTATGTGAATTAATGACATTCTCACCAACCGTCGCATCCAGCGGTTCTAGAATTACAGTGTTTGGCATTGGTGGTTTGGGAAAACCAAACCTGCAAATCTTTCGGTTATTTCTTTTACATGTATGAGAATGTTTATGCGTCTGATAATTTACTAGTGGCTGTAAATCATCGTCATCCACAATTCTTCTACATGATATCTTGCTATCACTGTACTCAACAATTTCTTCATTTTCACTGCACTTGTATTTAGGAGCCTCATCAACCCATAACAAAGTATGGATGTGAGGTGAGCCTCTGTGCTGGAATTCAACCCTGTAAAAATAATCAGTTATTTTTCCCAAGGGTGAGTTCTCTGCTTTCAATACATCTCTGAACAACAGGTTGACCTGGTAATCAAACTGTCTAACACATGTAACTGGGTCTGACGTAGGGCTGGGTAAAATATCTATATAAATCGATAGTATCGATTGGGCGGCCCAGAAAAGCACTATCGATAGCGGTGGGTTACTATCGATTATCGCTCTTCGTCTATTTTTCTTGCGTCTGAAATGTCAATGTTTTCTTTCATTTAATTATAATACACCGCTCACTTTAATTACTATCTAGTATCAATGTAACACATAACAAAATTGTGTCTGCCTATTGAACAGCCGTTTTCATCAATTCGCTCTCATTGAAACGTTACTTTAGTTTTGAATAAATTATTGTTGAATATCGCTAAATCGGAGATATCCGGATGTGTAAATAAAGTTAGAGTTATTTCCCTTTGCAAGCTTCAGAATTCGTCTGTACAGTTCACTATTTCTCTACGTGTGCCTCAGTAATGAGTACCCGGTACAATAAATAGCACACATGGACGACAAAACTTTTGTTGATTTACTTATATATTATACGAATAATGGTTCTCTATTGGCACACGTAACGACACAGAATTGTCCGCCATATTGATATTTTCGCGCGCACGTACGCAATATTTTGAATCGGAACAAGTTCATTTTGGTCCCTTAACATAATTATTTACGATATTTCTTCATTCGGAACCACGGATGCATTATTTTAATAATAAACAACATGGATTGACGTATATATACGTGATATAACAAGTTTATTAATGTTTTCCAAGTAAATCTCCTTAGACAGAAGCAAACGATCTTTCGCCACTTCGTTATCGTATGGTTTTGAACTTTGAACTTACATTGTATCCAGTCTTGATGACGACCGTGAAAATAAGTTTGTTTTCGATACTATCGATTATCGACCGACATTTCATTGCCGATTATCGATAGTAAAAATCACTATCGATACCCAGCCCTAGAAATAAGCGTAGACTTTTTCTCCCAGTCCATATTATCTATTTCCTAATCAGTATATTCCTCATCATCTTGCAACTTGCCTAATATTCTAAGCAAATGCTTCCACTTTGTTTCAGCGGCACTAAAACTACAAAAGTAGGTGGCCTCTCCCAACATCCTTATCATCGCGAATAGATCGGATTTGGCTTTTTTAAAATATGGTGGCGAACCTCTCAATGTTTTCAATACCATATAGCCATCATCAAATTGCACTAATTTCTCCAAGTGACCAGGTGTCCGGAGATCACCAGCCGTCAAATGTTTACCAGCAGTTTTATTTTTTCTAACTGCTATTGTTGCTTGACCAATCATAGTTTTCATTTGCAGCTTTTTCAACTTCATTTCTTTCTCTTTCTTGCAGGTATTTCATATACACATTTATTACTTGATCATTTAGCCACTGTCTTGGAGTAAGAGTTGCTAGATCTCTTCTGGTTATCTGATAGCCATACTTTCTGATTATTACATCGTCAGCCTGCATTTCATTTTGAATGCTAGTCTTTCTGATTTCTTTAGAAATTTTTTTTTGAGGGAATCTTTTTGTCCACAAAATAATCTCTTTTAATTTCTTTAACACTATGGGTTTCCACATATTTTCATTTTGAGTATTACAAACAACAGGAATGTTGTTATCTACATCATTCTCATTATTACTAAATTTTTCGTTACTGATTATCAGATAGATCACTTTGTGGTCTAAGAAGTAATTTTCCTGAACTCCAGACCTTGTGTGATCTTTTGGTAGATCAGTATATATCAAATCTATCACTGTATCTCAATCAGTGGTAGGTTCATCAATCAGCTGGTTCATGTCCATAAACATTTCCCCGACCTTAGAGGTTTTACACTTTTCAAATTGCATATTGAAATCACCAAGAACTATAGTGAAATCAGTTTTATCTGAAGTTTTATTCATATCTGTAACAGTTGAACAAAACTGACTTTCAGACACTTTAGGGGGTTTATATATCCCAAGTATCTTGCAAGATTTCTGTATATTGCTAATTTCAATATTTAACGTTATAACGTTCATTTCAATACCATTCATATTGAATGGTTCAACAACAATTTCTTCCAGTTTCATGTCATTATTGGCATATACAGCCATGGCATGATGGTTTTTCATTTTTTTCTGTACAAGCATCATTTCTATACAAGGTATAACCAGGTATGTTATACTTTTCTGAATTTACACTTGCTTTTACTCTTGTCTCTGCCAGTATGACGACAGATGCATTTATTTTACAAAGACTTGCTTTTACATCTTCAAAATATTTCTGCAGTGATCTAACATTATGATAAACCACAATTATTTTATCTGAGGTCACAGAACTCAAATCTCGCGTTCTGCACACGACTTTACGTGTTGTACGCAATTCATTCATTTCTACTTTGACATCATTACTGATTGATATTTTGTTTTCGTTCAGGTTTATGATGCGTAAACCTTCAATAGTTTTCACCCTGCTTAATCCAACATAATGGATATGTGGAGTTTTCCTACCTTCGAAATCAACGACCACGCTCTCTAAAGTATCCCCTTGTGATCGGTGAACAGTTTTAGCAGCAGCTGGTCTCAAAGGAATTTGCATTCTTATTACTTCTGCATTTTTGTATTTCCCAACTCTAAACTGTCGTGAAACAGCCAGAATAGGTGTCCACAGGGCACCAATTTCGACACTGAAATGATTTTTATAATCTTTTCTAGTTAACTTCCCAACATCTGGATTTTCAAACTGGACCCAGACTATGGTACTACTTGCTGATCTAGAAGCGCCTGACTGGATTTTTTTTACCGTGCAAGACGCCCCATTTGTCAATCCATCATCCAATCTAGCATTTAAAGCTATTTCACATTTCAAGCCAATTACCAACCTTAAAGTTGAATGTAATTGCATGGTTTTTCTCGGATCTTCTGGAATTTTCTCTAGTACAGCTTTGCCCACAGCTTGCGAAGCAGACCCAACTATACTATCTTTTGCTAAAATTACAATTTTTTCACCCACCATGTTATCAAAAACTTTATCATTAAAGTTTTTCATCTTTTCATTACTTAAAAAGAGATGTTGTATGTCAAAAGGATACTCACTCTCTTCATTAACTTTCAACAATCTTGATTTAAGAATGTTCATATCATTACATTTTTCTTCTTCAGATGTATAATTGCCTTCTCTTAATCTATTCAATAGCTCAGCAAAGGCTTTGCCTCATAATTTCTGTAAGTTCATACATGCAGAAATTATCTTTCCATATATTACTCGCTAATGGCCCATAGGCACTGCCGATATTTTCAAATATATAACCATCAAATACAGGTTTCAATTGAAACAGATCTCCAACACAGATAACATGACATCCACCGAATAACAGTAGACTGCCTTTGATATCTTGAAATCTTTTATTAACAAAATTCATCATTCCACATCCTACCATGGATATCTCATCAATAAAGACAACTTTCAAACCTCCAAGGCTACTTCTTAAAGTATTTAATCTGCTACTATCTAAGCTTTTATATTGCAAAGACTGACACACAGGGATCTTTAGCGCACTGTGCAAAGTACTACCATTGATGTTGTAGGCGGCCTTGCCGGTCGGTGCCAACAATATTTGCTTAATAATTTCAAAATCATCACCTGCTTTAGTTTTGTAATACCTCAACAAACTTTGATACAAAGCAGTTGTTACAAAACTTTTGCCTACACCAGCTCCGCCACTCAAGAATCTGAAAACCTGATTCTGTGACCGTTTTATTTCCATCAAGGTATCATATACAAAATATAGCTGTTTCTCATTCAATGATCTCATCAGAGATCTATAATTTTCATCGGGCATTTCATACAATGCCACCTGATCAACATTACTTTCAGTGGGAAGTCCCAAATCCATACCAATATCATACTCGTATTTGGTAGGCTTACCACTTTCAGAATCTTTCTTAAAGTCTAACATTTCTTCTATTTCATCTTCCTTTTCAACTTGCTGGGTAACAGGTGCCTGCTGATCCCAGGCATCTTCCAAATTCTGGCCTTCAGCGAGAATAGCTGCATCTACAGCATCCCTATTCGCATCATATTGCCTAATTTGCTCAACTATTTTTTCTTCCATTTGTTCATATCTGGCTTGGAAGGAATCAAATCCTCCCAATAAATCAATTTCTTCATCCCTCCAGTTGGAATACAACATGAGGAGTTCTCTGTAATGTTTCTAGGGCTCCTTGTCAACATTAAAATTGACATACCTAATGACTCTTGCCACTGCCCTTTTCTTTATCATACATGTACATTGTTTAGTTATTTCCTTTGCTTGAGAAGATTTCTCCTCTCTTAAGTCTTCATCGTCCCAATCAGAGTTGTGCTCCATTTGGTTTTCAACTAATGTTTGGTCGTTTTCTACTTGCTTGGACCGTTTAATGTAGGTATTTTTCCTATCGTACCAAGCAATGTAATCCGCCAGACTTACATTTTCTAACTGCTTTGAACGGTTCTTATACCGATCTAGATAATTACTCGATTGGATATTTTCATCTTCATCGTCAAGGTTCTCTAGTTGATCTTGCGATTTCAACAGATATACCCTTTCACACGGAGGAGCGGTGTTGATAAACACAACCTCCCTCGATGCTTTTCTCATAGGAAGTTGCAGTACGATATATGCAGCTTCATGGGCACTAATTTCTACATTATTCAGAAACTTATTGCCAATTATCTTAACTTGGTCTCTGATGCAATAATTACCATTTTTATACGCCCACATGGAAATGTGGTCGTATATTGCCGTCGCCCCCGTCCGTCCGTCTGTCGGTCCGTCCGTCCGTCCGTCCGTCGGTCCGTCCGTCCGTCCGTCCGTCCATCGTCCACAATTTCTTGTGAACGCTCTAGAGGCTAAAGTTAATCTCCGATTGACTTGAAATCTATACACGGTGTTAAAGGTCGTGAGACGAAGAAGCCTATTGATTTTCAGCGATATCCGATAATTACTACCAGAGTTATGACCCTTGATCACTTTGAAAAATCTTGTGAACGCTCTAGAGGCTATAGTTAATATCCGATTGACTTTAAATTTATACACAGTGTTTAAGGTCGTGAGATGAAGAAGCCTATTGATTTTCGGTGATATCTGATAATTACTGCCAGAGTTATGACCCTTGATCACTTTGAAAAATCTTGTGAACGCTTTAGAAGCTAAAGTTAATATCCGATTGACTTTAAATTTATACACGGTGTTTAAGGTCGTGAGACGAAGAAGCCTATTGAATTTCAGCGATATCTGATAATTACTGCCAGAGTTATGACCCTTGATCACTTTGAAAAATCTTGTGAACGCTTTAGAGGCTATAGTTAATATCCGATTGACTTTAAATTTATACACAGTATGTAAGGTCATGATAGGAAGAAGCCTGTTGATTTTCAGCAATATCCGATAATTCCTGCCCGAGTTATGACCCTTGATCACTTTGAAAAATCTTGTGAACGCTCTAGAGGCTAAAGTTAATATCCGATTGAATTTAAATTTATACACGGTGTTTAAAGTCATGATACAAAGAAGCCTATTGATTTTCAGCGATATCCGATAATTACTACCAGAGTTATGACCCTTGATCACTTTGAAAAATCTTGTGAACGCTCTAGAGGCTATAGTTAATATCCGATTGACTTTAAATTTATACACAGTGTTTAAGGTCATGAGACGAAGAAGCCTATTGATTTTCGGTGATATCCGATAATTACTACCAGAGTTATGACCCTTTATCACTTTGAAAAATCTTGTAAACGCTCTAGAGGCTAAAGTTAATATCCGATTGACTTTAAATTTGTACACAGTGTTTAGGGTCATGAGACGAAGAATCCTATTTGATTTTCAGTGATATCTGATAATTTCTGGCACTTGATCACTTTGAAATATCTTGTGGACAAAGGCCTTGAGACAAACCATCAAAACTATTCTAATCATTTCTGATAATTATTTAATGGGCTATTACTCGTAATAAGATTATCATGTGTTGTAAATAGTAAATGTTCTCCTGACTGATAAAAGAAACAATATGCGACAACCCTTGTTGACTGCCCGGACGACTTAGCTGTTGTGGGCGTATGTTTCGTTGCCTGGCAACCTATCTTTTACTTCTTTCATTGCTTGCCTTAGCAAATCACTAATACCTCTTTGTGACTTTGCTATATATGACGCTATATACATAGCACAAGCATATACATCAAGCACAAATTGGATATCGAGATTTGCTCTCCATGCCTTCAGAAGAAGAGGATTATAGGAATTAACCCTCAATTCATTCGGCGTTCTTTTCAAAAAGACAGTTGCTGATGTAATTGATGAACGTACTGCCATAATATACTGCTCATAAGTGATAGAGACCTTTCCTAAAAAATCTTCAAAAGAAATGTCTTCACCGTCTTTCATTTCATCTAAAACTACCTTCAATTTGTCATATTCATTTTTATGTGAATTAATGACATTCTCACCAACCGTCGCATCCAGCGGTTCTAGAATTACAGTGTTTGGCATTGGTGGTTTGGGAAAACCAAACCTGCAAATCTTTCGGTTATTTCTTTTACATGTATGAGAATGTTTATGCGTCTGATAATTTACTAGTGGCTGTAAATCATCGTCATCCACAATTCTTCTACATGATATCTTGCTATCACTGTACTCAACAATTTCTTCATTTTCACTGCACTTGTATTTAGGAGCCTCATCAACCCATAACAAAGTATGGATGTGAGGTGAGCCTCTGTGCTGGAATTCAACCCTGTAAAAATAATCAGTTATTTTTCCCAAGGGTGAGTTCTCTGCTTTCAATACATCTCTGAACAACAGGTTGACCTGGTAATCAAACTGTCTAACACATGTAACTGGGTCTGACGTAGGGCTGGGTAAAATATCTATATAAATCGATAGTATCGATTGGGCGGCCCAGAAAAGCACTATCGATAGCGGTGGGTTACTATCGATTATCGCTCTTCGTCTATTTTTCTTGCGTCTGAAATGTCAATGTTTTCTTTCATTTAATTATAATACACCGCTCACTTTAATTACTATCTAGTATCAATGTAACACATAACAAAATTGTGTCTGCCTATTGAACAGCCGTTTTCATCAATTCGCTCTCATTGAAACGTTACTTTAGTTTTGAATAAATTATTGTTGAATATCGCTAAATCGGAGATATCCGGATGTGTAAATAAAGTTAGAGTTATTTCCCTTTGCAAGCTTCAGAATTCGTCTGTACAGTTCACTATTTCTCTACGTGTGCCTCAGTAATGAGTACCCGGTACAATAAATAGCACACATGGACGACAAAACTTTTGTTGATTTACTTATATATTATACGAATAATGGTTCTCTATTGGCACACGTAACGACACAGAATTGTCCGCCATATTGATATTTTCGCGCGCACGTACGCAATATTTTGAATCGGAACAAGTTCATTTTGGTCCCTTAACATAATTATTTACGATATTTCTTCATTCGGAACCACGGATGCATTATTTTAATAATAAACAACATGGATTGACGTATATATACGTGATATAACAAGTTTATTAATGTTTTCCAAGTAAATCTCCTTAGACAGAAGCAAACGATCTTTCGCCACTTCGTTATCGTATGGTTTTGAACTTTGAACTTACATTGTATCCAGTCTTGATGACGACCGTGAAAATAAGTTTGTTTTCGATACTATCGATTATCGACCGACATTTCATTGCCGATTATCGATAGTAAAAATCACTATCGATACCCAGCCCTAGAAATAAGCGTAGACTTTTTCTCCCAGTCCATATTATCTATTTCCTAATCAGTATATTCCTCATCATCTTGCAACTTGCCTAATATTCTAAGCAAATGCTTCCACTTTGTTTCAGCGGCACTAAAACTACAAAAGTAGGTGGCCTCTCCCAACATCCTTATCATCGCGAATAGATCGGATTTGGCTTTTTTAAAATATGGTGGCGAACCTCTCAATGTTTTCAATACCATATAGCCATCATCAAATTGCACTAATTTCTCCAAGTGACCAGGTGTCCGGAGATCACCAGCCGTCAAATGTTTACCAGCAGTTTTATTTTTTCTAACTGCTATTGTTGCTTGACCAATCATAGTTTTCATTTGCAGCTTTTTCAACTTGAAAAAGATATCGTCAACACAATTGGCAGCTCTTCTATCGTTCCGTCTTAACTCAGACTTACAAAGCTCACTGTAGTAAACTTTTGCTTTCCTTTCCCCTGGATCTACTCTTGCCTTTCCTGCAAATATTTGTGGAAATGACAGTTCTTCAGAGTATTTTTCCATAAAGATACTTAATGGAATGTTACCCTGCCCTGGAGCAAACGAGTATACCTTTTCCTTTTCATCATCTTCAATGAAGTCAGGGGAGGTTAACATGGTATCCTTAGATCCACGAGCTTGTTCACCTTCATCCTCACTCCAATCATCAACTTTGCCATCTTCGGGTTTCCCCAAAGTAGTAGCTTCTTTTCCTGGGTTGTCATTCACAGTGACATCTCTTTCTCTGCTCATTTTCTCACCCTCCGATAAAACATTTGTTTCAACAGAGTTTTCAGCATGAATGGCATTTACGACATTCACTTCTGGAGATATTTCATTATTTTCATCACTGCGGTCAATATGTTTGACCATGTGTTCACCATCTGCATTATTTGGTATAATTGCTTCATTAAAGTGACCCCCCTCTTTATGGAAGAGATCACCATTTACTTCCAACCACGCTACCGCTTCCCTTATCTTATAGGGTCTGATATTTTCAGTCATGACAGCATGGTTGTACTTGAGTTGTCGTTTCAATTTAGCAGCTATTGTGAAGTTTTCATCTGGAGCTCTGTGAAGAGAACTGATGGTACTGGTACTACACACATTAGCAACAACATTTACAACATTTCCTCTGATTTTCTTTTGTCCACCACTAGGGGCTGCATACACCTTTATGAAAGGAATTCTGGGTGATAACAGTCTCCACTCTAATGGGAACAATTTCAACGCTTCAGGTAGCTGTGGAAAAGCATTACCATTATAGATAGATAGCGGTGGAATGCTATCTTTTTTGATATACTTTTCACAAGTGCCACATATCCATCCAGTACCATCTTCTGTTAAACAGTTAATGGCAGAATCATTCAATTTACTAACTGCAGTGGACCTTTTTACACTGTGTTTGTACCATAATTGGTGACAACTTTAACAAGTGTAGGTCGGCCCATTGCTTACCTTCTGATGGAACAGACGAATTAATTCGTCTGTGTCCAAGGATTTCAATTTTACTCTTTTCTTACGTTTACTAATGGCTGCTTTTCTATTCTGACTAATTCTATTGACAGATTTCAATCTCTTTAACTTTTTCAATTTCCTCTCTTTCAACTTCTCCGATTCCCTGTACTCAGGCACTAAACGTTTCTTTTTCAGGAAATCGGTGTGTTTTTGCTTATCTCTAGAACCATAGTCAGGATCTAACCTCTTAATCTTTCTATTCGGGGTTTCCTTCATCTTTTCAGATTCCTGGTATACAGGATCTAATCTTTTTACCTTTCTAATAGAGGTTTCCCTCATCTTTTCAGATTCCTGGTATCCAGGATCTAATCTTTTTACCTTTCTATTAGAGGTTTCCCTCATCTTTTCAGATTCCTGGTATCCAGGATCTAATCTTTTTACCTTTCTATTAGAGGTTTCCCTCATCTTTTCAGATTCCTGGTATCCAGGATCTAATCTTTTTACCTTTCTACTAGAGGTTTCCCTCATCTTTTCAGATTCCTGGTATCCAGGATCTAATCTTTTTACCTTTCTATTAGAGGTTTCCCTCATCTTTTCAGATTCCTGGTATCCAGGATCTAATCTTTTTACCTTTCTATTAGAGGTTTCCCTCAGCTTTTCAGATTCCTGGTATCCAGGATCTAATCTTTTTACCTTTCTATTAGAGGTTTCCCTCATCTTTTCAGATTCCTGGTATCCAGGATCTAATCTTTTTACCTTTCTACCAGAAGTTTCCTTCATCTTCTCTGATTCCCTGTACTCCGGATCTTGACGTTTCCTTTTCAGGAAATCAGAGTATTTTTCCTTGTCTCTAGAACCATAGTCAGGATCTAATCTTTTTACCTTTCTATTAGAGGTTTCCCTCATCTTTTCAGATTCCTGGTATCCAGGATCTAATCTCTTCATTTTTCTGAGTTCACTTTCTCGTTGGAATCTCATTTGCTTTATATTGAGAATCTTTTCGTTTTAACTGTTTATAGGATTTCCAATATTCATTTCTGCCTGCATTGACAGCATGAGCTGTCTTCCTTTTCAACAAGTTCTGTTTTTTTTTTGAAAATCAAAATACTTGTCAAGCTGTAACAAAGTTAGATTTTCTGAACCTACAAAATTGTGCACTAGATGGTTTTCATTAGTAGCACTAGCTGCATTAACATTACTTTCAGTAACAGAAGGCTTTACCACCTCACTGTCATTGTTAATTTCAATATTATCATTTGTACTTAAAGAACTATGTGCCACATGTTCTGCAACAATAGCATTAGTTGTATAAGTACTTCTACTTGCATTACGAGTTTTTATTTCTTTCTTTTCATTACTACCCACAACTGGATTAATATCAGAGCGATAAAACCCTGTGTGGTTATCATCTTCTCCACTCACACTTGAGCCAATATCAGAGCGATAAGAGCCTGTATGAATATCTTCATCTCCATCCATACTTGGGCCAATATCAGAGCGATAAGAGCCTGTATGAATATCTTCATTTCCATCCATACTTGGGCCAATATCAGAGCGATAAGAGCCAGTAAGATTATCTTCATTTCCATCCATACTTTGGCCAATATCAGAGCGATAAGGGCCTGTATGGATGGTATTTTCTACTTCAGGTGTAGATGTGGATCTACACCTTAACATATATTTCTTTTTCTCTTTCTTCTTCACATCTGCTGATTTCTTTTTTAGTTTAGGCATCTGAAATATTAATTATAACGCATGTTGTTTATCAATTTAAAAAAACAACTATAAATTTTGGGGGATAGGGTGGTTACTTGTTATTAGGAAACCCAAAAAGTGAACCCAAGAATTTTTTTGTTAGCTCCTGGTTCGATTATCAATATTAGTAGGCCTAGACTTATTCTTAGAGACCTACATGTACATGTAGCAGACACAAACAACCAACAGTGAGACTAATGTCCCGTGCCAAAATAGATGACAGAACACATATTAATGTATCGCAAATTCATTTTTTTAAAAGTATAAAGCAATCAATTGCTTATCTGTAGTTACCCTAAGGAGAAAATTTGCATGTTCGAACTCCCATCAAGGCATTAACTTAATAGAAACCTATCATACCTATGCAAAGTTTAAACATTTTACCTCGATTAGAAAGAGAGTTATTGTTTTCCAAGGGCTCTGCTTACCTGAGTAGAACATGTTAATTATCGAACTAAGTCAAGGTATTGATGTAATGAAACTATACACTGAGTTTCATTACTCTCATTTAATTAGAACCAAAGTTATTGTGTCCCAAAGGATCAATAAATCAAATTGTTTATCTCTGCTTATCCTAAAGCAGAAAAGGCATTGACCTAATAAACACCTACACCATGTTCAAACATTCTAGCTCAATTAGAAGGAGAGTTATTGTGTTTCAAAGTCTCGGCCAATCAAATTGCTTATCGCTCTGTTTACCTTGAGTCATCTCTGCTTAGTCTAAGTATAAAATGCTGATCTTTGAACTTCATCAAGGAATTCAGTAGGAATGTAAAAGCTTGCTACAGGTGATACTATTTTTATCAATGTCAAAAAAACTGACCATAAAATGTGCCATTTTTGTTCCAAACTAGTAAATATTCAAATTTAGTCAGATTCAAAAATTTACAATTTAAGCTTTTGCATTGCTACATTCACCTTAGCCAAGCATTCAAGCTGAATTAGAAGGAGAGTTATTGTGTCCCAAAAGTGTGACAGATCGACAGACATGACAAATCACTTTAATAGTCCCCTGCTTTCTTTGAAAGGCCAGGAAAAAGTAGAATTTTTAATTGATGGGTTGGAATAAGCCTAGGCCTACTAATACTATAGCACCCATATCACGTAATCTGCATTTACCTGATAGTGTCATAAAATTAGCATAAAAATTAAAAATAGGCCTAGGCCTTTTATTGAGAAAACAACTCCGTTTCGATTACCGGTACCTATCTCGTTTTGTACTATAAAACATATATTACGCGAACTGCATTTACCCAACAGTGCAGTAAAAATAGCATAAAATAGGCCTAGGCCTTTTTATCAGAAAACAACTTGGTTTCGATTACTGGCACCTATCCCGTTTTGTACTATAGCACATATATTACACAATCTGCATTTACCCGGCAATGCAGTAAAATAGCATAAAAATAGGCCTCCTAGGCCTTTTTATAAGAAAACAACTTGGTTTCGATTACCGGTACTTATCTTACGCAATCTGCATTTACCTGGCAGTGCAGTAAAATTAGCATTGCCATTTTTGTTCCAAACTAGTAAATACTCAAATTTAGTCAGATTCAAAAATTTACAATTTAAATAGGCTAAGTCGCTAATAATTGGGACCTAGAAATTGACACAAATGGGTCGCAACGCATGTACTAATGTAATATGAATGTATATAAACTGATTTACGTTCAATCGTTTCTGTTTCGTAGTGGATATTTTACCGAATTTGGCAAAGTATCTACTTTCGCCGTTTTACCGTACATCGTTTCTGAAAAACATAAACACCACTGACAGTCTTAGTATTTAAATTAAAAACCCAAATCCGCAGGAATGCGCCCTCGACCAAAATACATGTAGAGTAATATTCTAAATGTTTTTCTACAATTTACATTTATTATCTTATTTTCTTTTAAAAATAATTCTATCAAATTCTACCATAGAAATTCAAGTAGGCTATTTCGTCCCTTTATATGAAACGGAGAAAGAAGCAATGTTAGACAGGACGAATAGAACTTTTGATTTAGGGTTAGATTTTGGGTTATGGTTAGGGTTTGTTGTGGGTTAATGTCAGACGGCAAAATAGCCGGCATCATTGCCTTAGCGAAAACGGCCAAGTCCCGGAATCAGAGAACTGCGCATGTCAAACGGAAGGTACGGCAAAATGGTAAATTAGAGTAAAGTGAGTAATTCAGTAAAATATCCACTGCCTTTCTGTTTTACTATAATTTCTAATCAGTTATGTTCGGCAAAATACGTCAGAAGTTTCAATCAAATTGCAACTGTAGCATCTGGTTATTCCAGTCTACACCTATAATATTTATTGCACATGCTCTCCAGATAAGAATATGGCCTCACCGTTTCACATGACTTGTGGAATATGCCTATAGCTTCGTTTTTCGAGACCCGCATTACAATGGCGCCGAAACGCAATATGGTACACAGTTTATTTTGTCTTAAATATTTGATATCAGAAGCCCATCTTTTCTCGGTAAGACCACAACATCAATGTCGATTTAAATTGACAAACAATTCGTGTTTACGTCGAAGATTTTGGATGATATTGAGTTAGAGACTTAGCTACTTTTTAAGCTTTTGCATTGCTACATTCACCTAAGCTAAGCATTCAAGCTGATTGGTTTCTCGTAAAAACGCAATGAAATGGGTTTTAACGTCCTACTGCCTTAAAAGACGAGCCAGCTGCCTACCTATTCAGTTATAATAGTTATATAGTAGACACTGTAAATACCTGTCGCTCGTAGTCGTAAAATACACGTAGTGGATATTTTACCGAATTCGGCAAAGTATCTACTTTTGCTGTTTTACCGTACATCATTTATGATTGTTTTTTATCCACTTCCGTTCGACATGCGAAGTTGTGCGATTCTTGATATATTCCACCATTTTGATTAGGCCTACTCTGTCTTTCAAGTTTGGCGCAAAGCACGATTTTACTGGAAAAAACATAAACACCACTGACAGAGTAACATTCTAAATGTTTTCCTACAATTTACATTTATTATCTTATTTTCTTTTAAAAATAATTCTATCATAGAAATTCAAGTAGGCTATTTCGTCTCTTTATAAGAAAAGGAGAAAGAAGTAATGTTAGACGCAGGATGAATAGAACTCTTGGGTTAGGGTTAGGGTTTGTGTTAGATTTAGATTTTGGCAATTTGGGTTAGGGTTAGGGTTTGTGTTATGGGTTAATGTCAGACGGCAAAATAGCCGGCATAATTGCCTTGGCGAAAACGACTAAGTCCTGGGGCCTATTTCTAGGGCTATGAATGCTGTGACGTCATCGTGGCTAATTTTCATCGATGGTGTAAAAAAATCAGGACACGCATTACAAACCAATAATTTGCAAGCAGATGCCTGTAATTAAAATTATAACTAGATCTGCTACTGTCCCATGCAGATATGAAAGCTTTCATATTCAACGTCATGTGTCATCGATTGTATCAAGTATCCTAAATAAAAGGATAAGAAGAAAAAATTATCAAAATTGGTCAAAAACTCGCGAAGTTACAAGTCTAAATATAGTATGAAACATTGCACCAGGCAAAACAATAATTTTCTGTTTTAACAGTTTAATTCGCACGGTATTTTAATTACCAACCGATTATTACAAAACTTTTGAAAATAAGCCCCAACTGACCAGCTTAATCGTATGCATGTCCATGTCACGTACAATCTCGAAATCGAAACGACGCCCGTTGACTCAATGACAGACGTTACGATACAGCGCGCACATGCTAACCATTCAGCCTCCCTTAAAAACAAGCTCCCCCTGACCAGCTTAATTGTTCGCAATAAACATTTGCCCTCTAAAATCGGCAAATTGCTGACTTTAAAGTGAGAAACATTACAACCGGGTGAAATTTTATGTTTTATCACTTTTACAGTACCTTTGATTACCAACCGATTATTACAAAACTTTAAAAATAAAAGAGAAAGAGAGAAATGCGGCTCAACGTCCATTCGACACAAACTAGGTCATTTCGGGACTAACATATGTTTTTTAATTTTATTTATAAACTTCCCTTGCGCGTACGGGTCTTTAGCCGTGGGAGGAAACCGAAGGACACGGAGAAAACCCACGAGGTTGGACACCATACTCCATGTCACGTGCAACTTGGAAATCGAAACGACGCCGGTTGACTCAATGACAGACGTTACGATACAGCGCGCGTATGCTAACCATTCAGCCTCCCTAAAATCTGGAAATTGCTGACTTATAGCAAGAAACATTTTAACCGGGCGAAATTTTCTGTTTTAACAGTTTAATTCGCACGATATTTTAATTACCAACCGATTATTACAAAACTTTTGAAAATAAGCCCCGACTGACCAGCTTAATCGTATGCAATAAACGTTTGGCCTGAATTGAAAGTTCTGCAACGAGAAAGTTCATCTCGATTTTCCGGCGTGGTTCCCCTTGTCAGTGAGCAGAACGGAGGGCCTGACAAGGACAGCTGTCTAGTCGTTCGGATGGGACGAAAAACCAAGGTCCCGTGTACACATTGGAGTGCACGTAAAATATCCCTAAGCAGTTGGAATTCGATACTGTTGAATAAACTCTATACGATGACTAAATGCGTAGATTGTAGTCACCCACACTGCATGTTTCGCTTAACAATGAAAGGGTGCCGTTTTCAATGTTTGATCCTTTTATTCTTCTACTCCTGATATGTTGGACTGTTGATCGATGGTTTCATATAAAAGACTACCAATAAGACTCTTTGTAGAAGAAGTTCCCAAAAAATAGTATGTTGACTTTACGAGAAAGACCTCTAAACATGCTCCAAATTGTAAAAATACGACTTTTTGGATTTTCAATCTCTTTTTTTCGGCTATCCCTGATATTTAAAAAAAATGATACAATGATTTCACACAACAGGCTAGCTATTAGACTCTCTATTGACAAAAGTTTCACCGCCCTCCCTTCATTATAACCGAAGTTATCGTGCCCTAAAGAATCAACAAATCAGCATGCTTATCTCTGCTTACCCTAAGCAGAAAATGCTCATCTTTGAACTCAATCATAACTTTGACCTAGTGAACGTCTACAACAAGTTCGAACATTCTAGCTTAATTAGAACGAGAGTTATTGTGCTCCAAAGTCTCGGCCCTTCAAATTGCTTCTATTTTTCATTTTCAATTCAAAATGGTGACTCCCGGTTGACCTAAATCAGAATTCTATTCGCGACATTTTTTAGGCCTTCCTACAAGGATTCAGAAAATATAACTCCCGAGTCTGTAAGTAAAATAGCAAAAAAGCCTTATTGATTTTTCACGTTTAAAGATGGTGGCACTTCCGGTTCGATCGACAAACTCCATATTTTGTGTACGAATCAGTAATTCCTTGTCTAGTATCGAAAAAAAAAACTAGGTCATTCTGACCTATATTTCGAAGATTTTTTTGAAAATTTTGATCCTTAATTTCACCAAGGGGAGATAAGTTAGAAAATTTCTAAAGTCATTTTTCAAGTCGCATCATTAAGGTCTACTTACATATTAAATTTCATGAAAATCGTACAACTACTAAAGAAGTTGTCGAGTTGTCGAGTTCGAAATCACAGCGACGAATTTTCGAAATTCGAAAATCCGAAATTGCAGATTTGAAGTAAATGTCTTAGGATACTCAAAGAAAAAAGAATTAGTAAAATAGATCAAATAGTCACAAAGTTACAGCATTGTAGGTCAAATGCATTCGTTCGTAAAATTCGGTGATTTCGGATTCGTAAAACGTTTTGAAAATACATTTAATCAAGGTTCGCACCCCATTTTTGGGGAGGTAGGTCAAAATTTCAGAAAGATCCTATGGATAGATTCTGAGAAATCCGATTTGCAGAAAACACACACACAAAAAAAATAATAATAATAACTTTAACAGAAACAATAAGCTTTCATATGTAATACATATGAAAGCTTAATAAATGATATGGTATGAATCAGAATTGAATTACGCTTTCAATGGTGTTATTTATATTTTGGTACGCTAATTACCCACACAGAAATCTTCCGTTGAAAATCGTACACGGCTTATCGAGAGTTTTTCTCGACGTAAAATTTATGGCACACACATTTTTACGATTTTCTAATTTTGTATGCTATATTTAGTCGTTTCGTAGCTAATGGTTATGCAGGGCAGAACCAAATGTTCTGTCCAATCAAAAAGGGGAAATCCCAATATTGATTATACCGCTTGCGTCCGGTTTCTAACCGAATTAGAAGCCAAGATATGCCAAATTGAAGGGAAAATTTGCTTTTTTATAATATTTAGAAAATAAAATTTTTACAGACGCACGCGGATTTTTGAAGAAGAATATGTGTTCTACCAACTACAAAAAAATAGGTTGCCAGGCAACGAAACATACGCCCACACAGTAGCAAAATCGTCCGGGCAGTCAACAAGAGTTGTCGCATATTAAGGAATTATCAGAAAATCATTAGAATTTGTTTGGTTTTTATAATCAAACGTTTCTTTTTAAATCAGATAATAATTGTGACCTCCAGAGGGACCACAAGCTAAAAAGGGTGATTTTTCGTACAATCAGGGGACATAATTCAGGAAATAATGACCCGATGGGCACAAATATCGAAAGGAACCAAGATCTTTGGGTTATAAACATACATGTCAAGTTTCATCAAAATCGGTTCAAAATTGTGACCTCTATAGGGTCCACAACCTTGATATAACATGTTTTCACACTATTCGTGTACAAACGACGGCCATTCTGTCCGTCAATTCTAGTCCGATTTTCACGTAATTCAAACTCTCTCTTCATTACCATGTAACGATGATATAGTCAAACGTTTTTTTAAATCGGGTAATAATTTTGACCTCCAGAGGGACCAAAAGCTAACAAAAGCGAATTTTTGGACAATCCGGGGACATAATTCAGGAAGTTACGATCCGATGGGCACAAATATCGAAAGGAACCAAGATCTTTGGGTTATAAACATACATGTCAAGTTTCATCAAAATCGGTTCAAAATTGTGACCTCTATAACTAAGGTCCACAACCTTTATATAACATATTTTCACACTATTCGCATACAAACGGCGGCCATTTTGTCCGTCAATTTTGGTCCGATTTTCCCAAATTCAAACTCAACCTTCATAACCATGGAATCGTGATATAATCAAACGGTTTTTTAAATCGGATAACAATTTTGACCTCCAGAGGGACCACAAGCTAAAAAGGGCAATTTTTCGGACAATCAGGGGCCATAATTCAGGAAGTTACGATCCGATGGGCACAAATATCGAAAGGAACCAAGATCTTTGGGTTATAAACATACATGTCAAGTTTCATCAAAATTGGTTCAAAACTGTGACCTCTATAAGGTCCACAACCTTGATATAACATATTTTCACACTATTCGCTTACAAACGGCGGCCATTTTGTCCGTCAATTTTGGTCCGATTTTCATGAAATTCGAACTCAACCTTCATAACCATGGAACGGTGATATAATCAAACGTTTTTTTAAATCGGATAACAATTTTGAACTCCAGAGGGACCACAAGCTGAAAAAGGTGAAAAGGGCAATTTTTCAGACAATCAGGGGCCATAATTCAGGAAGTTACGATCCGATAGGCGCAAATATCGAAAGGAAGCAAGATCTTTGGGTTATAACCATGAATTTCAAGTTTCATCAAAATCGAATCAAAATTGTCACCTCCACAGGGTCCACAACCTTGATATACCATTTTTTAACAGTATTAGCGTACAAATGGCGGCCATTTTGTATGGCAATTTTCGTCCGATTTTCCCGAAATTCGAACTCAACCTTCCTTAGGGTGTAACTGTGATATAATCAAACGGTTTTTTAAATCGAATAATAATTGTGACCTCCAGAGGGACCACAAGCTAAAAAGGGTGATTTTTCGGACAATCAGGGGCCATCATTCAGGAAATTACATTCCGATAGCCGCAAATATCGAAAGGAACCAAGATCTTTGGGTTACAAACATGCATGTCAAGTTTCATCAAAATCGGTTCAAAATTGTGACCTCTATTGGGTCCACAAGCTAAAAATGTGATTTTTCGTACAATCATGGGCCATAATCCATGAAGTTTTGATCCGATACATGCCAATATCGAAAGCAGCCGAGATCTTTTGGGGATAAACCTATATTTCAAGTTTCGTCAAAATCGGATAAGAATTGTGACCTGTAGAGAGTCCACAAACAAATTGTGGACGGACGGACGGACGTCCGGACGGACAGGGGCGACGACATAATACGTCCACATGAAAATGTGGGCATATAAAAAGGTGATTTTTCGGACAATCAGGGGCCATAATTCAGGAAATTACGTTCCGATAGGCGCAATTATCGAAAGGAACCAAGATCTTTGGGTTATAAACATGCATGTCAAGTTTCATCAAAATCGGTTCAAAATTGTGACCTCTATAGGGTCCACAAGCTAAAGATAGGCTGGCACTGCCAGGCAGGATACGCCCACATTTTCGAGAGATGGACAGAGAACAAGCAATACTGAAAGTGATTTTTCCTACATCTTTTAAGCCCTGTATTTCATACTGTATTGGGAGCAGCCATTTAGTTGGTCAGTTCCAGTCTGATATTAATGAAATTCGAAAACGACAATGATTATGGTGTGACGGTACACAACCTAGAAATGTGACTTTTCATCAAAATCAGATAAGAATTGTGACCTGTAGAGAGTCCACAACCATGATATACCATATTTTTACACTATTCGCGTACAAACAGCGACCATTTCGTCCGGCAATTTTGGTACGATTTTCACGAAATTAGAACTCAACCTTCCTCATCAAAATCGAATTAAAATTGTGACCTATACAGGGTCCACAACCATGATATATCATTTTTTTTAACAGTATTCGCGTACAAACGGCGGCCATTTTGTCTGTCAATTTTGGTCCGATTTTCCCGAAATTCAAACTGAACCTTCCTTACAGTGTAACAGTGATATAATCAAACGTTTTTTTAAATTGGATAATAATTGTGACCTCCAGAAGGACCACAAGCTAAAGAAAGGGCGATTTTGCGTATAATCAGGGGCCATAATTCAGGAAGTTACGATCCGATATGCGCAAATATCGAAAGGAAGCAAGATCTTTGGGTTATAACCATGAATTTCAAGTTTCATCAAAATCGAATCAAAATTGTGACCTCCACAGGGTCCACAACCTTGATATACCATTTTTTAACAGTATTCGCGTACAAACGGCGGCCATTTTGTATGGCAATTTTGGTCTGATTTTCCCGAAATTCGAACTCAACCTTCCTTAGGTTGTAACGGTGATATAATCAAACGTTTTTTTAAATCGAATAATAATTGTGACCTCCAAGCTAAAAAAAGGCGATTTTGCGTATAATCAGGGGCCATAATTCAGGAAGTTACGATCCGATATGCGCAAATATCGAAAGGAAGCAAGATCTTTCGGTTATAACCATGAATTTCAAGTTTCATCAAAATCGAATCAAAATTGTGACCTCCACAGGGTCCACAACCTTGATATACCATTTTTTAACAGTATTCGCGTACAAACGGCGGCCATTTTGTATGGCAATTTTCGTCCGATTTTCCCGAAATTCGAATTCGACCTTTCTTAGGGTGTAACGGTGATATAATCAAACGGTTTTTTAAATCGAATAATAATTGTGACCTCCAGAGGGACCACAAGCTAAAAAGGGTGATTTTTCGGACAATCAGGGGCCATAATTCAGGAAATTACATTCCAATAGCCGCAAATATCGAAAGGAACCAAGATCTTTGGGTTACAAACATGCATGTCAAGTTTCATCAAAATCGGTTCAAAATTGTGACCTCTATAGGGTCCACAAGCTAAAAACGTGATGTTTCGTACAATCAGGGGCTATAATCCATGAAGTTTTGATCCGATACATGCCAATATCGAAAGCAGCCGAGATCTTTTGGGGATAAACCTATATTTCAAGTTTCGTTAAAATCGGGTAAGAATTGTGACCTGTAGAGAGTCCACAAAAAATTGTGGACGGACGGACAGGGGCAACGACATAATACGTCCACATGAAAATGTGGGCGTATAAAAATAGATAATTGAGATTGTGTGGGTTTTTTTGTATCGTACCGGCTTTAGTAATGATGATCAAGGCTATGCACAAAATTCAATCGCTAAATTCTCGGTTCAGAGTGAAACTGAAATTTTCAGCAAATTCCCTTTACATTAGTCAGCTTTTTGGGCCTATCTATTCTCCCTTAATTTATTTTTAAATTGAGTTTAACGTCCCGTTGTTCAGTATCAAGGCGAGAACACGCCATGAAGTGTGTAGTGTGAGGTGATTTTGCACGGACAGAGGCGCTACGGCCCACTATTATTTCAAATTCCAACGTCCAGGGTTCATTTACGTGCACGCCATTAAAACGGCTACACATTGTTCCTTGTCAGGAACCGAAGGGACGAAAAACCGAGGTCCCGTATACACATTGGCCGAGCGCCACTACCCCGTCAAAATTTCCCCCATTCATAGCACACTGTATCGCGTATGCCCGTCTTCTCTTAGCCCAGGTTAGGTGCAAAAGAGTATGGGACTTTATATCCCATTTCATTTGTCAGGAACCCCGTCTAGCACCACTGGAAAGGGTGTATCATGGTGGAAAACCCGAGGGACTTTCTCTTCCAACACCGGGAGCGAACCCAAGACCGAGTCTGGGACATACCCACCGAGCCACCTAAGATCATAAAAATTTGGAAGCTTGACCCTATAAAAAGCTAAAATAATATCAAACAAGCCAACAGTGAGGCTGATGTCCCCCGCCGAAATCCCAAAATAAATAGAAGACACATATTAAATAATCGCACATTTATTTTTTTCAATGTATCGAGCAATCAAACTGTACACGAAGTGTCATCTAAAAGTGTTTTATAAAGAAAAATGCTAAAGCCGACGAGAAAAATGAAAATGTACCCTAGTTAGGGGGACCCTAAAGGCAGACAAAAGGGCCCCTCTGGCCAAAGGAAAGGGCCCTCGTGTCCAAGTCAATTGTTTCTATACACTGTTACTGTCGAATTGATTACTAAATGAGAATGCAGTCGTTGTATTGGCATAAAAATCATCAATCAAGATGAACCTAAGTTATCTTGTCCCAAAGTATCAACCAATCAAATTGCTTATCTCTGCTTACCCTAAGTGGAAAATGCTCATCTTCGAACTCCATCAAGGCATTGACCTTATAAGCATATACACCAAGTTTGAACATTTTAACTCAATTAGAAGGAGAGTTATTGTGTTCCAAAGTCTCGACTACTCTTGACCAATCAAATTGCGTATCGCTCTGCTTACCTTGAGCAGAAAATGCTCATTATCGAACTTAGTCAAGGTATTACTGTAATGAAACTATACACCAAGTTTCATCACTCTCACTTAATTAGAACTAAAGTTATCGTGTCCCAAAGCATCAACCAATCAAATTGCTTATCTCTGCTTACCCTAAGTGGAAAATGCTCATCTTCGAACTCCATCAAGGCATTGACCTTATAAGCATATACACCAAGTTTGAACATTTTTACTCAATTAGAAGAAGAGTTATTGTGTTCCAAAGTCTCGACCAATCAAATTGCGTATTGCTCTGCTTACCCTAAGCGGAAAATGCTCCTCTCCGAACTCCATCAAGGCATTGACCTAATAAGCATATACACCAAGTTTGAACATTTTAACTCAATTAGAAGGAGAGTTATTGTGTTCCAAAGTCTCGACCAATCAAATTGCTCTGCTTACCCTGAGCGGAAAATGCTCATTATCGAACTTAGTCATGGTATTACTGTAATGAAACTATACACTAAGTTTCATCACTCTCACTTAATTAGAACTAAAGTTATCGTGTCCCAAAGCATCAACCAATCAAATTGCTTATCTCTGCTTACCCTAAGCGGAAAATGCTCATCTTTGAACCCCATCAAGGCATTGACCTAATAAACACATACACCAAGTTTGAACATTCTAGCTCAATTAGGAAGAGAGTTATTGTGTCCCAAAAAGTGTGACGGACAGACGGACAGACAGACAGACGGACGGACGAACCCATTTTAATAGTCCCCCAACTTTCTTCGAAAGGCGGGGGACAAAAATTTTTTTTACTTATGTGCGTAAAATATTTCATAAATTTGAGGGAAAAAATGATTACCTATTTATATTTATTTATTCACTCCCGTGCATGACGTCATTAGTTCTTACTATATATTTTATTGTTCTTTTAGAAACAAAATATGCCAAATCAATCGATTTAGCAGTATTATTATGATAAAATGCACGACAGAGAATCCTATTTATATATTTTAAACATATATAGAACAGTTTATGATTTTGCTCTATGTCTGGTTATGAAAAGGGCGAGATTTTGCATGTCCCCAATCAGCCTCCATACAATTGTAAACAGCGCCGTCTGTTATCAAAATAAAGCGTAGAATTATGACAGCTTTACCACGTAACATTTGTGAAATGTCAAAATGTTAACGAAACTAAACAGACTATAATAAATTAAAAGTAATAATGGATAAAAAACAAAATATGTATTCGAACTGTAATATTTAAGAAATAAGTCCTATAAATTGAACATTTGTTAGTAAGAAGTTACATGCGTAGAAGTAAGCCTATAAGCATACGCAATACTAGGTTAGGATTTAGAATTATGGGGGAAATTCCGCTCCATAGGTTTGGGGGATTACCTGAGAATTTCATAAAACTGGAAGCTCGAGACAATATTTATGCTTATTTGTGTATTGGATGCTATTTCAATGAATATTAGAGAGAATAATATGCTCTGTGCTAGCAAGGAATCTGTAGCTGCATGTTTAATGTTAGGCAACAACTTGATTTAACCTTATGTATTTCTTGCACTAGTTAAAAAATAGTTAATTACTGGTATATTATCAATCATTTATTTGTCAAAAATAAAATCAACCATATAAATATGTAAACAAAAAATTCAATTGTGACACACAGTTAAAATGATTTTTACATTTAATTTCTGGAATGTAAATTTCAAATATATAACAAGTATATGCTAAATATGCAATTATTCTTCTAAAAATTTGTTAAAAAAAGTTCTTTCACACAATTGGGATACAATTAGATCATAAGATCGGTCATTGAGCCAAGAGATGTAGTTTTGAACAACTACTTAGAGTAAAGTTGCTTGTCCAACCTATGTGCATGTGAATTATTGAAAAAGATTGTATAAGATGTCAACGTCAAACCCCAAGAGGTTGTCAAGTTGTACAGACATTATACTATTATCCATACTAGGGGTGATAAGTTATACAGAGATTACTATTATCTATAGACGGGATGATGACTGTTATCCATAGAACGGGTGAAAATTTGTATAGAGATTACTATTATCCTAAGTTTGTAATCAGATTACTGTTATCCATATAATAGGTAGTAAGTTTATAATCAGATTACTGTTATCCATAATGATTACAATTATCCATAGAAGGGGTGATAAGTTGTACAGAGATTACTATTAACCACAGAATTGGTGATAAGTTATATAGAGATTACTATTATTAACAGAATCGGCACAGAGATTACTATTATCTATAGAACGGGTGATAAGTTATTACTGTTATCCATAGAAAGGGTGATCAGTGATTACTATTGTCCATATATAATGGGTAATAAGTTGTATAGAGATTACTATTATCCATAGAACGGATAAGTTGTATTGAGATTACTATTATTCATAGAAAGGGTGATCAGTGATTACCATTGTCCATAAAACGAGTATTAAGTTTGTAATTAGATTACTGTTATCGATAAAGATTACTATTATCTGTGATAAGTTGTACAGGAATGAAATGGGGGGGCCGGGGGGGGGGGGGGGGTATCTTCATGTTTCTGCTCAAATTCGGGCTTATGAAGACGGAAACTGTCTTCATATTAATATTATCCAGGAAAAAGGTTATTTTAAAATCGTCAATTAATATTATCATAGATATCTATTGTATCTTCATCAGCAGCTTGAATACTCAGAGCTAATTCCTGTCTTTTGCTGTAGCTGTTTCTTCTCTTGATAAGTAATCTAAAAAATATGATAAATGCATTTACCCACTGTATTTGTTCTTCTAAAGTATGTCACTCATCAAAGAATTTTTAATCCCTTTGCAATCATATTGGGAATCTTGAATCTATAATAGGAACATCAAGTCAAAAATGTTAAAATTCTGTTTAGTATTAAAAAGTTGCAAATGATATACACAAGCCAGCACCACCTATAAGTGTTGGGTAAAATCTTTGATGGGCCTCTTTTTAATCTGATTATCTATCTAACATCATAATAACATTTGAAACAGTAATTAAAAGTCTAGTAGCTTACAAGTACATGATAAAAGCTATGAAGTGCATTGCTGCCATGACTTGAAAGACTGCACCTTTAAAATTGCCAACAGTTGCTTTATAAATATAACTGAAGACTGGACTACCTGATGCATAACACATCGCTTCAACAAATGCTATACTAGCAAATATAGATCCTGGAAAAAACATTAGGATTAAGTTCTGCAAGTTATCAAGAAAATCACATTTAGTATATGACATTTGATTGGGGGGAGCTAGACAAATGCCTGTGGGTCATCCAACAACAGACACACCAATTGGCAGACTTTATGAAGGGCAAAGACTCAAGTCCCATATCTTGCACCATCCTGGTCATCCTTTCCAAAATCTACATTTAAGCACCTTTCACGAAAGCTCTTTTAAGACAGTTTTTTCAAAACTAGTTGGATTTAACATATCTTAACTCCTAGCCTCTACGATGCAGCTTTGCTCAAATCCAAATTGGCCACGAGTCTGGCCAAAAAAAAGACTAACATACTAATTCTTGTGGGTTATATCATATAAATCATTCATATTAGATCAAATGTTTAACATAGTTTTAAACTTACCTTGTCTCTCCTTTGTTACCATTTGTGATATAATAGACCTGATAACAGGATAGGTTCCAAAGCTAAACAGGGCAAATAACGGTGCTGGAAAAAAAAAAGTAAATTCAAACTTGCATTATTCAAGAGCTAAATCTACCTGAAACATATCTTTCGTTCTGCCTTAAATGTTATCATAAAAATCATTAGACATTTAACTAAATGTCAGCCCCATCATCAACTCTCCAAAACTTCTGATGGTTATGGTGTTCAACAAATTTAAATACGATTGGCAGTTAATGATTTAATTTAAAAAGAGAGACTTTATTTACTATCGTATCAACAGTAGCAATGTCAGTCGAGACTATACTGTTCTGCAAACAAAGGTAACTCCGGTCTGAATGAAGTAATTTGACTGAAATTTACAACACATTCCCTTTTCTTAATGCATGCGCATTGGATCATAAGGAACCATGTTTTATTCTTGAAATCACTTTTAGTTTTTGTTGAGTGGACATTTAACCCAATTTCTCTCTGTTTTCATTATCTATTTTACTGAAAACTGTCAGCTAAATCTTACATAATGCATTTTTAAGTTAGATTAATAAAATGATAATGATCACTGAATTAATGCAGCAATATTATTATTAATTTATAAAAGATATATTGCCAGGCAATGAAACATACACCCACACAAAGGTAACTCCGGTCTGAATGAAGTAATTTGACTGAAATTTACAACACATTCCCGTTTCTTAATGCATGCGCATTGGATCATAAGGAACCATGTTTTATTCTTGAAATCACTTTTAGTTTTTGTTGAGTGGACATTTAACCAAATTTCTCTCTGTTTTCATTATCTATTTTACTGAAAACTGTCAGCTAAATCTTACATAATGCATTTTTAAGTTAGATTAATAAAATGATAATGATCACTGAATTAATGCAGCAATATTATTATTAATTTATAAAAGATAGATTGCCAGGCAATGAAACATACACCCAGTTGTATATTTATTCTTTTGTGGGGCATTTAATAATCAATTTTATACAGATGACATATAATTTTGGTCGTTTGTGGGTTCACAAGGTTCTAAAAACTAAAACAAAGACCTCAACTCTGGAATGAACAGAAGTTGCTGAAATTCAACAAACTTCTTCGTTTCACTAATTAAAATGAGGCATACATGTATAAATATCATACAGATCGGATGATAACTGTTGTCATTGGAGCATTCACAAGGTTCAACAAAGTGAAACAAGGGCCATAAATCTAGATGTAATTAACAGAAGTTGATGAAATTCAATAGGCGTCTTCGTTTTACTAATTTAAATGATGCATATTAATTCTTAATTGGTATCAAGGCTACAAAATAATGTTATTTAAGGGTAAGTGAGATTATAGAGTGATAAACAATGGGTATTATTACTATTATTCAAGAATACTGCATGTCGTATATTCGACAATTAGTAGCATGAATCGCTGATTTGACAATAACTTATTCTTGCATATATAGGCCCCTTTCGAAATTCTGAAATACTCGTGGAAAACTTTATCACAGAGAATATTCTTGCAACGAGACCATGATTTGGCATGAACAGTTGGACTACATGGTCATTGGAAAAACAGAATCTTACCACAGTACAACATCCAATCTGTGTAGCAGAATCCAAGATAAATATCGTAAGCAGCAATAGAGATAGATCCAATCAAAGCAATGGTACCTTCGGAGAAAAATACCTGCATCAATCGTAACGTAGCCAGACCAAAGATACTGATAACACCCATTCCAACAGTGTTATACCATCCCAGTTTAATTGGATCCCAACAGAGCGGTGAATCGAACACAAATAATGTCATAATATAAGATCCACCAACAGTACTTATCACAGAAAATAAAAAACCCAACATGGCTAACCAGAAGATTCCTCGTCTACCATCATAAACTTTACTGTAATAGAATCCAAACACGTTACTTAAACCTTTCTGAGGAGAAAGGCAGGAATTTGGACGGCGTTCTAATGTTTCAGAAACAAATATCACAGTTAAACCCAAACTAATACAATTCAAGAGAGAGGAAATTAACATAGGATAGAAGAATCCAAGTCTTTCAATTAGATATCCTGTCAAGATGTATCCAAGGCAGCTGGCTAATCCATTGCTTACGGCCAGCACACCCATAGCAAATGTTCTTGATTCAGATGTTTGTGTGTGGTCTGCAGTAAAAACATATCCCAATAATAATAAAGCACAAAATCCCCCACAAATAGCATCAAGTCCAAATCCAATGTATAGATAATCCATGCTGAGATTCCACAAAGCAACCAGTGTCAAACACAAATTTCTTGCAAAATGACCAAACAAGGCAATTATCAAGATGGTCTTTCTACCCAAATAATCAACATAGGCTCCCAAAACGGCAACAGTAAAAATAGCAGGAATGCTGTTAAACAGAATGAGTTGCGTCAATCGATCACTGGTGGTTTCTTGTACATTTACTTGTATCTTGTAGTTTGGATCTGAAATATTCCGGAAGCAAAGGGACTGGTTTTTGAAATGTTTAAGAGTAACATTAGAGTAGAGTTCTTCTCCGACTCGTTTGTAGATATACTGAGGTAACACTATGGACGTTATACAAGTGCCGATGGAAACTAATAATATAACAACATTGATTAATATCAAGTTCTTAAGATTTCCTTGAGAAGACGATGGCTTCTGAGCCGTTTGGCTCTGTAGTAATGGCGTTCCTTCCATTTTGTATAATGTTTCTCTTTACCTTTTTTCGATAAAAATTACATCAACTATTTTGTAGCTATTACGGTGCATTGTTGCGCAGAATACACAATGGTATTGACATCGTTAAGGAGAACACATGATAATATTGGCATTGTTAAGGAGAACACATGATAATATTAACATTGTTAATACACTGTTATATTGCCATCAAATAACATAAACTGTCACCAATTGATATCTTTGCACCCTCAAGCACACTCTGAACTCTTAGATTCTTATGGAGGAGAATACACTAAAATCTTGACATCTTGATTATTTGAAATGACTAAGGTCACTCTTAAATTCTAATAAAGTAATGTAGAATTTACAGAAATCACCATACAAAATCGACCAACCTTTAAATAAAAAAACAATCAATGTAAGAATACAACAACATAGATTGATGCTATATAGGTCTTTACACAGGTCCATGCAAAGCTGGTAATATTTCCCCGCCAGATAGCAAATGTACATGCAGGCATCAATTTAAACAAGATAATAATATATTTAGAACATACTTGGTTTCAGTTATCTGCATTAAAATCAATATCAATATTGTTATGAATCTTATTTAAAATATAAATATTTTGTGCTAAAGGATCCAAAGAGGACCCCTTTGACACTACAAGATCACTGTTCCCCATCTTCACTGTTTCACCATACTCCGCGCAGTGTTGCGTCTGATTAGAGGTAATCCAACTACACACTGCTATTATGAGTGGATATTGTTGTGTTAAATTTTGATTGATCAGTAGTCCGTCTACCAACCAATCACTAGCTGCCAATACTGGACCAAATATGTTTACATAACGTATACGTCATGACTCACGATTTTATTATGCCTAATTAACCCGTGCATAGCAGAATACTGCAGTAAAACTAATTGCGTGACAAGCGAGGCTATCAAGTCGAATGAAATGTAAACAATATTGTTTGGAAACGAACATACTTTCACCGTTTTAATACCTTAAATCACTGTCCAAAGTTTTAGGGAAGACCCAGATGAAACGAAGGACTGTCATGTTGCTGTACTTAAGTGATAGCTTTCATTGAACGGAAAGAATAGACACACTCCCGTATAAGTTCAAGAAACAGACGCTATTCCAGCAATGGTCAGAGAGGGATTTCTCGGGCCACTGCTTCAGGAATATGCTGTTTCACCTGCTCTGTCACTTTTCGGGATAAACAATAAATTTTCATCCTCTTCCCTTAATTATATATTTTTTTTTTATAACAGGGCAATGTGTCATCCTTAAAATCACTCTAGTCCCCTGACCTCTATCTTTACACATTCTTCTGTGTGTACATGTAAGTGACCAAAGTATGTTAACATGATATCGAAATGAAATGTGGTTTAAAGCCCCAATACCACTCTTGTTGTAACTGAATAATATGTCCCAATCTTCATTCTGGTCAACAAATTGTATTATTTTACAATATTCCAATTAATTGATGATATAAATTTCATTTTAACACACCTAATTTAAAAAATTGGAAAAATTCAACTTATCGATTTGAAAAGTCTAATGTAAACCTTTTCAAATGCAAATGTGACTTGGATTTTAAAATATTTTCGAACCCTCTGGAAAAGTAAAATAGGATGTAATGGATAATTTACACAACATATATATATGGGGGGGGGGGGGGGGGCGCAACTTCGGGGGGGGGGGGGGTTGTACCCCCATAAATTTTGTTTAAAGTCTCAGTCTTCTGTAATCATTGTTTGGCATAATTTACGGGGTTAAACTAAAATATCACACCAATACAACGTTTATCATGTTTACAGACATCGGCACCGGTCTTCCCCGAGAGGCGAAGAAGCGTGGCTTGCCCCCACGACCACCTTAGAAAATTTCGGAATATTGAACGGCTGCTAACACTTTTTCCTGCTATTTCGGCCCATGAACAAAGCAATTTCAAACTTGTCTAATATAGCCTAATTAAGGTGGCTTGCTGACTCGAATTCCAATCAATCGTTTACACCCACATCAACTTCAATTTGGTCCAATATAGCCTACATGGCTGCCCAGAATTCCCAACAACCAATCAATCATCGCGGACTATGGGAGCCTCACCCTCCCGGAGAAAATTTTGAAAATTTAACCACCGCAAATGCGTTTTCTGCTATTCTAGCCTGTGTGAGCAAGTCCAAAAGTATCCAATGGTTCTGTAACCGAAATCCCACTCTGAATTCCATCCAATCACACTGTTGCAGTTGCATTCACAAAGTAGAGCGGCCCCAGACAAAATGTTTTAATCAATAGTCAACTCAGTACAAATTTGTGGTATTCAATTAAAAGAAAAGTGAAATTAGTGTTTTATTAGGACTCGACAACAGTTAGGGAAGCAAAACTAGAAATGCCCAAAGCAGGTTTACGGGCTGTGGCCAGTTTTCTTCACGGGGCAAAGAAGCGGAGCTGACCTTGTATGGACCCTCCAAGAAAATTTTGGAATATTTGATGGCTGCAAACGCGTTTTACTGCTATTCCAGTCCTAAAAATTGGTGTTTTATGAGATTTCGGGCACTTTACTTTGCCAAATTTTTAGGGGGTTCAAGTATATTAAGACCCCCCCAGGAAAACAATTGGGGGGGGGGGGGGCCGACCCCCCCGGACGCCCCCATGTGTGACGCCCATGACAACAGGTAAGACACTAAAACATCTAGTACTTAAGCCAGCAAGGGTGTTATTTTAACGTTCTACTGTTCTGCTAATGAAGACGAGGCTACATCATGCTGTGTGCTATGAGTGAAATTTTAACAGACAGCGGCACTACGACCTACTTTATATCCAATTCCAACTGTGCATGCCAATATGTACATGAATGGGACCTGGGTGTTTTCGTCCAATATGAACAACTAGACAGCTGCATCACTGACAAAGGGGGAACCACGCGGGAAAATCTGGATAAACTTTCCCGGCCAATGCAGAGTTCGAACACCCAACCTCCAGTCTAGCGAGCAAGCGTCTTGTCTTAGCTTAGACACCCTGACTCTCCAAACATGATATCAATTATTGTCTCATTATGATACCGATTCATGAAAATTATATTAAGATCACTTAATTATTGGTAGCAAGTCTTACCCAAATCTACCCAAATTCAACCGAATCTACACAAATCCACCACTATTTCAACTCATAACACAATAATTTATATTGATATTTGACAATATAGTAGGCCTGCAGCCAAAATTTCTAGCTAGCTTAGAAACACAATTCCGCTACACGGTCTTCCCTAAAAGAAAAACTATACATTTTTGGAAAGCTTATGACACCAGGAACACAAAATCCGGGAGTTCCAAGCAAAATGTTTGCAATTTATTGATTTAGGGCCAGATGAAATTCGTCAAAATTGTCAAATAAATGCTATTTTTGTACTAACAATTCTGAAGTTGACATAAAATTAAATAGTTGCTAAAGCACCTCATGCCTTCATCCTTGGAAATGAACAGTTTATTGGATAGATTTTGGTGTAAATAAGAATTCTCAAAACACAAATGTAATGGGTGAATAAAGAATTCTGGAAATCCATTAATGGTAAAAAAAGAGTTATCTCCCTTTCTGTCAAATGTCTGGAATTGATAGACTATCAGGCATATATATGGTGACTTCTAGTTTTGTATGACGCACAAGACCAGGTGTGGGCACACAAGCCTATTAATTATTTTGTTTCTTGGATCTCAGGGGCCTTTGAGGGTTGATTGTTGGATGTTTGCTCAAAATTTATCGCTTGTATGGAACATGCTAGAGTCGATTTGTAGCATATTCTAGCCAGGGGATATGTTTGACAGTAGTTGAGGGATATGCTTTTGAAATAATGGAGATCAGTACCACTTCATAACACATTGAACCACATGATTTTTTTCCACTAAGATAAACATTCTAAACCCACATACATGTTCCCTTTCAATTAGCCACTACAGTATTTTTACAACTGTACATGTACATGTAGCTGTGAACTACTGTTTCGGATATCATTAATGGTCAAATTACAAACATACATGTAGATATAAGTTAAAAAATATAATTCTGTATCTGGGCTGGTATGAAGGGAAAGGTTTTAAACAGGATGAACAGTTTCGAAATTATTTATTACAGTGAAACAATCATTGAAAATCAAAATTAAACAGTTACTCTGCACATCAAATGTCATCAAAGTTAATCTTAATCATCACTGTCACTAAATGTATTAACATCAAATTCGGTCACTTCAGGACTAACATATGGTTTAATTTTATTTCAATAATTCACTTGGACAGGCAACCGGGGTTTCGAAACCACGCCAGTTGACTCAATGGCTGGCGGTAGGCCTTATGATTTTACATTTTGAGCTAAATTGAAAACAATACATGTAATTTAATGTAAGGCTCAGTTTAATTCATTGCAAATTGGTCCCTGAACATTGCATTGAGAAAATAGGCCCCGACAAGCCATATGCAAATTGCCCCGGGGACATTATCAAAGTACACAAATTTGTAGGGTAAATTAGGTAAACATGTCAAAATTGTTGCTGGAAAAATATCTTAGGTGATGTAGTGACTGGACTAGTCCTAGTAAAAGCATTCGGCAGCTGACACACATTTGGGTGTACCAAGAAGCATAAATGAGACAAAACTAAAATGAATAATACATGTACATGTAACTATAGCTGGAAGCATCAACATTTACATGTTGACGAGCAAGGCGAACAAATATATCATAAAGCTTGACCGTTCGAATGATTTCCTGGCCATTTCTGGTTCTTTCTCTTATGACATCTTCACAGAATATATTGTATGTGGTTAAATATTTGACGGAGGGCTTGTCACCTTTGCTGAAAAATATAAATAACCATATACATGTACACAATTAAAACAAAATTCTGGAGCTTGGTTTACTCTCATTAATTTCGTAGAACAGAGGAATAAGACACTTACACAGGGGTTAACATCTTATTTTCATGCAGAAACCAGCTAATGAAGACAGCAAGGCATTAGCCGTTCAAGGAGAGATAGAGAGGAGAATGGTGGTTTAACGTCAACTGGACAAAAACATATAGTAATTTCAGGACTGACCCATGGTTCAGTTTTATTTGAATAATTAATACCAGTGGCAAGAAGGATGAGAATACAAATAAAACAAAAACATCACAAATATTTACCTTTCTGATAACCGTCTAAGAAATTCAGTATATTGCTTATAACATTTTTGGTGATATCTGACCTCAATGGTCACACAATCTTGCCCTTAATCCTCTTTCAATTCAGCAGCTTTCAACAGTTTGCCTACAAACAAATTTGCAAGAAATTATACACCATATATAGCGTTGAATGTTGAGTGTGGGGTAGGGAATGTCACTTTGAGGCCTACATGTACTTGGCTCGTCAACTCTGGCATGCGGTTGTGGTACAGATCCTTTGTGTGAGCGGAAACCGTCTAGAGACAGATCGTCTTAGCAGGGAACCTGCAAGTGGGCCAAGAAAATAAAAAACAAGTTAACTTCTCTGCGTTTCATCCCTTGTCAGCTTGTGGAAGCGAATGTGCAACACTTTAACCAATGACTGTGCCAAATCAACAAATGGGGTAAAGGGCTTTACTGGCTGGCTAGCTTCATAACAATTTTACAGTGATCGCAGTAGCACTTTTGATTCCATTTACAACAAAAACAACAACAGAATAATTAAAAACTGTAGGACAGTGTATGATGAATATAATTAATATTTATTAGTAATAATTATACATTTGATTTAGTAGTAAGTAACATTAGGATTAGGCCTACCTGCTGTTTGGGTCTGAGTCTGGGTTAATAAATCCCTCTTCCTATTTTCTCCATCAGTGACAAATCTGTCATATAATACACACAACAGGCAGCACCGATTTACTCTTTGTTTTTTTGCTTCTGGAGCGGCTGAAGTGACGGTACGATCGTAATTTCTTTGGAGAGCTGGGTCACAGATCGTCTACACTCGCGCTACTCGAAGCTATCCATTTCCCTCGCCCATCAAGTTTTAGCCATTCATGGGCACATTCACGGAATTTATCCCAGCGAGATTTTGTAAATAATTGTTCTCGTTCCTTGCTTAAAGCCCCAATAACACTCTTGTTGTAACTGAAAAATATGTCCCAATCTTCATTATGGTCAACAAATCGTATTATTTTAGAATATTCCAATTAAATGATGATATAAATTTCATCTTAACACACCTAATTTAAGAAATTGGAAAAATTCAACCAATTGATTTGAAAAGTCTAACGTAAACCTTTTCAAATGTGACTTGGATTTTAAAATATTTTCGAACCCGCTGGACAAGTAAAATAGGTTGTAATGGATAATTCACACAACAGGTAGGACACTTAAACAACTAGTACTTAGAATAAGGGTATTATTTATTTTCTGGAGCTACCAAGCCAGCAAGAATGTTATTGTCCCTTTAATCCTTCGTAATGAACAATACAGCGTAAATTTGATGAAATATCAGTCGATTCACGTTCTTTCATGGGCGCAGCCATTACATGCGTGTTGTTGTTTACAACTTTCAAGGTCGGGTCAGCTGTTCACAATACGAGCTCCTGATTGGCCCATGGTGACCAATCACCAGTTATTTCCCTACGCCTTATAACAGCGCGAGTCAAATAAATCCCGAACGAATAAATTTTTATCACCCTTAAATTGCGCTGCCGAAGCTTGGAACACCAGTAAATTTTCTTTAAAACTTGACCAACTACTTTATAATAGTCGCAGATTATTTTATGGTGGACTGTGTAGCGGAGTTGCACGCTATAAATTTTGGCTGCCGGCCTATAGCGTTCTTTATGCAAAATTGTCATTTTTAATTTAAAATCACAGCTTTTTAGTGTCAAAATGCCCCTCAAAATGCTATTTTCAAGCAAGTTTGGAAGTCATAACTAAGCAATGCATAGCTCGTGTAAGTAATACACAAATCTACCCAAAACCACCATTATTTCCACATATATCACAATCATGTATATCGGGGTTTTTTTTAAAGTAATTATTATTATGCCATATTCGGGCCCATATCTACAGGGGGCATGGCCCCCCCTGCGTGAAATGCTCGCCCCCCCGCTCAGAAATTGCTAACAATCATTAAAGTATTTTTTTGTACTAATCTAAAATAGTTTTAAATAAATTAAAAAAATAATGATTTTTTTTTTTTTGTTTGAATACTTATTTTAAAATGCTTATTAGACGCCAAGGTAACTACATAGCATGATGATTACAGTCTGTTAGAATGACCTTTCCGAAAATTTCCTCAAAATGTTCGCCCCCCTACCGAAAAGTTATTCCCCCCACCAGCCCCGCGCTTAATGGTGTCCAGATACGGGCCCGGCCATATTTAGCTAAAGGAATGGTAGTATATTAAAATCACAGTCTTTTTGTGTTAAAATCCAACAATTCATGCTTGTTTGGTTGTCTTATTAAAGTCCAAAATTACGTGGAAATCACATTCTGACACAAAAACGCTACGATTTTATATTAAAAATGACAATTTTACAGAAAGAACGGTATATTATCAAATATCGATTTAAATTATTGTGATATCAGTTGAAATAATGGTGGATATGGGTAGAATTGGGTTAATTTGGGTAAATTGTGCTACCACTTAATTATATCATGGATCTCACAATAGCTATAGGGATTTTGGGTTTATCAAAGAACGGTATATTATCAAATATCGATTTAAATTATTGTGATATCAGTTGAAATAATGGTGGATATGGGTAGAATTGGGTTAATTTGGGTAAATTGTGCTACCACTTAATTAATTATATCATGGATCTCACAATAGCTATAGGGATTCTGGTTTTATTCTTTGGAAGAATATTCTCTGATTGGAAATGTCTCAAGATACATGAAGGGTGAGTGGAGTTACAAGTTGCAAGACTATTTGTAGAAATTCCAAATATCCAATTTTCTGAGCAATTAATAATTCTCTTGGATTGAGTTTACTCTTAACTGAAGAAGACAAATAGTTGAAAACGAATGTCAGTGTTTAATCAAAATAATTAAGTACACAAATAAATGGAACAGGGCATTTCTAAGCGGCACAACTTCATTCTTTTCTACGCATATAGATTGCTTAAAAGAAACAACACCCTAAAGACCCCCTTTTGAAATTGTGAAGAATATCCAAAGAAAACAGGCGCAGATCCCCCCCATCAGCCCCAGTGACATAGCTGATTTTCATTTTCGTTTGCTTTGTTACTGTTGTAGTTCACATATGTGCTCTTTAATAGATGATATAAACATGATTTACACATTGTCTCCGCCCAAGCAATCCAAGGTTGCGACATATTACCCATTGCTCCAATGTGTGCCCCCCAATTGACAAAATCCTGGATCCGGGCCTAGAATGTCTGGCCCATATTTTAGGATTTCGTATTTCCGGTGGAGAAGGTGAAAACAAAAGATAATAACTGAGTAAGAATATTTTTACTCTGTGGATATACGTCCACTGCTGCTTGCTGAATATTGTACAACAATGTTTGACTATACATACAGTGAATATCAACATGGCATAATTAGCTAGCACACCCGCTACAAATACAATATTAATAATTATTAGATAAAGCTGGCGAGGGAAGTTCCTCGAAATATCTTAAAGCTTTAGACATCATCATTTCGCGCGTCTCCATCATTTGTTTATCAAACAGATGGCAGCCGATCGGCGCTAGACAATAAAATAGTGTCAGCTGATCAAAAACAAAAATGAACACTATAATATCTTCCAACCCGTTAAACAAACTAGCGATTCGTTAAAAGAAATAAAAAGATATCAATTAGGTATACCTACATATGTAACACCGTCACCAAAGCATTCTTTTTGCAATGTCATGGTATGGACGCGAGAAAGTTGAATTTCTTGACCCCCTACCACTTAACAAAAACTTTGATAATTTCCTGGAGTTGATTTCCGTTTTCCCTCTGCCTCTTTCAGTTCCACAGGATTATAGCCCTGCTTAATAGTATATTCCATTTTAAAAATATATATCGTTATTGTTTCTCAATCAAATACTTTATCCATCGACATTAAACCTATCTCTCTTCAAAATACAGTTGTAGGCTACTGCTAATTGGCAGTTCTAGGTTCACTTAAATGCGTATCGCTTGTAAATAAATGTAGGACAGATGGTTGTTGGCATCATAGAACTGTAGAACTGTACTAGAAAGGAAGTCCGACTGGTGGTTTATGTTATACATCGCATGCGCGAAATCTGAGAACCTAAGTTACTTCCGGTTAAACAAAACCCCGAAGAAATGCGTATGGAGTCCTGTGAGCTTCGGAATAAAATAAGAAAAAAACATCGTCTGCACAACTTCCAATTACCAAGATATATCCGAAATTAATGTTTAACCATGTGTAAGTTATTTTGTATCAATACGGTTAGTTGTCAGTACATGTTTCGTTCTTATAAAAATTAAAAGGATACTACGGTACCCAGCCGACACAGGCCTACAACAATAAGTTGAATAACACATAAAAAAGTATAAGTTATTGAATAACCATTTTCAGTGAGAATGCGTCCAGGACGCATTCTATTGTATCATAAAACCTCAATTTGTTTCTATTCGATATAATAATATTTCGTCAAACGTAATAAAAACTATGCAGCTAGTCTAGAATCTACAATTTTCTAATTATATAGGCCTATATACATGTAGGCCTATAGTCATGATTTATCTTTACTTTAGGCCTAGGTTTTTTTTTTGGTGTATCAATATTCATTACTTCAAGGTGTCTTCATAGCCCCCCCCCCCCTCAAAAAAAGTAGGTTAATAGCTAAAATTTCCCTTTTAGTTTTAGATTGTAAGAAAAACTGTTTTTATAATTAGATATACCGTATACGTCTTTACGTGTATAAAAAAATAAAAAATCTGTCTTTATCAATTAAATATGTAGGAAAAATCAAATAATATCCTAAGGAAATTTTCTATAAAATTTAGACCTTAATGTATGGTCTCAGCATTTTGTCAATTTCAAATGTGCTATCAGTATTTTAAAACAATATGTTTGCACACTGAAATTTCAAGGTAAACTTTTTTAAAAAAATCATTTGAATGGATGTTCTGTTTCTAAGCCCTCATTTAACATTGAAAACATTATATGTTTAGGTGAAAAATACCGATCACTATCAAGTACAGCACATAGGCCATTCACTGTATTATAGACCCTAGGGAATCGATTTTCAGGTCACCCAACGAAAAAAAACGACCCGAAATTTAAAAGCGTTACATGTCCGGATAAGCAACTTAGCCATTCTTAGTCAAAACAACTCAATTTTTTTAGCTCAAATTTTGAGACAAGGTATATACACCATTGCTCTATATTTTTACGTTAAAATTTCATACCTACCCAGACTTTTATTTTTCCGACTATGTTCAAATTAGGATAATCCTTTTAAATATTGGTCGTATTAACATTATAAAATTTGCATGAATGTAAGTCTAAATGTCAGATAGTGTCGTGTTTTTTTTCCATTCTTACACCATATTTATTTAATGAGTATAACATTATCTAATAATACATAATTATTGGATCTGAAAACTGTCTGTTAGGATTATGTTGAAAATATTTTTTTAATACCCCTTTAAACTCAATTTCTTTATGAAAATGTTAATACCCGTTACCCTGTACTTTCTTTCTTTTGTAAGCCTCTGAATATAAGATAAGCTCTTCACTGCTACAACCCTCCATAAATAACAAAGTGTGAAAAATACTTTGTCAGTAATTTCGGAAGAGGGCCTGGCAAGGACATTGTCTATTCGATTCGTTGGAGTACATGTAAAAGAATCCTTGACAATTTTCGAAATAAGAGTAGGTAATTAATTAGTCTGCTGTCTGGACAAAATTTACTTCATAGCACACTGTATGACAAACACTCGTCATTATTTGCCAAACCTGCATGCAGAAAAATAGGAGATAAACCTCCCTCTGTTAAAATATGCAGCCTCTATCGTGTTCAGAAAAAACTGATCCTCTATTGCTATTCGGATGTTTTCAGGTTATTTTTTTTAATGTCTGTAATTGTTAAAATGAATAAAGGGGTTCTTTTTTTATGTATCTTATTGTTGTTGAAATATTTGTAATTAATATTCTTCTAACAAGAAAAGACCCCTGTACATATGTACTTCAAAATTGGGGGGTTGGGATAGTATAGAGTGCTGTGCATCAACCTCTAGCTGGCCGGTCACCTCTGGCTTGCTGTTGTGGTTTCGATCCCTGGTGTGAGGATCCCTGGTGTGAGCGTATGTGGCTTGGAGATAGGGGCGCCTTCTCAAATTCATGGGTTTACTCCCACACGAAAGACACCTGCGCGTGCACTTTGATAATAATGCAAATTAAGACTTGTCTGCTATATCACCTTCAGTGGAAGTTGTCGTTTAACTCTTAAGAACAACAGTTCAACTCTTAAGAACAACAGTTCAAAATTGAAGAAGCATGGACAGAAAGATGCTGTCCGGGCAAAATTCTCCTTCCTTGGATTTTGCAAATAGTCATAGAATAAAGACTACCATATGTTATCGTAACGAAATACTGAAGGATTGCATGTGTTGACAAGATAATGTTAAAACCCAATTCCATATAGTTCAAAATTGAAGAAGCATGGACAGACAGATGCTGTCCGGGCAAAACTCTCCTTTCTTTATTTCATTGAAAATAGTTTTGAAGAATCAGTTTGTTTACAAAATTATGATGCCAATGTGTACCAATGAGCTTGTGTTTTTTGTCCCATCTACACAACTAGACACTGTTCTTTGACATGCTGTCCCTCCTACACTACTGACTGGGAGAAACCATGCTGCAAAATGCTGGAGAACTTTATTGAATAACACCAGCATACATAATCCTTACGGTATATATTCAGATTGGTATATTTTTTCTTTGGAAAAAATTATAATGAATCAATTTGAATTAAAAAGATCAAGTATGAAGACAATGATTCTAATATCAAGATTTTTATTTTTGCTACGAAAATATTTTAAGTGCATCTTTTCTTTTCTGTGAAAATAGATTTGAAGAATGAGTTTGGTTACAAAAATACATATGATATTTACATCCTTAAATAATGGACCCAAAACAAAAAAAGTAGTTTTATTTTTACAAGAAATTCTGTAGATCAATAAAATATAAAAAATTATTTATAAACGAAAATATTTTAAGTGCATCTTTTTTTTTCTCTGTGAAAATAAATTTAAAGAATCAGTTTGGTTACAAAAATACACATGATATTTACATCCTTAAATAATGGACCCAAAACAATACTTTAATTTTATTTTTACAAAAAATTCAAGAAAATCTGTAGATTGATAAAATATAAAAAATGAAGTAAAAAAATACAGTCTTCATGTTATTATTAACTTCATAAATATAGGAAAGTTGTCTCAAAATTTCCAGCCGCTATTTCAAAATTATTACAAAATAATAACAATAACATCAAATATCAGTTCACGCATAGGCCTTGCAATCTACTGCTATATGGCCCATAGTATGGGATCTATATTTAAGTACTTTTTAAAAATATAAATACTGAAGTAAAAAATACGGTCTTCGTGTTATTATTAGCTTCATAAATATAGGAACCATGTCTCAAAATTTCCAGTCGCTATCTCAATTACAATTATTACAAAATAATAACATTAATATCAGCTCACACGACTCAGCTTCATTATAAACAATAGCAAAGCCTTCGACCGGAAGTAACTTAGGTTCTGTTGACTTCGCGCATGCGATGAACAACATAATTCATCGTCCAATGACAGATACTGCAGGGTCAGTTATCCATATTATATACGATCTATGTTGGCATGCTCGACGCGGGTAGCACGATTTACCCAAATACCCAAATCTACCCAAATCAACCCAAATCCACCACTATTTCAACTCATACCTCAATAATTTATATTGATATTTGATAATATACAGTTAACGACAATCGTGTTTATGTATGTTTGTTTACAGGCTGTTATAGAAAGCGAACCAGGTATCATCCTACTAGCAAGTTCTGTCAATATTGACTTCATTCTAATATAATAATATTGTGCATCACGTGTTACTTGTTGCTCTCTTTGTCTTTTCTTTAGTTCTGTCTTAATGTTTATTTTTACAGGTAGAGAATTATGAAATATCAGGTCATCTCAACACGTTTTAAGGGGCAAACTGCATAGACAAAATAAATTAAAGATAGGTTGCCAGGCAACAAAACATACGCCCACAGCAGCTAAATCGTCCGAGCAGTCAACATTTTTTTGGTAATGAAACATTTGTAATACACTAAAATCTGATTAAGAGTAACAACTACATGTAATTATCAGAAAATCATTATAATTGGTTTACTTTTTTATAAAGTTTTGCCCCACGCTAACTATTAGTATACGAAACATTTAATATCATGGATTTAGCTGTTCAGTCATCAAAATTCATTGAAAATCAAACTACTTGTTAGTTTCAACACCTTAATCTCTGTGTATCAATCTGGAGTCAATCGGATGATAAGTTTGGCCTCCATAGCGTCACAAGATTTTTTGAAGTTATCAAGGGAGATAACTCTGGCAGTAATTATTAAACACTGTGTATAAATTTAAAGTCAATCGGCTATTTACTTTGGCCTCTAGAGTGTCCACAAGATTTTTTGAAGTGATCGAGTGCCATAACTCTGGCAGTAATTATTGGAAATCGCTGAAAATAGACATCTTCGTCTCATGAATGTAAACACTGTGTATAAATTTGAAGTCAATCGGATATTAACTTTGGTCTCTAAAGCACCCACAAGATTTTCTGAAGTGATCAAGGGCCATAACTCTGGCAGTAATTATCAGAAATCGCTGAAAATCAATAGGCTTCTTTGTCTCATGATCGCAAACACTGTGTATAAATTTAAAGTCAAACGGATATTAACTTTGGCCTCTAGATTGTCCACAAGATTTTTGTAAGTGATTAAAGGCCATAACTCTGACACTAATTAATCAGAAATCGCTGAAAATCAATAGGCTTCTTCGTCTCATGACCTTAAACAATGTGTATAAACCTTAGAGTCAATCGGATATTAACTTTGGCCTCTAGAGCGTCCACAAGATTTTTTGAAGTGATCAAGGGCCATAATTCTGGTAGTTATTATCGGAAATCGCTGAAAAACAACAGGCTTCTTCGTCTCACGCCCTTAAACACTGTGTATAAATTTAAAGTCAATCGGATATTAACTTTAGCCTCTAGAGCGTCCACAAGCTTTTGTGGACGCCGGACCGACGGACGGACAGACGGGGGCGACGACAATAAAAATAAAGCCGGCTTGGCATACAAATACTTCCACAAATATACATTGACTTCTATTGAAAACCTTTTCGATAGAAATAAAATAAAGTGAACAGTAGGACCAGGCGCGGATTGGGGCCGAGAACCGGCCCTGGTCCCAGGGGCGTAGCCGTGAAATATATATTGGGGGGGGGGGTCCGCAACGGGGTGGGGGGTACCCCCATAAATTTTGTTTAAAGTCTCAGTCTTCAGTTAACATCACACCAAAACAATGTTTATCATGTTTACAGACATTGGCACCGGTCTTCCCCGAGAGGCGAAGAAGCGTGGCTTACTTACCCCACCTAAGAAAAATTTGGAATATTTGACGGCTGCAAACACTTTTTCCTGCTATTTCAGTCCATGAACAAAGCAATTTCAAAGTGGCCTGATATATATAGCCTAATTAAGGTGGCTTGCTGACTCCAATTCCAATCACTCGTTTACACCCACGAAGACGGGACCGTTGGGAGAAAATTTTGAAAATTGACCTGCCACATACACGTTTTCCTGCTATTCCAGCCTGTAGTCTGTGAATACAACAGCTTCAATTTGTTCCAATATAGCCTACCTGGCTGCCCAGAACCAATCAATCTTCGCGGGCTATGGGAGACTCACCACCGCAAATGCGTTTTCTGCTATTCTAGCCTGTGTGAGCAAGTCCAAAAGTATCCAATGGTTCTGTAACCGAAATCCCACTCTGAATTCCAACCATCCAATCACACTGTTGCAGTTGCATTCACAAAGTAGAGTGGCCCCAGACAAAATGTTTTAATCAATAGTCAACGCAGTACAAATTCGTGGTATTCAATTAAAAGAAAAGTGAAATAAGTGTTTTATTAGGACTCGATGACAGTTAGGGTAGAAAAACTAGAAATGCCCGAAGCAGGTTTACGGGCTGCGGCCAGTTTTCTTCGACCCCTCAAGAAAATGTTGGAATATTTGATGGCCACAAACGCGTTTTACTGCTATTCCAGTCCTAAAATTAGTGTTTTATTAGATTTCGGGCACTTTACTTTGCCAAATTTTTTTTTTTTTTTTGGGGGGGGGGGGGGGGTCCAAGTATATTCAGACCCCCCCGGACCCCCCCCCCCCCATGTGTGACGCCCATGCTGGCTCCTGTGTCGGAGCGGCCCCTTTTACTGACTGCGGAGTCCGGACGGGGGGGGGGGTCCTGGGGCGCTCCCCCTGGAAATTTTTGAAAATATGCCTCAAATATTGCGATTTAGTGGCATATCTGATTATAATCTCTGAAATCTCTATCAAATAATATATTTCATAAATCGATTAATTTAGGCCAAAACCCCGGCCTGCAAGTAATTTACAACCATCAAGTAACCTGTTAAATTATCATATCGTCATATCATTAATTAACGTATTATCATTGTATCGTAAAGAGTCAAGAGAAATTAAGTGGTTAAAAAAATTGGACTAGTTGAGAAAAATTTGACCCTTTGATTAACCAGTTAGGAATATTGAATAAGTAGGAATATTTTCATTGAAAAATGTCCCATTTTTGTTGCCGGGAGCGCTAGTTGATTCCTCCTGTGATGGAAGGCCACAAGACACATGGGTACAGAGTGACGAAAGTGAAATCCATAAAAGCTGCTTTTTGAATTTTGGATTCTGGCGTATTGCAGGTGACTTAATAATCAGTAAATTTACGGGCAACAGCGTCGGGTGAATCCGATCAAATTTTCGGATGAAATTCGGAATTCCATATTGCAGGATTCCGAATTCTGGCCCACACCCAGTACACCCGGCCCAGAAAGTCTATTATACCAGCCCATTCCAGACTCCAGTGCAATCTGTTTCACAGAGAATTACTTACGAATTAACTCTGTCACAGATGACTGTCCACAACACGTGCATAGCTTTCACGTGGCGTCAGTCATTGGCTCAAAGGCTCGTGCATTATTTACATAACAGTCCTAACTGCTTCCGGCAAAATGATGCATTTTACTCATTTTAATACCCACTACAAATACCTCAAACGTCTTTATTTATTTTTCTTATACTTCAAAAAAATGTTTGAGAATTTAATTTGTCGGAGTAAAAAAGTTAATATGCCGAACTCATTAAGCCTCGTCGATGTCATGCTTATCAGTGATTGTAGCGGCCTAGTTAATTTCACCGTTATTGGCCTTCCTTCTAAGCAACCAGTATGAAAATAACGCTTTTTCACATCTCGGTTCTAAGGCTATTTTAGAATCCTTACCGTCTATTTTTCACGGAGATTCCTCTTTGATGACCAAAAGGAATCATTTCCTGTCACATCTGACACAAATTTATAATTATCCAACACTATTTTTATGTAGAATTGTGCTCTAAAAAAATGTACACAACTTTCATTCAAACCCGGGCGCCATTTTTAACTGACGTCTGCGCAGACCTACTACTACTACTACCTGATGTTTTAACGTCCGCTTCCACAGAAGTGATATCGCAGACAAGACATAGGAGAGCCGAGGCTTCTTCCTGTTTTTAGAATATGATTTTGCAATCTTTCCATTTGCGGCCTTGAACCATGGAATAGGTTTAGTGAGAAGTTCTTCCCTTTATTTAATAAAACACATATTGTTTGGTAGTTGATCTGTAGGGACAGCATTTATGCAGACATATATGTGTCTCGTCTCTGGATAGGTAGAAGTCATCTTTTGAGGTATAGTGTTTAGGTGCCAGGCCCGTCTTATCGTGGCCTCCCCTTACTCCACTTATCCCACTTTGTAGGTTTGGTGTCTTTGTAGTGGATTAGTGTTTAGATGCCGAGCCCGTCCACAGAATATAATACTTCCAAATGAACGGCGCGACAACACATACACGTAAATATACAGCCGTATCTTTTCAGTTGGCTTCTAGCTCTTTTAATCATGAAAGGTCCAAAACAATCAATCCCTACGTAGGAAAAGGGGGGAAGATTATCTGTAACGCGTTCTTCGGGAAGATCAGCCATCTTTTGCTCGCAAATTGGCGCGTTTCGTCTTCCACATTTAATGCATGCTCCCAAAACTGACCCCAATATAATACACTTTGGTCTAACTAACAAATCAAATTATATAAGTAATACTGAGTGGATTTTTATTAATCATGTAATTATTTTAACTAAATTCTATATATATCGGGCTAAACTACGAAACGAAATGCTCAATATTAATAAGTATGAAAGCTTTTTAGTAGAGCATGCTAAAATGGAGATTGAGATATCTCCAGAATTATACACAAATAAATGGAAATATCTTTTTAAGAATTAACAGATTGCCTCCATAACGATTCCCCATTGATGGATTTATGTACTTAGATCTGTGTATAGTAGGAACCCTGCGACTCACCATTTATATAGAACAATGTATTTTATCATTTAAGATATAAATGTACTTAATATATGCTTGTAGAAATCTGACGCAAATAAAGTGTTTAGCACGAGAGAAAAAAAAAAAAAAAAAAAAAAAAAACTGACCCCACTGCTGAGTTACCGTTAATCGGCCAATATCATCTTCGGATCAAAGAAAGACAATATTCTCTTCCGGAGTGCGCGCATCCTTCATGGTGATGTTGAATAATCAAATCCGTTAAATGATTTTTCTTCGGTAGTATAATTTGATGCTTAAGGTCTAATGAACCTTTACATCTTCTCAGACGACCGCCGATTCTTATTAATCCATCCACCATAATCGGGCTTAACTTGAAAATCGGACTCGATTTTGTAATACCATTATCCTTTGAATTCGTCAGTAGAACATTGTATTCGTCTTGAAAACATTCTTCTTGGACACGTTTTATGATCTCTACTTCAGCTGTCCTTAACTCTTCTAAGCTTAGAATTTGCGACAAATTTTCGCCATCTTTATTTCCGTTGTGTTTAGATCGACATCTTTCTCGAAGATTTTTCTTTAAACGTATCACCCATCCAACACACTTCTTCAGTCTCTCCCACGAAGAGAATCTCCTTATCAAATTATCCATGAACGTTACGTTGTTTGTTACAATGAGAGAAGTCTTGGGAATCTTAACTTCCGGGTCTTCATTTCCTAACCGAAAATCTTCAGGCTGATCTGGCCATTTACTTTGTGGTCCCCATAAAAATTCCGGCCCCGTTAACCACCTCACGTCTTTGTGTAGAGACTTAGCTGAAACTCCTCTTGAGGCTTCATCCGCAGGATTAAGTTCGGAATCCACGTATAACCACTGAGACTGCGTTGATCCGTCACGTATTGTCGCGATCCTATTGGCCACGAAAATGTTAAATCTCTTATCCTTATTATAGATATACTTGAGAACAGAGGTACTGTCAGTCCAAAAATATGATTGGTCCACGTTGATCTCAAGTTCTCTCTTGATCATCTGGTTTAGTCTGATAGAAACCGTTGCTGCAGAAAGTTCCAGTCTCGGAATAGTCATTATTTTCAGCGGGGCGACTCTCGATAAATGTGGTATGTATTCTTCCTGACTTATCTATCAAACGCAAATAGCATACAGCCCCATATCCTGATAATGATGCGTCCGAAAAGCAATGAAGTTGTGAGGATTTAACATCACCAAATCCCACCGGTTTAAAGCAGCGTTGAATTTCTAAGTGTGACAATAAAGGAAGTTCTTCCATCCAATTATTCCACGCCTTAATATACTCTTCTGGTACAACATCATCCCATCCTAATTTCATTTTACACAGTTCTTGGAGGATAATCGTGGCGTTCAATATAAAAGGAGCGACGAAACCCAATGGGTCATACACCGACGACAAAACTGAAAGAATCCCACGACGACCTTTTTCCCTTTCCTTAATGTTAACTTGAAAGGTAAAGCAGTCTACTTCGGTGTCCCATAGAATTCCTAATGTCCACTCTATTGGCAGTTCATCAAAATCCAGATACTTTAGTGTAGCAGCTCTTTCCGCTTCAGGTACCGATTCTATCACCTTTCGCGAATTCGATAACCATTTAGTTAGATGGAATCCACCCTTACTAAGAAGTTCATTTAAATCATGAATGAGACGTATAGCTTGTGATTCAGATTTCACGGACTTTAAACAATCGTCCACATAGAAATTCTTCCGAACCGTCTGAATGACTTCATCATCATAATCTTCTTGATGATCTTCTGCTGTTTTACGAAGTGCGTAGTTGCAAACGCTTGGAGAGGAAGTAGCCCCGAATAAATGTACTCTCATGCGATACTCCGAAGGATCGACGTCGATATCCCTTTCAGGCCACCATAGAAATCGTAGTAGGTCTCTTTGACATTGAATAACTCAAACTTGATGGAACATTGCTTCGACATCCCCCATCACTGCAAACAATTCTTGTTGGAAACGGCTTAAAACGCCGAACAATGTACTCGTCATGTCTGGGCCCCTTAGAAGAGTATCATTTAAACAAATTCCACGGTACTTAGCTGAACAGTCAAACACTACCCTTGACTCCTGGCTTTTTCACATGAAATACTGGGTGGTGGGGTAAGAACCATAACATACCATCGTTTCTTTCGGCATAATTTTTACTAACAAGACTCTGGATAATTTCATCGTATCGATCAAACAAATCGGGATTCTTCTTGAAACGTTTCTTCAATAAAGATAGCCTGTGTTCGGCCATTGGTCGACTGTTAGGTAACCCGGGTGGGTCTATCTTTAAGGGAAGAGAAACTTCGTAATGTCCATTAACTAGGTTAATTGAGTTCTCGTAAATCACCATGGCTCGACTATCTTCCTGCGACATTGCTACGTTTAGCCAGTTAGTTAGTCTCATCAATCGAGTCATTAAATTCCATATTGCAGTACTGTTCGAACTGTTGGTTAAGTTGAGCATCAGATCTAATAAAATTACATATCTTCTCTTGACGGATTCTCTTACCAATAGGTCCATTTACAACCCATCCCAACATAGTCTTGACTGCATAAGGTCCATTATTTTCGCTCTTTCGTACTTCCTTCGGCTCAAATAGAAAACTATGATCGCACCCAATCAGCAAATCAACTTCAGACAAATTCTGTGATTCATAAATTCTTACACCATCCAAGTGGGGCCATTTATCTATCTCTTCTTGACTTGGTATGTCGTAGGACGATATAGGTAAAGTGGGTCGTGTATACACCATTGGAAGTTCGGCAAAATTCTTCATTTCGTAGTCAAATATTTCCATGTCAACCGTTCTACTGTCCACCTGATCCTTGTCTTTATCTAGTGTTGTTAACGATAATTTGGTAGATGTTCCCTTTAACTTCAGTTTGTCCACAAGTCTGTCAGTAGAAAATGTACCATTTGACCCTGTGTCATGCAGCGCGAGGGCATCAATAATGTCCGGTTTTCCTCGTGCCTTGACTTTCACGGCTATTACAGGTACGGCTATCTTGTCGCAAAAATTTGAATCGCGATTAACAAAACCATTAGTAGCTTGCGAGTTCAGAACAGGTAGATGTACAATCGTTGCGTGCCTGCCTACATATGTCACAGTTTGTCCTTTTTCTGCAGAAACGAGCGCGATGTCCAAATGTTAGACAGTTAAAGCACAAATTACTTTCTTGTATAAATGTTCTTTTCTGTTCTAATGATTTACCTAAGAACTGTGGACAATCAAATATAGAATGGTCCCTTTTACAACATGGGCATATCAGTTTTTGAGTGTCAGTGGGCTTATCAACATTGGTAGAAAGGTTAGTTTTCGGATAGTTAGTTTGCCTACTTCGAAATTTATTACTGCTTTGGCTCACCATAGAACTGTTATCGACAGTACTTAGATTACCGAACAAAGGGTGTGTCAGAATTCTAGCCTCCTTCTCAACATAATTGGCAATATCTGATAAGTTTATTTCTCTATCTTCAAATTCTGTTATATAGTCTGCCTTTACCCTCCATTTCTTCCTTAAATCAAAAGGCAATTTCGAAATTACTTTCCGCATATTATCGGGGTTTTCTAATTTACTTAAATAGCCGATATCATGTAGTGTATTTTTACATGAAATTAACAATTTGGCATATTTCTGAAGTCCGTTACCATCTTCTGATTTTAGAGCTGGATAATTTACTACTTTATCAACATATGCGGTTGCAATTTTATACTTATGACCGAATCTGCTTTTCAACAATCGCAAAGATTCCTTATAACCTCTCTCAGGGTGCATTGTTAAACAACTCTTCGTAACTTCTCTAGCTTCGCCGGAGGTATATTGTAACAGATAATGTAACTTGGAACTGTCACTATTTGTCTTCGACGCTACCAGATTTTCAAATGACGTCATAAAAGTAGAAAATTCCATTGGGTCACCACTAAATGTTGGCATATCAACCTTAGGCAATGTCAGTAACATAATGTTTTGTCTCTGATCTTCAAGCATTCTTTCCATACATTTTGTCTGGTTTTCCAAAATTGCTTCTAGTGTCGATTTATTCTGACCCTGACGTGCTTGATTAGTCCATTCTGTGGCTGTGGTATTCAGGGGTGTTGGTAATTCCAAGGTCTCTCTCAGGGCTGATTCTCTTTCTTCTGCCCGATTCCTTTCTTCTTGTAAACCTTTAATCCGAGTCTCCAATTCTAATTTCTGTGCTCTTTCTTCCTCTAATCTTTGTTTCGCATCAGCATTCGACAGACTGGAACTACTGGCTCTTGATCTGCTTTCCAGATCACTAACTTGACTTGAAGGAGTGGGAACTTCATTTTCCTCTGTTTGAGTAAAAACTGCCTTTCTCCATTCTGGAAATCTTTTACGTAGCTCTGTTGTCAATTTCTTTTGTTCGTCATACTTTAAATATTCCTCCTCTATTTCATCAACTTCTGTTAAAATATCAAGGCATCTACTATGACCCTCATGAAATCTATCCCATGCCGTTTCCATGTTGTGATTTATTTCTTCTGTTTGCTTTATAAATTTCTCATCTGTTAAATCTACATCATTTGATAAAACCTTTCGAAGATCGATTCTTCCTTTGGTTAAGTCGGTTTTCAAAGTTATCAAATGCTTGGCGCCTTGAAAGTTCTCACCATTATTTGCCATCTTGATAAGACTTCCCTTACAATAAAGCTTTAGGTAGCATTGCCAAAGCGTTTTTAAATACACAAAATGTCTCCGAAATAATTATATCACTGTCAGTGTCAACTATTTCGATGCAATAATCTGAAAGAATTTTGAAAAAATATTGAAAATTAAGAAAGTTATCGCATTTTGAAGACGGCGAATTGGAGGCATTAAAATACGGCTTTTTTTAAAAACGCAAAAAAACTGACCGAAGCTTATATCTCAGAAACTATAATAGGTAGATCCATGAAACTTGCAGAAAATTAAGTTCGGGATGAACCTGTTCGGAGAAAATTATCACGAGACTCTTCGGTTATATTGTATTTATGCTATAGACTCTCGAACTTACGACCGAGACAATTTTCGTTCAAGGTCACAGAAAAAAAATGGCCTGTCAGTTAGTAACAAACCATGTAGAAGTCTCAGGGCTTTGAAATCTTTACCCAATCTGTTTCTTGATGTGATGAATACAGAAAAAATGTTTTCGAATTGTTATCGTAGTTATTTTTTAGACACTAGCTACTCAAATTGCATTTTTTGTCTATACCGTGTCAAGGTCATACAGAAAGGGAAAGGTCACGGGTCAACTGCAGGTCCGGAGGCAATGGAATTTTCACAGTCTTTTCCTGGATACATATACATGAGAAAACACATAGACTGTGTTCACCCATGGACCTTATAATACATGGTTCATGGTTCACCTTTTGGCTGACAAAAATAGTTGTTTAAGGAATTGAAAATCTCAAGAATTACGAGTCTGACCAATAGAAAATATCATTATTTCAATTAACAAAGCCAATAAAACTTAAAATTAAAATCAACCAAAAATAAATAAAATATCAGAATTTTTCTGGGTCAAAACTTCTGACCTAAATAATACAATAACAAAAAACAAAACTGTGTATCATGTTCAACCTCAATCATATGAAAAGTACTTAATACAAAACAAAACTAAAAAATTAAAACTTTAAAAAAACAAAACAATATATGCTATAATCATAGGGTTTACAAATGACAAAATCTTTTCTTTTTTTTGCATTCATGACTGGACGTCATCAAAGTCATCTGCAAATACAAAAAATATAGATGTATAAGATAAAGTAATCAAATCTTATGACATTATTTACCAAACAAAGAATCACCCCTCTTCTAGAAATAACAAATTATAACAACTATATCTGGTTATAAAATTTAAAAAAAAAAAAAAGATTTACAACTATACATAATGAGTAAAAAAAAATTGCATACAATGAATCTCAATGATAAAATATCAATGCTAATGGCACATTTTCATTTTGCCTTTGCCAAGTCAGTCTTATTTGGGAATATATTTTTCTTAAAAGGTCATTGTTTTTACAAGTAACTTTATCAAAATAAAATAAAAATTGATACTGACATTTTGCAAAAATCATCTAAATACTTCACACTTAAATAAGTACGGTTTGCAAAGGTTAGATACAAATAATTATTCATTATGGTCTGATTTTTATTATAGTGGATAAATATTTTTCTGGTTCTAGCAATTATTTAATTTCTGCATAGAAATCTCTGGCCAGTTTTTTTTTTATTGCAGAGTGCCATTCTTGTATATAGCAGTCTATGACCCTTTGTTTAAAACATGCTTAAGAAGTCGTCACGATTTCCTACTTATAACCAAACATATTGGAAACCATAATTATATAACATATCTTGGGAGCCCGATTACAGCTATACAAGTTTCAGTTATTTCCCTTTAGTTTAAAGATTATTTTTTTGCCCGGGTGCAATGTTTCTCACTACATTTAAATTTGTAACTTTGTGAGTTTTTGACCGATTTTGATATTATGTCTTTATAATTTTCCAAATCTACATATTTAACGTACATATTCAAACAGTTGAGTTCAACCTGATTCAAAAAGTTTTAGTTTTGTTCAAAGTTATCTCATTTAATTTTTCGATGTTTTCTTACCATTTCCATTTCATTTTTCTGAAAGTTTTGCAATCGGAAGTCATCCCGATTACAGCAACACAAGTATCAGTTATTTCCCTTTAGTTTTCAGATTACTCAATGTTTCTTTCATACTATATTTAGACTTGTAACTTCGCGAGTTTTTGACCAATTTTGATAGTTTGTTATTCTTATCCTTTTATCTGAGATACTTGATATAATCGATGACACGTGACGATGAATATGAAAGCTTTCATATCTGCATGGGACAGTAGCAGATCTAGTTATTTTTTTTTTTGTGTATTTTCTGCAAATCGGATTTCTCAGAATCTAACCATGGGATCTTTCTGAAACTTTGACCTACCCCCCCAAAAATGGGGTGCGAACGTTGTTTAAATATATTTGCAAAACGTTTTACGAATCCGAAATCACCGAATTTTACGAACGAAAAAACTGACAATGCATAGTCGTAACTTTGTTATTTTTTGACCGATTTTACTAATTCTTTTTTCTTTGAATACCTTGAAAAAAATCATTTTCATCTGCAGTTTCACATTTTCGAATTTCGAAAATTCGTCGTTGTGATTTCGAACCGGAAGTTTAGACCAATTTGACAACTTCTTTAATAGTTGTACGATTTTCATGAAATTTAGTATATAAGTAGATCTTAGCAATGTGACTTCAAAAATATAATTAGAAATTTTCTAAATTATCTCCCCTTGACGAAATTAAGGATCAAAATTTTCAAAAAAATCATCGAAATATAGGTCAGAATGACCTGATTTTTTTTTTTGGATACTAGATAAGTAATTACTGATTTGTACACAAAATATGGAGTTTGTCGATCGAACCGGAAGTGCCGCCATATTTAAAAGTGAAAAATCAATAAGGCTTTTTTGCTATTTTACTTACAGACTCAGGAGTTATATTTTCTGAATCCTTGTAGGAAGGCCTAAAAAATGTAGCGAATAGAATTTTGATTTCGGTCACGTGATGGTCACCATTTTGAATTGAAAATGAAAAATAGAAGCAATTTGAAGGGTCGGGATTTTGGAACACAATTACTCTCCTTCTAATTAAGCTAGAATGTTCAAACTTGGTGTAGACGTTTACTAGGTCAATGTTATGATTGGGTTTAAAGATGAGCATTTTCTGCTTCGGGTAAGCAGAGATAAGCATGCTAATTTGTTGATTCTTTAGGGCACGATAACTTCGGTTATAATGAAGGGAGGGCGGTGAAACTTTTGTCAATAGAGAGTCTAATAGCTAGCCTGTTGTGTGAAATCATTGTATTATTTTTTCTAAATATCAGGGATAGCCGAAAAAAAGAGATTGAAAATCCAAAAAGTCGTATTTTTACAATTTGGAGCATGTTTAGAGGTCTTTCTCGTAAAGTCAACATAATATTTTTTGGGAACTTCTTCTACAAAGAGTCTTATTGGTAGTCTTTTATATGAAACCATCGATCAACAGTCCAACATATCAGGAGTAGAAGAACAAAAGGATCGAACATTGAAAACGGCACCCTTTCATTGTTAAGCGAAACATGCCGTGTGGGTGACTACAATCTACACATTTAGTCATCGTATAGAGCTTATTCAACAGTATCGAATTCCAACTGCTTAGGGATATTTTACGTGCACTCCAATGTGTACACGGGACCTTGGTTTTTCGTCCCATCCGAATGACTAGACAGCTGTGCTTGTCAGGTCCTGCGTTCTGCCTCACTGACAAGGGGAACCACGCCGGGAAATCGAGATGAACTTTCTCCGTGCAGAACTTTCAATTCAGGCGAAAACGTTTATTGCATACGATTAAGCTGGTCAGTTGGAGCTTATTTTCAAAAGTTTTGTAATAATCGGTTGGTAATTAAAGTACCGTGCACATTAAACTGTTAAAACAGAAAATTTCGCCCGGTTGAAATGTTTCTTGTTATAAGTCAGCAATTTTCTGAATTCAGGGAGGCTGAATGGCTGAATGGTTAGCATGTGCGCACTGTATCGTAACGTCTGTCATTGAGTCAACGGGCGTCGTTTCGATCTCCAGGTTGCACGTGACATGAAGTATGATGTCCAACCTCGTGGGTTTTCTCCGTGTCCTTCGGTTTCCTCCCAACGGCTAAAGACCTGTAAGCGCAAGGGGAGTTTTTAAATAAAATTAAAAAACATGTTAGTCCCGAAATGACCTAGTTTGTGTCGAATGGACATTAGGCCGCATTTCTCTCTTTCTCTTTTATTTTTAAAGTTTTGTAATAATCGGTTGGTAATCAAAGGTACTGTAAAAGTGATAAAACAGAAAATTTCGCCCGGTTGTAATGTTTCTCACTTTAAAGTCAGCAATTTGCCGATTTTAAGGGGAAAACGTTTATTGCGAACGCTTAAGCTGGTCAGGAGGAGCTTATTTTTAAAAGTTTTGTTATTTTCGGTTGATAACTAAAGGTACCGTGCAAATTAAACTGTTACAATAGAAAATTTGGCCCGGTTGAAATGTTTCTCGCTGTAGGTCAGCAATTTGCCGATTTTAGGGAGGTTGCGTGGCTGAATGGTTAGCACGTGCGCTCTGTATCATAACGTCTGTCATTGAGTCAACTGGCGTTGTTTCGATTTCTTGGTTGTACGTGACAAGGAGTATGGTCGCCTGTCCAACCTCGTAGGCCGTAACCGCCGCTGCCCGGGTAAAATTTCCCTCATTGCACACTTTATGGCATATGCCCGTCTTCATTAGCCCATTTTAGGAGCAGAACAGTCGGACGTTAAACCCCATTCAATTTCATTTCATTTTCTCTATGTTGCTTATTTATTATAGTGGATAAATATTTTTCTGGTTCTAGCAATTATTTAATTTCTGCATAGAAATCTTGCTTTGGCCAGTTTTTTTATTGCAGAGTGCCATTCTTGTTTAAACAAACATGATCCTTTGTTTAAAACATGCTTAAGAAGTCGTCACGATTTCCTACTTATAACCAAACATATTGGAAATATTAGTCTGGCATTATTAAATCCTAATTTTATTGGTCTTATTTAAAATTAAACTTTCATTTAACTATGAACAACCCTTAACGTGTCTCTTTAAAACTATTAAGTACTCTAAAACAGTAGCTCAACCTTTTGACCTAAACTCATTAATTTACCATTTTGTTGTGAGCGACTTCTTATTCTTCCTATGTGACATATTGCACGTGTCCGATTTCAAAGGGGGGTTGGGTGGCTGAATGGTTAGCACGCGCGCCTGTCATTGAGTTAACTAGCGTGTTTTCGAATGCCCGGTTGTACGTGACAAGGAGGAAGGTCGCCTGTCCAACCTGCCATTTTTAATTTTTTTTTTCCCGCCATTTTCATTTCATTTTCTCATCCGTCTCATTACAGTAATACAAGTTTCAGTTATTTCCCTTTAGTTTTCAGATTATTGTTATGCCTGGGTGCAATGTTTCATACTATATTTAGACTTGTAACTTTGCGAGTTTTTGACCAATTTTAATAATTTTTTCTTCTTATCCTTTTATTTAGGATACTTGATACAATCAATGACACGTGACGATGAATATGAAAGCTTTCATATCTGCATGGGACAGTAGCAGATCTAGTTATTTTTTTTTTTTTTTTGTGTATTTTCTGCAAATCGGATTTCTCAGAATCTAACCATGGGATCTTTCTGAAACTTTGACCTACCCTCCCAAAAATGGGATGCGAACGTTGTTTAAATATATTTGCAAAACGTTTTACGAATCCGAAATCACCGAATTTTACGAACGAAAAAACTGACAATGCATAGTCGTAACTTTGTTATTTTTTGACCGATTTTACTAATTCTTTTTTCTTTGAATACCTTGAAAATAATCATTTTCATCTGCAGTTTCACATTTTCGAATTTCGAAAATTCGTCGCTGTGATTTCGAACCGGAAGTTTAGACCAATTTGACAACTTCTTTAATAGTTGTACGATTTTCATGAAATTTAGTATTTAAGTAGATCTTACCAATGTGACTTCAAAATTATAATTAGAAATTTTCTAAATTATCTCCCCTTGGTGAAATTAAGGATCAAAGTTTTAAAAAAAAATCGTCGAAATATAGGTCAGAATGACCTGAAAATTTTTTTAGATACTCGACAGGTAATTACTGATTCCTACACAAAATATGGAGTTTGTCGATCAAACCGGAAATGCCACCATCTTGAAACATGAAAAATCCCTAGGGCTTTTTTGCTATCTTACTTACAGACACGGGAGTTATATTTTCTGAATCCTTGAAGGATGGCCCGAAAATCGTAGGGAGCAGAATTTTGATTTAGGTCAACTGATGGTTGCCATTTTGAAGTGAAAATGAAAAGTAGTAGCAATTTGAAGGGCCGAGACTTTGAAACACAATAACTCTCCTTCTAATTGAGCTAGAATGTTCAATCTTGGTGTAGACGTTCACTAGGTCAATGTCATGATTGAGTGCAAAGATGAACATTTTCTGCCTAGGGTAAGCAGAGATAAGCATGCTGATTTGTTGATTCTTTAGGGCACAATAACTTCGGTTATAATGAAGGGAGGGTGATGAAACTCTTGTCAATCGAGAGTCTAATAGCTAGCCCGTTGTGTGAAATCATTGTATCATTTTTTTTAAATATCAGGGGTAGCAGAAAAAAGAGATCGAAAATCCAAAAAGTCGTATTTTTACGATTTGGAGCATTTTTAAAGGTCCTTTTCTCTTAAAGTCAACATAATATTTTTGGGGAACTTCTTCTACAAAGAGTCTTATCGGTAGTCTTTTATATGAAACCATAAATCAACAGTCCAAAATATCATGAGTAGTAGAATAAAAGGATCGAAAATTGAAAACCGCATCCTTTCATTGTTAAGCAAAACATGCAGTGTGGGTGGCTACAATCTGCACATTTAGTCATCGTATAGAGCTTATTCAACAATATAGAATTCCAACTGCTAAGGGATCTTTTACGTGCACTCCAATGTGTACACGGCGGATGGGGGGACACGCCAGAATATCGAGATGAACTTTCTCGGCCAATGCAGGGATCGAACACCCGACCTCCTGGCTAGCAGGCCAACGCCTTAGCCACATAGTGTGAACACCCATCGTACATTTCACCCGTCAAATCAAAGCATTTCATTGCATTAGACCAATAATTAATTATTCTTAATTTAAAACTTTATTTAATATTAGTCTGGCATTATTAAATCCTAATTTTATTGGTCTTATTTAAAATTAAACTTTAATTTAACTATGAACAACCCTTAACATGTCTCTTTAAAACAATTAAATACTCTAAAACAAAAAACAAAACAAAAAATCAATAAGCGGGTCAATTCAGGTAAGTATAACTACGGGTTCTGTCCACCTTCTCTCGTCTACGGCCATACCACGTTGAAAACACCAGTTCTCGTCCGATCACTGAAGTTAAGCGACGTCTTGCCCGGTTAGTACTTGGATGGGTGACCGCCTGGGAACACCGGGTGCTGTAGACGCCTTTTTGCCCTGATTCTTCGTGAAAAAATCAATTTTCCGCCAATCAGACCACAGCGCGCACTCTTTTGCACCACTCCAGCTCTGCGCTCGGCCCGTCTCCCCAGGGAATAAGACACAAAAAGAATTTGAGTAAGCACAAGTATGGGTTCTGTCCACCTTCTCTCGTCTACGGCCACACCACGTTGAAAACACCAGTTCTCGTCCGATCACTGAAGTTAAGCAACGTCGGGCCCGGTCAGTACTTGGATGGGTGACCGCCTGGGACCACCGGGTGCTGTAAACGCCTTTTTAAAACCGACCCCCCCCCCCCAAAAAAAAAATCAATAAGCGGGTCAATTCAGGTAAGTATAACTACGGGTTCTGTCCACGTTCTCTCGTCTACGGCCACACCACGTTGAAAACGCCAGTTCTCGTCCGATCACTGAAGTTAAGCAACGTCGAGCCCGGTCAGTACTTGGATGGGTGACCGCCTGGGAACACCGGGTGCTGTAGACGCCTTTTTAAAACCGACACCTCCTCCCCCTCCCCACAAAAAAAAATCAATAAGCGGGTCAATTCAGGTAAGTATAACTACGGGTTCTGCCCACCTTCTCTCGTCTACGGCCACACCACGTTGAAAACACCAGTTCTTGTCCGATCACTGAAGTTAAGCAACGTCTGGCCCGGTTAGTACTTGGATGGGTGGCCGCCTGGGAACACCGGGTGCTATAGACGCCTTTTTAAAACCGACAAAAACCGCCCCAAAAATCAATAAGCGGGTCAATTCCGGTAAGTATAACTACGGGTTCTGTCCACCCCCTCTCGTCTACGGCCATACCACGTTGAAAACACCAGTTCTCGTCCGATCACTTAAGTTACGCAACGTCGGGCCCGGTCAGTACTTGGATGGGTGACCGCCTGGGAACACCGGGTGGTGTGGTGTGCTTTTTAAAACCGACCCCCCCCCCCCAAAAAAAAATCAATAAGCGGGTCAATTCAAGTATGTATAACTACGGGTTCTGTCCACCTTCTCTCGTCTACGGTCATACCATGTTGAAAACACCAGTTCTCGTCCGATCACTCAAGTTAAGCAACGTCGGGCCCGGTTAGTACTAGGATGGGTGACCGCCTGGGAACACCGGGGGCTGTAGACGTCTTTTTGCCCTAAACTCATTAATTTACCATTTTGTTGTGAGTGGCTTGTACGTGTCTGATTTCAAAGGGGGGTTGGGCGGCTGAATGGTTAGCACACGCGTGTTTTCGAATGCTCGGTTGTACGTGACAAGGAGTAAGGTCGCCTGTCCAACCTGTCATTTTTAATTTTTTTCCGGCAATTTTCATTTCATTTTCTCATCCGTCTCATTACAGTAATACAAGTTTCGGTTATTTCCCTTTAGTTTTCAGATTATTGTTATGCCTGGGTGCAATGTTTCATACTATATTTAGACTTGTAATTTTGCGAGTTTTTGACGAATTTTGATAATTTTTTCTTCTTATCCTTTTATTTAGGATACTTGATACAATCAATGACACGTGGCGATGAATATGAAAGCTTTCATATCTGCATGGGACAGTAGCAGATCTAGTTATTAGGGTTTCACACTGCGTAGCTTGTGTGAAACACTATTGTTTTTGTTAAAATTATTAGGGTTTCACACTGCGAAGCTTGTGTGAAACACTATTGTTTTTGTTAAAATTATTATTCTTATTAGGCTTTCACCATTTTTAATAATAAGAATAATAATTTTAACAAAAACAATAGTGTTTCACACAAGCTTCGCAGTGTGAAACCCTAATAATTTTAACAAAAACAATAGTGTTTCACACAAGCTACGCAGTGTGAAACCCTAATAACTAGATCTGCTACTGTCCCATGCAGATATGAAAGCTTTCATATTCATCGCCACGTGTCATTGATTGTATCAAGTATCCTAAATAAAAGGATAAGAAGAAAAAATTATCAAAATTCGTCAAAAACTCGCAAAATTACAAGTCTAAATATAGTATGAAACATTGCACCCAGGCATAACAATAATCTGAAAACTAAAGGGAAATAACCGAAACTTGTATTACTGTAATGAGACGGATGAGAAAATGAAATGAAAATTGCCGGAAAAAAATTAAAAATGACAGGTTGGACAGGCGACCTTACTCCTTGTCACGTACAACCGAGCATTCGAAAACACGCGTGTGCTAACCATTCAGCCGCCCAACCCCCCTTTGAAATCAGACACGTACAAGCCACTCACAACAAAATGGTAAATTAATGAGTTTAGGGCAAAAAGACGTCTACAGCCCCCGGTGTTCCCAGGCGGTCACCCATCCTAGTACTAACCGGGCCCGACTGGTGTTTTCAACATGGTATGACCGTAGACGAGAGAAGGTGGACAGAACCCGTAGTTATACATACTTGAATTGACCCGCTTATTGATTTTTTTTTTGGGGGGGGGGGGGGGTCGGTTTTAAAAAGCACAGCAAAGCACCCGGTGTTCCCAGGCGGTCACCCATCCAAGTACTGACCGGGCCCGACGTTGCGTAACTTCAGTGATCGGACGAGAACTGGTGTTTTCAACGTGGTATGGCCGTAGACGAGAGGGGGTGGACAGAACCCGTAGTTATACTTACCGGAATTGACCCGCTTATTGATTTTTGGGGCGGTTTTTGTCGGTTTTAAAAAGGCGTCTATAGCACCCGGTGTTCCCAGGCGGCCACCCATCCAAGTACTAACCGGGCCAGACGTTGCTTAACTTCAGTGATCGGACAAGAACTGGTGTTTTCAACGTGGTGTGGCCGTAGACGAGAGAAGGTGGGCAGAACCCGTAGTTATACTTACCTGAATTGACCCGCTTATTGATTTTTTTTTGTGGGGAGGGGGAGGAGGTGTCGGTTTTAAAAAGGCGTCTACAGCACCCGGTGTTCCCAGGCGGTCACCCATCCAAGTACTGACCGGGCCCGACGTTGCTTAACTTCAGTGATCGGACGAGAACTGGCGTTTTCAACGTGGTGTGGCCGTAGACGAGAGAACGTGGACAGAACCCGTAGTTATACTTACCTGAATTGACCCGCTTATTGATTTTTTTTTTTTGGGGGGGGGGGGGTCGGTTTTAAAAAGGCGTTTACAGCACCCGGTGTTCCCAGGCGGTCACCCATCCAAGTACTGACCGGGCCCGACGTTGCTTAACTTCAGTGATCGGACGAGAACTGGTGTTTTCAACGTGGTGTGGCCGTAGACGAGAGAAGGTGGACAGAACCCATACTTGTGCTTACTCAAATTCTTTTTGTGTCTTATTCCCTGGGGAGACGGGCCGAGCGCAGAGCTGGAGTGGTGCAAAAGAGTGCGCGCTGTGGTCTGATTGGCGGAAAATTGATTTTTTCACGAAGAATCAGGGCAAAAAGGCGTCTACAGCACCCGGTGTTCCCAGGCGGTCACCCATCCAAGTACTAACCGGGCAAGACGTCGCTTAACTTCAGTGATCGGACGAGAACTGGTGTTTTCAACGTGGTATGGCCGTAGACGAGAGAAGGTGGACAGAACCCGTAGTTATACTTACCTGAATTGACCCGCTTATTGATTTTTTGTTTTGTTTTTTGTTTTAGAGTATTTAATTGTTTTAAAGAGACATGTTAAGGGTTGTTCATAGTTAAATTAAAGTTTAATTTTAAATAAGACCAATAAAATTAGGATTTAATAATGCCAGACTAATATTAAATAAAGTTTTAAATTAAGAATAATTAATTATTGGTCTAATGCAATGAAATGCTTTGATTTGACGGGTGAAATGTACGATGGGTGTTCACACTATGTGGCTAAGGCGTTGGCCTGCTAGCCAGGAGGTCGGGTGTTCGATCCCTGCATTGGCCGAGAAAGTTCATCTCGATATTCTGGCGTGTCCCCCCATCCGCCGTGTACACATTGGAGTGCACGTAAAAGATCCCTTAGCAGTTGGAATTCTATATTGTTGAATAAGCTCTATACGATGACTAAATGTGCAGATTGTAGCCACCCACACTGCATGTTTTGCTTAACAATGAAAGGATGCGGTTTTCAATTTTCGATCCTTTTATTCTACTACTCATGATATTTTGGACTGTTGATCTATGGTTTCATATAAAAGACTACCGATAAGACTCTTTGTAGAAGAAGTTCCCCAAAAATATTATGTTGACTTTAAGAGAAAAGGACCTTTAAAAATGCTCCAAATCGTAAAAATACGACTTTTTGGATTTTCGATCTCTTTTTTCTGCTACCCCTGATATTTAAAAAAAATGATACAATGATTTCACACAACGGGCTAGCTATTAGACTCTCGATTGACAAGAGTTTCATCACCCTCCCTTCATTATAACCGAAGTTATTGTGCCCTAAAGAATCAACAAATCAGCATGCTTATCTCTGCTTACCCTAGGCAGAAAATGTTCATCTTTGCACTCAATCATGACATTGACCTAGTGAACGTCTACACCAAGATTGAACATTCTAGCTCAATTAGAAGGAGAGTTATTGTGTTTCAAAGTCTCGGCCCTTCAAATTGCTACTACTTTTCATTTTCACTTCAAAATGGCAACCATCAGTTGACCTAAATCAAAATTCTGCTCCCTACGATTTTCGGGCCATCCTTCAAGGATTCAGAAAATATAACTCCCGTGTCTGTAAGTAAGATAGCAAAAAAGCCCTAGGGATTTTTCATGTTTCAAGATGGTGGCATTTCCGGTTTGATCGACAAACTCCATATTTTGTGTAGGAATCAGTAATTACCTGTCGAGTATCTAAAAAAATTTTCAGGTCATTCTGACCTATATTTCGACGATTTTTTTTTAAAACTTTGATCCTTAATTTCACCAAGGGGAGATAATTTAGAAAATTTCTAATTATAATTTTGAAGTCACATTGGTAAGATCTACTTAAATACTAAATTTCATGAAAATCGTACAACTATTAAAGAAGTTGTCAAATTGGTCTAAACTTCCGGTTCGAAATCACAGCGACGAATTTTCGAAATTCGAAAATGTGAAACTGCAGATGAAAATGATTATTTTCAAGGTATTCAAAGAAAAAAGAATTAGTAAAATCGGTCAAAAAATAACAAAGTTACGACTATGCATTGTCAGTTTTTTCGTTCGTAAAATTCGGTGATTTCGGATTCGTAAAACGTTTTGCAAATATATTTAAACAACGTTCGCATCCCATTTTTGGGAGGGTAGGTCAAAGTTTCAGAAAGATCCCATGGTTAGATTCTGAGAAATCCGATTTGCAGAAAATACACAAAAAAAAAAAAAAAATAACTAGATCTGCTACTGTCCCATGCAGATATGAAAGCTTTCATATTCATCGTCACGTGTCATTGATTGTATCAAGTATCCTAAATAAAAGGATAAGAAGAAAAAATTATTAAAATTGGTCAAAAACTCGCAAAGTTACAAGTCTAAATATAGTATGAAACATTGCACCCAGGCATAACAATAATCTGAAAACTAAAGGGAAATAACTGAAACTTGTATTACTGTAATGAGACGGATGAGAAAATGAAATGAAAATGGCGGGAAAAAAAAAATTAAAAATGGCAGGTTGGACAGGCGACCTTCCTCCTTGTCACGTACAACCGGGCATTCGAAAACACGCTAGTTAACTCAATGACAGGCGCGCGTGCTAACCATTCAGCCACCCAACCCCCCTTTGAAATCGGACACGTGCAATATGTCACATAGGAAGAATAAGAAGTCGCTCACAACAAAATGGTAAATTAATGAGTTTAGGTCAAAAGGTTGAGCTACTGTTTTAGAGTACTTAATAGTTTTAAAGAGACACGTTAAGGGTTGTTCATAGTTAAATGAAAGTTTAATTTTAAATAAGACCAATAAAATTAGGATTTAATAATGCCAGACTAATATTTCCAATATGTTTGGTTATAAGTAGGAAATCGTGACGACTTCTTAAGCATGTTTTAAACAAAGGATCATGTTTGTTTAAACAAGAATGGCACTCTGCAATAAAAAAACTGGCCAAAGCAAGATTTCTATGCAGAAATTAAATAATTGCTAGAACCAGAAAAATATTTATCCACTATAATAAATAAGCAACATAGAGAAAATGAAATGAAATTGAATGGGGTTTAACGTCCGACTGTTCTGCTCCTAAAATGGGCTAATGAAGACGGGCATATGCCATAAAGTGTGCAATGAGGGAAATTTTACCCGGGCAGCGGCGGTTACGGCCTACGAGGTTGGACAGGCGACCATACTCCTTGTCACGTACAACCAAGAAATCGAAACAACGCCAGTTGACTCAATGACAGACGTTATGATACAGAGCGCACGTGCTAACCATTCAGCCACGCAACCTCCCTAAAATCGGCAAATTGCTGACCTACAGCGAGAAACATTTCAACCGGGCCAAATTTTCTATTGTAACAGTTTAATTTGCACGGTACCTTTAGTTATCAACCGAATATTACAAAACTTTTAAAAATAAGCTCCTCCTGACCAGCTTAAGCGTTCGCAATAAACGTTTTCCCCTTAAAATCGGCAAATTGCTGACTTTAAAGTGAGAAACATTACAACCGGGCGAAATTTTCTGTTTTATCACTTTTACAGTACCTTTGATTACCAACCGATTATTACAAAACTTTAAAAATAAAAGAGAAAGAGAGAAATGCGGCCTAATGTCCATTCGACACAAACTAGGTCATTTCGGGACTAACATGTTTTTTAATTTTATTTAAAAACTCCCCTTGCGCTTACAGGTCTTTAGCCGTTGGGAGGAAACCGAAGGACACGGAGAAAACCCACGAGGTTGGACATCATACTTCATGTCACGTGCAACCTGGAGATCGAAACGACGCCCGTTGACTCAATGACAGACGTTACGATACAGTGCGCACATGCTAACCATTCAGCCATTCAGCCTCCCTGAATTCAGAAAATTGCTGACTTATAACAAGAAACATTTCAACCGGGCGAAATTTTCTGTTTTAACAGTTTAATGTGCACGGTACTTTAATTACCAACCGATTATTACAAAACTTTTGAAAATAAGCTCCAACTGACCAGCTTAATCGTATGCAATAAACGTTTTCGCCTGAATTGAAAGTTCTGCACGGAGAAAGTTCATCTCGATTTCCCGGCGTGGTTCCCCTTGTCAGTGAGGCAGAACGCAGGACCTGACAAGCACAGCTGTCTAGTCATTCGGATGGGACGAAAAACCAAGGTCCCGTGTACACATTGGAGTGCACGTAAAATATCCCTAAGCAGTTGGAATTCGATACTGTTGAATAAGCTCTATACGATGACTAAATGTGTAGATTGTAGTCACCCACACGGCATGTTTCGCTTAACAATGAAAGGGTGCCGTTTTCAATGTTCGATCCTTTTGTTCTTCTACTCCTGATATGTTGGACTGTTGATCGATGGTTTCATATAAAAGACTACCAATAAGACTCTTTGTAGAAGAAGTTCCCAAAAAATATTATGTTGACTTTACGAGAAAGACCTCTAAACATGCTCCAAATTGTAAAAATACGACTTTTTGGATTTTCAATCTCTTTTTTTCGGCTATCCCTGATATTTAGAAAAAATAATACAATGATTTCACACAACAGGCTAGCTATTAGACTCTCTATTGACAAAAGTTTCACCGCCCTCCCTTCATTATAACCGAAGTTATCGTGCCCTAAAGAATCAACAAATTAGCATGCTTATCTCTGCTTACCCGAAGCAGAAAATGCTCATCTTTAAACCCAATCATAACATTGACCTAGTAAACGTCTACACCAAGTTTGAACATTCTAGCTTAATTAGAAGGAGAGTAATTGTGTTCCAAAATCCCGACCCTTCAAATTGCTTCTATTTTTCATTTTCAATTCAAAATGGTGACCATCACGTGACCGAAATCAAAATTCTATTCGCTACATTTTTTAGGCCTTCCTACAAGGATTCAGAAAATATAACTCCTGAGTCTGTAAGTAAAATAGCAAAAAAGCCTTATTGATTTTTCACTTTTAAATATGGCGGCACTTCCGGTTCGATCGACAAACTCCATATTTTGTGTACAAATCAGTAATTACTTATCTAGTATCCAAAAAAAAAATCAGGTCATTCTGACCTATATTTCGATGATTTTTTTGAAAATTTTGATCCTTAATTTCGTCAAGGGGAGATAATTTAGAAAATTTCTAATTATATTTTTGAAGTCACATTGCTAAGATCTACTTATATACTAAATTTCATGAAAATCGTACAACTATTAAAGAAGTTGTCAAATTGGTCTAAACTTCCGGTTCGAAATCACAACGACGAATTTTCGAAATTCGAAAATGTGAAACTGCAGATGAAAATGATTTTTTTCAAGGTATTCAAAGAAAAAAGAATTAGTAAAATCGGTCAAAAAATAACAAAGTTACGACTATGCATTGTCAGTTTTTTCGTTCGTAAAATTCGGTGATTTCGGATTCGTAAAACGTTTTGCAAATATATTTAAACAACGTTCGCACCCCATTTTTGGGGGGGTAGGTCAAAGTTTCAGAAAGATCCCATGGTTAGATTCTGAGAAATCCGATTTGCAGAAAATACACAAAAAAAAAAATAACTAGATCTGCTACTGTCCCATGCAGATATGAAAGCTTTCATATTCATCGTCACGTGTCATCGATTATATCAAGTATCTCAGATAAAAGGATAAGAATAACAAACTATCAAAATTGGTCAAAAACTCGCGAAGTTACAAGTCTAAATATAGTATGAAAGAAACATTGAGTAATCTGAAAACTAAAGGGAAATAACTGATACTTGTGTTGCTGTAATCGGGATGACTTCCGATTGCAAAACTTTCAGAAAAATGAAATGGAAATGGTAAGAAAACATCGAAAAATTAAATGAGATAACTTTGAACAAAACTAAAACTTTTTGAATCAGGTTGAACTCAACTGTTTGAATATGTACGTTAAATATGTAGATTTGGAAAATTATAAAGACATAATATCAAAATCGGTCAAAAACTCACAAAGTTACAAATTTAAATGTAGTGAGAAACATTGCACCCGGGCAAAAAAATAATCTTTAAACTAAAGGGAAATAACTGAAACTTGTATAGCTGTAATCGGGCTCCCAAGATATGTTATATAATTATGGTTTCCAATATGTTTGGTTATAAGTAGGAAATCGTGACGACTTCTTAAGCATGTTTTAAACAAAGGGTCATAGACTGCTATATACAAGAATGGCACTCTGCAATAAAAAAAAAACTGGCCAGAGATTTCTATGCAGAAATTAAATAATTGCTAGAACCAGAAAAATATTTATCCACTATAATAAATATGCAACATAGAGAAAATGAAATGAAATTGAATGGGGTTTAACGTCCTACTGTTCTGCTCCTACAATGGGCTAATGAAGACGGGCATACCCCATAAAGTGTGCAATTAGGGAAATTTTACCCGCGCAGCGGCGTTACGGCCTACGAGGTTGGTAAGGCGACCATACTCCTTGTCACGTACAACCAAGAAATCGAAACAAGGCCAGTTGACTCAATGACAGACGTTATGATACAGAGCGCACGTGCTAACCATTCAGCCACGCAACCTCCCTAAAATCGGCAAATTGCTGACCTACAGCGAGAAACATTTCAACCGGGCCAAATTTTCTATTTTAACAGTTTAATTTGCACGGTATCTTTCGTTATCAACCGAATACTACAAAACTTTTAAAAATAAGCTCCATCTGACCAGCTTAATCGTTCGCAATAAACGTTTGCCCCTTAAAATCGACAAAATGCTGACTTTAAAGTGAGAAACATTACAACCGGGCCAAATTTTCTGTTTTATCACTTTAACAGTACCTTTGATTACCAACCGATTATTACAAAACTTTAAAAAGAGAAAGAGAGAAATGCGGCCTAACGTCCATTCGACACAAACTAGGTCATTTCGGGACTAACATATGTTTTTTAATTTTATTTAAAAACTCCCCTTGCACGTACTGGTCTTTAGCCGTTGGGAGGAAACCGAAGAACACGGAGAAAACCCACGAGGTTGGACATCATACACCATGTCAGGTGCAACCTGGAGATCGAAAGGACGCCCGCTGACTCAATGACAAACGTTACGATACAGCGAGCACATGCTAACCATTCAGCCATCCAGCCTCCCTGAATTCGGAAAATTGCTGACTTATAGCAAGAAACATTTCAACCGGGCGAATTTTTCTGTTTTAACAGTTTAATGTGCACAGTACTTAAATTACCAACCGATTATTACAAAACTTTTGAAAATAAGCTTCAACTGACCAGCTTAATCGTATGCAATAAACGTTTTGCCTGAATTGAAAGTTCTGCACGGAAAAAGTTCATCTCGATTTCCCGGCGTGGTTCCCCTTGTCAGTGAGGCAGAACGGAGGGACTGACAAGCACAGCTGTCTAGTCCTTCGGATGGGACGAAAAACCAAGGTCCCGTGTACACATTGGAGTGCACGTAACATATCCCTAAGCAGTTGGAATTCGATACTGTTGAATAAACTCTATACGATGACTAAATGCGTAGATTGTAGTCACCCACACTGCATGTTTCGCTTAACAATGAAAGGGTGCCGTTTTCAATGTTCGATCCTTTTGTTCTTCTACTCCTGATATTTTGGACTGTTGATCGATGGTTTCATATAAAAGACTACCAATAAGACTCTTTGTAGAAGAATTTCCCAACAAATATTATGTTGACTTTACGAGAAAGACCTCTAAACATACTCCAAATTGTAAAAATACGACTTTTTGGATTTTCAATCTTTTTTTTTCGGCTATCCCTGATATTTAAAAAAATGATACAATGATTTCACACAACAGGCTAGCTATTAGACTCTCTATTGACAAAAGTTTCACCGCCCTCCCTTCATTATAACCGAAGTTATCGTGCCCTAAAGAATCAACAAATCAACATGCTTATCTCTGCTTACCCTAAGCAAAAAATGCTCATCTTTCAACTCCATCATAAAATTGACCTAGTGAACGTCTACACCAAGTTTGATCATTCTAGCTTAATTAGAATGAGAGTTATTGTGCTCCAAAGTCTCGGCCCTTCAAATTGCTTCTATTTTTTATTTTCAATTCAAAATGATGACTCCCGGTTGACCTAAATCAAAATTCTATTCGCGACATTTTTTAGGCCTTCCTACAAGGATTTAGAAAATATAACTCCCGAGTCTGTAAGTAAAATAGCAAAAAAGCCTTATTGATTTTTCACGTTTCAAGATGGTGGCACTTCCGGTTCGATTGACAAACTCAATATTTTGTGTACGAATCAGTTATTCCTTGTCTAGTATCGAAAAAAAAAATTAGGTCATTCTGACCTATATTTCGACGATTTTTTTGAAAACTTTGATCCTTAATTTCACCAAGGGGAGATAATTTAGAACATTTCTAATTATATTTTTGAAGTCACATCGGTAGGATCTACTTATATACTAAATTGAATGAAAATCGCAAAACTATTAAAGAAGTTGTCAAATTGGTCTAAACTTCCGGTTCGAAATCACAGCGACGAATTTTCGAAATTCGAAAATGTGAAACTGCTGATGAAAATGATTTTTTCCAAGGTATTCAAAGAAAAAAGATTTAGTAAGATCGGTCAAAAAACAATAAAGTTACGACTAAACTTCCGGTTCGAAATCACAGCGACGAATTTTCGAAATTCGAAAATGTGAAACTGCTGATGAAAATGATTTTTTCCAAGGTATTCAAAGAAAAAAGATTTAGTAAGATCGGTCAAAAAACAATAAAGTTACGACTATGCATTGTCCATTTTGTCGTTCGTAAGTTTCGGTGATTTCGGATTCGTAAAACGTTTTGAAAATATATTTAATCAACAGCTACCACCCATTTTTGGGGGGATAGGTAAAAGTTTCATAAAGATACTGTGGTTAGATTCTGAGAAATCCGATTTGTGGATAAAACACAAAAAAAAATAACAATAATAATCTTAACAGAAACAATAAGCTTTCATATGTAATATGAAAGCTTAATAACTAGATCTGCTACTGTCCCATGCAGATATGAAAGCTTTCATATACACTGTCACTTCCTGTCACATGTCATGGGTCATATAAATAATCCGAAGAAGAAAACAAAAATCATTAAAATCGGTCACAATCTAGCGAAATTGTGATTTTTCACTCGTAAACAACTTTGTCGGCACGAAAAACACCAAAAGCGAAATTCGAATTTTTGAAATATTCAAATACCAAAAATTCGACCCGTATCCAGTCTATCCTGAAATTGAAATGTATTAAATTTTAGACATAGGAGACGCATTGAACATACTATGCCCTATTGTGTTTGTTTACAAGTCCGTAAATGTCGATTTTTCACTATGTTTCATATTCACTTCAGCTGACCTCTATCAAAATTCTGCTCTGAACGCTTTTTTAAGGTTTTCCTTCAAGTGTTCAGAAAATGTAACTCCCATGTCTGTAAGTGCAATATCGCAAAAGTTCTATTGTTTTTTCACGTTTCAAAATTTGATTCTTAATTTCACCAAGGGGAGATAATTTAGAAGTTGTCAAGTTGGTCTCAACTTCTGGTTCGAAATCACAGCGACGAATTTTCGAATATTACAAAACTTTTAAAAATAAGCTCCCCCTGACCAGCTTAATCGTTCGCAATAAACGTTTGCCCCATAAATTGCTGACTTTAAAGTGAGAAACATTACAACCGGGCGAAATTTTCTGTTTTATCACTTTTACAGTACCATTGATTACCAACCGATTATTACGAAACTTTAAAAATAAAACAGAATGAGAGAAATGCGGCTTAACGTCCATTCGACACAAACGAGGTCATTTCGGGAGTAACATATGTCTTTTAATTTTATTGAAAAACTTCCCTTGCGCGTACGGGTCTTTAGCCGTGGGAGGAAACCGAAGGACACGGAGAAAACCCACGAGGTTGGACACCATACTCCATGTAACTTGCAACCTAGAAATCGAAACGACGCCGGTTGACTCAATGACAGACGTTACGATACAGCGCGCACATGCTAACCATTCAGCCATTCAGCCTCCCTAAATTCGGGAAATTGCTGACTTATAGCAAGCAACATTTCAACCGGGCGAAATTTTCTGTTTTAGCAGTTTAATTTGCACGGTACTTTAATTACCAACCGATCATTACAAAACCTTTGAAAATAAGCTCCAACTGACCAGCTTAATCGTATGCAATAAACGTTTGGCGTGAATTGAAAGTTCTGCACCGAGAAAGTTCATCTCGATTTTCCGGCGTGGTTCCCTCTTGTCAGTGAGGCAGAACGGAGGGCCTGACAAGGACAGCTGTCTAGTCGTTCGGATGGGACGAAAAACCGATGTCCCGTGTACACATTGAAGTGCACGTAAAATATCCCTAAGCAGTTGGAATTCAATACTGTTGAATAAGCTCTATACGATGACTAAATGTGCAATTTGTAGTCACCCACGCTGCATGTTTCGCTTAACAATGAAAGGGTGCAGTTTTCAATTTTCGATCCTTTTATTCTTCTACTCCTGATATTTTGGACTGTTGATCGATGGTTTCATATAAAAGACTATCGATAAGACTCTTTGTAGAAGAAGTTCCCCCAAAATATTATGTTGATTTAAGAGAAAAGGACATTTAAAAATGCTCAAAATCGTAAAAATACGACTTTTTGGATTTTCTATCTCTTTTTTTCTGCTATCCCTGACATATAAAAAAATGATACAATGATTTCACACAACAGACTAGCTATTAGACTCTCGATTGGCAAGAGTTTCATCATCCTCCCTTCATTATAACCGAAGTTATCGTGCCCTAAAGAAACAACAAATCAGCATGCTTATCTCTGCTTACCCTAAGCAGATAATGCTCATCTTTGCACTCAATCACGACAGTGACCTAGTGAACGTCTACACCAAGATTGAACATTCTAGCTCATTAAGAAGGAGAGTTATTGTGTTTCAAAGTCTCAGCCCTTCAAATTTCTACTACTTTTCATATTCACTTCAAAATGGCAACCATCAGTTGACCTAAATCAAAATTCTGCTCCCTGCGATTTTTGGGCCATCCTTCAAGGATTCAGAAAATATAATTCTCGTGTCTGTAAGTAAAATAGCAAAAAAGCCTTAGGGATTTTTCACTTTTCAAGATGGTGGCACTTCCGGATTGAGCTACAAACTCCATTTTGTGTGTACTAATCAGTGGTCTCGTAGGTAGTACCTAAAAATAAATTCAAGATGATCTGACCTATATTTCGTCGATTTTTTTGAAAATTTCGATCCTCAATTTCTCCAAGGGGAGATAATTTAGAAAATTTTAAGTCATTTTTAAACTCGCATCGGTAAGATCTACTTACATTCCAAATTTCATAAAAATCGTGTATCTATTAAAGAAGTTGTCAAATTGGTCATGACTTCCGGAACGAAATCACAGCGACGAATTTTCGAAATTCGAAAATTTGAAATTGCAGGTGAAATTGGTTTTCGTCAAGGTTTTCAAAGAAATTTTTTTTAGTAAAATAGGTCTATCAATAACAAAGTTACGACTATGCATTGTTAATTTTTTCGTTCGTAAAATTCGGTGATTTCGAATTCGCAAAACGTTTCGAAAATATATTTAATCAACAGCCACCACCCATTTTTGGGGGGGTAGGTCAAAGTTTCAGAAACATCGTATGGTTAGATTCTGTGAAATCCGATTTGCAGGAGAAACACACAAAAAAAAAATAACTAGATCTGCTACTGTCCCATGCAGGTATGAAAGCTTTCATATTCATCGTCACGTGTCATTGATTGTATCAAGTATCCTAAATAAAAGGATAAGAAGAAAAAATTATCAAAATTGGTCAAAAACTCGCAAAATTACAAGTCTAAATATAGTATGAAACATTGCACCCAGGCATAACAATAATCTGAAAACTAAAGGGAAATAACCAAAATTTGTATTGCTGTAATGAGACGGATGAGAAAATGAAATGAAAATTGCCGGAAAAAAAATTAAAAATGGCAGGTTGGACAGGCGACCTTACTCCTTGTCACGTACAACCGGGCATTAGAAAACACGCTAGTTAACTCAATGACAGGCGCGCGTGCTAACCATTCAGCCGCCCAACCCCCCTTTGAAATCAGAAACGTGCAATATGTCATATAGGAAGAATAACAAGCCGCTCACAACAAAATGGTAAATTAATGAGTTTAGGCCAAAAAGGCGTCTACAGCACCCGGTGTTCCCAGGCGGTCACCCATCCATATACTAACCGGGCCCGAAGTTGCTTAACTTCAGTGATCGGACGAGAACTGGTGTTTTCAACGTGGTATGGCCGTAGACGAGAGAAGGTGGACAGAACCCGTAGTTATACTTACTTGAATTGACCCGATTATTGATTTTTTTTTTTGGGGGGGGGGATTTCGGTTTTAAAAAGGCGTCTACAGCACCCGGTGTTCCCAGGCGGTCACCCATCCAAGTACTGATCGGGCCCGACGTTGCTTAACTTCAGTGATCGGACGAGAACTGGTGTTTTCAACGTGGTGTGACCGTAGACGAGAGAAGGTGGACAGAACCCGTAGTTATACTTACCTGAATTGACCCGCTTATTGATTTGGGGGGGGGGGTGTCGGATTTAAAAAGGCGTCTACAGCACCCGGTGTTCCCAGGCGGTCACCCATCCAAGTACTGACGGGGCCCGACGTTGCTTAACTTCAGTGATCGGACGAGAACTGGTGTTTTCAACGTGGTGTAGCAGTAGACGAGAGAAGGAGGACAGAACCCATACTTGTGCTTACTCAAATTCTTTTTGTGTCTTTTTCCCTGGGGAGACGGGCCGAGCGGAGAGCTGAAATGGTGCAAAAGAGTGCGCGCTGTGGCCTGATTGGCGGAAAATTGATTTTTTCAAGAATAATCAGGGCAAAATGGCGTCTTCAGCACCCGGTGTTCCCAGGCGGTCACCCATCCAAGTACTAACCGGGCCCGACGTTGCTTTACTTCAGTGATCGGACGAGAACTGGTGTTTTCAACGTGGTGTGGCCGTAGACGAGAGAATGTGGACAGAACCCGTAGTTATACTTACCTGAATTGACCCGCTTATTGATTTTTTTTTGTTTTTTGTCGGTTTTAAAAAGGCGTCTACAGCACCCGGTGTTCCCAGGCGGTCACCCATCCAAGTACTGACCGGGCCCGACGTTGCTTAACTTCATTGATCGGACGAGAACTGGTGTTTTCAACGTGGTGTGGCCGTAGACGAGAGAAGGTGGACAGAACCCGTAGTTATACTTACCTGAATTGACCCGCTTATTGATTTTTTTTTGTTTTTTGTATTTAATTGTTTTAAAGAGATTTAATAATGCCAGACTAATATTAAAATAAAGTTTTGAATTAAGAATAATTAATTATTGGTCTAATGCAATGAAATGATTTGATTTGACGGATGAAATGTACGATGGGTGTCCACACTATGTATGTGGCTAAGGCGTTGGCCTGCTAGCCAGGAGGTCGGGTGTTCGATCCCTGCATTGGCCGAGAAAGTTCATCTCGATTTTCTGGCGTGTCCCCCCACCCACCGTGTACACATTGGAGTGCACGTAAAAGATCCCTTAGCAGTTGGAATTCGATATTGTTGAATAAGCTCTATACGATGACTAAATGTGCAGATTGTAGCCACCCACACTGCATGTTTTGCTTAACAATGAAAGGGTGCCGTTTTCAATTTTCGATCCTTTTATTCTTCTACTCCTGATATTTTGGACTGTTGATCGATGGTTTCATATAAAAAAGTACCTATAAGACTCTTTGTAGAAGAAGTTCCCAAAAAATATTATGTTGACTTTAAGAGAAAAGGACCTTTTAAAATGCACCAAATCGTAAAAATACGACTTTTTGGATTTTCTATTTCTTTTTTTCTGCTATTCCTGATATTTAAAAAAAATGATACAATAATTTCACACAACAGGCTAGCTATTAGACTCTCATTTGACAAGAGTTTCACCGCCCTCCCTTCATTATAACCGAAGTTATCGTGCCCTAAAGAATCAACAAATCATCATGACATTGACCTAGTGAATGTCTACACCAAGATTGAACATTCTAGCTCAATTAGAAGGAGAGTTATTTTGTTTCAAAGTCTCGGCCCTTCAAATTGCTACTACTTTTCATATTCACTTCAAAATGGTAACCATCAGTTGACCTTAAACAAAATTCTGCTCCCTACGATTTTTGGGCCAACCTTCAAGGATTCAGAAAATATAACTCCCGTGTTTGTAAGTAAAATAGCAAAAAAGCCTTAGGGATTTTTCATGTTTCAAGATGGTGGCACTTCCGGTTGATCGACAAACACCATATTTTGTGTACGAATCAGTAATTCCTTGTCTAGTATCGAAAAATTTTTTTAGGGCATTCTGACCTATATTTCGACGATTTTTTTGAAAACTTTGATCCTTAATTTCACCAAGGGAGATAATTTAGAAAATTTCTAATTATATTTTTGAAGTCACATCGGTAAGATCTACTTATTTACTAAATTTCATGAAAATCGTACAACTATTAAAGAAGTTGTCAAATTGGTCTAAACTTCCGGTTCGAAATCACAGCGACGAATTTTCGAAATTCAAAAATGTGAAACTGCAGATGAAAATTATTTTTTTCAAGGTATTCAAAGAAAAAAGAATTAGTAAAATCGGTCAAAAAATAACAAAGTTACGACTATGCATTGTCAGTTTTTTCGTTCGTAAAATTCGGTGATTTCGGATTCGTAAAACGTTTTGCAAATATATTTAATCAACGTTCGCACCCCATTTTTGGGGGGGTAGGTCAAAGTTTCAGAAAGATCCCATGGTTAGATTCTGAGAAATCCGATTTGCAGAAAATACACAAAAAAAAAAAATAATAACTAGATCTGCTACTGTCCCATGCAGATATAAAAGCTTTCATATTCATCGTCACGTGTCATTGATTGTATCAAGTATCCTAAATAAAAGGATAAGAAGAAAAAATTATTAAAATTGGTCAAAAACTCGCGAAGTTACAAGTCTAAATATAGTATGAAACATTGCACCCAGGCATAACAATAATCTGAAAACTAAAGGGAAATAACTGAAACTTGTATTACTGTAATGAGACGGATGAGAAAATGAAATGAAAATGGCGGGAAAAAAAATTAAAAATGGCAGGTTGGACAGGCGACCTTACTCCTTGTCACGTACAACCGGGCATTCGAAAACACGCTAGTTAACTCAATGACAGGCGCGCGTGCTAACCATTCAGGCACCCAACCCCCCTTTGAAATCAGACACGTGCAATATGTCATATAGGAAGAATAAGAAGTCGCTCACAACAAAATGGTAAATTAATGAGTTTAGGTCAAAAGGTTGAGCTACTGTTTTAGAGTACTTAATAGTTTTAAAGAGACACGTTAAGGGTTGTTCATAGTTAAATGAAAGTTTAATTTTAAATAAGACCAATAAAATTAGGATTTAATAATGCCAGACTAATATTTCCAATATGTTTGGTTATACGTAGGAAATCGTGACGACTTCTTAAGCATGTTTTAAACAAAGGATCATGTTTGTTTAAACAAGAATGGCACTCTGCAATAAAAAAACTGGCCAAAGCAAGATTTCTATGCAGAAATTAAATAATTGCTAGAACCAGAAAAATATTTATCCACTATAATAAATAAGCAACATAGAGAAAATGAAATGAAATTGAATGGGGTTTAACGTCCGACTGTTCTGCTCCTAAAATGGGCTAATGAAGACGGGCATATGCCATAAAGTGTGCAATGAGGGAAGTTTTACCCGGGCAGCGGCGGTTACGGCCTACGAGGTTGGACAGGCGACCATACTCCTTGTCACGTACAACCAAGAAATCGAAACAACGCCAGTTGACTCAATGACAGACGTTGTGATACAGAGCGCACGTGCTAACCATTCGGCCACGCAACCTCCCTAAAATCGGCAAATTGCTGACCTACAGCGAGAAACATTTCAACCGGGCCAAATTTTCTATTGTAACAGTTTAATTTGCACGGTACCTTTAGTTATCAACCGAATATTACAAAACTTTTAAAAATAAGCTCCCCCTGACCAGCTTAAGCGTTCGCAATAAACGTTTGCCCCTTAAAATCGGCAAATTGCTGACTTTAAATTGAGAAACATTACAACCGGGCGAAATTTTCTGTTTTATCACTTTTACAGTACCTTTGATTACCAACCGATTATTACAAAACTTTAAAAATAAAAGAGAAAGAGAGAAATGCGGCCTAATGTCCATTCGACACAAACTAGGTCATTTCGGGACTAACATATGTTTTTTAATTTTATTTAAAAACTCCCCTTGCGCTTACAGGTCTTTAGCCGTTGGGAGGAAACCGAAGGACACGGACAAAACCCACGAGGTTGGACATCATACTTCATGTCACGTGCAACCTGGAGATCGAAACGACGCCCGTTGACTCAATGACAGACGTTACGATACAGTGCGCACATGCTAACCATTCAGCCATTCAGCCTCCCTGAATTCAGAAAATTGCTGACTTATAGCAAGAAACATTTCAACCGGGCGAAATTTTCTGTTTTAACAGTTTAATGTGCACGGTACTTTAATTACCAACCGATTATTACAAAACTTTTGAAAATAAGCTCCAACTGACCCGCTTAATCGTATGCGATAAACGTTTTCGCCTGAATTGAAAGTTCTGCACGGAGAAAGTTCATCTCGAGTTCCCGGCGTGGTTCCCCTTGTCAGTGAGGCAGACCGGAGGGCCTGACAAGCACAGCTGTCTAGTCATTCGGATGGGACGAAAAACCAAGGTCCCGTGTACACATTGGAGTGCACGTAAAATATCCCTAAGCAGTTGGAATTCGATACTGTTGAATAAGCTCTATACGATGACTAAATGTGTAGATTGTAGTCACCCACACTGCATGTTTCGCTTAACAATGAAATATGCCGTTTTCAATGTTCGATCCTTTTGTTCTTCTACTCCTGATATGTTGGACTGTTGATCGATGGTTTCATATAAAAGACTACCAATAAGACTCTTTGTAGAAGAAGTTCCCCAAAAATATTATGTTGACTTTACGAGAAAGACCTCTAAACATGCTCCAAATTGTAAAAATACGACTTTTTGGATTTTCAATCTCTTTTTTTCGGCTATCCCTGATATTTAGAAAAAATAATACAATGATTTCACACAACAGGCTAGCTATTAGACTCTCTATTGACAAAAGTTTCACCGCCCTCCCTTCATTATAACCGAAGTTATCGTGCCCTAAAGAATCAACAAATTGGCATGCTTATCTCTGCTTACCCTAAGCAGAAAATGCTCATCTTTAAACTCAATCATAACATTGACCTAGTGAACGTCTACACCAAGTTTGAACATTCTAGCTTAATTAGAAGGAGAGTAATTGTGTTCCAAAGTCCCGACCCTTCAAATTGCTTCTATTTTTCATTTTCAATTCAAAATGGTGACCATCACGTGACCGAAATCAAAATTCTATTCGCGACATTTTTTAGGCCTTCCTACAAGGATTCAGAAAATATAACTCCCGAGTCTGTAAGTAAAATAGCAAAAAAGCCTTATTGATTTTTCACTTTTAAATATGGCGGCACTTCCGGTTCGATCGACAAACTCCATATTTTGTGTACAAATCAGTAATTACTTATCTAGTATCCAAAAAAAAAATCAGGTCATTCTGACCTATATTTCGACGATTTTTTTGAAAATTTTGATCCTTAATTTCGTCAAGGGGAGATAATTTAGAAAATTTCTAATTATATTTTTGAAGTCACATCGGTAAGATCTACTTAGATACTAAATTTCATGAAAATCGTACAACTATTAAAGAAGTTGTCAAATTGGTCTAAACTTCCGGTTCGAAATCACAGCGACGAATTTTCGAAATTCGAAAATCTGAAACTGCAGATTTATAGTAATTGTCTCAAGGTACTCAAAGAAAAAAGATTTAGTAAAATAGGTCAAATAGTCACAAAGTTACAGCATTTTAGGTCAAATGCATTCGTTTGTAAAATTCGGTGATTTCGGATACGTAAAACGTTTTGAAAATATATTTAATCAACAGCCACCACCCATTTTTGGGGGGATAGGTAAAAGTTTCAGAACGATCCTATGGTTAGATTCTGAGAAATCCGATTTGTGGATAAAACACAAAAAAAAAAAATAATAATAATATTAATCTTAACAGAAACAATAAGCTTTCATATGTAATACATATGCAAGCTTAATAATCTTAACAGAAACAATAAGCTTTCATATGTAATATGAAAGCTTAATAATAATCTTAACAGAAACAATAAGCTTTCATATGAAATATGAAAGCTTAACTAGATCTGCTACTGTCCCATGCAGATATGAAAGCTTTCATATTCACTGTCACTTCCTGTCACATGTCATGGGTCATATAAATAATCCAAAGAAGAAAAAATAAATCATTAAAATCGGTCACAATCTATCGAAATTAATGTGATTTTTCACTCGTAAACAACTTTGTCGACACGAAAAACATCAAAAGCGAAATTCGAATTTTTGAAATATTCAAATAACAAAACCACCCGTATCCCGTCTATCCTGAAATTGAAATGTATTAAATTTTAGACATAGGAGACGCATTGAACATACTATGACCTATTGTGTTTCTGCTCTGACCGATTTTTAGGTTTTCCTTCAAGGGTTCAGAAAACTAACTCCCATGTCTGTAAGTGCAATATCGCAAAAGATCTATTGTTTTTTCACGTTTCAAGATGGTGTCACTTCCGGTTCGATCGACAAACTCCATGTTTTGTGTACGAATCAGTAATTACTTGTCTAGTATCGAAAAAAAAATTAGGTCATTCTGACCTTTATTGCGACGATTTTTTTGAAAAATTTGATTCTTAATTTCACCAAGGGGAGGTAATTTAGAAAATTTTAAAAGTCATTTTTCAAGTCGCATCAGTAATGTCTAGTTACATACTAAATTTCATGAAAATCGTACAACTATTAAAGAAGTTGTCAAGTTGGTTTCAACTTCCGGTTCGAAATCACAGCGACGAATTTTCGAATATTACAAAACTTTTAAAAATAAGCTCCCCCTGACCAGCTTAATCGTTCGCAATAAACGTTTGCCCCTTAAAATCGGCAAATTGCTGACTTTAAAGTGAGAAACATTACAACCGGGCGAAATTTTCTGTTTTATCACTCTTACAGTACCATTGATTACCAACCGATTATTACGAAACATTAAAAATAAAACAGAAAGAGAGAAATGCGGCTTAACGTCCATTCGACAAAAACGAGGTCATTTCGGGACTAACATATGTCTTTTAATTTTATTGAAAAATTTCCCTTGCGCGTACGGGTCTTTAACCGTGGGAGGTAACCGAAGGACACGGGGAAAACCCACGCGGTTGGACACCATACTCCATGTCACGTGCAACCTGGAAATCGAAACGACGCCGGTTGACTCAATGACAGACGTTACGATACAGCGTGCACATGCTAACCATTCAGTCATTCAGCCTCCCTAAAATCGGAAAATTGCTGACTTATAGCAAGAAACATTTCAACCGGGCATTTCAATCGAAACAACGCCAGTTGACTCAATGACAGACGTTACGATACAGAGCGCAGGTGCTAACCATTCAGCCACGTAACCTCCCTAAATTTGGCAAATTGCTGACCTACAGCGACAAACATTTCAACCGGGCGAAATTATCAACCGAATATTACAAAACTTTTAAAAATAAGCTTCCCCTGACCAGCATAATCGTTCGCAATAAACGTTTCCCCCTAAAATCGGCAAATTGCTGACTTTAAATTGAGAAACTTGACAACAGGGCGAAAAAATCTGTTTTATCACTTTTACAGTACCTCTGATTACCAACCGATTATAAAAAAACTTTAAAAATAAAAGAGAAAGAGAGAAATGCGGGTTAACGTCCATTCCACACAAACTAGGACATTTCGGGGCTCACATATATTTTTTAATTTTATTTTAAAACTTCCCTTGCACGTACGCCTTTAGGAGTGGGAGGAAACGAAGGACACGGAGAAAACCCACGAGGTTGGACACCATACTCCATGTCACATGGAACCTGGAAATCGAAATGACCCCGGTTGACTCAATGACAGACGTTACGATACAGCGCGCACATGCTAACCATTCAGTTATTCAGCCTCCCTAAAAGCGGGAAATTGCTGACTTATAGCAAGAAACATTTCAACCGGGCATTTCAATCGAAACAACGCCAGTTGACTCAATGACAGACGTTACGATACAGAGCGCATAGGCTTTCAGACGAAAGTCTGAAAGCCTAATAATAATTTTAGTAATCACAATAGGCTTTCAGACGAAAGTCTGAAAGCCTAATAATAATAACTTTAACAGAAACAATAAGCTTTCATATGTAATACATATGAAAGCTTAATAATATTAATCTTAACAGAAACAATAAGCTTTCATATGTAATACACATGAAAGCTTAATAACTTTAACAGAAACAATAAGCTTTCATATGTAATATGAAAGCTTAATAACTTTAACAGAAACAATAGGCTTTCATATGTAATACATATGAAAGCTTAATAAATAATAATAATTTTAGTAATCACAATAGGCTTTCAGACGAAAGTCTGAAAGCCTAATAATAATAATTTTAGTAATCACAATAGGCTTTCAGACGAAAGTCTAATAATAATTTTAACAAAAACAATAGTGTTTCACACAAGCTTCGCAGTGTGAAACCCTAATAAATAATCTCAGCCTTCGAAACTCCTATTTAGTGCCAGCCTTTAATAATACCCCAGCAGTTCCAATGACTTTTTTAACCGTATTTAATCCTCCCCCACCACTTGCAAAAGCTGTACCCTTATGAAAAAGTCCTATAGAAAGAGTATAGGTTCCTATAGAAGTTTGAGGGAATCTATAGAATGCTATAGAATACTACAGGAAAACAAATTCATTCTGTATTTTTTTTCACATGACTATAGATTCAAAAAGATTTACTATAGTTTGTGTAGGATCGGTAGATGAATTTTTTCTAAGTGTAATTTCCTATAGAATCCTATAGAATACTGTAAGAAACTATTGGGAAAAAAATAAACCTATAGATCATGGGTGCTGCTATAGAATTGGTGGTAAAAACTATAGTTTTCTGTACAACTAATTTGTATCCTTGAGCCAGTTGAGTAATCCTTTAGTTTTCTATAGCCTTTGTAGTAAAAACTATAGTTGGCTATAGAACTAACCTGTATTCTCAAATCAGCCCTGGTTCCTATAGATTTTCTGGCAAAAACTATAGTTTTCTATAGAAGTATCTTACTGTCTCAAGTCAGTCGTGTAATTCTATAGTTTTCTATAACATTCTGTAGAAAACTATGGAAAAAATATTTTATTCTATAGATTTTGTGGAGAATTTATATTTATACGGTACTTAAACCATTTTAACAAATAGCCTACTATAGTTTCATATATAATAATGTAGTAACAATGTTCTATACTACAGATTTCAAAATTTTACGATGTCTTATTCATACTATAGAATTTAGAGATGCACATGTGTGAATAAAAGTATGGTACTCCTGGATGCAGTTTTCCTTAATTTACTGTGATACCAAATGATAAACTAAAATAAGCTTAACATGAAAAAAGAAAAAAAATAAAGTCTTTAAGTAATATTATTTTAATGTTGAGTATGAATGAAATAGTGATACATGTTGACACTCTAAGAAGGAAAGGTAGATCTTCACAGCAAAAATAACAGATAATAAGATAGATCAATAAAGTAAAGACAAAGTTTATTTGAACAGTCTGACTGTTTGGTGACCTGCTAGTTAGATTTTAATGACTATAACAGATTCTGTACTCAAAATTATATCATTTGTTGAAGCCAGCAGGTCAACCGTGCATACCTGTCAACAAATTATAATTATCAGCCAACTGACTCTCTTGAAATCTGTTTGGTCATTGGCTGAATTTTGAATTGTAAAATTCAATGTATAACCACTTACATTATTATGTTAGTATTAAGACGAAACTGAAGAGAATGGTGCTGTTGTTTTCACAGATTTGATTAAAGACAGAAAGATAAGTATAATTTATTACATTTTCAACAATAATATTAAATAAGATAAGATTTATGTGATTTTGTTATTTACTTAACTTTATTTAACTATTATTTTCCCTATATTTCAGTTCTACCAAGAAAAAAAACTTGTAAAGTTCTGACTAGTGAGTCAGCAGCAGAATTCAGATTCATCCATGAGGGAAAAAATAATCTTATCAATTTCGAAGAAATCATGGGCCAACTATATTATGTATTCCCAAAATAAAAATTAATAAAAAATCTGTAGATTTCTATAGTACCCATTCTACAGAAAACTGTAGTGAACGAAAGACAGAAAGATAAGTATAATTTATTACATTTTCAACAATAATATTAAATAAGATAAGATTTATGTGATTTTGTTATTTACTTAACTTTATTTAACTATTATTTTCCCTATATTTCAGTTCTACCAAGAAAAAAAACTTGTAAAGTTCTGACTAGTGAGTCAGCAGCAGAATTCAGATTCATCCATGAGGGAAAAAATAATCTTATCAATTTCGAAGAAATCATGGGCCAACTATATTATGTATTCCCAAAATAAAAATTAATAAAAAATCTGTAGATTTCTATAGTACCCATTCTACAGAAAACTGTAGTGAACGAAATTCAAAACTACAAAATACTACAGTAATCATTCCTATGCATAAAGGTAGAAATCCTACAGAAAGTGCAATAAAAAAAACCTATAGAATACTAAAATATTTTCCTATAGAAATTATCCCATAAATCTGTAGGAAAAACTATAGTATTTGCACTGCAGAAACTGTAGAATATTTTGGGCCGTTATTTCCTACAGGCGCCCCAAATTCTGTAGAATACTATAGAATTTTATCCTACAGAAAATGGGACACGCCCCCCACAAAACTCTATAGATTTTCTATAGAGTTCTTTAGAAAACTACACTGGTATTCTATAGGACTTTTTGCTAAGGGTAGCAGCCTTTGTCTATCTTGCATTTAAGGAGAGAATTGGATAATTCCATAGTTATGTTCTTTTTTCGATCACATTGACTTTAAATTTATACACTGTGTCTAAAGACATGAGACAAAGAATCCTATTGATTTCAATGGTTTCTATTAAGTACTACTATAGCTATGGCCCTTGATCACTGTGAAATATCATATGGACGCCCTAAGGGATTAAGTTAATATTCGATTGACTTTAAATTTCGTTGAAGAAGAATCCTATTGATTTTAAATGATTTCAATTAGTTGCTGTCAGAGTAATGACCTTTGATTACTCGAAATATCTGTGGACACTCTTGAGGCTGAAGTTAATAATATCCGATTGACTTCAAACTTTTGCACAGTGCTAAATGTCATGTGAAAAACTCTAGTGATTTTCAATGTTTTCCATTAACTATTCATAAACATATTACTTTGAAATCTCTTGTGACGTGCTAGATTTATCCTAAATATAATATGTAAATATTTACATGATAGGCCTATGTTGTTTTTTGTTTTCAATTTTAATTATTAGCCTTTGTCATAAATGATGTTCATGCTTTCTCTTTTTCTTAAAATGTTTTGTGGATATTTGTATGCTGCCTCTCATGGGGTGTTTCGATACAATAAAATCTTATCTTATCTTATCTAATAGTAGCAGTATGCTTCGTGTCTTTGCCAAAATTTGTCTAGTCGGGATTTAAAAATGTTAAGGTTTGGTGCACTGACCACATCTTCTTACATTAAATATTGCAAATACCCCAAACATGTAACAATTAAAAATTGGACTGGCCAATTCGACCCCCTATACTGACATAGCCTACACATACGTGCCATGTTTGAATTAGAATGGCACCGTTTTGCGGAAAACATCTTTCTTAAATTTCGATTGACACGCATGCGCTTATCTGACATCGATCAATGGAAGAACGGTGGCAGTTGGATTTATCTATCGACTGTTGATTTGCTTTTCTTTGTAATTATTCTATTAACACGTTAATCAGTGGTTAAGATATTGATTATTGGAGATACATCTATTTGAATTTATTCTTATTCGCAGCGTTTGAAAGGTTAGTGAAGTGATTTTTACATTCGAAAGTAAACCCTGTCTGAAGATAAAGAGGTTTTTATTATTATCACACACACTACACAGCAAACGAACAGCTTTTATATCCGCGTGCTTACACGTTCAATGTTAGACGTCACTGTATCGAGAGATATGAAATTAGATTTGCTTTTTTTTAAATTAAAAATAAACACCCAGACTAACTAAGAAGTTATATTTATCACCCGTGCCAAACTAAGAAATTATCTTATCACTTGGTTAGGTATAGCTACATAAAATATTAATGGTTTCTACACTAGCTAGCCTACACTCCTACTTCACTCTTTCTAATCTATCGCATTTAAATTTTGTGCAACTCTCTTTGTTTCTCAGACGTCTAGCATTTTGTCATTGATTATAATAAGTTGCCTAGTATTATGGCTGTGATTTTTCTCTATGATATCTGACATATCTATGATTAAGTATAGTTATACTTTATTATAGTGTAGCCATATATTATTATATCATTATTTTAAAATCTGGGATAAACATGTTAACAATACAACATCCATGTTATGTTAACCATTCAAAAAGTGCATACATGAGAAGGGGGGGGGGATGGCTGAATGGTTAGCATGCACACGCTGTATCATACGGTCTGTCATTGAGTCAACTGGTGGAGTTTCGATTGCCCGGTTGAACGTGACAAGGAGTAGGGTCGCCTCTCCAACCTCGTGGGTTTTTCCGGGTCCTCTGGTTTCTTCCCACTGCAAAACACCCTTACACGCAAGCGAATTATTGAAGAAAAATTGAACCATGTGTTAGTCCCGAAATGACCCTGAAAGTGGTTGGGAACCACTGCCCCAGGTTCGGTGGAGTAGGGGGGCAGGGGGTAGGGTGACCTTTGGCCCTTGTTTAGTCTTGTTACTGTCGAATACTGTTGATGATATTCTTTGCTACTTTAACGTTCGACTATGGTGGCTGAAAGCGTCCATTTAGATCGTTTCTAGATACAACGCGAGAGTCGCCGTTGAGAAAGTCGCCGAAAAAGTTGCCGATTGGCGACTTTTTCGTTGTACTAGCTTATCGGCGACCAGCGACTTTCACAACACGAGAGTCGCCGTTAAGAAAGTCGCCGAAAAAGGCGACTTACTTAACGGCGACTCTCGCCTCGGAAGTTTATAGTTAGTTACATGCGCAATGGCTACAATTTACTTCTTGTATATAAACTGGAGGAGAGTACAAGTGCAAAGTACAATGCGCAGAGACGAGTGCGCATCGAGTGGCTGACTGTACATGTATCTAGTATTAATGTTGTCTGCTGCTATTATAACGTGGGCGTCTCCTTGATAGAGTTATGTTGTATGGATTTTGACAATCTGTTTCACAGAGAATTACTTACGAATTATCTCTGTAACAGATGACTGTCCACAACACGGCGTTAGTCATTGGTTCAACGGCTCGTGCAATGTTTACTTAACACCTAACTGCTTCGGGCAAAATGATGCATTTTACTCATTTTAATGCCCATTTACACTAAATAGGAAATATTTTTTAACTACAAATACTTCAAACGTTTTTATTTATTTTTCTTTTACCTCAAAAAAATGTTTGAGAATTTACTTTGTCGGAGTAAAAAAGTTAATATGCCGTACTCATTAAGCCTCGTCGATGTCATGCTTATCAGTGATTGTAGCTGCCAAGCGAATATTCGCTGCGGGATCAGTTTGGGATTTTGACTTTACGGCTTTACTTGTTATTATCAATAAATGGAGTGTTGCGATAATTTAAATGTGCGGAAACCGTAGCCTTCATTTCAGAGGACGGAAACTGTATATTATATTTGGAAAGATTAAATAAATGATTATTTATGATGTCCCTTTGTAAATTGTTGCGCATTTAATGAAAACAAACTCCATTTTATATACAAGAAGTAAAATGTAGCCATTGCGCATGTAACTAACCATAAACTTCCGAGGCGAGAGTCGCCGTTAAGAAAGGCGCAGAAAAAGGCGCCGATTTTTTCGGCGACTTTCTTAACGGCGACTCTCGTGTTGTGAAAGTCGCTGGTCGCCGATAAGCTAGTACAACGAAAAATTCGCCAATCGGCGACTTTTTCGGCGACTTTCTCAACGGCGACTCTCGCGTTGTATCTAGAAACACGACGATCTAAATGGACGCTTTCAGCCACCATATTCGACTGTTTGTTGAAATATAATGGCTGTACATAATTCTTCGAATTGTTTTATTTGCAAAATGTTACAAGTCATCATAATCTAATTAACCCTTGTGCGTACACGTCGCACGAAAAAAGTTTTGTCGGCTACTAGGGGTAATCAAAGACCCCAGACATAAATAGGTTTTTGGGTGAATACTTTTATTCAAATACGATCAAACTACAGCTTCATATCAAGACTGAACAATAATCAGGCTAAAACAAAATATTTCAAGTATTTCAGTGATGATAGGAATTATAAGATTTTTCTAAAACCATACAAATCTAAAAATATCGTAATTGTCATGTTCCATGTAGAATCGTCTTTTGATGGGGTTGGTAGGGTACCCTGATTTTTTTCAGATCTAGATTACTAGAATAACCACAACAATATCATCAGTAAGAAATATTCAATACAAAGCTAGCACCGATTGCAGGACAGATTAGACACCTGTAATCACCAAAATGTTGAAATGAAAGGTGGAGGGGTCCACAAGACCCCTGGTATCCGTTAATGTAATACTCGTAGTTTCTTATCAAATGGTGAATGTTGCCACTGCCTCACGTCCATTCTATTTGCAGCACTATACTCGACATCAAGAAGCTGACAATATATATATATAAATTCTCGCTAGACAATTATGAACCAATGTCTCACAAATGTTAAGGATATGATCGATTGAGGTCCAAAATCCAAAATAACACTTGTATACGCACAAGGGTTAAACTGTCTTGAATTATGTATTCAGGAAAAAATTAAAAGTTATCACTACAAAATCAGAGTATTCCATTGCCACATTTTTTGTGTCAGATTGATGGAAATGGCGTTACTGTCTTGCGCCTATGGCGCTTGCGGTGAGCGGCTCTACAGACAGTAACAGGATTTTGGAGCAAAATATATTTTTTCATAAATATCCTGCAATATGATAAAGTAAAGGTGGTCACCCTAGCTGGGGGCTCCCCTCCCCCAAGTACTCTTTTCTTCCGGTTATTGCACGCACGTAACTATTCAATAAAAAAAAAAACAACCCAAGAGGCTTGATTTTAACATGCAAAGTGATAAGCAATTTGATCGGCTGAAATTGTGGAACATAATAACTCTTCTAACTGAGCTAGAATGTTCAAACTTGGTGTTGGCGGTCGATGCTTTGGGACAAGATAATTTTTTCTGATAGAGAGTGATGAGACTTAGTGTACAGTTTGATTACTCCATACTTTTGAAAAAAAAAAATATGCGATTAATTGATATGTGTCATCTATTTACCTTGGGATTTCGGCGGGGGACATCAGCCCCACTGTTGGCTTGTTGAGAATGTTTTGTAAAGATTATTGTCCCCCGCCTTTCGAAGAAAGTTGGGGGACTATTAAAATGGGTTCGTCCGTCTGTCTGTCTGTCTGTCTGTCCGTCTGTCTGTCCGTCACACTTTTTGGGACACAATAACTCTCTTCCTAATTGAGCTAGAATGTTCAAACTTGGTGTATGTGTTTATTAGGTCAATGCCTTGATGGAGTTCGAAGATGAGCATTTTCCGCTTAGGGTAAGCAGAGATAAGCAATTTGATTGGTTGATGCTTTGGGACACGATAACTTTAGTTCTAATTAAGTGAGATTGATGAAACTTGGTGTATAGTTTCATTATAGTAATACCTTGACTAAGTTCGATAATGAGCATTTTCTGCTCAGGGTAAGCAGAGCTATACGCAATTTGATTGGTCGAGAATTTGGAACACAATAACTCTCCTTCTAATTGAGTTAAAATGTTCAAACTTGGTGTATGTGTTTATTAGGTCAATGCCTTGATGGAGTTCGAAGATGAGCATTTTCCGCTTAGGGTGAGCAGAGATAAGCAATTTGATTGGTTGATGCTTTGGGACACGATAACTTTAGTTCTAATTAAGTGAGATTGATGAAACTTGGTGTATAGTTTCATTATAGTAATACCTTGACTAAGTTCGATAATGAGCATTTTCTGCTCAGGGTAAGCAGAGCTATACGCAATTTGATTGGTCGAGAATTTGGAACACAATAACTCTCCTTCTAATTGAGTTAAAATGTTCAAACTTGGTGTATATGTTTATTAGGTCAATGCCTTGATGGAGTTCAAAGATGAGCATTTTCCGCTTAGGGTAAGCAGAGATAAGCAATTTGATTGGTTGATGCTTTGGGACACGATAACTTTAGTTCTAATTAAGTGTATATAGTTTCATTATAGTAATACCTTGACTAAGTTCGATAATGAGCATTTTCTGCTCAGGGTAAGCAGAGCGATACGCAATTTGATTGGTCGAGACTTTGGAACACAATAACTCTCCTTCTAATTGAGTTAAAATGTTCAAACTTGGTGTATATGCTTATTAGGTCAATGCTTTGATGGAGTTCGAAGATGAGCATTTTCCGCTTAGGGTAAGCAGAGATAAACAATTTGATTGGTTGATGCTTTGGGACACGATAACTTTAGTTCTAATTAAGTGAGAGTGATGAAACTTGGTGTATAGTTTCATTGCAGTAATACCTTGACTAAGTTCGATAATGAGCATTTTCTGCTCAGGGTAGAGCGATACGCAATTTGATTGGTCGAGACTTTGGAACACAATAACTCTCCTTCTAATTGAGTTAAAATGTTTAAACTTGGTGTATATGCTTATTAGGTCAATGCCTTGATGGAGTTCGAAGATGAGCATTTTCTGCTTAGTGTAGGCAGAGATAAGCAATTTGATTGGTTGATGCTTTGAGACACGATAACTTTAGTTCTAATTAAGTGAGAGTGATGAAACTTGGTGTATAGTTTCATTACAGTAATACCTTGACTAAGATCGATAATGAGCATTTTCTGCTCAGGGTAAGCAGAGCGATAAGCAATTTGATTTGCCGAGACTTTGGAACACAATAACTCTCCTTCGAATTGAGTTAAAATGTTCAAAATTGGTGTGTATGCTTATTAGGTCAATGCCTTGATGGAGTTCGAAGATGAGCATTTTCTTCTTACGGTAGGCAGAGATTTTTGGATGACACTTCGTGTTCAGTTTTATTGGTCGATACGTTTGAAAAAAATAAATGTGCGATTAATTAATATGTGTCATCTATTTATTTTGGGATTTCGGCAGGGGACATCAGCCTCACTGTTGGCTTGTTTGATAATATTATGTCTTAATATTTGTATCAAATTAATATACATCATGAATATATCATACATGTATAGATGTCAAATAAACATAAATATTTATTTTTAAGGTTATCTGTATTTGGAGCTGATAGGAAACTCGTGCTGATATTAATGCTTTGACGTATAAGTAACGTTGTTTACACATGAAGTCAAAATTTCTGAAATAGAGCAGATTATTGGCACCACTTCTAGCAGGAATATGATCTGTTTACATGCATGATTTTGTCTATGAGGTAAGTAAATTGATACGATAGGTAATATAAGTCAATATCACATGTTCAAAATTTGGACTTCAAATAGATTGATCACAAATGTTGATATAGTCAGTGTTCTAACTACCTTGCAGGATTTGTGGGACAAAGTCAGAGATAAGTGATATGTGCTATTTTCAACATTGCGATATTTTAGTAGCCTATTCATATTGTGATATAGCTATATATTGTGGCAATATCCAACATGCTGTTTGTTTGTGAAAAAATTGTGATATAGACCTTGATTTTAGCATATGTATCACATTTTTGTATTTTGTTTTGATTTTTCAGGGTGACAGATTGATATATCAATGCAAACAGGGTAACAGGGGGGGTCACTTTAGTTCCTACATGTATAAAGTATAAGAAACAAGTATTACACAGAATAGCAAGTCATAATATTTAAATCTAAGAATTACAACAAAAGTAAAAACATAATGGAAACATGAAACAAAACAAACCTAATTTATGCTGATAAAAAAGTCAGAATTGCCAAAACAATCAATTTTCATTTCCCATTCTTTGGTAAAACACCAATAGCAGTCTAAAATACAAAAACAACACTACTTAAACTTTAAGTGCACATAAAATGACCCTGAAAATTTCTCTATGTGAGCAGTCCATCCGATTAGAATTAATTCTGCTATCTTCATGCAAAGTCGTAAAAACGACTTTGCCAATTATTGAAAACACTCTTAATCCCCTCAGACACCAGTGACGTCACAATGACCGAATGCATATTCGGAATGTTTATTCCTCAATTACCTATATACAGCCGGCGTGTGTATTCATTAACGCCTGACTGATTCCTTGATCCCAATAATCAAACAAAACAACTGACTACGGAATAATTTGTTTTATAATTCATTTTAATTCAAGATCCAATTTAGAATTTGTTTCATAAGGCTGTGTTGAATTGGAACTATGTTTCTTGTCGCCCGCGTGCTTAGGATCAGGGGGGTCTATTTTCGGCCGCATAGCTTTTCAACACAAAAAATTTTGAAGTTTTATTTGAATGTTTCCGACATTTTTAACAATTATTTTAGAAATAAGTTACCCCGTAATGTCTCGTTTATCAATATATACCGGCTAAACAAAAATAGCTGCAATTTACATAAATTTTATGTGCCCATGGCCACTTTGCTCTACTAGATGTATTTCAACTAGTAAAACTTTCAATATAAATCTAAAAACAAGTATTCCACAAGCGAAATTCTCGGCTTTCGCTCGGTGCGGGCATGTTTTTGCATACATAATGAAGTTATTTTAAGAATAAGTTATTTGATTGGTCGGTCGCTCAGGTCAATCGTTGAAGTGTCCAATCAGAAACAAGCAGGCCAGGTTATTAGGCATGCGCACTGAGCTGATGTCTTAGATATTCCTTCTCGTCGGTTTATCGCTAATATTCTTGATAAATAAGTCATTGTTTGTAGATATTTTTGAAGACTTTCGAATAAAATGGCTTTAAATTTTTTGTAGATCACTCTATAAGTTTGACAGACAACCATAATTCAATAAAGAATAATAATACCATTACTAAGTTCTGTTGTTTTGAATAACATTTATGTCATTGTATGTCAAAGTTACATGTATATGTGTCAAAGTTACACATGTAAATATACACACAACAAGAAATAAAATAAGCCAATATTGAAATATTTTATAATTTATAAGAAATACATATATGAAAACTCATTTTATTAAAGTAAAATAAATTAATGGAACATATCTGCCTAACAGATCCCAAATCATTTTTTTTTTCTACAGTTAACAATTTTAGTCAAAATTATATCTCTGAAAGTTATCGTCAGATTTTATTGAAACTTGGAACCGCTTTCTAAACTGACTTTGTGCAATAGGAGATTTTTTTTTATTTTTTTTTTTAAATCTGCAAAATAGTTGCTGATGTATTGCACCAAGTAAAACATTTGGTGTTGAATATTGTTTGCCAATTGTTTGTTGAATCAAAAAGTTAATTTAGTAGGGGATATTGGTCAAACCAACTTTTATTTGGATGGCATTCAAGTTTTAAAAAGTATTTCAGACAACTTTTGTATTTTACTTCATTATTTCATTCATTCAGTTTACCATATAGGTTAATACCTGGGAATATGAATTAACTTTGAGCTTTTGGGGGTAGAATAAAATCAAAATGATGGTTTGTGTTGGTTTGTATACTTTGTGTTGAAAAATACACTTTGTGTTGTGTTTGCCTCACACCCTCATTGGATTGTCACGAAGGTAGTGACAAGAAACATAGTTTCAATTCAACACAGCCTAATGTACGGTCGTTCTGTTTTCTCACGGCAGCGATTTTAATAAACTCTACCATCGTGTACGGTCTAAACGATTCGAGATACATTTTCGTCAGAAGTTTTTTGTTCGAATTTAGAATCTGTTTCATTATGTACGGTCGTTCTGTTTACTCACGGCAGCGGTTTTAATACAATCTACCATCGTGTGCAGTCTAAACGATTCGAGATACATTTTCGTCAGAAGAGTATCGTTGTAATTTAGAATTTGTTTCATAATATACGGTCGTTCATTTTCTCACAGCAGCGATGTCATACACTCCCAACTATTCGAGATACATTTTCGTCAGAAGAGTATTGTGGTTCGAATTTCCCATAGTATAGGAGTTAAAAGATGTGGTCACGCAAAATATATCATAAACGTCAAACATGACTGAAACAAGATTTGTAAATGACGATCCGTTATCGACGTACGGCGCCTTTCTTTCTGCTTGCAAATTTGACTTTATTACTCTGAAATAGACTGCAAAAATGAAATACGAAAAAATATCAAAATATATGTTAGAATTAACAGATTGAGAAGGGTCACCTAACTATCTATGTGTATCGCAAGTGTAGTGTTGTTAATACCTGTCATTAATCAATCAGACTAAATTTGAACAGTGATTGGGTCATAAAGTAATTAAGAATGCTGATTAGGTAATTATCTTTGCTCAACGATGTTTTTGTAATAAAGTAGCCTCGTATTATTTGTTGATTGGTGTTTAAACAACATCTAAATATAAATCATTCGATGGATATACGTTTGTGATAAGATAAGATTATAATGTCGAACATCATTTAACTTTTTTTATAAAGAATACAAGTATTTTACAATTAAATTGACAGTTTAATCACTCACCAAACGGCACCAGGAACTCCACATTTGATCAAGTGTATTTGATATTCATTATTACAAATTGATCTGGCTGGTGTAAGAAAAAATGATAATTACCCTTCTAATAGTAAGTGCAGGGGGACTGCACCACACACAATTCTACTCAAAAACAAATATACAGACAAGACATCATACTAAGAGACCACAAACAAAAACAAATCAAAAAGAGTGAATGGATCCGGGGGCTAGCCGTAAGCTTCCACTGCGCTGTACAGTCCCGGGTCTGTGGTGACACAGACTTCACTCATATTTGAAAACAAGTTGGGAGTAAAACCCAAGGAAATAATTATAAAATGTCAGTATGAGTCATGATCTGTCATATGTTGCAAGAATTACGAATGCAAGCATATTGTTGTATAAATTCCGATATACAAGTAACCACACCGTTAAATGTATCAAAGAAGTAGGCCTAGTTCCAAAAAATTAGATGCACTAAATCAATAAAGAAGAGGATTGAAGTATATTGAATGCATTAGGACACACATTACAACCGGTCACAGAAACAAAAACAAAACATAATACATGGAAGCACAGGAATGTAGACTGTCTAGGGAGACCGTCGTCTGCTAACTGAATGGCGTGACGTGAATCTGTCGTTATAGCTGTTATGACGTCGGCTAGAAGGTGCAATTTCCCGATAAAAAAGGGCGATAATCCAGATGAAATAACGTTAAAACTAAAAAAAACTATAAGTTTTTGAGACCATGTAATTGTACAAACCATAGCATAAATATATCATATAATACCCCACGTAAGAAACGCAAAACAGGAATGCTGAAGAAATCGTAGATTATCAGTGTATTCACAAAGGCATAATAATAAGGGCGATAATCCAAACAGGACTAGACATTTCTAGAAGATAAAAAGATAAAATTTATATTGAATCATTATCCAATATGTAGTCAGTAATATATTTATAAGAAATGTAAAACCTATTATGTTGAAGAAATGAAAGTTTAGAAATTTCTTTAAAAATGCGTAATTATGATCCGCCTTTGGCCGTGGACTTAAAATTAAGAGTTTTTATTCGTGAAAGAAACAGTTCCTTCTTGTTGCATACACTATAAACCTCAGAATGCCTCGTTCGGCATTTCTGTCCAAACAAGGTAAAAAAAATGACTCGTCTGGAGTTCCGAAACGAGGTTTTATAAATTGCCCTGTTTTTGGGACGAGGTATTTTTTTCAGAACGAGGCTTGGTAAAAATGCCTTGATTACTAAACGTGGTTTTTTCAAGATAGTTATTAGCGGTATTTGCTATCGGCGAATTTGTAAAAATTAAAATTTATGTTATTTAATACGAAAATAAAACCAGTTCAAACTATATTATTATCAGAGAAATTGACAAGACAAGAATACACGCCATCGGTGGAGGTGTAAAACTATTGCAGACACATAGCTACCTTGATTGATTTATTGCCCCAATCAGGTATAGGTGTTAAGAAACAACTGTGGTGTTGTGACATTTTATTAGGGGGAATAAATTAATCAAGGTATAGCTGTGTGTCTGCAATTGTTTTACACCTCCACCTAACTGATATCGCAGACAACAAATTAGTGTTTATCTAATCTAAGTACAACAAATAAATAATCCATTCTTATTAATCAAAAAAGCATAAAATTTCATTTCATATTTCTAATACGCCTGTTTATGTTTTATATATTAAAATTTAATTAAAACGTTTAATTAGGAAGACATATGGATATTAATAATGATTATATTATCATATCATGATTATAATATCATAGTTTGGACTAGGTTTATTTATCGTAACATAAATTCTACTTTTTACAAATTCGCTGATAGCAAATACCGCTAATAACTATCTTGAAAAAAAACACTTTTAGTAAACGAGGCATTTTTACCAAGCCTTGTTTTGAACAAAATACCTCGTTCCAAAAACAGGGCAATTTAAAAAACCTCGTTTCGGAACTCCAGACAACTAGTCATTTTTTTTACCTCATTGGACAGAAATGCCGAACGAGGCATTCTGAGGTTTATAGTGATATTTTCAAAAATCGTAATGCCTGTGAATAGAAAACATTATATAGTGTAGTATCTGGTATGTTACTGTAAGCTGACGGGTATTTTACTACTTCAAAACCAAATTTGTCCGTTTTATCGAATATACCGACATTAAATTTATCGTTAATTATATTGATGTCCAGGTCAAGAACAGATGCATTTATAGTGCCCGAATTTTCTTTATTTAAACATACATTATGGAAGAGCAAAAACTGACTTTTGTCGGTCTTCCTTTGAGCCTCAGATGTCATAGAAATTATAAATTAGATCTTTATTTAAACAACAAGCCCAAAATGAACTCTGTAGACCCACGGATGGCTTGGATTGGGCTCGGATTAAAACAGGATTTCGTCGACTGATTTAATAACTATGGCGTCGTGGGTGGGGTTTCTCCGTGACGTTGACGTCATCATACTTCTGGAAATTATTCATAAAAGACAGCGATGACCGAGGCTATACACAAGCTTCACTAGATACCGTTTAAACATTACTTGATGATCGAGACTATGTAGGTGGAGTTAACGCCTGTCAATCAACAATCGGCCATAGTGGAAAAAGGGTGTCGATGAATTTAACTACCATTTCTAGTAAAAAATTATAGTGGTAAAAACTTTGTTCAGGATAAAGTTATTTGACTGAAATTTTCAATATATTCTTGTTTCAACATCTATTTTTGAACTTTTATAGCAAGAATGGCTAACTCCTTGTCAAAATCTTCCATAATGTATCTTTAATATAAGTTCAGGAGGATATATTTCATCTTTATATTTATTGAAATTTCCATTATCATTGATTGGTGTTATGTCATCAATGTAACGGAAGGTATAATTTAGACTTTTAGCTACCTTGTAATCTGTTTTTATACGCCCACATTTTCATGTGGACGTATTATGTTGTCGCCCCTGTCCGTCCGTCCGTCCACAATTTGTTTGTGGACTCTCTACAGGTCACAATTCTTACCAGATTTTGACGAAACTAGAAATATAGGTTTATCCCCATAAGATCTCGGCTGCTTTCGATATTGGCATGTATGGGATCAAAACTTCATGGATTATGGCCCTTGATTGTACGAAAAATCAAGTTTATAGCTTGTGGACCTATAGAGGTCACAATTTTGAACCGATTTTGATGAAACTTGACATAGCCCAAAGATCTTGGTTCCTTTCGATATTTGAGCCTACCGGAACTTAATTTTCTGAATTATGGCCCCTGATTGTCCGAGAAATCACCTCTTTATACGCCCACATTTTCATGTGGGCGTATTATGTCGTCGCCCCTGTCCGTCCGTCCACAATTTGTTTGTGGACTCTCTACCGGTCACAATTCTTACCCGATTTTGACGAAACTTGAAATATAGGTTTATCCCCATGAGATCTCGGCTGCTTTCGATATTGGCATGCATCGGATCAAAACTTCATGGATTATGGCCCTTGATTGTACGAAAAATCACGTTTTTAGCTTGTGGACCCTATAGAGGTCACAATTTTGAACCGAGTTTGATGAAACTTGACATGCATGTTTATAACCCAAAGATCTTGGTTCCTTTCGATATTTGTGCCTATCGGAACATAATTTCCTGAATTATGGCCCCTGATCATCCGAAAAATCACCTTTTTATACGCCCACATTTTTATGTGGACGTATATTGTCGTCGCCCCTGTCCGGCCGGCCGTCCACAATTTGTTTGTGAACTCTCTACAGGTCACAATTCTTATCTGATTTTGACGAAACTTGAAATATAGGTTTATCCCCAAAAGATCTCGGCTGCTTTCGATATTGGCATGTATCGGATCAAAACTTCATGGATTATTGCCCCTGATTGTACGAAAAATCACGTTTTTATACGCCCACATTTTCACGTGGACGTATTATGTTGTCGCCCCTGTCCTTCCGGACGTCCATCCGTCCACAATTTGTTTGTGGACTCTCTACAGGTCACAATTCTTATCCGATTTTGACGAAACTTGAAATATAGGTTTATCCCCATAAGATCTCGGTTCCTTTCGATATTGGCATGTACCGGATCGGAAATTCATGGATTATGGCCCCTGATTGTACGAAATATCATGTTTTTAGCTTGTGGACCCTATAGAAGTCACAATTTTGAACCGATTGTGATGAAACTTGACATGCATGTTTATAACCCCAAAATCTTGGTTCCTTTCGAAATTTGCGCTCATTGATTCGTAACTTCCTGAATTATGGCCGCTGATTGTACGAAAAATCACCCCTTCTTAGCTTGTGGTCCCACTGTAGGTCAAAATTATAATCCGACGTAAAAAACTGTTTGATTATATCACCGTTACATGGTAATGAAGATGGAGGTAAAATTTCGTAAAAATCGGACCAAAATTGACAGACAAAATGGGCACCGTTTGTACGCGATTAGTGTGAAAATATGTTATATCAAGGTTGTGGATCCTATAGAGGTCACAATTTTGAACCGATTTTGATGAAACTTGACATGCATGTTTATAAACCAAAGATCTTGGTTCTTTTTGATATTTGCGCCCATTGGATCGTAACTTCCTGAATTATGGCCCCTGATTGTCCGAAAAATGACCTTTTTTAGCTTGTGGGCCCTCTGGAGGTCAGAATTATTATCCCATTTAAAAATCCGTTTGATTATATCACGATTACATCGTAATGAAGGTTGAGGTCGAATTTCGTGAAAAATCGGACCAAAATTGACTGAAAAAATGGCTGCCGCTTGTACGCGAAGAGTGTAAAAATATGGTATATCAAGGTTGTGAACCCTGTAGAGGTCAAAATCTAAATTCAATTTTGATGAAACTTGAAACACATGTTTACAACTTAACAATCTTAGTTCCTTTCGATATTTGTGCATATCGGATTGTAACTTCCTGAATTATGGCCCCTGATTGTACGAAAAATGACCTTTTTTATACGCCCACATTTTCATGTGGACGTATTATGTCATCGCCCCTGTCCGTCCGGACGTCCGTCCGTCCGTCCACAATTTGTTTGTGGACTCTCTACAGGTCACAATTCTTATCCGATTTTGACGAAACTTGAAATATAGGTTTATCCCCAAAAGATCTCGGCTGCTTTCGATATTGGCATGTATCGGATCAAAACTTCATGGATTATGGCCCCTGATTGTACGAAAAATCACGTTTTTATACGCCCACATTTTCATGTGGACGTATTATGTCGTCGCCCCTGTCCGTCCGGACGTCCGTCCGTCCACAATTTGTTTGTGGACTCTCTACAGGTCACAATTCTTACCCGATTTTAACGAAACTTGAAATATAGGTTTATCCCCAAAAGATCTCGGTTCCTTTCGATATTGGCATGTATCGGATCAAAACTTCATGGATTATGGCCCCTGATTGTACGAAAAATCACGTTTTTAGCTTGTGGACCCTATAGAGGTCACAATTTTGAACCGATTTTGATGAAACTTGACATGCATGTTTGTAACCCAAAGATCTTGGTTCCTTTCGATATTTGCGGCTATCGGAATGTAATTTCCTGAATTATGGCCCCTGATTGTCCGAAAAATCACCCTTTTTAGCTTGTGGTCCATCTGGAGGTCACAATTATTATTTGATTTAAAAAACCGTTTGATTATATCACCGTTACAACCTAAGGAAGGTTGAGTTCGAATTTCGGGAAAATCGGACGAAAATTGCCATACAAAATGGCCGCCGTTTGTACGCGAATACTGTTAAAAAATGGTATATCAAGGTTGTGGACCCTGTGGAGGTCACAATTTTGATTCAATTTTGATGAAACTTGAAATTCATGGTTATAACCCAAAGATCTTGCTTCCTTTCGATATTTGCGCATATCGGATCGTAACTTCCTGAATTATGGCCCCTGATTATACGCAAAATCGCCTTTTTTTTAGCTTGGAGGTCACAATTATTATTCGACTTAAAAAAACGTTTGATTATATCACCGTTACACCCTAAGGCAGGTTGAGTTCGAATTTCGGGAAAATCGGACGAAAATTGCCATACAAAATGGCCGCCGTTTGTACGCGAATACTGTTAAAAAAATGGTATATCAAGGTTGTGGACCCTGTAAAGGTCACAATTTTAATTCGATTTTGATGAAACTTGAAATTCATGGTTATAACCCAAAGATCTTGGTTCTTTTCGATATTTGCGCATATCGGATCGTAACTTCCTGAATTATGGCCCCTGGTTATACGCAAAATCCCCCTTTCTTTAGCTTGTGGTCCCTCTGGAGGTCACAATTATTATCCAATTTAAAAAGATAGGCTGGCACTGCCAGGCAGGATACGCCCACATTTTCTAGAGATGGACAGAAAACAAGCAATACCGAAAGTGATTTTTCCTACATCTTTAAGTCCTGTATTTCATACTGTATTGGGAGCAGCCATTTAGTTGGTCAGTTCCAGTCTGATAGTAATGAAATTCGAAACCGACAATGATTATGGTGTGACGGTACACAACCTAGAAATGTGACTTTTCATCAAAATCGGATAAGAATTGTGACCTGTAGAGAGTCCACAACCATGATATACCATATTTTTACACTATTCGCGTACAAACGGCGACCATTTCGTCCGGCAATTTTGGTACGATTTTCACGAAATTAGAACTCAACCATCCTCATCAAAATCGAATTAAAATTGTGACCTATACAGGATCCACAATCATGATATATCATTTTTTTAACAGTATTCGCGTACAAACGGCGACCATTTTGTCTGTCAATTTTGGTCTGATTTTCCCGAAATTCAAACTCAACCTTCCTTACAGTGTAACGGTGATATAATCAAACGTTTTTTTAAATTGGATAATAATTGTGACCTCCAGAGGGACCACAAGCTAAAGAAAGGGGGATTTTGCGTATAACCAGGGGCCATTATTCAGGAAGTTACGATCCGATATGCGCAAATATCGAAAAGAACCAAGATCTTTGGGTTATAACCATGAATTTCAAGTTTCATCAAAATCGAATTAAAATTGTGACCTTTACAACGTCCACAACCTTGATATACCATTTGTTAACAGTATTCGCGTACAAACGGCGGCCATTTTGTGTGGCAATTTTGGTCTGATTTTCCCGAAATTCAACCTCAACCTTCCTTACGGTGTAACGGTAATATAATCAAACGTTTTTTTAAATCGGATAATAATTGTGACCTCCAAGCTAAAAAAAAGGCAATTTTGCGTATAATCAGGGGCCATAATTCAGGAAGTTACGATCCGATATGCGCAAATATCGAAAGGAAGCAAGATCTTTGGGTTATAACCATGAATTTCAAGTTTCATCAAAATCGAATCAAAATTGTGACCTCCACAGGGTCCACAACTTTGATATACCATTTTTTAACAGTATTCGCGTACAAACGGCGGCCATTTTGTATGGCAATTTTCGTCCGATTATCCCGAAATTCGAACTTAACCTTCCTTAGGGTGTAACGGTGATATAATCAAACGTTTTTTTAAATCGAATAATAATTGTGACCTCCAAGCTAAAAAAAAGGCGATTTTGCGTATAATCAGGGGCCATAATTCAGGAAGTTACGATCCGATATGCGCAAATATCGAAAGGAAGCAAGATCTTTGGGTTATAACCATGAATTTGAAGTTTCATCAAAATCGAATCAAAATTGTGACCTCCACAGGGTCCACAACCTTGATATACCATTTTTTAACAGTATTCGCGTACAAACGGCGGCCATTTTGTATGGCAATTTTCGTCCGATTTTCCCGAAATTCGAACTCAACCTTCCTTAGGGTGTAACGGTGATATAATCAAACGGTTTTTTAAATCGAATAATAATTGTGACATCCAGAGGGACCACAAGCTAAAAAGGGTGATTTTTCGGACAATCAGGGGCCATAATTCAGGAAATTACATTCCGATAGCCGCAAATATCAAAAGGAACCAAGATCTTTGGGTTACAAACATGCATGTCAAGTTTCATCAAAATCGGTTCAAAATTGTGACCTCTATAGGGTCCACAAGCTAAAAACGTGATTTTTCGTACAATCAGGGGCCATAATCCATGAAGTTTTGATCCGATACATGCCAATATCGAAAGGAACCGAGATCTTATGGGGATAAACCTATATTTCAAGTTTCGTCAAAATCGGATAAGAATTGTGACCTGTAGAGAGTCCACAAACAAATTGTGGACGGACGGACGGACGGACGGACGTCCGGACGGACAGGGGCGACGACATAATACGTCCACATGAAAATGTGGGCGTATAAAAACGTTTGATTATATCACCGTTACACTGTAAGGAAGGTTGAGTTTGAATTTTGGGAAAATCAGACTAAAATTGACAGACAAAATGGCCGTCGTTTGTACGCGAATACTGTTAAAAAATGATATATCATGGTTGTGGACCCTGTAATGGTCACAATTTTAATTCGATTTTGATGAGGAAGGTTGAGTTCTAATTTCGTGAAAATCGTACCAAAATTGCCGGACGAAATGGTCGCCGTTTGTACGCGAATAGTGTAAAAATATGGTATATCATGGTTGTGGACTCTCTACAGGTCACAATTCTTATCCGATTTTGATGAAAAGTCACATTTCTAGGTTGTGTACCGTCACACCATAATCATTGTCGGTTTCGAATTTCATTAATATCAGACTGGAACTGACCAACTAAATGGCTGCTCCCAATACAGTATGAAATACAGGACTTAAAGATGTGGGAAAAATCACTTTCGGTATTGCTTGTTCTCTGTCCATCTCTCGAAAATGTGGGCGTATCCTGCCTGGCAGTGCCAGCCTATCTTTAGCTTGTGGACCCTATAGAGGTCACAATTTTGAACCGATTTTGATGAAACTTGACATGCCTGTTTGTAACCCAAAGATCTTGGTTCCTTTTGATATTTGCGGCTATCGGAATGTAATTTCCTGAATTATGGCCCCTGATTGTCCGAAAAATCACCCTTTTTAGCTTGTGGTCCCTCTGGAGGTCACAATTATTATCCGATTCAAAAAAACGTTTGATTATATCACCGTTACACCCTAAGGAAGATTGAGTTCGAATTTCGAGAAAATTGGACCAAAATTGACATACAAAATGGCCGCCGTTTGTACGCGAATACTGTTAAAAAATGGTATATCAAGGTTGTGGACCCTGTGGAGGTCACAATTTTAATTCGATTTTGATGAAACTTGAAATTCATGGTTATAACCCAAAGATCTTGGTTCCTTTCAATATTTGCGCATATCGGATCGTAACTTCCTGAATTATGGCCCCTGTTTATACGCAAAATCTCCTTTTTTTTAGCTTGTGGTCCCTCTGTAGGTCACAATTATTATCTGATTTAAAAAAACGTTTGATTATATTACCGTTACACCATAAGGAAGGTTGAGTTTGAATTTCGGGAAAATCGGACCAAAATTGCCTAAAAAATGGCCGCCGTTTGTACGCGAATACTGTTAAATAATGGTATATCAAGGTTGTGGACCCTGTAAAGGTCACAATTTTAATTCGATTTTGATGAAACTTGAAATTCATGGTTATAACCCAAAGATCTTTGTTCTTTTCGATATTTGGGCATATCGGATCGTAACTTCCTGAATTATGGCCCCTGGTTATATGCAAAATCCCCCTTTCTTTAACTTGTGGTCCCTCTGGAGGTCACAATTATTATCCGATTTAGAAAAACGTTTGATTATATCACCGTTACACCGTAATGAGGAAGGTTGAGTTCTAATTTTCGTGAAAATCGTACCAAAATTGCCGGACGAAATGGTCGCCGTTTGTACGCGAATAGTGTAAAAATATGGTATATCATGGTTGTGGACTCTCTACAGGTCACAATTCTTGTCCGATTTTGATGAAAAGTCACATTTCTAGGTTGTGTACCGTCACACCATAATCATTGTCGGCTTCGAATTTCATGAATATCAGACTGGAACTGACCAACTAAATGGCTGCTCCCAATACAGTATGAAATACAGGACTTAATGATGTAGGAAAAATCACTTTCGGTATTGCTTGTTCTCTATCCATCTCTCGAAAATGTGGGCGTATCCTGCCTGGCAGTGCCAGCCTATCTTTTTAGCTTGTGGTCCCTCTGGGGTCAGAATTATTATCCCATTTAAAAAAACGTTTGATTATATCACCATGTTACATCGTAATGAAGGTGAGGTTGAAATTTCGTGAAAATCGAAAATCGGACCAAAATTGACAGCTGTTCTTGTCAGGCCATCCATCCTTCATCACGAACAAGGGGAAACCACGCTAGAAAATCTAGATGAACTTTGTCACCCAATGCAGGGATCAAACACCCAACCTCAAGGCTACCGAACCAGCATCTTACCCACTTAGCAACATGATCCCCTGTCGAATTTGAAGCCTACTGAAATGAACCTTTATAACCCAAAGATCTTAATTCATTTCAATATTTGCACATATCAAATTCTAACTTAATGATGTCGGAAAAATCACTTTCGGTATTGCTTGTTCTCTATCCATCTCTCGAAAATGTGGGCGTATTCTTCCTGGCAGTGCCAGCCTATCTTTAGCTTGTGGACCCTATAAAAAGGTCACAATTTTGAACCGATTTTGATGAAACTTGACATGCATGTTTATAACCCAAAGATCTTGGTTCTTTTCGATACTTGCGCCTATCGTAACGTAATTTCCTAAATTATGGCCCCTGATTGTCCGAAAAATTCCTTTTTTATACGCCCACATTTTCATGTGGACGTATTATGTCGTCGCCCCTGTCCGTCCGTCCGTCCATCCGTCCACAATTTGTTATCCGATTTTGACGAAACTTGAAATATAGGTTTATCCCCAAAAGATCTCGGCTGCTTTCGATATTGGCATGTATCGGATCAAAACTTCATGGATTATGGCCCCTGATTGTACGAAAAATCACGTTTTTAGCTTGTGGACCCTATAGAGGTCACAATTTTGAACCGATTTTGATGAAACTTGACATGCATGTTTGTAACCCAAAGATCTTGGTTCCTTTCGATATTTGCGGCTATCGGAATGTAATTTCCTGGATTATGGCCCCTGATTGACCGAAAAATCACCCTTTTTAGCTTGTGGTCCCTCTGGAGGTCACAATTATTATTCGATTTAAAAAACCGTTTGATTATATCACCGTTACACCCTAAGGAAGGTTGAGTTCGAATTTCGGGAAAATCGGACGAAAATTGCCATACAAAATGGCCGCCGTTTGTACGCGAAGACAGTTAAAAAATGGTATATCAAGGTTGTGGACCCTGTGGAGGTCACAATTTTGATTCGATTTTGATAAAACTTGAAATTCATGGTTATAACCCAAAGATCTTGCTTCCTTTCGATATTTGCGCATATCGGATTGTAACTTCCTGAATTATGGCCCCTGATTATACGAAAAATCGCCTTTATTTTAGCTTGGAGGTCACAATTATTATTCGATTTAAAAAACCGTTTGATTATATCACCGTTACACCCTAAGGAAGGTTGAGTTCGAATTTCGGGAAAATCGGACGAAAATTGCCATACAAAATGGCCGCCGTTTGTGCGCGAATACTGTTAAAAAATGGTATATCAAGGTTGTGGACCCTGTGGAGGTCACAATTTTGATTCGATTTTGATGAAACTTGAAATTCATGGTTATAACCCAAAGATCTTGCTTCCTTTCGCTATTTGCGCATATCGGATTGTAACTTCCTGAATTATGGCCCCTGATTATACGCAAAATCGCCTTTTTTTTAGCTTGGAGGTCACAATTATTATCTGATTTAAAAAAACGTTTGATTGTATTACCGTTACACCGTATGGAAGGTTGAGTTTGAATTTCGGGAAAATCAGACCAAAATTGCCATACAAAATGGCCGCCGTTTGTACTCAAATACTGTTAAAAAATGGTATATCAAGGTTGTGGACCCTGTAAAGGTCCCAATTTTAATTCGATTTTGATGAAACTTGAAATTCATGGTTATAACCCAAAGATCTTGGTTCTTTTCGATATTTGCGCATATCGGATCGTAACTATCACTGTTACAACCTACCGAAGGTTGAGTTCGAATTTCGAGAAAACCGGACCATAATTGCCAGAAAAAATGGCCGCCGTTTGTATGCAAACAGTGTAAAAGTATGGTATATCAAAGTTGTGGACATGTAGAGGTCACAATTTTAATTCGATTTTGATGAAACCTGAAATGCTTGTTTATAACCTAAAGATTTTTATTCTTTTCGATATTTGCGCATATCAAATTGTAACTTAATGAATTATGGCCTTTGATTGTAGGAAAAATCACTTTCGGTATTGGTTGTTCTCTGTCTATCTCTCGAACAATTATTATCTGATTTAAAAAAAAACTCTGACTATATTACTGTTGCACCGTAAGGAAGGTTGGGTTCGAATTTCGTGAAAATTGTACCAAAATTGCCCGACGAAATGGTCGCCATTTGTACGCAAATAGTGTAAAAATATGGTATATCATGGTTGTGGACTCTCTACAGGTCACAATTCTTATCCGATTTTGACGAAAAGTAACATTTCTAGGTTGTGTACCGTCACACCATAATCATTGTCGGCTTCGAATTTCATGAATATCAGACTGGAACTGACCAACAAAATGGCTGCTCCCAATACTGTATGAAATACAGGACTTAATGATGTAGGAAAAATCACTTTCGGTATTGCTTGTTCTCTATCCATCTCTCAAAAATGTGGGTGTATCCTGCCTGGCAGTGCCAGCCTATCTTTTTAGCTTGTGGTCCCTCTGGAGGTCACAATTATTATCCGATTTAAAGAAACGTGTGATTATATTACCGTTACACAGTAAGGAAGGTTGAGTTCGAATTTCAGGAAAATCGGACCAAAATTGCCATACAAAATGGCCGCCGTTTGTACACGAATACTTTTAAAAAATGGTATATCAAGGTTGTGGACCCTGTAAAGGTCACAATTTTAATTTGATTTTGATGAAACTTGAAATTCATGGTTATAACCAGTGCCACTGATCTATATAATAACTGGATAGCTCATGACGCAATCAACAAATGACGTTGCTTGAAGCCACCGTCCGGCATCTTTCTCCTCCCAGAAGCACTCGTTGTCCTTTGTCTCCACTATAAGTACGCGCTTTGTTTACTGGTAAATTCGACGAAAACATTAACAGAACATTATATTTTGTTGACGACATTGTTGGTGCTTTATATAAAATAAATTCACAACATTGATTTTATTTTTAAAAGTGCACATTCTCATTATAAAATGTTTTGAAGCGAACCACACATTTGCCGTAAATCAGATTATAACTTTAACGTACCGTTGAATTTATCAATTTCTATAGGCCTACACAATTGAAAATAATAAATGATAGAGTAAGGTTTGGAAAAAATAAAATCATCTGACTAAAAAAAAAAAAAAAAATTAAGATGCCACCCCTTGTTTTTTTTTAAAATTATTGTTTTCATTATGGATTTTAAAAATGTTTGGAAATCAGCCAGTTGTATTCATCCAGAATTTTCTACTATATTTTAAATATTTATGAATACCAAGATTGTATCATGTCCTTTGGTAAAAAAAAGGGCATAATATCTATTGACATGTAGGGTTCATGATAAAATAATAAAAGTATGAGCCGTATTTACACTACCGTTGTCTTTGCAATGGCGTATTACATTATTCAAATTTAAATACTGTTCAGCTTTTTTTTGTGTGTGTGCACATCTTTATCCTTAGAATATATGTAATTTTGATATTTTATAGCTTTTTTCTACATATATACATACATCTAAACCCCTATTCTACTTTCTTTTTTACCCTTTAGGATCTTTGTATAATTTTCCCATTTTCTTTTTCTACTATTCAGTATTTTAGAGGGAAAAGGGGTGAAGATATAAAGAACAGTTATTTTATGTTGTATTATATAATATTATTACCTTCATAGTCTAATTCTCTCTAGATCCTCTCTCTCTATATATATATATAGGCCTATATCATAGTCCTTAAAAACACGCGGGGGGGGGGTGGGGGGGTGTGTGTGGCCTAGAGAGCCGCGCTTCGACCTCTAGCTGGCCGGTCACCTCTGGCTTGCGGCTGTGGTTTCGAGCCCTGGTGTGAGCGTATGTGGCATGGAGATAGGGGCGCTTTCTCAACCTCGTGGGTTTCCTCCGGGCACTCCGGTTTCCTCCCACTGCTAAAGACCCCTACGCGCAAGCGAATTATTGAAATAAAAATGAAACCATATGTTAGTCCCAAAATGACCTAGTTTGTGTCGAGTGGACGTTAAACCCCATTTCTCTCTCCTTAAAAACACTACTTATATTATAGGCCTATATCCCATTTTCTCCTTTACAATTTACAATTCTGTGTTTTCAGTGTTAATTCCAAAGAGAATAGCACAAATTCGTCTTTTTTTTAAATATAGGATTACATTACATAACTTTATTTTACAAGCCTGTATCCCATATTCTTCTACACAATTTAAGATTCTGTATTTCAATGTTAATTAAATACAAAACAGTCAAAATTTATTCTTTAGAAATAGATAAAATCCTGATAGGGCATTTAGTAACTGTAATATGATAAATAACACAAATTAATATGGATAACAGTCAGTGAGTAATGACCGTATAATGACAAGAAATCAAATTAACAAGGTAACAAAAACAATAACTGATATGGATCATCAAAGGGCTAATAAAACGAACAATCATAACCCTACATAGTGGACAGCAAAGATGTAGATTAATTAAGTTATGAATCCATCTAATGACTTAGAAATTCATGTATAGGCCTTACACCATTTTTATACGCCCACATTTTCATGTGGACGTATTATGTCGTCGCCCCTGTCCGTCCGGACGTCCGTCCGTCCACAATTTGTTTGTGGACTCTCTACAGGTCACAATTCTTATCCGATTTTGACGAAACTTGAAATATAGGTTTATCCCCATAAGATCTCGGTTCCTTTCGATATTGGCATGTATCGGATCAAAACTTCATGGATTATGGCCCCTGATTGTACGAAAAATCACGTTTTTAGCTTGTGGACCCTATAGAGGTCACAATTTTGAACCGATTTTGATGAAACTTGACATGCATGTTTGTAACCCAAAGATCTTGGTTCCTTTCGATATTTGCAGCTATCGGAATGTAATTTCCTGAATTATGGCCCCTGATTGTCCGAAAAATCACCCTTTTTAGCTTGTGGTCCCTCTGGAGGTCACAATTATTATTCGATTTAAAAAACCGTTTGATTATATCACCGTTACACCCTAAGGAAGGTTGATTTCGAATTTCGGGAAAATCGGACGAAAATTGCCATACAAAATGGCCGCCGTTTGTACGCGAATACTGTTAAAAAATGGTATATCAAGGTTGTGGACCCTGTGGAGGTCACAATTTTGATTCGATTTTGATGAAACTTCAAATTCATGGTTATAACCCAAAGATCTTGCTTCCTTTCGATATTTGCGCATATCGGATCGTAACTTCCTGAATTATGGCCCCTGATTATACGCAAAATTGCCTTTTTTTTAGCTTGGAGGTCACAATTATTATCCGATTTAAAAAAACGTTTGATTATATTACCATTACACCGTAAGGAAGGTTGAGTTCGAATTTCGGGAAAATCAGACCAAAATTGCCACACAAAATGGCCGCTGTTTGTACTCGAATACTGTTAAAAAATGGTATATCAAGGTTGTGGACGTTGTAAAGGTCACAATTTTAATTCGATTTTGATGAAACTTGAAATTCATGGTTATAACCCAAAGATCTATGTTCTTTTCGATATTTGCGCATATCGGATCGTAACTTCCTGAATAATGGCCCCTGGTTATACGCAAAATCCCCCTTTCTTTAGCTTGTGGTCCCTCTGGAGGTCACAATTATTATCCAATTTAAAAAAACGTTTGATTATATCACCGTTACACTGTAAGGAAGGTTGAGTTTGAATTTCGGGAAAATCGGACCAAAATTGACAGACAAAATGGCCACCGTTTGTACGCGAATACTGTTAAAAAAATGATATATCATGATTGTGGATCCTGTATAGGTCACAATTTTAATTCAATTTTGATGAGGATGGTTGAATTCTTATTTCGTGAAAATCGTACCAAAATTGCCGGACGAAATGGTCGCTGTTTGTACGCGATTAGTGTAAAAATATGGTATATCATGGTTGTGGACTCTCTACAGGTCACAATTCTTATCCGATTTTGATGAAAAGTCACATTTCTAGGTTGTGTACCGTCACACCATAATCATTGTCGGTTTCGAATTTCATTAATATCAGACTGGAACTGACCAACTAAATGGCTTCTCCCAATACAGTATGAAATACAGGACTTAAAGATGTAGGAAAAATCACTTTCGGTATTGCTTGTTCTCTGTCCATCTCTCGAAAATGTGGGCGTATCCTGCCTGGCAGTGCCAGCCTATCTTTTCTTTTACGTTTCTGTAATTTCACAGTTAATTTTGGAGGGGAAAAAACCCATGTATTGTCCAGTTATTTTTTTTTTCTTTCGTCTTGTGGTCAGTATAATCTGTAATTTTAGAGTCTTTATTTTTAAAAAAAAACCAAAACCTGGGCTATTCACATATAGGCATATATTTTTGTCTGATTTCTAGTAATTTTAGAAACGTTCAAAGATATAATATAGGCCTGTAATAAATTATTTTTCTTTATTTGTTCTATATATGAATTGCATAGGCCTATCTTTTTTTCTTAAAAATAAATTACTTATATTATAGGCCTATGTCATTTCTTTAAAAATTACTTATATTATAAATTATAGGCCTATATCATTTTTAAAAAAAAATACTTAAGAGTTTTGACCTATATCCTATTTTTTAAAACAAATAAATACTTATATTATAGGCCTATATCACATTCACATTCTCGCCTTTACTATTTATAATGTTGTTTTTCAATGGTAATTTCAGAGAGAATAAAAGCACAAATTTATTTGCAATAAACAATAGGATTACATTATATCACTATATTTTTGGGGCCTACATGTATATCAAAATTTTAAATTCGGTATTTTCACTGTTTATTAAAAAGAAAATATTCCAAATTTATATTTTCATCAATATACAGGCCCACATTATATACCATTTTCGTCTTTACTTTTTTGTAATTTCACAGATAATTTTAGAGGGGGGGAAAACTAAGATTTGACGTTAGTTAGTTATTTCAATGGCATTTTGGAAATAATAATTTGTAATTTTAAAGTCTTTATTTTAAAAATTATAGGCTATTCACATAATAAAAGAATTATAGGCCCATGTGTTTTTGATATGTGTCTATCTTCTTTTATTACTTCTTTTTTTCGCTGATGTTTAAAAAAACAAAAAGGGAAAACAATAAAAATGAATGAAATATAATCAATATACATACATATAACAAGAAAGAATTTTTGTCCCCCGCCTTTCGAAGAAAGTTGGGGGACTATTAAAATGGGTTCGTCCGTCTGTCTGTCTGTCCGTCTGTCTGTCCGTCTGTCTGTCTGTCCGTCTGTCCGTCACACATTTTGGGACACAATAACTCTCTTCCTAATTGAGCTAGAATGTTCAAACTTGGTGTATGTGTTTATTAGGTCAATGCCTTGATGGAGTTCGAAGATGAGCATTTTCCGCTTAGGGTAAGCAGAGATAAGCGATTTGATTGGTTGATGCTTTGGGACACGATAACTTTAGTTATAATTAAGTGAGATTGATGAAACTTGGTGTATAGTTTCATTACAGTAATACCTTGACTAAGTTCGATAATGAGCATTTTCTGCTCAGGGTAAGCAGAGCGATACGCAATTTGATTGGCCGAGAATTTGGAACACAATAACTCCCCTTCTAATTGAGTTAAAATGTTCAAAATTGGTGTATATGCTTATTAGGTCAATGCCTTGATGGAGTTCGAAGATGAGCATTTTCCGCTTAGGGTAAGCAGAGATAAGCAATTTGATTGGTTGATGCTTTGGGACACGATAACTTTAGTTCTAATTAAGTGAGAGTGATGAAACTTGGTGTATAGTTTTATTATAGTAATACCTTGACTAAGTTCGATAATGAGCATTTTCTGCTCAGGGTAAGCAGAGCGATACGCAATTTGATTGGTCGAGACTTTGGAACACAATAACTCTCCTTCTAATTTAGTTAAAATGTTCAAACTTGGTGTATATGCTTATTAGGTCAATGCCCTGATGGAGTTCGAAGATGAGCATTTTCCGCTTAGGGTAGGCAGAGATAAGCAATTTGATTGGTTGATGCTTTGAGACACGATAACTTTAGTTCTAATTAAGTGAGATTGATGAAACTTAGTGTATAGTTTCATTACAGTAATACCTTGACTATGATCGATAATGAGCATTTTCTGCTCAGGGTAAGCAGAGCGATAAGCAATTTGATTTGCCAAGACTTTGGAACACAATAACTCTCCTTCGAATTGAGTTAAAATGTTCAAAATTGGTGTGTATGCTTATTAGGTCAATGCCTTGATGGAGTTCGAAGATGAGCATTTTCTTCTTACGGTAGGCAGAGATAAGCAATTTTTGGATGACACTTCGTGTTCAGTTTGATTGGTCGATACGTTTGAAAAAAATAAATGTGCGATTAATTAATATGTGTCATCTATTTATTTTGGGATTTCGGCGGGGGACATCAGCCTCACTGTTGGCTTGTTTTTAACAGTATTCGCGTACAAACGGCGGCCATTTTGTCTGTCAATTTTGGTCCGATTTTCCCGAAATTCAAACTCAACCTTCCTTACAGTGTAACAGTGATATAATCAAACGTTTTTTTAAATTGGATAATAATTGTGACCTCCAGAGTGACCACAAGCTAAAGAAAGGGGGATTTTGTGTATAACCAGGGGCCATAATTCAGGAAGTTAAGATCCGATATGCGCAAATATCGAAAAGAACCAAGATCTTTGGGTTATAACCATGAATTTCAAGTTTCATCAAAATCGAATTAAAATTGTGACCTTTACAGGGTCCACAATCTTGATATACCATTTTTTAACAGTATTCGCATACAAACGGCGGCCATTTTGTATGGCAATTTTGGTCTGATTTTCCCGAAATTCGAACTCAACCTTCCTTACGGTGTAATGGTAATATAATCAAACATTTTTTTAAATCGGATAATAATTGTGACCTCCAAGCTAAAAAAAAGGCGATTTTGCGTATAATCAGGGGCCATAATTCAGGAAGTTACGATCCGATATGCGCAAATATCGAAAGAAAGCAAGATCTTTGGGTTATAACCATGAATTTCAAGTTTCATCAAAATCGAATTAAAATTGTGATCTCCACAGGGTCCACAACCTTGATATATACCATTTTTTAACAGTATTCACGTACAAACGGCGGCCATTTTGTATGGCAATTTTGGTCTGATTTTCCCCAAATTCGAACTCAACCTTCCTTAGGGTGTAACGGTGATATAATCAAACGTTTTTTTAAATCGGATAATAATTGTGACCTCCAGAGGGACCACAAGCTAAAGAAAGGGGGATTTTGCGTATAACCAGGGGCCATAATTCAGGAAGTTACAATCCGATATGCGCAAATATCGAAAAGAACCAAGATCTTTGGGTTATAACCATGAATTTCAAGTTTCATCAAAATCGAATTAAAATTGTGACCTTTACAGGGTCCACAACCTTGATATACCATTTTTTAACCGTATTCGCGTACAAAAGGCGGCCATTTTGTATGGCAATTTTGGTCCGATTTTCCCGAAATTCGAACTCAACCTTCCTTACGGTGTAACGGTAATATAATCAAACGTCTTTTTAAATTGGATAATAATTGTGACCTCCATAGGGACCACAAGCTAAAAAAAAAGGCGATTTTGCGTATAATCAGGGGCCATAATTCAGGAAGTTACGATCCGATATGTGCAAATATCGAAAGAAAGCAAGATCTTTGGAGGTCACGATTTAAAAAAACGTTTGATTATATCACCGTTACACCGTAAGGAAGGTTGAGTTTGAATTTCAGGAAAATCGTACCAAATTTGACAGACAAAATGGCCGCCGTTTGTACGCGAATACTGTTTAAAAAAATGGTATATCATGGTTGTGGACCTTGTATAGGTCACAATTTTAATTCGATTTTGATGAGGAAGGTTGAGTTATAATTTCGTGAAAATCGTACCGAAATGGTCGCCGTTTGTACGCGAATAGTGTAAAATATGGTATATCATGGTTGTGGACTCTCTACAGGTCACAATTCTTATCCGATTTTGATGAAAAGTCACATTTCTAGGTTGTGTACCGTCACACCTTAATCATTGTCGGCTTCGAATTTCATGAATATCAGACTGGAACTGACCAACTAAATGGCTGCTCCCAATACAGTATGAAATACAGGACTTAATGATGTATGAAAAATCACTTTCGATATTGCTTGTTCTCTATCCATCTCTCGAAAATGTGGGCGTATCCTGCCTGGCAGTGCCAGCCTATCTTTCTTTTTAAAACACTTTTGGATGACACTTCGTGTACAATTTGATTGCTCGATACATTTGAAAAAAATAAATGTGCGATTAATTAATATGTGTCATCTATTTATTTTGGGATTTCGGCGGGGGACATCAGCCTCACTGTTGGCTTGTTTTTATACGCCCACATGTTCATGCTTTCTATATTGGCATGTATCGGATCAAAACTTCATGGATTATGGCCCCTGATTGTACGAAAAATCATGTTTTTAGCTTGTGGACCCTATAGAGGTCACAATTTTGAACCGATTTTGATGAAACTTGACATGCATGTTTGTAACCCAAAGATCTTGATGCCTTTCGATATTTGCACCCATCGGATCATAACTTCCTGAATTATGGCCCCTGATTGTCCGAAAAATTGCCCTTTTTATCTTGTGGTCCCTCTGGAGGTCAAAATTATTATCCGATTTAAAAAACTGTTTGATTATATCACCATTACATTGTAATGAAAGCTGACATCGAATTTCGTGAAAATCGAAGCAAAATTGACGGACAAAATGGCTGCCGTTTGTACGCGAATAGTGTGAAAATATGTTATATCAAGGTTGTGGACCCTATATAGGTCACAATTTTGAACCGATTTTGATGAAACTTGACATGCATGTTTATAACCCGGAGATCTTGGTTCCTTTCGATATTTGCGCTCATTGATTCGTAACTTCCTGAATTATGGCCCCTGATTGTACGAAAAATCACCCTTTTAAGCTTGTGGTCCCTCTGGAAGTCACAACTATTTTCCGATTTAAAAAAACGTTATATCACCGTTTCACCTTAAGGAAGGGATGAGGTCAAATTTCGGGAAAATTGGACCAAAATTGACAGACAAAATGGCCGCCGTTTGTACGCGAATACTGTTAAAAAATGGTATATCATGGTTGTGGACCCTGTATAGGTCACAATTTTAATTTGATTTTGATGAAACTTGAAATGCATGGTTATAACCCAAAAATCTTGGTTCCTTTCTGTATTTGCGCATATCGGATCATAACTTCCTGAATTATTTGAATTTCGTGAAAATCGACTAAAATTGCCGGACGAAATGGTCGCCGTTTGTACGCGAAGAGTGTAAAAATATGGTATATCATGGTTGTGGACCCTCTACAGGTCAAAATTCTTATCCGATTTTGCCAAAAAGTCATATTTCTAGGTTGTGTACCGTCACACCATAATCATTGTCAGCTTCGAATTTCATGAATATCAGACTGGAACTGACCAACAAAATGGCTGCTCCCAATACAGTATGAAATACAGGACTTAATGATGTAGGAAAAATCACTTTCGGTATTGCTTGTTCTCTATCCATCTCTCGAAAATGTGGGCGTATCCTGCCTGGCAGTGCCAGCCTATCTTTTTTAGCTTGTGGTCCCTCTGGAGGTCACAATTATTATCCGATTTAAAAAAATAGGTTGCCAGGCAACGAAACATACGCCCACACAGCAGCCAAATCGTCCGGGCAGTCAACAAGAGTTGTTGCATATTAAGGAATTATCAGAAAATCATTAGAATTTGTTTGGTTTTTATAATCAAACTCTTTTTTTTTTTTAAATCAGATAATAATTGTGACCTCCAGAGGCACAACATGCTAAAAAGGGTGATTTTTCATACAATCAGGGGACATAATTCAGGAGTAATGACCCGATGGGCGCAAATATCGAAAGGAACCAAGATCTTTGGGTTATAAACATACATGTCAAGTTTCATCAAAATCGATTCAAAATTGTGACCTCTATAGGGTCCACAACCTTGATATAACATATTTTCACACTATTCGTGTAAAAATGGCGGCCATTTTGTCCGTCAATTCTAGTCCGATTTTCACGTAAATCCCACTCTCTCTTCATTACCATGTAACGATGATATAGTTAAACGGTTTTTTAAATCGGATAATAATTTTGACCTCCAGAGGGACCAAAAGCGAACAAAAGCGATTTTTCGGACAATCCGGGGACATAATTCAGGATGTTATGATCCAATGGGCGCAAATATCAAAAGGAACCAAGATCTTTGGGTTATAAACATACATGTCAAGTTTCATCAAAATCGGTTCAAAATTGTGACCTCTATAAGGTCCACAACCTTTATATAAGATATTTTCACACTATTCGCGTACAAACGGCGGCCATTTTGTTCGTCAATTTTGGTCCGATTTTCACAAAATTTATGCTCTACCTTCATAACCATGAAATGGTGATAAAATCAAACGGTTTTTTAAATCGGATAACAATTTTGACCTCCAGAGGGACCACAAGCTAAAAAGGGCGATTTTTTATACGCCCACATTTTCATGTGGACGTATTATGTCGTCGCCCCTGTCCGTCCGTCCGTCTGTCCGTCCGTCCACAATTTGTTTGTGGACTCTCTACAGGTCACAATTCTTATCCGATTTTGATGAAACTTGAAATATAGGTTTATCCCCATAAGATCTCAGTTCCTTTCGATATTGGCATGTATCGGATCAAAACTTCATGGATTATGGCCCCTGATTGTACGAAAAATCACGTTTTTAAATTGTGGACCCTATAGAGGTCACAATTTTGAACCGATTTTGATGAAACTTGACATGCATGTTTGTAACCCAAAGATCTTGGTTCCTTTCGATATTTGCGGCTATCGGAATGTAATTTCCTGAATTATGGCCCCTGATTGTCCTAAAAATCACCCTTTTTAGCTTGTGGTCCCTCTGGAGGTCACAATTATTATTCGATTTAAAAAACCGTTTGTTTATATCACCGTTACACCCTAAGGAAGGCTGAGTTCGAATTTCGGGAAAATCGGACGAAAATTGCCATACAAAATGGCCGCCGTTTGTACGCGAATACTGTTAAAAAATGGTATATCAAGGTTGTGGACCCTGTGGAGGTCACAATTTTGATTCGATTTTGATGAAACTTCAAATTCATGGTTATATCCCAAAGATCTTGCTTCCTTTCGATATTTGCGCATATCGGATCGTAACTTCCTGAATTATGGCCCCTGATTATACGCAAAATCGCCTTTTTTTTAGCTTGGAGGTCACAATTATTATTCGATTTAAAAAACCGTTTGATTATATCACCGTTACACCCTAAGGAAGGTTGAGTTCGAATTTTGGGAAAATCGGACGAAAATTGCCATACAAAATGGCCGCCGTTTGTATGCGAATACTGTTAAAAAATGGTATATCAAGGTTGTGGACCCTGTGGAGGTCACAATTTTGATTCGATTTTGATGAAACTTGAAATTCATGGTTATAACCCAAAGATCTTGCTTCCTTTTGATATTTGCGCATATCGGATCGTAACTTCCTGAATTATGGCCCCTGATTATACGCAAAATTGCCTTTTTTTTAGCTTGGAGGTCACAATTATTATTCGATTTAAAAAAACGTTTGATTATATTACCGTTACACCGTAAGGAAGGTTGAGTTTGAATTTCGGGAAAATCAGACCAAAATTGCCACACAAAATGGCCGCCGTTTGTACGCGAATACTGTTAAAAAATGGTATATCAAGGTTGTGGATGCTGTAAAGGTCACAATTTTGATTCGATTTTGATGAAACTTGAAATTCATGGTTATAACCCAAAGATCTTGGTTCTTTTCGATATTTGCGCATATCGGATCGTAACTTCCTGAATTATGGCCCCTGGTTATACGCAAAATCCCCCTTTCTTTAGCTTGTGGTCCCTCTGGAGGTCACAATTATTATCCAATTTAAAAATTATATCACCGTTACACTGTAAGGAAGGTTGAGTTTGAATTTCGGGAAAATCGGACCAAAATTGACAGACAAAATGGCCGCCGTTTGTACGCGAATACTGTTAAAAAAATGATATATCATGATTGTGGAGCCTGTATAGGTCACAATTTTAATTCGATTTTGATGAGGATGGTTGAGTTCTAATTTCGTGAAAATCGTACCAAAATTGCCGGACGAAATGGTCGCCGTTTGTACGCGAATAGTGTAAAAATATGGTATATCATGGTTGTGGACTCTCTACAGGTCACAATTCTTATCCGATTTTGATGAAAAGTCACATTAGCTTGGAGGTCACATATTATTCGATTTAAAAAAACGTTTGATTATATCACCGTTACTCCCTAAGGAAGGTTGAGTTCGAATTTCGGGAAAATCGGACGAAAATTGCCATACAAAATGGCCGCCGTTTGTACGCGAATACTGTTAAAAAATGGTATATCAAGGTTGTGGACCTTGTGGAGGTCACAATTTTGATTCGATTTTGATGAAACTTGAAATTCATGGTTATAACCCAAAGATCTTGCTTCCTTTCGATATTTGCGCATATCGGATCGTAACTTCCTGAATTATGGCCCCTGATTATACGCAAAATTGCCTTTTTTTTAGCTTGGAGGTCACAATTATTATTCGATTTAAAAAAACGTTTGATTATATTACCGTTACACCGTAAGGAAGGTTGAGTTTGAATTTCGGGAAAATCAGACCAAAATTGCCACACAAAATGGCCGCCGTTTGTACGCGAATACTGTTAAAAAATGGTATATCAAGGTTGTGGATGCTGTAAAGGTCACAATTTTGATTCGATTTTGATGAAACTTGAAATTCATGGTTATAACCCAAAGATCTTGGTTCTTTTCGATATTTGCGCATATCGGATCGTAACTTCCTGAATTATGGCCCCTGGTTATACGCAAAATCCCCCTTTCTTTAGCTTGTGGTCCCTCTGGAGGTCACAATTATTATCCAATTTAAAAATTATATCACCGTTACACTGTAAGGAAGGTTGAGTTTGAATTTCGGGAAAATCGGACCAAAATTGACAGACAAAATGGCCGCCGTTTGTACGCGAATACTGTTAAAAAAATGATATAGGTCACAATTTTAATTTGATTTTGATGAGGATGGTTGAATTCTAATTTCGTGAAAATCGTACCAAAATTGCCGGACGAAATGGTCGCCGTTTGTACGCGAATAGTGTAAAAATATGGTATATCATGGTTGTGGACTCTCTGCAGGTCACAATTCTTATCCGATTTTGATGAAAAGTCACATTTCTAGGTTGTGTACCGTCACACCATAATCATTGTCGGTTTCGAATTTCATTAATATCAGACTGGAACTGACCAACTAAATGGCTGCTCCCAATACAGTATGAAATACAGGACTTAAAGATGTAGGAAAAATCACTTTCGGTATTGCTTGTTCTCTGTCCATCTCTCGAAAATGTGGGTGTATCCTGCCTGGCAGTGCCAGCCTATCTTTTGGACAATCAGGGGCCATAATTCAGGAAGTTACGATCCGATGGGCACAAATATCGAAAGGAACCAAGATCTTTCGGCTATAAACATACATGTCACGTTTCATCCAAATCGGTTCAAAATTGTGACCTGTATAAGGTCCACAACCTTGATATAACATATTTTCACACTATTCGCGTGTGGAGGTCACAATTATTATCCGATTTAAAAAAACGTTTGATTATATTACTGTTACACCGTAAGGAAGGTTGAGTTCGAATTTCGGGAAAATCAGACCAAAATTGCCACACAAAATGGCCGCCGTTTGTACGCGAATACTGTTAAAAAATGGTATATCAAGGTTGTGGACGCTGTAAAGGTCACAATTTTAATTCGATTTTGATGAAACTTGAAATTCATGGTTATAACCCAAAGATCTTGGTTCTTTTCGATATTTGCGCATATCGGATCGTAACTTCCTGAATTATGGCCCCTGGTTATACGCAAAATCCCCCTTTCTTTAGCTTGTGGTCCCTCTGGAGGTCACAATTATTATCCAATTTAAAAATTATATCACCGTTACACTGTAAGGAAGGTTGAGTTTGAATTTCGGGAAAATCGGACCAAAATTGACAGACAAAATGGCCGCCGTTTGTACGCGAATACTGTTAAAAAAATGATATATCATGATTGTGGAGCCTGTATAGGTCACAATTTTAATTCGATTTTGATGAGGATGGTTGAGTTCTAATTTCGTGAAAATCGTACCAAAATTGCCGGACGAAATGGTCGCCGTTTGTACGCGAATAGTGTAAAAATATGGTATATCATGGTTGTGGACTCTCTACAGGTCACAATTTTTATCCGATTTTTATCATGGTTGTGGACTCTCTACAGGTCACAATTCTTATCCAATTTTGATGAAAAGTCACATTTCTAGGTTGTGTACCGTCACACCATAATCATTGTCGGTTTCGAATTTCATTAATATCAGACTGGAACTGACCAACTAAATGGCTGCTCCCAATACAGTATGAAATACAGGACTTAAAGATGTAGGAAAAATCACTTTCGGTATTGCTTGTTCTCTGTCCATCTTTCGAAAATGTGGGCGTATCCTGCCTGGCAGTGCCAGCCTATCTTTTTAAATCGGATTACAATTTTGACCTCCAGAGGGACCACAAGCTAAAAAGGGCAATTTTTCGGACAATCAGGGGCCATAATTCAGGAAGTTACTATCCGATTGGTGCAAATATCGAAAGGAACCAAGATCTTTGGGTTATAAACATGCATTTCAAGTTTCATCTAAATCGATTCAAAATTGTGACCTCTACACTGTTCACAACCTTGATAAAACATATTTTCACACTATTCGCGTACAAATGGCGGCCATTTTGTCCGTCAATTTTGGTCCGATTTTCACGAAATTTGAACTCAACCTTCATAACCATGGAACGGTGATATAATCAAACCTTTTTTTAAATCGGATAACAATTTTGACCTCCAGAGGGACCACAAGCTAAAAAGGGCGATTTTTCGGACAATCAGGGGCCATAATTCAGGAAGTTACCATCCAATTGGCGCAAATATCGAATGGAACCAAGATCTTTGGTTTATAAACATGCATTTCAAGTTTCATCCAAATTGGTTCAAAATTGTGACCTCTACACTGTTCACAAGCTAAAAAACGTGATTTTTCGTACAATCAGGGGCCATAACCCATGAAGTTACCGTCCGATACATGCCAATATCGAAAGGAACCGAGATCTTAGGGTGATAAACCTATATTTTAAGTTTCATTGAAATCAGATAAATATTGTGACCTGTAACCTGTTCACAAACAATTGTGGACGGACGTCCGGACGGACGGACGGGGGCAACGACAATATACGTCCACATGAAAATGTGGGCGTATAAAAAACGTTTGATTATATTACCGTTACACCGTAAGGAAGGTTGAGTTCGAATTTCGGGAAAATCGGACCAAAATTGCCATACAAAATGGCCGCCGTTTGTACGCGAATACTGTTAAAAAATGGTATATCAAGGTTGTGGACCCTGTAAAGGTCACAATTTTAATTCGATTTTGATGAAACTTGAAATTCATGGTTATAACCCAAAGATCTTGGTTCTTTTCGATATTTGAGCATATCGGATCGTAACTTCCTGAATTATGGCCCCTGGTTATACGCAAAATCCCCCTTTCTTTAGCTTGTGGTCCCTCTGGAGGTCACAATTATTATCCGATTTAAAAAAACGTTTGATTATATCACCGTTACCTCCTAAGGAAGGTTGAGTTTGAATTTTGGGAAAATCGGACCAAAATTGACAGACAAAATGGCCACCGTTTGTACGCGAATACTGTTAAAAAAATTGTATATCATGGTTGTGGACCCTGTATAGGTCACAATTTTAATTCGATTTTGATGAGGAAGGTTGAGTTCTAATTTCGTGAAAATCGTACCAAAATTGCCGGACGAAATTGTCGTCGTTTGTACGCGAATAGTGTAAAAATATGGTATACCATGGTTGTGGACTCTCTACAGGTCACAATTCTTATCCGATTTTGATGAAAAGTCACATTTCTTGGTTGTGTACCGTCACACCATAATCATTGTCTGCTTCGAATTTCACGAATATCAGACTGGAACTGACCAACTAAATGGCTGCTCCCAATACAGTATGAAATACAAGACTTAATGATGTAGGAAAAATCACTTTCTTTATTGCTTGTTCTCTATCCATCTCTTGAAAATGTGGGCGTATCCTGCCTGGCAGTGCCAGCCTATCTTTTTCCACTTGAGCATATCTCAGAAACTACTTGTCTGATCAATTCGATGTCTTTGGGGTTTTTTTTTTTTTGGAAAGTGGGTGTGACTTAGAGATTAAAGCTATTTCTGGCATTTTAGGACAATGCGAAATGTTCAAAATCGTCAAAGTTGTTGTTTTTATACGCACAACATTGAAATGTAGTTGTATATTGTCGTCGGTCCGGCATCCACAATTGCTTGTGGACGCTCTAGAGGCTAAAGTTATTATCCGATTGACTTTAGATTTATACACAGTGTTTAAGGTCATGAGACGAAGAAGCCTAGAAAAGAAACTGCACTTCCATTTAGCACCTAATACACATATCCAGTTAATAGACAGCCATGCAAAAGGGTTAACTGCCCTCAAGATTCATCAAAAAATGCCCAGTTTTTGGTACTGTGTAGTTTAAGAAACACAGTTTAGTTTTGACATACTAAATAGTTTGGTTTCATAAACCAGACGACATATGTCAAAACTAAACAGTGTTTCTTAAACCTACACGGTGGCACAAACTGGAAATTTTTTTATGCATCTTGACATCATTTTCAACGATTTCCGATAATTACATTCAGAGTTATGGCCCTCGATCACTCTGAATTGTCTTTTGGACACTATAGATTTTCAGCGATTTATGTTAATTACTGCCAGAGTTATGGCCCTTGATCACTGAAATATCTTATGGACGCTCTAGAGCCTAAGTTAATATTCGATTGACTTTATACACTGTTATTTAAACCTTCTAAATCAACAATATTGGTCAGATTTAAAGTTGACATATATTATTGGCTCCTGTTAATTATTCTAATAAATTTGTCCTAAAATTATTATTTATTAAGGTGAATGTAAAAATGAAGTAAGTATCATGTAGATATGCTGTAATGATTAAAGTTGTATTTATTGACCTAGTGATTCAATGATTCAAATACTAGTGAAATATCAACTGTATTAACCTGTTATTGTTTGCATGTCTCCCTTTATAAAATATAAGATGATTTATACTATATATCAACTGTCTGTTTAACTGGTATAAAAGTCCTACTGCTATTTATGATGATATATGAGTAGTGATATATTGACATGATTAAACAGTTGGACTGTGGCAGTTGAAATCTTCTAATAGTTGATCTTTGAGGACTTTGTATACATCTTCTGGTACTAGACATTAAGAATGATTATAGTTTTAGTTCAGCACTTTATTTGGTAGGTTGCAAATCTATGATTTCTATGAGGCTGTATGTAAAATAAGTTAATTGTTACGGTAAGGTGATATATGTTTAGAATGTTTGCTAGTAGTTTTTTCAGTATGTATTATGCCAGTAGTGCAGTAACTAAGTGTGTGAAGGGCTTAGGGTAGAATAAATTTGATGTGACCACATTTAATGTATGATTTAGTTATCTATATATTGTGTTACGACATAATTTTTAGTTAAACTTTGTTTACACATCAATCAAGAAATCAACTATTCAATAATAAAATGGTTTTGATTAGAACAGTTTACAGAAGACAGTAACATTTATACATGTATGTAATTTTCTATTATGACAAATTAGAACAAGAATGTCAATAGAAGGAAATAAGACAAAAAATACACTTTAAAAGCAATGATGACAAAGAGACTTTAAATCTATTCTTCTTTGGCTGTTGTTGTTCTTGATTTTGTTTGGAATAATGTATTACATTAATTTATGCGATCTACAAGAAAAAATGATATTTAATTATGCAATCATACAATAGTTGATATTCTTGTTGTATGATAAATTTTCATGCCATGTACACTTTTATACGCCCATGGATTCATGTGGTCATGCCGTCGCCCCTTTCTGTCCAACCCCCGTCCACATTTTGTTTGTGGACACACTACAGGTCATGTATTGGATTATGGCCCCTGATTGTACAAAAAATCTTGTTTTTGACTGGTGGAACTCTGATGAAACTTGAAATTCATGTTTGTAACGCTTTTGTTATTTGCGCATATATATTGCATCATAACTTCCTGAATTATGGCCCATGATTTTACAAAAAATAGCGTTTTTAGCTTGTGGTTCCTCTAGAGGTCACAATTTAAATCTGAATTAAAAAAAAAACCGTTTGAATATCACTGTTATACCCTTATTATGGATGAGTCTGAATTTTGTTCAAATTGGACCAAAACTGCTGGACAAAATGGCTGCCCCTCATATGCAAATATTGTAAATATATGGTATATCAAGGTTGTGGATTTCTAGAGGACACTATTTTAATCTGATTTTGATGAATCATGCTATGCAATGTTTATAAACCAAAGATATTGACTCCTTTCAATGTTCACACATATCCAAGCGTATCTTCCTGAATTATGGCCCTTGATTGTTCGTAAAATCGTTGTTTTTATACGCCCACATTTTCATTGTTTGTGAACAGTCTACAGGTCACAATTTTTATCCGATTTCAATGAAACTTAAAACATAGGTTTATCACCCTAAGATCTCGGTTCCTTTCGATATTGGCATGTATCGGACTGTAACTTCATGGGTTATGGCCCCTGATTGTACGAAAAATCACGGTTTTATACGCCCACATTTTTATGTGGACGTATATTGTCGTCGCCCCTGTCCGTCCGTCCGTCCGTCCACAATTTGTTTGTGGACTCTCTACAGGTCACAATTCTTATCCGATTTTGACGAAACTTGAAATATAGGTTTATCCCCAAAAGATCTCGGCTGCTTTCGATATTGGCATGTATCGGATCAAAATTTCATGGATTATGGCCCCTGATTGTACGAAAAATCACGTTTTTAGCTTGTGGACCCTATAGAGGTCACAATTTTGAACCGATTTTGATGAAACTTGACATGCATGTTTATAACCCAAAGATCTTGGTTCTTTTCGATATTTGCGCCTATCGGAATGTAATTTCCTGAATTATGGCCCCTGATTGTCCGAAAAATCACCCTTTTTAGCTTGTGGTCCCTCTGGAGGTCACAATTATTATCCGATTTAAAAAGACGTTTGATTATATCATCGTTACACCCTAAGGAAGGTTGAGTTCGAATTTCGGGAAAATCGGACGAAAATTGCCATACAAAATGGCCGCCGTTTGTACGCGAATACTGTTAAAAAATGGTATATCAAGGTTGTAGACCCTGTAGAAGTCACTTATTTTTATTCGATTTTGATGAAACTTGAAATAGATGGTTATAGCCCAAAGATCTTGGTTCCTTTCGATATTTGCGCATATCGGAACGTAACTTCCTGAATTATGACTGCTGATTATACGCAAAATCGCCTTATTTTAGCTTGTGGTCCCTCTGGTGGTCACAATTATTATCCGATTTAATAAAACGGTTGATTATATTACCGTTACACCGTAAGGAAGGTTGAGTTCGAATTTCGGGAAAATCGGACCAAAATTGCCATACAATAGAGGTCACAATTTTAATTTGATTTTGATGAAACTTGAAATGCATGGTTATAACCCAAAGATCTTGGTTCCTTTCGTTATTTGCGCATATCGGATCGTAACTTCCTGAATTATGGCCCCTGATTGTACGAAAAATCGCCTATGGTCCCTCTGGAGGTCACAATTATTATCCGATTTGAAAAAACGTTTGACTCTATCACCGTTACACCCTATGGAAGGTTGAGTTTGAATTTCGAGAAAATTGGACCATAATTGCCAGAAAAAATGGCCGCCGTTTGTACGCGAATACTGTTAAAAAATGGTATATCAAGGTTGTAGACCCTGTAGAAGTCACTTTTTTTTATTCGATTTTGATGAAACTTGAAATAGATGGTTATAGCCCAAAGATCTTGGTTCCTTTCGATATTTGCGCCTATCGGAATGTAATTTCCTGAATTATGGCCCCTGATTGTCCGAAAAATCACCCTTTTTAGCTTGTGGTCCCTCTGGAGGTCACAATTATTATCCGATTTAAAAAGACGTTTGATTATATCATCGTTACACCCTAAGGAAGGTTGAGTTCGAATTTCGGGAAAATCGGACGAAAATTGCCATACAAAATGGCCGCCGTTTGTACGCGAATACTGTTAAAAAATGGTATATCAAGGTTGTAGACCCTGTAGAAGTCACTTATTTTTATTCGATATTGATGAAACTTGAAATAGATGGTTATAGCCCAAAGATCTTGGTTCCTTTCGATATTTGCGCATATCGGAACGTAACTTCCTGAATTATGACTGCTGATTATACGCAAAATCGCCTTATTTTAGCTTGTGGTCCCTCTGGTGGTCACAATTATTATCCGATTTAATAAAACGGTTGATTATATTACCGTTACACCGTAAGGAAGGTTGAGTTCGAATTTCGGGAAAATCGGACCAAAATTGCCATACAATAGAGGTCACAATTTTAATTTGATTTTGATGAAACTTGAAATGCATGGTTATAACCCAAAGATCTTGGTTCCTTTCGTTATTTGCGCATATCGGATCGTAACTTCCTGAATTATGGCCCCTGATTGTACGAAAAATCGCCTATGGTCCCTCTGGAGGTCACAATTATTATCCGATTTGAAAAAACGTTTGACTCTATCACCGTTACACCCTATGGAAGGTTGAGTTTGAATTTCGAGAAAATTGGACCATAATTGCCAGAAAAAATGGCCGCCGTTTGTACGCGAATACTGTTAAAAAATGGTATATCAAGGTTGTAGACCCTGTAGAAGTCACTTTTTTTTATTCGATTTTGATGAAACTTGAAATAGATGGTTATAGCCCAAAGATCTTGGTTCCTTTCGATATTTGCGCATATCGGAACGTAACTTCCTGAATTATGACCGCTGATTATACGCAAAATCGCCTTATTTTAGCTTGTGGTCCCTCTGGTGGTCACAATTATTATCCGATTTAATAAAACGGTTGATTATATTACTGTTACATCGTAAGGAAGGTTGAGTTCGAATTTCGGGAAAATCGGACCAAAATTGCCATACAAAATGGCCGCCGTTTGTACGCGAATACTGTTAAAAAATTGTATATCATGGTTGTGGACCCTGTAGAGGTCACAATTTTAATTTGATATTGATGAAACTTGAAATGCATGGTTATAACCCAAAGATCTTGGTTCCTTTCGTTATTTGCGCATATCGGATCGTAACTTCCTGAATTATGGCCCCTGATTGTACGAAAAATCGCCTATGGTCCCTCTGGAGGTCACAATTATTATCCGATTTGAAAAAACGTTTGACTTTATCACCGTTACACCCTACGGAAGGTTGAGTTTGAATTTCGAGAAAATTGGACCATAATTGCCAGAAAAAATGGCCGCCGTTTGTACGCGAATACTGTTAAGAAATGGTATATCAAGGTTGTAGACCCTGTAGAAGTCACTTTTTTTTATTCGATTTTGATGAAACTTGAAATAGATGGTTATAGCCCAAAGATCTTGGTTCTTTCGATATTTGCGCATATCGGAACGTAACTTCCTGAATTATGACCGCTGATTATACGCAAAATCGCCTTATTTTAGCTTGTGGTCCCTCTGGTGGTCACAATTATTATCCGATTTAATAAAACGGTTGATTATATTACCGTTACATAGTAAGGAAGGTTGAGTTCGAATTTCGGGAAAATCGGACCAAAATTGCCATACAAAATGGCCGCCGTTTGTACGCGAATACTGTTAAAAAATTGTATATCATGGTTGTGGACTATGGCGGGGGAAAGCGGCAAAAACCTAATGCTATGTAGAAATGTCTAATTCAAAACATACATGTAACATAATGCCATACCAAATACCTAAAACGTCTAATGCAAAAAACAAAATACAAGAAACCTCTTAATACAAAATACCTCATACGTCTATTGCAAAAGACAAAATACAAGAAAACCTCTAATACAAAATACATATAACCTCTTATGCACAATTGCTTTTACAATCTGAAACATCTACCATAAGCATTAGATGACATATCTCGTTGTCATTACTTACATTTCTCCACTGAATTATATTTATTTAGGTCAATGTCAAGGTCACTGAACACAACTTGGCGACCTATTCGGCTAGCGAGCTATTCGACCGATCCAGCTGGCAACCTGTTCGTTGGCAACCTATTCAGAATTAAGACAACTGTCGCCCAAACTCATCTATTTTTAACAACCAATAAAATCCAACGTTACGTCTATCAAATGAAAGTAGAATAATATATTATTTTTATCAATTCCTTTAGCTCAGAATAGAGATGTAATTTCGCATTATCGTACAAAATTCTAGACATCCAACTAAATATATTCCGAAAGGTAATTAAATAGGCTTTCTAAGTATTATCAGTAAAAATTGGCACATTCGTATTAAAGGGGTGCACTCTCTTCCTAAACATGACCAATTTTTTAAAATTTTAAAGGGAAAAACTGTTAATATCCCGTGTCAAAATTCGGACCATCGTACAAAATTCTGATGATCCAACTAAATATATTCTAAAAGGTAATTGAATAAGCTTTCCAAATATTATTAGTAAAAGTTGGCACAATCATATTAAAGGGGTGCGCTCTCAACCTGAACATAGCCAATTTTTCTATATTCTATATGTAAAGATAGACCGGTATTTTTTTCGAAGTCCGAATTCGGACCATCGTACAAAATTAATAATATTTGGAAAGCTTATTCAAATACCTTTCCGAATTTATATAGCTGGATGCTCAGAATTGTGTACGATGGTCCGAGTTTTGACTCGGAATATTACCGTTCTTTCACTTTAAAATATTAAAAAATTGGCGACGTTTAGGTTGAGAGCGCACCCCTTTAATATGATTGTGTCAACTTTTACGAATAATATTTGGAAAGCTTATCCAATTACCTTTAAGAATATATATAGCTGGATGCTCAGAAATTTGTGCGATGGTCCGAATTCGGACTTCGAAAAAAATACCGGTCTATCTTCACATATAGAATATTGAAAAATTGGCGATGTTCAGGTTGAGAGCGCGCCCCTTTAATATGATTGTGCCAACTTTTACTAATAATATTTAGAAAGCTTATTCAATTACCTTTCAAAATATATATAGGTGGATGCTCAGATTTTTGTACGATGGTCCGAATTTGTACTTCGAAAAAAATACGGGTCTATCTTCAATTATAGAATATTGAAAAATTTGATATGTTCAGGTTGAGGACGCGCCCCTTTAATAGGATTGTGCCAACTTTTACTAATAATATTTCGAAAGCTTATTCAATTACGTTTACGAATTTATATAGCTGGATGCTCCGAATTTTGTACGATGGTCCGAATTTTGACTCGGAATATTACCGTTCTTTCACTTTAAAATATTAAAAAGGTGGCGATGTTCAGGTTGAGAGCGCGTCCCTTTAATATGATTGTGCCAACTTTTACTAATAATATTTGGAAAGCTCATTCAGATACCTTTCCGAATTTATATAGCTGGATGTACGATGGTTCGAATTTGGACTTCAAAAAAAATACCGGTCTATCTTCACATATAGAATATTGAAAAATTGGATATGTTCAAGTTGAGGGCGCGCCCCTTTAATATGATTGTGCCAACTTTTACTAATAATATTTGGAAAGCTTATTCAATTACCTTTCAGAATATATATAGCTGGATGCTCCAAATTTTGTACGATGGTCCGAACTTTGACACGGAATATTACCGTTCTTTCACTTTCAAATATTGAAAAATTGGCGATGTTCAGGTTGAGAGCGCGCCCCTTTAATATGATTGTGTCAACTTTTACTAATAATATTTAGAAAGCTTATTCAATTACCTTTCAGAATATATATAGCTGGATGCTCAGAATTTTGTACGATGGTCGGAATTTCGACTCGGAATATTACCGTTGTTTCACTTTAAAATATTGAAAAATTGGCTATGTTCATGTTGAGAGCGCGCCCCTTTAATATGATTCTGCCAACTTTTACTATTAATATTTGGAAAGCTTATCCAATTACCTTTCAGAATATATATAAAGCTGGATGATCAGAATTTTGTACGATGGTCGAAATTCGGACTTCGAAAAAAATTCCGGTCTATCTTTACATATAGAATATTGAAAAATTGGCTATGTTCAGGTTGAGAGCACGCCCCTTTAATATGATTGTGCCTACTTTTACTAATAATATTTAGAAAGCTTATTAAATTACCATTCAGAAAATATATAGCTGGATGCTCAGAATTTTGTACGATGGTCCGAATTTCGACTCGGAATATTACCGTTCTTTCATTTTAAAATATTGAAAAATTGGCTATGTTCAGGTTGAGAGCGTGCCCCTTTAATATGACTGTGCCAACTTTTACTAATAATATTTAGAAAGCTTATTCAATTACCTTTCAGAAGCTGGTTGCTAAGAATTTTGTACGATGGTCCGAATTTCGACTCGAAATATTACCGTTCTTTCACTTTAAAATATTGAAAAATTGGCTATGTTCAGGTTGAGAGCGCACCCCTTTAATATGATTGTGCCAACTGTTACTAATAATATTTGGAAAGCTTATTCAATTACCTTTTAGAATATATTTAGTTGGATCATCAGAATTTTGTACGATGGTCCGAATTTTGACACGGGATATTAACAGTTTTTTCCCTTTAAAATTTTAAAAAAATTGGTCATGTTTAGGAAGAGAGTGCACCCCTTTAATACGAATGTGCCAATTTTTACTGATAATACTTAGAAAGCCTATTTAATTACCTTTCGGAATATATTTAGTTGGATGTCTAGAATTTTGTACGATAATGCGAAATTACATCTCTATTCTGAGCTAAAGGAATTGATAAAAATAATATATTATTCTACTTTCATTTGATAGACGTAACGTTGGATTTTATTGGTTGTTAAAAATAGATGAGTTTGGGCGACTGTTGTCTTAATTCTGAATAGGTTGCCAACGAACAGGTTGCCAGCTGGATCGGTCGAATAGCTCGCTAGCCGAATAGGTCGCCAAGTTGTGTTCAGTGACCTTGACATTGACCTAAATAAAGATAATTCAGTGGAGAAATGTAAGTAATGACAACGAGATATGTTAGTCTAATGCTTATGGTAGATGTTTCAGATTGTAAAAGCAATTGTGCATAAGAGGTTATATGTATTTTGTATTAGAGGTTTCTTGTATTTTGTCTTTTGCAATAGACGTATGAGGTATTTTGTATTAGAGGTTTCTTGTATTTTGTTTTTTGCATTAGACGTTTTAGGTATTTGGTATGGCATTATGTTACATGAATACATGTATGTTTTGAATTAGACATTTCTACATAGCATTAGGTTTTTGCCGCTTTCCCCCGCCATAGTGGACCCTGTAGAGGTCACAATTTTAATTTGATTTTGATGAAACTTGAAATGCATGGTTATAACCCAAAGATCTTGGTTCCTTTCGTTATTTGCGCATATCGGATCGTAACTTCCTGAATTATGGCCCCTGATTGTACGAAAAATCGCCTATGGTCCCTCTGGAGGTCACAATTATTATCCGATTTGAAAAAACGTTTGACTCTATCACCGTTACCCCCTACGGAAGGTTGAGTTTGAATTTCGAGAAAATTGGACCATAATTGCCAGAAAAAATGGCCGCCGTTTGTACGGGAACAGTGTAAAAATATGGTCCCTCTGGAGGTCACAATTATTATCTGATTTAAAAAAACGTTTGACTCTACCACCGTTACACCCTACGGAAGGTTGATTTTGAATTTCGAGAAAATTGGACAATAATTGCCAGAAAAAATGGCCGCTGTTTGTACGAGAACAGTGTAAAAATATGGTATGTCAAAGTTGTGGACCCTGTAGAGGTGACAATTTTAATTTGATTTTGATGAAACCTGAAATGCTTGTTTATAACCTAAAGATCTTTATTCTTTACGATATTTGCGCATATCAAATTGTAACTTAATGAATTATGGCCTTTGATTGTAGGAAAAGTCACTTTCGGTATTGCTTGTTCTCTGTCTATCTCTCGAAGAATTATTATCTGATTTAAAAAAAACCTCTGATTATATTACTGTTGCACCGTAAGGAAGGTTGAGTTCGAATTTCGTGAAAATCGTACCAAAATTGCCGGACGAAATGGTTACCGTTTGTACGCGAATAGTGTAAAAATATGGTTGTGGACTCTCTACAGGTCACAATTCTTATCCGATTTTGACGAAAAGTAACATTTCTAGGTTGTGTACCGTCACACCATAATCATTGTCGGCTTGGAATTTCATGAATATCAGACTGGAATTGACCAACAAAATGGCTGCTCCCAATACAGTATGAAATACAGGACTTAATGATGTAGGAAAAATCACTTTCGGTATTGCTTGTTCTCTATCCATCTCTCAAAAATGTGGGCGTATCCTGCCTGGCAGTGCCAGCCTATCTTTTAGCTTGTGAACAGTGTAGAGGTCACAATTTTGAACCGATTTGGATGAAACTTGAAATGCATGTTTATAACCCAAAGATCTTGGTTCCTTTCGATATTCGCGCCAATCGGATCGTAACTTCCTGAATTATGGCCCCTGATTGTCCGAAAAATCGCCCTTTTTAGCTTGTGGTCCCTCTGGAGGTCAAAATTGTTATCCGATTTAAAAAACCGTTTGATTATATCACCGTTCCATGGTTATGAAGGCTGAGATCGAATTTCGTAAAAATCGGACCAAAATTGACGGACAAAATGGCCGTCGTTTGTACGCGAATAGTGTGAAAACATGTTATATCAAGGTTGTGGACCTTATAGAGGTCACAATTTTGAACCAATTTTGATGAAACTTGACATGTATGTTTATAACCCAAAGATCTTGGTTCCTTTCGATATTTGCGACCATCGGATCGTAACTTCCTGAATGATGGCCCCTGATTGTCCAAAAAATCGCCCTTTTTAGCTTGTGGTCCCTCTGGAGGTCAAAATTGTTATCCGATTTAAAAAAAACGTTTGATTATATCACCATTCCATGGTTATGAAGGTTGAGTATGAATTGTGTGATAATCGGACCAAAATTGACGGACAAAATGGCCGCCGATTGTACGCAAATATTGTGAAAATATGTTATATAAAGGTTGTGGACCTTATAGAGGTCACAATTTTGAACCGATTTTGATGAAACTTGACATGTATGTTTATAACCCAAAGATCTTGGTTCCTTTCGATATTTGCGCCCATTGGATCATAACTTCCTGAATTATGTCCCCGAATTGTCCGAAATATCGCTTTTGTTCGCTTTTGGTCCCTCTGGAGGTCAAAATTATTATCCTTTTTAAAAAAAACGTTTGACTATATCACCGTTACATGGTAATGAAGAGAGAGTTAGAATTTCGTGAAAATCGGACTAGAATTGACAGACAAAATGGCCGCCGTTTGTACACGAATTGTGTGAAAATATGTTATATCAAGGTTGTGGACCCTATAGAGGTCACAATTTTGAATCGATTTTGATGAAACTTGACAAGATCTTGGTTCCTTTCGTTACTTGCGCCCATCGGGTCATTACTTCCTGAATTATGTCCTCTGATTGTACGAAAAATCACCCTTTTTAGCTTTTGGTGCCTCTGGAGGTCACAATTATTATCTGATTTAAAAAAAAACCGTTTGATTATAAAAACCAAACAAATTCTAATGATTTTCTGATAATTCCTTAATATGCGACAACTCTTGTTGACTGCCCGGATGATTTGGCTGCTGTGTGGGCGTATGTTTCGTTGCCTGGCAACCTATTTTTTTTTTTAGCTTGTTTTCTGTCTATCTCTTGCAAAATTTGGGCGTATCTTTCATAACTACCAATCTGATTTTATAAAAACCTTAAATATATCACTGTTATACCATAATGAAAGTTGAATGTGAATTTCGAGAAAATCGAAATGAACTGGTCTTTGCACGCAAGTTGAGTAAAAGTATGTAATATCAAGGTTGTGGACACAATTTTTATCCAATTTTGATGAAACTTAAGATATATCTTTCTATTCCAGAGATCTTGGTCGCTTTCGATATTTACGCATTTCAGACAATAACTTTCTGAATTTTGACCCCTGATTGTACGAAAAATCGCTTTTATTTTTAGCTTGTTCTCACATCTTGTAAAATGTGGGTATATCTTGCCTGACAACTGCTGGTTTGTGTAGGTATTCACGAGTACTGAGCCCTTATGCAGTAATACTTAACATTATTCTCAGGTTTCATATCAGATTCTTTATATTTGTATTATATATACATTACCTGCATTATTTGCTTCAAACAGATTTTGTTTTTAAAAGCTCTGAAAATTAGAGTGACATTAGAAACACAAAATAAATAGTTTACAATGATAACTGTATAAAAAGATTTTTTTTTCTTCAGGATTTGAATACTACGAAATGGCTCTGCATCGTGGTAGATTGATGTCATTGGAGAGTAATGTAGGGGTTAGTGATGCAGTCTTATTGGATCCTATGACAGAGGATGTCTTTATAGAAAATCTCAAGGAACGTTTTGATCATGATCTCATCTATGTAAGTCATTTTTATACGCCCACATTTTCATGTGGACGTATATTGTCGTCGCCTGTACTATAAAAGGCCATAACAAAAATATTCTGTTTCTCAGATAATTCTGTGTCACTTAAAAAGGGCCCCAATTATAGGAAGTAGCTCTCTAGAAAAATTTCAATGAATCCAGAAATGTGCTGTCAGTCATTATACGCCCACATTTTCATGTGGACGTATATTGTCGTCGCCCCTGTTCGTCCGTACGTCCGTCAATTGTTTGTGAACAGTCTACAGGTCACAATTTTTAACCGATTTCAATGAAACTTAACATATAGGTTTATCACCCTAAGATCTCGGTTCCTTTCGATATTGGCATGTATCGGACTGTAACTTCATGGGTTATGGCCCCTGATTGTACGAAAAATCACGTTTTTATACGCCCACATTTTCATGTGGACGTATATTGTCGTCGCCCCTGTTCGTCCGTCCGTCCGTCCGTCCGTCCGTCCGTCCACAATTGTTTGTGAACAGTCTACAGGTCACAATTTTTATCCGATTTTAATGAAACTTAAAACGTAGGTTTATCACCCTAAGATCTCGGTTCCTTTCGATATTGGCATGTATCGGACTGTAACTTCATGGGTTATGGCCCCTGATTGTACGAAAAATCACGTTTTTTAGCTTGTGAACAGTTTAGAGGTCACAATTTTGAACCGATTTGGATGAAACTTGAAATGCATGTTTATAACCCAAAGATCTTGGTTCCTTTCGATATTTGCGCCAATCGGATCGTAACTTCCTGAATTATGGCCCCTGATTGTCCGAAAAATTGCCCTTTTTAGCTTGTGGTCCCTATGGAGGTCAAAATTGTTACCCGATTTAAAAAAACGTTTGATTATATCATTGTTCCATGGTTATGAAGGTCGAGTTCGAATTTCGTGAAAATCGGACCAAAATTGACGGACAAAATGGCCGCCATTTCTACGCGAATAGTGTGAAAATATGTTATATCAAGGTTGTGAACAGTGTAGAGGACACAATTTTGAACCAATTTGGATGAAACTTGAAATGCATGTTTATAACCCAAAGATCTTGATTTCTTTCGATATTTGCGCCAATTGGATCGTAACTTCCTGAATTATGGCCCCTGATTGTCCGAAAAATTGCCCTTTTTAGCTTGTGGTCCTTCTGGAGGTCAAAATTGTTATCCGATTTAAAAAACCGTTTGATTATGTCACCGTTCCATGGTTATGAAGGTTGAGTATGAATTTTGTGAAAATCGGACCAAAATTGACGGACAAAATATTGTGAAAATATGTTATATAAAGGTTGTGGACCTTATAGAGGTCACAATTTTGAACCGATTTTGATGAAACTTGACATGTATGTTTATAACCCAAAGATCTTGGTTCCTTTCGATATTTGCGCCCATTGGATCATAACTTCCTGAATTATGTCCCCGGATTGTCTGAAAAATCGCTTTTGTTCGCTTTTGGTGCCTCTGGAGGCCAAAATTATTATCCGATTTAAAAAAACGTTTGACTATATCACCGTTACATGGTAATGAAGAGAGAGTTTGAATTCCGTGAAAACCGGACTAGAATTGACGGACAAAATGGCCGCCGTTTGCACACGAATAGTGTGAAAATATGTTATATCAAGGTTGTGGACCCTATAATAGAGGTCACAATTTTGAATCGATTTTGATGAAACTTGACAGGTATGTTTTAAACCCAAAGATCTTGGTTCCTTTCGATATTTGCGCCCATCGGGTCATTACTTCCTGAATTATGTCCCCTGATTGTACGAAAAATCACCCTTTTTAGCTTGTGGTGCCTCTGGAGGTCACAATTATTATATGATTTAAAAAAAAACGTTTGATTATAAAAACCAAACAAATTCTAATGATTTTCTGATAATTCCTTAATATGCGACAATTCTTGTTGACTGCCCGGACGATTTGGCTGCTGTGTGGGCGTATGTTTCGTTGCCTGGCAACCTATTTTTTAGCTTGTGAACAGTGTAGAGGTCACAATTTTGAACCGATTTGGATGAAACTTGAAATGCATGTTTATAACCCCAAGATCTTGGTTCCTTTCGATATTTGCGCCAATCGGATCGTAACTTCCTGAATTATGGCCCCTGATTGTCCGAAAAATCGCCCTTTTTAGCTTGTGGTCCCTCTGGAGGTCAAAATTGTTATCCGATTTTAAAAAACGTTTGATTATATCACCGTTCCATGGTTATGAAGGTTTAGTTCAAATTTCCTGAAAATCGGACCAAAATTGACTGACAAAATGGCCGCCATTTGTACGCGAATAGTGTGAAAATATGTTATATCAAGGTTGTGAACAGTGTAGAGGACACAATTTTGAACCGATTTTGATGAAACTTGAAATGCATGTTTATAACCCAAAGATCTTGGTTCCTTTCGATATTTGCGCCAATCGGATCGTAACTTCCTGAATTATGGCCCCTGATTGTCCGAAAAATTGCCCTTTTTAGCTTGTGGTCCCTCTGGAGGTCAAAATTGTTATCCGATTTAAAAAAACGTTTGATTATATCATCGATCCATGGTTAGGAATGTTGAATTCGAATTTCGTGAAAATCGGACCAAAATTGACGGACAAAATGGCCGTCGTTTGTACGCGAATAGTGTGAAAATATGTTATATCAAGGTTGTGGACCCTATAGAGGTCACAATTTTGAATCGATTTTGATGAAACTTGACAGGTATGTTTATAACCCAAAGATCTTGGTTCCTTTCGATATTTGCGCCCATCGGGTCATTACTTCCTGAATTATGTCCCCTGATTGTACGAAAAATCACCCTTTTTAACTTGTGGTGCCTCTGGAGGTCACAATTATTATCTGATTTAAAAAAAAAACGTTTGATTATAAAAACCAAACAAATTCTAATGATTTTCTGATAATTCCTTAATATGCGACAACTCTTGTTGACTGCCCGGACGATTTGGCTGCTGTGTGGGCGTATGTTTCGTTGCCTGGCAACCTATTTTTATACGCCCACATTTTCATGTGGACGTATTATGTCGTCGCCCCTGTCCGTCCGGACGTCCGTCCACAATTTGTTTGTGGACTCTCTACAGGTCACAATTCTTATCCGATTTTGACGAAACTTGAAATATAGCTTTATCCCCAAAAGATCTCTGCTGCTTTCGATATTGGCATGTATCGGATCAAAACTTCATGGATTATGGCCCCTGATTGTACGAAAAATCACGTTTTTAGCTTGTGGACCCTATAGAGGTCACAATTTTGAACCGATTTTGATGAAACTTGACATGCATGTTTATAACCCAAAGATTTTGGTTCCTTTCGATATTTGCGCCTATCGGAATGAAATTTCCTGAATTATGGCCCCTGATTGTCCGAAAAATCACCCTTTTTAGCTTGTGGTCCCTCTGGAGGTCACAATTATTATCCGATTTAAAAAAACGTTTGATTATATCACCGTTACACCCTAAGGAAGGTTGAGTTCGAATTGCCATACAAAATGGCCGCCGTTTGTACGCGAATACTGTTAAAAAATGGTATATCAAGGTTGTGGACCCTGTAGAAGTCACATTTTTTATTTGATTTTGATGAAACTTGAAATTCATGGTTATAACCCAAAGATCTTGGTTCCTTTCGATATTTGGGCATATCGGAACCTAACTTCCTGAATTATGGCCCCTGATTATACGCAAAATCGCCTTATTTTAGCTTGTGGTCCCTCTGGTGGTCACAATTATTATCCGATTTAATAAAACGGTTGATTATATTACCGTTACACCGTTAAGAAGGTTGAGTTCGAATTTCGGGGAAATCGGACCAAAATTGCCATACAAAATGGCCGCCGTATGTACGCGAATACTGTTAAAAAATTGTATATCATGGTTGTGGACCCTGTAGAAGTCACAATTTTAATTCGATTTTGATGAAACTTGAAATTCATGGTTATAACCTAAAGATCTTTGTTCCTTTCGTTATTTGCGCATATCGGATCGTAACTTCCTGAATTATGGCCCCTGATTGTCCGAAAAATCGCCTATGGTCCCTCTGGAGGTCACAATTATTATCCGATTTGAAAAAACGTTTGACTCTATCACCGTTACACCCTACGAAAGGTTGAGTTCGAATTTCGAGAAAATTGGACCATAATTGCCAGAAAAAATGGCCGCCGTTTGTACACGAACAGTGTAAAAATATGGTATGTCAAAGTTGTGGACCCTGTAGAGGTGACAATTTTAATTCGATTTTGATGAAACCTGAAATGCTTGTTTATAACCTAAAGATCTTTATTCTTTTCGATATTTGCGCATATCAAATTGTAACTTAATGAATTATGGCCTTTGATTCTAGGAAAAATCACTTTCGGTATTGCTTGATCTGTCTATCTCTCGAACAATTGTTATCTGATTTAAAAAAAAACTCTGATTATATTACTGTTGCACCGTAACGAAGGTTGAGTTCGAATTTCGTGAAAATCGTACCAAAATTGCCGGACGAAATGGTCACTGTTTGTACGCGAATATTGTAAAAATATGGTATATCATGGTTGTGGACTCTCTACAGGTCACAATTCTTATCCGATTTTGACGAAAAGTAACATTTCTAGGTTGTGTACCGTCACACCATAATCATTGTCGGCTTCGAATTTCATGAATATCAGACTGGAACTGACCAACAAAATGGCTGCTCCCAATACAGTATGAAATACAGGACTTAATGATGTAGGAAAAATCACTTTCGGTATTGCTTGTTCTCTATCCATCTCTCAAAAATGTGGGCGTATCCTGCCTGGCAGTGCCAGCCTATCTTTCTCGTCGGTTTTAGCATTTTTATACGCCCACATTTTCATGTGGACGTATTATGTCGTCGCCCCTGTCCGTCCGGACGTCCGTCCGTCCGTCCGTCCGTCCGTCCGTCCGTCCGTCCGTCCGTCCGTCCACAATTTGTTTGTGGACTCTCTACAGGTCACAATTCTTATCCGATTTTGACGAAACTTGAAATATAGGTTTATCCCCAAAAGATCTCGGCTGCTTTCGATATTGGCATGTATCGGATCAAAACTTCATGGATTATGGCCCCTGATTGTACGAAAAATCACGTTTTTAGCTTGTGGACCCTATAGAGGTCACAATTTTGAACCGATTTTGATGAAACTTGACATGCATGTTTGTAACCCAAAGATCTTTGTTCCTTTCGATATTTTCGGCTATCGGAATGTAATTTCCTGAATTATGGCCCCTGATTGTCCGAAAAATCACCCTTTTTAGCTTGTGGTCCCTCTGGAGGTCACAATTATTATTCGATTTAAAAAACCGTTTGATTATATCACCGTTACACCCTAAGGAAGGTTGAGTTCGAATTTCGGGAAAATCGGACGAAAATTGCCATACAAAATGGCCGCCGTTTGTACGCGAATACTGTTAAAAAATGATATATCAAGGTTGTGGACCCTGTGGAGGTCACAATTTTGATTTGATTTTGATCAAACTTGAAATTCATGGTTATAACCCAAAGATCTTGCTTCCTTTTGATATTTGCGCATATCGGATCGTAACTTCCTGAATTATGGCCCCTGATTATACGCAAAATCGCCTTTTTTTTTAGCTTGGAGGTCACAATTATTATTCGATTTAAATAATCGTTTGATTATATCACCGTTACACCCTAAGGAAGGTTGAGTTCGAATTTCGGGAAAATCGGACGAAAATTGCTATACAAAATGGCCGCCGTTTGTACTCGAATACTGTTAAAAAATGGTATATCAAGGTTGTGGACCCTGTGAAGGTCACAATTTTGATTCGATTTTGATGAAACTTGAAATTCATGGTTATAACCCAAAGATCTTGCTTCCTTTCGATATTTGCGCATGTCGGATCGTAACTTCCTGAATTATGGCCCCTGATTATAAGCAAAATCGCCTTTTTTTTTAGCTTGGAGGTCACAATTATTATCCGATTTAAAAAAAACATTTGATTATATTACCGTTACACCGTATGGAAGGTCGAGTTCGAATTTCGGGAAAATCAGACCAAAATTGCCTTACAAAATGGCCGCCGTTTGTACGCGAATACTGTTAAAAAATGGTATATCAAGGTTGTGGACCCTGTAAAGGTCACAATTTTAATTCGATTTTGATGAAACTTGAAATTCATGGTTATAACCCAAAGATCTTGGTTCTTTTCGACATTTGCGCAAATCGGATCGTAACTTCCTGAATTATGGCCCCTGGTTATACGCAAAATCCCCCTTTCTTTAGCTTGTGGTCCCTCTGGAGGTCCCAATTATTATCCAATTTAAAAAAACGTTTGATTATATCACCGTCACATTGTAGGGAAGGTTGAGTTTGAATTTCGGGAAAATCGGACCAAATTTGACAGACAATACTGTTAAAAAAATGATATATCATGGTTGTGGACCCTGTATAGGTCACAATTTTAATTCGATTTTGATGAGGAAGGTTGAGTTCTAATTTCGTGAAAATCGTACCAAAATTGCCGGACGAAATGGTCGCCGTTTGTACGCGAATAGTGTAAAAATATGGTATATCATGGTTGTGGACTCTCTACAGGTCACAATTCTTATCCGATTTTGATGAAAAGTCACATTTCTAGGTTGTGTACCGTCACACCATAATCATTGTCGGTTTCGAATTTCATTAATATCAGACTGGAACTGACCAACTAAATGGCTGCTCCCAATACAGTATGAAATACAGGACTTAAAGATGTAGGAAAAATCACTTTCGGTATTGCTTGTTCTCTGTCCATCTCTCGAAAATGTGGGCGTATCCTGCCTGGCAGTGCCAGCCTATCTTTCTTTATAAAACACTTTTGGATGACACTTCGTGTACAGTTTGATTGCTCGATATGTTTGAAAAAAATAAATGTTCGATTAAATAATATGTGTCATCTATTTATTTTGGGATTTCGGCGGGGGACATCCGCCTCACTGTTGGCTTGTTTTCTATTTAATTCAGTCAAGGTCGCATTGGCAGATGTCCGAATCTCTCTATTTATTAAATTAATTTCACTTGTGTCCTTCGATGGAGTTTCGTAAACTATCCTGGAAAAGATGGGGTGTCAAGAAAATCGTCTTATGATTTCATACATTTAGTGGACTTACCCTTACTTTTTTACTCAGCTTCCTAGTCTTTGTCGTTGGTCTGACCAGTCTATTTTGAATGTATTTGTCACCAAACGTCACACAGTTGGGAATTTATTAACATTTGTCTAGCATAAGCCTATTTGTGATTTTTGTCGTAGGTATTTTGTTACAGTGCTTAAAATCATAGGGGTACTTGTCCAATCCAATGCTGGATAGCAAATCATCCGTGGACGATATCTTGCAGGGCTCAGTCTCAAATCTAGAAAATAATAAGTCCGTCGATCAAAGCCTATGGCTACAGGATGATTAAATAATATACTATGATTATGAAATTAATTTACACCATGTTACCGAAAAGTGTCTGGAAAATAAAGACTACAAATAAAAAGTTTGTTTAGGTTATTTTCCGGTCTCAAATAGTTTTAGTGGACCAAATTAAAGATGCAACATTCTTAATTTCTGTTTTGTACTGGTCTTTGTGAATTACAAGTTGTGTCGACCTCCATCTCCTTTCTGCCTTTCGTCTTGTTTTGCGCGCATTTCATATTTTATCACTGAACCAAGGGTTTTTATACGCCCACATTTTCATGTGGACGTATTATGTCGTCGCCCCTGTCCGTCCGTCCGTCCGTCCACAATTTGTTTGTGGACTCTCTACAGGTCACAATTCTTATCCGATTTTGACGAAACTTGAAATATAGGTTTATCCCCAAAAGATCTCGGCTGCTTTCGATATTGGCATGTATCGGATCAAACCTTCATGGATTATGGCCCCTGATTGTACGAAAAATCACGTTTTTAGCTTGTGGACCCTATAGAGGTCACAATTTTGAACCGATTTTGATGAAACTTGACATGCATGTTTGTAACCCAAAGATCTTGTATCCTTTCGATATTTGCGGCTATCGGAATGTATTTTCCTGAATTATGGCCCCTGATTGTCCGAAAAATCACCCTTTTTAGCTTGTGGTCCCTCTGGAGGTCACAATTATTATTCAATTTAAAAAACCGTTTGATTATATCACCGTTACACCCTAAGGAAGGTCGAGTTCGAATTTCGTGAAAATCGGACGAAAATTGCCATACAAAATGGCCGTAGTTTGTACGCGAATACTGTTAAAAAATGGTATATCAAGGTTGTGGACCCTGTGGAGGTCACAATTTTGATTCGATTTTGATGAAACTTGAAATTCATGGTTATAACCCAAAGATCTTGCTTCCTTTCGATATTTGCGCATATCGGATCGTAACTTCCTGAATTATGGCCCCTGATTATACGCAAAATCTCCTTTTTTATACGCCCACATTGAAATGTGGTCGTATATTGTCGTCGCCCCCGTCCGTCCGTCCGTCGGTCCGGCGTCCACAATTGCTTGTGGACGCTCTACAGGCTAAAGTTAATATTCGATTGACTTTAAATTTATACACAGTGTTTAAGGTCATGAGACGAAGAAGCCTATTGTTTTTCAGCGATTTCCGATAATAACTACCAGAGTTATGGCCCTTGATCACTTCAAAAAATCTTGTGGACGCTCTAGAGGCCAAAGTTAATATCCGATTGACTTTAAATTTATACACAGTGTTTAAGGTCATAAGACGAAGAAGCCTATTGATTTTCAGCGATTTCCGATAATTAGTGCCAGAGTTATGGCCCTTGATCACTTCAAAAAATCTTGTGGACGCTCTAGAGGCCAAAGTTAATATCCGATTGACTTTAAATTTATACACAGTGTTTAAGGTCATAAGACGAAGACGCCTATTGATTTTCAGCGATTTCCGATAATTAGTGCCAGAGTTATGGCCCTTGATCACTTCAAAAAATCTTGTGGACGCTCTAGAGGCCAAAGTTAATATCCGATTGACTTTAAATTTATACACAGTGTTTAAGGTCATAAGACGAAGACGCCTATTGATTTTCAGCGATTTCCGATAATTAGTACCAGAGTTATGGCCCTTGATCACCTCAAAAAATCTTGTGGACGCTCTAGAGGCCAAAGTTAATATCTGATTGACTTTAGATTTATACACAGTGTTTGAGGTCATGAGACGAAGAAGCCTATCGATTTTCGGCGATTTCCGATAATTAATGCCAGAGTTATTGCCCTTGATCTCTTTAAAAAATCATGTGGACGCTCTAAAGGTCAAAGTTAATATCCGATTGACTTTAAATTTATACACAGTGTTTAAGGTCATAAGACGAAGAAGCCTATTGATTTTCAGCGATTTCCGATAATTAGTGCCAGAGTTATGGCCCTTGATCACTTCAAAAAATCTTGTGGACGCTCTAGAGGCCAAAGTTAATATCCGATTGACTTCAAATTTATACACAGTGTTTAAGGTCATAAAACAAAGACGCCTATTGATTTTCAGCGATTTCCGTTAATTAGTGCCAGAGTTATGGCCCTTGATCACCTCAAAAAATCTTGTGGACGCTCTGGAGGCCAAAGTTAATATCCGATTGACTTTAGATTTACACACAGTGTTTAAGTTCATGAGACGAAGAATCCTATTGATTTTCTGCGATTTCAAATAATTACTGCCAGAGTTATCTCCCTTGATAACTTCAAAAATTCTTGTGACGCTATAGAGGCCAAAGTTACCATCCGATTGACTTCAGATTGATACAGAGTTTAAGGTGTTGAAACGAACAAGTATTTTGATTTTCAATGAATTTAGATAACTGAACAGCTAAATCCATGATATTAAATGTTTCATGTATATACTAATTGTTAGCGTGGGGTAAAACTTTATAAAAAGCAATCAAATTCTAATGATTTTCTAATAATTACATAATGAGTTGTTACTCTTAATCAGTTTTTAGTGTATTACAAATGTTTCATTACCGAAAAAAGTAAAAATATGCGACAACCCTTGTTGACTGCCCGGACGATTTAGCTGCTGTGGGCGTATGTTTCGTTGCCTGGCAACCTATCTTTTATCTTGGAGGTCACAATTATTATTCGATTTAAAAAACCATTTGTTATATCACCGTTACAACCTAAGGAAGGTTGAGTTCGAATTTCGGGAAAATCAGACCAAAATTGCCATACAAAATGGCCGCCGTTTGTACGCGAATACTGTTAAAAAATGGTATATCAAGGTTGTGGACCCTGTGGAGGTCACAATTTTGATTCGATTTTGATGAAACTTGAAATTCATGGTTATAACCCAAAGATCTTGCTTCCTTTTGATATTTGCGCATATCGGATCGTAACTTCCTGAATTATGGCCCCTGATTATACGCAAAATCGCCTTTTTTTTAGCTTGGAGGTCACAATTATTATCCGATTTAAAAAAACGTTTGATTATATTACCGTTACACCGTAAGGAAGGTTGAGTTCGAATTTCAGGAAAATCAGACCAAAATTGCCATACAAATAGGCCGCCGTTTGTACGCAAATACTGTTAAAAAATGGTATATCAAGGTTGTGGACCCTGTAAAGGTCACAATTTTAATTCGATTTTGATGAAACTTGAAATTCATGTTTATAACCCAAAGATCTTGGTTCTTTTCGATATTTGCGCATATCGGATCATAACTTCCTGAATTATGGCCCCTGGTTATACGCAAAATCCCCCTTTCTTTAGCTTGTGGTCCCTCTGGAGGTCACAATTATTATCCAATCGGACCAAAATTGACAGACAAAATGGCCGCCGTTTGTACGCGAATACTGTTAAAAAAATGATATATCATGGTTGTGGACCCTGTATAGGTCACAATTTTAATTCGATTTTGATGAGGAAGGTTGAGTTCTAATTTCGTGAAAATCGTACCAAAATTGCCGGACGAAATGGTCGCTGTTTGTACGCGAATAGTGTAAAAATATGGTATATCATGGTTGTGGACTCTCTACAGGTCACAATTCTTATCCGATTTTGATGAAAAGTCACATTTCTAGGTTGTGTACCGTCACACCATAATCATTGTCGGTTTCGAATTTCATTGATATCAGACTGGAACTGACCAACTAAATGGCTGCTCCCAATACAGTATGAAATACAGGACTTAAAATGTAGGAAAAATCACTCACGGTATTGCTTGTTCTCTGTCCATCTCTCGAAAATGTGGGCGTATCCTGCCTGGCAGTGCCAGCCTATCTTTTTTAGCTTGGAGGTTACAATTATTATCTGATTTAAAAAAACGTTTGATTATATTACCGTTACACCGCAAGGAAGGTTGAGTTCGAATTTCGGGAAAATCAGACCAAAATTGCCATACAAAATGGCCGCCGTTTGTACGCGAATACTGTTAAAAAATGGTATATCAAGGTTGTGGACCCTGTAAAGGTCACAATTTTAATTCGATTTTGATGAAACTTGAAATTCATGGTTATAACCCAAAGATCTTGGTTTTTTTTTCGATATTTGCGCATATAGGATCGTAACTTCCTGAATTATGGCCCCTGGTTATACGCAAAATCCCCCTTTCTTTAGCTTGTGGTCCCTCTGTAGGTCACAATTATTATCCGATTTAAAAAAACCTTTGATTAATTATATCACCGTTACACCGTAAGGAAGGTTGAGTTTGAATTTCGGGAAAATCGGACCAAAATTGACAGACAAATACGCGAATACTGTTTAAAAAAATGGTATATCATGGTTGTGGACCCTGTATAGGTCACAATTTTAATTCGATTTTGATGAGGAAGGTTGAGTTCTGATTTCGTGAAAATCGTACCAAAATTGCCGGACGAAATGGTCGCCGTTTGTACGTGAATAGTGTAAAAATATGGTATATCATGGTTGTGGACTCTCTACAGGTCACAATTCTTAACCGATTTTGATGAAAAGTCACATTTCTAGGTTGTGTACCGTCACACCATAATCATTGTCGGCTTCGAATTTCATGAATATCAGACTGGAACTGACCAACTAAATGGCTGCTCCCAATACAGTATGAAATACAGGACTTAAAGATGTAGGAAAAATCACTTTCGGTATTGCTTGTTCTCTGTCCATCTCTCGAAAATGTGGGCGTATCCTGCCTGGCAGTGCCAGCCTATCTTTGTAAAAGGAAAAGTACTGTCATTCATTATCTAATATTAAAATAATTTCTAAAATGCACAACCTGAAATATATATCATTTCAACTTTAATTAGCAAGTCAATAAACAAAACAATGTGCTCTGTACTATAAAAGGCCATAACAAAAATATTTTGTTTCTCAGATAATTCTGTGTCACTTAAAAAGGGCCCCAATTATAGGAAGTAGCTTTCTAGAAAAATTTGAATGAATCCAAAAATGTGCTGTCAGTCATTATACGCCCACATTTTCATGTGGACGTATATTGTCGTCGCCCCTGTTCGTCCGTCCGTCCGTCAATTGTTTGTGAACAGTCTACAGGTCACAATTTTTATACGCCCACATTTTCATGTGGACGTATTATGTCGTCGCCCCTGTCCGTCCGGACGTCCGTCCGTCCGTCCACAATTTGTTTGTGGACTCTCTACAGGTCACAATTCTTATCCGATTTTGACGAAACTTGAAATATAGGTTTATCCCCAAAAGATCTCGGCTGCTTTCGATATTGGCATGTATTGGATCAAAACTTCATGGATTATGGCCCCTGATTGTACAAAAAATCTCGTTTTTAGCTTGTGGACCCTATAGAGGTCACAATTTTGAACAGATTTTAATGAAACTTGACATGCATGTTTGTAACCCAAAGATCTTGGTTCCTTTCGATATTTGCGGCTATCGGAATGTAATTTCCTGAATTATGGCCCTTGATTGTCCGAAAAATCACCCTTTTTAGCTTGTGGTCCCTCTGGAGGTCACAATTATTATTCGATTTAAAAAACCGTTTGATTATATCACCGTTACACCCTAAGGAAGGATTGAGTTCGAATTTCGGGAAAATCGGACGAAAATTGCCATACAAAATGGCCGCCGTTTGTACGCGAATACTGTTAAAAAATGGTATATCAAGGTTGTGGACCCTGTGGAGGTCACAATTTTGATTCGATTTTGATGTAACTTAAAATTCATGGTTATAACCCAAAGATCTTGCTTCCTTTTGATATTTGCGCATATCGGATCGTAACTTCCTGAATTATGGCCCCTGATTATACGCAAAATTGCCTTTTTTTTAGCTTGGAGGTCACAATTATTATCCGATTTAAAAAAACGTTTGATTATATTACTGTTACACCGTAAGGAAGGTTTAGTTCAAATTTCGGGAAAATCAGACCAAAATTGCCATACAAAATGGCCGCCGTTTGTACGCGAATACTGTTAAAAAATGGTATATCAAGGTTGTGGACCCTGTAGAGGTCACAATTTTAATTCGATTTTGATGAAACTTGAAATTCATGGTTATAACCCAAAGATCTTGGTTCTTTTCGATATTTGCGCATATCGGATCGTTACTTCCTGAATTATCCCCCTTTCTTTAGCTTGTGGTCCCTCTGGAGGTCACAATTATTATCCGATTTAAAAAAACGTTTGATTATATCACCGTTACACCCTAAGGAAGGTTGAGTTTGAATTTCGGGAAAATCGGACCAAAATTGCCATACAAAATGGCCGCCGTTTGTACGCGAATACTGTTAAAAAATGGTATATCAAGGTTGTGGACCCTGTAAAGGTCACAATTTTAATTCGATTTTGATGAAACTTGAAATTCATGGTTATAACCTAAAGATCTTGGTTCTTTTCGATATTTGTACATATCGGATGGTAACTTCCTGAATTATGGCCCCTGGTTATACGCAAAATCCCCCTTTCTTTAGCTTGTGGTCCCTCTGGAGGTCACAATTATTATCCAATTTAAAAAAACGTTTGATTATATCACCGTTACACTGTAAGGAAGGTTGAGTTTGAATTTCGGGAAAATCAGACCAAAATTGACAGACAAAATGGCCGCCGTTTGTACGCGAATACTGTTAAAAAAATGATATATCATGGTTGTGGACCCTGTATAGGTCACAATTTTAATTCGATTTTGATGAGGAAGGTTGAGTTCTAATTTCGTGAAAATCGTACCAAAATTGCCGGACGAAATGGTCGCCGTTTGTACGCGAATAGTGTAAAAATATGGTATATCATGGTTGTGGACTCTCCACAGGTCACAATTCTTATCCGATTTTGATGAAAAGTCACATTTCTAGGTTGTGTACCGTCACACCATAATCATTGTCCGTTTCGAATTTCATTAATATCAGACTGGAACTGACCAACTAAATGGCTGCTCCCAATACAGTATGAAATACAGGACTTAAAGATGTAGGAAAAATCACTTTCGGTATTGCTTGTTCTCTGTCCATCTCTCGAAAATGGGGGCGTATCCTGCCTGGCAGTGCCAGCCTATCTTTAGTTTGTGGACCCTATAGAGGTCACAATTTTGAACCGATTTTGATGAAACTTGACATGCATGTTTGTAACCCAAAGATCTTGGTTCCTTTCGATATTTGCGGCTATCGGATTGTAATTTCCTGAATTATGGCCCCTGATTGTCCGAAAAATCACCCTTTTTAGCTTGTGGTCCCTCTGGAGGTCACAATTATTATTCGATTTAAAAAAACGTTTGATTATATTACCGTCACGCCCTAAGGAAGGTTGAGTTCGAATTTCGGGAAAATCGGACGAAAATTGCCATACAAAATGGTCGCCGTTTGTACGCGAATACTGTTAAAAAATGTTATATATCTAGGTTGTGGACCCTGTGGAGGTCACAATTTTGATTCGATTTTGATGAAATTTGAAATTCATGGTTATAACCCAAAGATCTTGCTTCCTTTCGATATTTGCGCATATCGGATCGTAACTTCCTGAATTATGGCCCCTGATTATACGCAAAATCGCCATTTTTTTATACGCCCACATTTTCATGTGGACGTATTATGTCGTCGCCCCTGTCCGTCCGTCCGTCCACAATTTGTTTGTGGACTCTCTACAGCTCACAATTCTTATCCGATTTTGACGAAACTTGATATATAGGTTTATCCCCAAAAGATCTCCGATGCTTTCGATATTGGCATGTATCGGATCAAAACTTCATGGATTATGGCCCCTGATTGTACGAAAAATCACGTTTTTAGCTTGTGGACCCTATAGAGGTCACAATTTTGAACCGATTTTGATGAAACTTGACATGCATGTTTGTAACCCAAAGATCTTGGTTCCTTTCGATATTTGCGGCTATCGGAATGTAATTTCCTGAATTATGGCCCCTGATTGTCCAAAAAATCACCCTTTTTATCTTGTGGTCCCTCTGGAGGTCACAATTATTATTTGATTTAAAAAACCGTTTGATTATAACACCGTTACACCCTAAGGAAGGTTGAGTTCGAATTTCGGGAAAATTGGAGGAAAATTGCCATACAAAATGGCCGCCGTTTGTACGCGAATACTGTTAAAAAATGGTATATCAAGGTTGTGGACCCTGTGGAGGTCACAATTTTGATTCGATTTTGATGAAACTTGAAATTCATGGTTATAACCCAAAGATCTTGCTTCCTTTTGATATTTGCGCATATCGGATCGTAACTTCCTGAATTATGGCCCCTGATTATACGCAAAATCGCCTTTTTTTTTAGCTTGGAGGTCACAATTATTATTCGATTTAAAAAACCGTTTGTTTATATCACCGCTACACCCTAAGGAAGGTTGATTTCGAATTTCGGGAAAATCGGACGAAAATTGCCATACAAAATGGCCGCCGTTTGTACGCGAATACTGTTAAAAAATGGTATATCAAGGTTGTGGACCCTGTGGAGGTCACAATTTTGATTCGATTTTGATGAAATTTCAAATTCATGGTTATAACCCAAAGATCTTGCTTCCTTTCGATATTTGCGCATATCGGATCGTAACTTCCTGAATTATGGCCCCTGATTATACGCAAAATCGCCTTTTTTTTAGCTTGGAGGTTACAATTATTATCCGATTTAAAAAAAACGTTTGATTATATTACCGTTACACAGTAAGGAAGGTTGAGTTCGAAATTCGGGAAAATTGCCATACAAAATGGCCGCCGTTTGTACGTGAATACTGTTAAAAAATGGTATATCAAGGTTGTGGACCCTGTAAAGGTCACAATTTTAATTCGATTTTGATGAAACTTGAAATTCATCGTTATAACCCAAAGGTCTTGGTTCTTTTCGATACTTGCGCATATCGGATCGTAACTTCCTGAATTATGGCCCCTGGTTATACGCAAAATCCCCCTTTCTTTAGCTTGTGGTCCCTCTGGAGGTCACAATTATTATCCAATTTAAAAAAACGTTTGATTAAATCACTGTTACACTGTAAGGAAGGTTGAGTTTGAATTTCGGGAAAATCGGGCCAAAATTGACAGACAAAATGGCCGCTGTTTGTACGCGAATACTGTTAAAAAAATGATATATCATGGTTGTGGACCCTGTATAGGTCACAATTTTAATTCGATTTTGATGAGGAAGGTTGAGTTTTTCGTGAAAATCGTACCAAAATTGCCGGACGAAATGGTCGCCGTTTGTACGCGAAGAGTGTAAAAATATGGTATATCATGGTTGTGGACTCTCTACAGGTCACAATTCTTATCCGATTTTTATGAAAAGTCACATTTCTAGGTTGTGTACCGTCACACCATAATCATTGTCGGTTTTCATTAATATCAGACTGGAACTGACCAACTAAATGGCTGCTCCCAATACAGTATGAAATACAGGACTTAAAGATGTAGGAAAAATCATTTTCGGTGTTGCTTGTTCTCTGTCCATCTCTCGAAAATGTGGGCGTATCCTGCCTGGCAGTGCCAGCCTATCTTTAGCTTGGAGGTCACAATTATTATCCGATTTAAAAAAACGTTTGATTATATTACCGTTACACCGTAAGGAAGGTTGAGTTCGAATTTCGGGAAAATCAAACCAAAATTGCCATACAAAATGGCCGCCGTTTGTACGCGAATACTGTTAAAAAATGGTATATCAAGGTTGTGGACCCTGTAAAGGTCACAATTTTAATTCGATTTTGATGAAACGTGAAATTCATCGTTATATCCCAAAGATCTTGGTTCTTTTCAATATTTGCGCATATCGGATCTTAACTTCCTGAATTATGGCCCCTGGTTATACGCAAAATCCCCCTTTCTTTAGCTTGTGGTCCCTCTGGAGGTCACAATTATTATCCAATTTAAAAAAACGTTTGATTATATCACCGTTACACTGTAAGGAAGGTTGAGTTTGAATTTCGGGAAAATCGGACCAAAATTGACAGACAAAATGGCCGCTGTTTGTACGCGAATACTGTTAAAAAAATGATATATCATGGTTGTGGACCCTGTATAGGTCACAATTTTAATTCGATTTTGATGAGGAAGGTTGAGTTCTAATTTTGTGAAAATCGTACCAAAATTGCCGGACGAAATGGTCGCCGTTTGTACGCGAATAGTGTAAAAATATGGTATATCATGGTTGTGGACTCGCTACAGGTCACAATTCTTATCTGATTTTGATGAAAAGTCACATTTCTAGGTTGTGTACCGTCACACCATAATCATTGTCGGTTTCGAGTTTCATTAATATCAGACTGGAACTGACCAACTAAATGGCTGCTCCCAATACAGTATGAAATACAGGACTTAAAGATGTAGGAAAAATCACTTTCGGTATTGCTTGTTCTCTGTCCATCTCTCGAAAATGTGGGCGTATCCTGCCTGGCAGTGCCAGCCTACCTTTAACCGATTTCAGTGAAACTTAACATATAGGTTTATCACCCTAAGATCTCGGTTCCTTTCGATATTGGCATGTATCGGACTGTAACTTCATGGGTTATGGCCCCTGATTGTACGAAAAATCACGTTTTTTAGCTTGTGAACAGTGTAGAGGTCACAATTTTGAACCGATTTGGATGAAACTTGAAATGCATGTTTATAACCTTTCGATATTTGCGCCAATCGGATTGTAACTTCCTGAATGATGGCCCCTGATTGTCCAAAAAATCGCCCTTTTTAGCTTGTGGTCCCTCTGGAGGTCAAAATTGTTATCCGATTTAAAAAATCGTTTGATTATATCACCGTTCCATGGTTATGAAGGTTGAGTATGAATTTTGTGAAAATCGGACCAAAATTGACGGACAAAATGGCCGCCGTTTGTACGCGAATATTGTGAAAATATGTTATATAAAGGTTGTGGACCTTATAGAGGTCACAATTTTGAACCGATTTTGATGAAACTTGACAATCATTGACATGTATGTTTATAACCCAACGATCTTGGTTCCTTTAGATATTTGCGCCCATTGGATCATAACTTCCTGAATTATGTCCCCAGATTGTCCGAAAAATCGCTTTTGTTCGCTTTTGGTCCCTCTGGAGGTCAAAATTATTATCCGATTTAAAAAAACGTTTGACTATATCAATATATCACAATACGATTTTTTTGGCAATACCCACCCCTAGTTATGGCCCCTGATTGTACGAAAAATCAGGTTTTTTAGCTTGTGAACAGTGTAGAGGTCACAATTTTGAACTGATTTGGATGAAACTTGACATGTATATTTATAACCCACAGATCTTGGTTCCCTTCGATATTTGCGCCAATCGGATCCTAACTTCCTGAATTATGGCCCCTGATTGTCGGAAAAATTGCTTTTGTTAGCTTTTGGTCCCTCTGGATGTCAAAATTGTTATCCGATTTAAAAAAACGTTTGAATATATCACCGTTACATGGTAATGAAGAGAGTTTGAATTTCGTGAAAATCGGACTAAAATTGACGGACAAAATGGTCGCCGTTTGTACACGAATAGTGTGAAAATATGTTATATCAAGGTTGTGGACCCTATAGAGGTCACAATTTTGATGCGATTTTGATGAAACTTGACAGGTATGTTTATAACCCAAAGATCTTGGTTCCTTTCGATATTTGCGCCCATCGGGTCATTACTTCCTGAATTATGTCCCCTGATTGTACGAAAAATCACCCTTTTTAGCTTGTGGTGCCTCTGGAGGTCACAATTATTATCTGATTTAAAAAAAAAAACGTTTGATTATAAAAACCAAACAAATTCTAATGATTTTCTGATAATTCCTTAATATGCGACAACTCTTGTTGACTGCCCGGACGATTTGGCTGCTGTGTGGGCGTATGTTTCGTTGCCTGGCAACCTATTTTTGTAAAAGGAAAAGTACTGTCATTCATTATCTAATATTAAAATAATTTCTAAAATGCACAACCTGAAATATATATCATTTCAACTTTAATTAGCAAGTCAATAAACAAAACAATGTGCTCTGTACTATAAAAGGCCATAACAAAAATATTCTGTTTCTCAGATAATTCTGTGTCACTTAAAAAGGGCCCCAGTTATAGGAAGTAGCTCTCTAGAAAAATTTGAATGAATCCAGAAATGTGCTGTCAGTCATTATACGCCCACATTTTCATGTGGACGTATATTGTCGTCGCCCCTGTTCGTCCGTCCGTCCGTCAATTGTTTGTGAACAGTCTACAGGTCACAATTTTTAACCGATTTCAGTGAAACTTAACATATAGGTTTATCACCCTAAGATCTTGGTTCCTTTCGATATTGGCATGTATCGGACTGTAACTTCATGGGTTATGGCTAGGGGTGGGCGATATAACCGGTATACCGGTGTATTGCGATTTAAACTTGCCAATACATCGTATCGTGATACACGTCCAAGAACCGGTTCAGTCAATACAATCGGCAACTTCCGTAATAATCATCGGAATATTCCGTGAGACTGTCAATTCTATTGAAAACTTGAGAATTTCCTTGACGCATTTTTGACGTTAGCGAAACAGACCACGGCACGTGCCTGGCGGTAGCGAATCAACTCGCGGACCCTTCGTACTTGACAACGGCATTAGCAAACCCAAGCGAGAAATAAATCAACTTATTTCTATTGTTTCTAATTCATTAATTAATGGTGATTGGGTAATAAAAGTAAAACCCGCGATGAAAAGGAATGTTTAATTCGCTTATCATCCAATAAGAAATATATGTTTCAACACCTGATCTTTCAGTATTTACGTAATAGGTCAGAGCCGAGTCAGAGGTGAAAATTCACACCGTGCGAATCACTTTGGCGCTATTCCAATATTTTCATGCTGTCACGTACGGCTAATAATTATATGATATTGAAAGCGAAATAGAATCCGATTTTATAATTTACGGCCAGGCATATTGTGGAATATGATAATGTTGAAGAAATCAACTATTTATTATTTTTTTTTGACGTTATGATGCGAAGAATGCGTCTACTCGAGCCGAGATCAAACGTGTCGCCGCACTCTTGGATACGTTCGCTCAAACAGATGATAACAAAACTTACGGCTAATAATTCTAGACTTTGGAAATCTAAATTGAATCAAAACTTTGAGGATTTAATACAAGCTAAATTAAGGAAAATTACACTGTCGAAGCTTTCAACGAAGCAAAGAAAACGACAATTCCCGTCATAAATCCAAAGAAAGGCAGAAATGTTAAATGCCGTAGGCGATGAAGTGACCGTTATTTGGGTGATGTTTATATTTACTTTGAACACTTCTGCTAACACGAAGTACTATATTTTTGTTTTATTTTTAAAAAAAAATCGTAAGGGATACTTTTTCACGTTATTTTGCCAATATGATAGAGAAAAGTCATAATTTTAATGTAACAGGCTTTTCAATATAATTTATAGTAATATAAATGCTACTTTGTACAATTGAATTTTATATCATTGGGAAGTACACGACAATGTTTACATTTTTGTAACAGAGTATTTTTATGTATAGAAAATATTTTTTTAGTTATTTTCAATTTTGTAGAGTGTATTAGGATTAACAATAATCCACTAATTGGCTGAGGGAGATGGGCCCTGCTGATTTAATGAACTTAGGGGTAGGGTAGCTAATCTTTTAATTGGCTCAGGGTGTTTAATGTTGAATGTTGCATTATGCAATAAATGTAACGCCTAAGTGAGGTAAATAAAAACATGGGTTTTGTGGATATCTTGTTCTTGTAGTTGACTAGTTGTACAATAGAAGAATTGCATGTTCAAAGACCTTCACATGAGTTTCAGTGTTGCTATGAGATACATTTAAGGCTGTACTTTAGCAATAAATCTGGAGTTAACACTTTCACAATATATTGCAATATGTATTGCAATACGACAAATCGTATCGCAATATATCACAATACGATTTTTTTGGCAATACCCACCCCTAGTTATGGCCCCTGATTGTACGAAAAATCAGGTTTTTTAGCTTGTGAACAGTGTAGAGGTCACAATTTTGAACTGATTTGGATGAAACTTGACATGTATATTTATAACCCACAGATCTTGGTTCCCTTCGATATTTGCGCCAATCGGATCCTAACTTCCTGAATTATGGCCCCTGATTGTCGGAAAAATTGCTTTTGTTAGCTTTTGGTCCCTCTGGATGTCAAAATTGTTATCCGATTTAAAAAAACGTTTGAATATATCACCGTTACATGGTAATGAAGAGAGTTTGAATTTCGTGAAAATCGGACTAAAATTGACGGACAAAATGGTCGCCGTTTGTACACGAATAGTGTGAAAATATGTTATATCAAGGTTGTGGACCCTATAGAGGTCACAATTTTGAACCGATTTTGATGAAACTGATCTTGATTCCTTTCAATATTTGCGCCTATAGGATCATAACTTCCTGAATTATGTCCCCTGATTGTCCGAAAAATTGCTTTTGTTAGCTTGTGGTCCCTCTGGAGGTCAAAATTATCATCCGATTTAAAAAAAAACATTTGATTATATCACGGTTTCATGGTAATGAAGAGAGAATTTGAATTTCGTGAAAATTGAACCAGAGTTGACGGATAAAATGGCCACCGTTTGTACGTGAATTGTGTGAAAATATGTTATATCAAGGTTGTGGACCCTATAGAGGTCACAATTTTGAACTGATTTTGATGAAACTTGAAATACATGTTTATAACCTAATTATCTTGGTTCCATTGCATATTTGCCCATATCGGATCGTAACTTCCTGAATTATGGCTCCAGATTGTACGTAAAATCACCCTTTTTAGCTTGTGGTCCCTCTGGAGGTCACTATTTTATCTGATTTAAAAAAACGTTTGATTATATCACAGTTACACTGTAGTTATGGGTGAGTTTGAATTATGATTTTCTGATGATTACTTAAAATGCAACAACTCTTGTTGACTGCCCGGACGATTTGGCTGCTGTGTGGGCGTATGTTTCGTTGCCTGGCAACCTATTTTAGATTTTTATTATTAGTCTGGTCTTAGTCTCTGTGATAGAATTTTCAGTTTGACTATTGTCTCCTCAATTCTACTCTTAATAAAGTATGTGGACTTCGAAATGTGAGAGTTATTGATTATTCTAGTATGGTAACTATCTCATTAGAGTAGATGCCATATAAAATCTGTAATGACAGTATGCAATTGACTAAATTCAGCTATAATATTTGTCTATTATCTGGACTGTTTCATTATACATTTGAAATGGTATTTTTTCAAAAAAGTTCCAGAATAGTTCTCTAAGACAAGCTGATATTATAAACTCTGCTGGTCACTATGACTTATTAATCATAGATATTAACCCTTTGATAATGGTGCTTTCGTCCATAGCTATAAATAGAATTTTACATTTAATTGCACAGCATTATGAGAAATACATGTTAGGCTGAACACCTTTCCTTATATCTGAACATGCTTGGGATGTTAAATATTGCCAAATGATGGAAAGTTCTTCCAACTTGGGGGGGGGGGTCACGGTGGCTAAGTGGGTAAGATGCTGGTTCGCTAGCCTGGAGGTCGGGTGTTCGATCCCAGCATTGACCGAGAAAGTTCATCTCGGTTTTCTGGCGTGATTTCCCCTTGTCAGTGATGCAGAAGGAGGGCCTGACAAGGACAGCTGCCAAGTCATTCAGATTGGACGAAAAACCGAGGTCTTGTGTACACATCAGAGTGCACGTAAAAGATCCCTTGGCAGTTGGAATTTGATATAAGAGTAGGCTGTAGCGCCGCTGCCCCGGCAAAATTTCCCTCATAGCACACTGTATGGCGTATGCCCGTCTTCCATTAGCTTCATTTCTTCCAACTTGGACTTGAAATTAGGATTTCTAATACAGCACCAAATATCAGAAAATGTTTGTATAGAAATGAGCTGCTATTGCACCACATCAGTTCCTTTTGCTATATGGACAAAGCAGGGCTCCACTTCAAAATTTTCATTGCTGGTCATTTTTAATAACCCACCAAAACTTTGAAAAATGAATTCACATCTCCTGTTTTTTATTCATTGTAGGGTATTGTGAATTCACATGTCCATACCACTTTGTCAGTATGCTGTGTGCAAAGTATTATATATTGGACTGAAAAAGGAAATATTAGAAAGGCTTATGATAATTATTTGGTAATGAAATACCGGTATTCCATTTTTGCTACTTAAATAATCGTAATAGCTGAAGTGTCTGTAGAAAACCATTCCAGTACCTCACAAGTATTACCACATGCTCTATAGAAAACACACTGACCTGGATAATTTTGAGTTGTAATACAATAACTTCAAAATGAAGATAAAGGTATATTTCTCACATTTATCTGTTATAAACCATCTCTTAGTGTATGACGAACCACAGAATATTGTACATGTAAATTAAGGGTGTGGAGCCACTAGACGAGACAATTTTGATCCCATTTTTGTATGCCCACACGGAAATCTGGTCGTATATTGCTGTTGCCCCCGTCTGTAGGTCGGTCCGTCGTCCACAATTTCTTGTGACCTCTCTAGCAGCTAAAGTTTGACTTTAAATTTATACACAGTCTAAGGTCATGAGACGAAGAAGTCTATTGATTTTCAGCGATATCCGATAATTACTGCCAGAGTTATGACCCGTGATCACTATGAAAAAACTTGTGAACACTCTAGCGGCTAAAGTCAATATCCGATCGACTTTAAATTTATACACAGTGTTTAAGGTCATGAGACGAAGTAGCCTATTGATTTTCAGCGATATCCGAGGATTACTGCCAGAGTTATGTATGACCCTTGATTCCATTGCAAAATCTTGTGAACGCTCTAGCGCCTATAGTTAATATCAGATTGACTATAAATTTATACACAATCTAAGGTCATGAGACGAAGAATCCTATTGATTTTCAGCGATATCCGATAATTACTGCCAGAGTTATGTCACTTGATTACTTTGAAAAGTCTTGTGACGCTGTGGAGGCCAACCTTATCATCCGTTTGTCTTCATATTGATAAACAGGGTTTAAGGTCTTGAGACGAACAATTATAGTGATTTTCGATGAATTTTGATAATTGAACAACTAAATCCATGATATTAAATGTTTCGTATACTAAATTTTAGCATGGGGCAGAACTTTATATAAAACCAAACAAATTCTAATGATTTCTGATTACTGCTTAATGAGTTGTTACTCTTTATCAGATTTTAGTGTATTATAAATGTTTCATTTCTGAAAAAAGTAAAAATATGCAACAACTCTTGTTGAATGCTCGGACGATTTAGCTGCTGTGGGCATATGTTTCGTTGTCTGGCAGCCTATCTTGATGAAACTTGACCCCCCCACTGATCAGGTAAAAAGAAGTGTGACAAAGACAATAAACCTGGGATTATCTTATAATTAATCTTTTGTTTTATTGAACGACAAACCGTGATCATTGTTTTCATACACAACGGAACATTATTTGATACTGATTGAATAAACTCAAAGTACTGACAAAGTCTTGTCACGATCATCTAGTATATCTTTTCCATTGCCACTTTGTTGACATTTTAGGGCCTCGTCGTATATTACACCCCCTCATAATAGGTGACAAATTCAGCGATGTTTTTTTTTTGGTTTATGTGCTTGTTTGAAAAAATAAAATTAATTCATTACCGACAATAGAAACAATATGTGACAAATCTTGTTAACTGCTCAGAGGATTTAGCTGCTGTGGGCATATGTTTCATTGCCTGCCAACCTATCTTTTAATATTTAGTATTCACCATACTTTTGATATACATGATCACAATTTGTGACCGACCTAGAATATTAGTTACTTTGTTTTTTTGATTATTTATTTTTTAAAGCTTTTCATAGAGAAAGTACTTCTTTAAGTGGCATTTAGTAATTGAACAATAACACAATATCACTATTTATGGATTAACAATTACTGGTTTATTAACATGCAACGTTTTGACGATGATACTCTTGTCTTTATCAAGCAAGTGATAGAGAAAGTAAGTTTGTTCGCTGTGTCAGGATCGAGATTTGACCACATGATGATGAAACAAACAGACGAGTCAAGTAGATTTATTGGAAGATACAAGAATGTAAAAATGCATTCTTTATTAGTTACTATCGCTAAATAATATGATACAATGTTGATATTTATACTAAGATTAAAAAGGTACTCAGAGCGGTGTACGTGATAAATTGCATTATGGAAAATCTCAAAGTAATCACATTTCAGGGGATTGTAATGGATAGTAATATGATTTTAACAGTTATTTTGTAACTGTTAACAGATATCCGAATAGTAGTTTCAACGCTACAGATCTCCAAACGTTAATTGGACGAAGTAAAATGAAATGAAATTGGGCTCTTATGTCGCATTTTTCTACTCTAACCAGGATAATAAAGATAGGCATCCTAATATGTGAGGGACAGTCCGACACTGATGTAGTAAACTAATACAACTATACATTTCTATAATATATGCTTCCACTGTGTTACATTATGTATAATATGTAAACAATATCGTAATATTATATATAATAATAATATCTAGACATATATATACTTAAACCCCCAAAAAACTTCAGTCTGATTTCAAAATCAGAGAGGCACTTTAATCAAATTCTAGAAAATGACTTACTAAATGGATCAAAGCAATTTTTTGTGAACAGTATGTTGCCACAACAGTGATTAATTCATCACAATTCCAAGACATTATGAGAAGGTTTATAGTCTGTAAATAGTCTATACATCAGTATCTGGTATGTCTACCGCAAATAACAGCAGCGCATCATCTGTACAAGGAGTGGACAAGACAATTGATGTACGCCATTGGCACCTGGAAGCACACTCTCACAAAAGCCTGGCACAGTCTGTCGGCTGCATTATTGTCCCCCGTCTTTCGAAGAAAGTTGGGGGACTATTAAAACGTGTTCGTCCGTCTGTCTGTCTGTCCGTCCGTCTGTCTGTTTGTCACACTTTTTGGGACACAATAACTCTCTTCCTAATTGAGCTAGAATGTTCAAACTTGGTGTATGTGTTTATTAGGTCAATGCCTTGATGGAGTTCGAAGATGAGCATTTTCTGCTTAGGGTAAGCAGAGATAAGCAATTTGATTGGTTGATGCTTTGGGACACGATAACTTTAGTTCTAATTAAGTGAGATTGATGAAACTTGGTGTATAGTTTCATTATAGTAATACCTTGACAAAGTTCGATAATGAGCATGGTAAGCATAGCTATACGCAATTTGATTGGTCGAGAATTTGGAACACAATAACTCTCCTTCTAATTGAGTTAAAATGTTCAAACTTGGTGTATATGCTTATTAGGTCAATGCCTTGATGGAGTTCAAAGATGAGCATTTTCTGCTTAGGGTAAGCAGAGATAAGCAATTTGATTGGTTGATGCTTTGGGACACAATAACTTTAGTTCTAATTAAGAGTGATGAAACTTGGTGTATAGTTTCATTACAGTAAAACCTTGACTAAGTTCGATAATGAGCATTTTCTGCTCAGGGTAAGCAGAGCGATACGCAATTTGATTGGTCGAGACTTTGGAACACAATAACTCTCCTTCTAATTTAGTTTAAATGTTCAAACTTGGTGTATATGCTTATTAGGTCAATGCCTTGATGGAAGATGAGCATTTTCCACTTAGGGTAGGCAGAGATAAGCAATTTGATTGGTTGATACTTTGAGACACGATAACTTTAGTTCTAATTAAGTGAGATTGATGAAACTTGGTGTATAGTTTCATTATAGTAATACCTTGACAAAGTTCGATAATGAGCATGGTAAGCATAGCTATACGCAATTTGATTGGTCGAGACTTTGGAACACAATAACTCTCCTTCGAATTGAGTTAAAATGTTCAAAATTGGTGTGTATGCTTATTAGGTCAATGCCTTGATGGAGATCAAAGATGAGCATTTTCTTCTTACGGTAGGCAGAGATAAGCAATTTTTGGATGACACTTTGTGTTCAGTTTGATTGGTCAATTTATTTTGGGATTTCGGCGGGGACATCAGCCTCACTGTTGGCTTGTTAACTCTCCCCTGAATTTCATCCTAAAGTAAAGATGTTCAATTGGCTTTAAGTCCAAACTCAGAAAAGCCTGGCACAGTCTGTCGGCTGCATTATTAACTCTCCCCTGAATTTCATCCTAAAGTAAAGATGTTCAATTGGCTTTAAGTCCAAACTAAGGGCTGGCCAGTGCATAATGTTGGCACTGTTCTGCTGTAGAAAGTCCTGAGTAACTCTGGCTGTGTGGGCATGGACGTTGTCATGCTGTTTTGCTGACGTGCGAAATGTGGTCTGGCATGAGGTCTGAGACCTTGATGGATGTAGAACACTGATGTGATGCTGCCTCCTCTCCCTTGACTAAGATTTTGGAACACCACAGAACCCACCCTCAGCCGATTCCACCCCAAACCATGATGCTTGGACCTCCCCATGAGTCTAGTTCCATGACACATTGGTCAGAATTCAGAATAACCAATGTCACATTTTAGTCCTGCCATTTGCAATTGATACGTAATGCCCACTCATCTGTGAACAGAAGAGTTCTCCATTGCATGTGTTGCCAGTTCTGGTGTTGTTGGGCAAACTGTAGACGTCCACGTCGATGGTGAGGGGTGACGTCAACACTGTATCGGTACATACGGGTCTCCGATGTGTTCCCACTGTTTAACGTGCTGTTCCAGAAGCTTGTGTGAAGGGATTCTGAAGTGCTATTGCACAACATGGCAGTCTTATCGCCTTGTGGTAACCCTTGGTCTGGCAGTTCTGGGGCGATCATCTGTGGTGTTGGTGGTGCATTTTATAAGGCTGTTCCCAGTGAACAGCATGTGCAGCATAAGTTACATGAAAATCATGGAGAACACATTACCAGCATCAAGTCTTCCAAGCACCTGGTTACTCTGAGCTGTTGTGAGCAGTGGTATGCTGCTTATGTTGTAGTGTGAATGATTCAACCAGGCGGTGCATTTTATAAGTCTGTTCCCAGTGAACAGCATGTGCAGCATAAGTTACATGAAAATCATGGAGAACACAATCTCTTCAAATAAACTCATGTCCCCTAAATTGTTTAGACCAGGGCTTCCACTTCAAAATTTTCACTACCGGTCATTTTTGATAATGCATTTCATGTTTTTTATTCACGGTCGGGTATTGTGAATTCACGTGTCTATACCACTTTGTCAGCATGAGGTACACAAAAAATTATATATTAGACTTAAAAATGAAATATTTATTGTAAGGCTTGTGATAATTATTTATAAGTTAAATATTCTCTTTTGGCTACTTAAATAATCAAAATAGCTGAAAAAAAACCATGTCAGTGGCTGACAAGTAATTACCACGTGCTCAATAGAAAACACACTGACCTGGATAATTATGAGTTGTAATACAATAACTTCGATATGAAGATAAATATATAATTATCCACGGCATATATTTCAAATCTATTGGTTTTAGAACATCTCTTACGGTGTTACGGGCCGCAGAATATTGACAGAAATCTTAGTATGAATAACTGTCTGATATCTAAGTTGGCATTCATGTTTGCTAACATCAACCGACACTAGCGCCGCGTAGAATATCGTCGTGTATAAGATTTACAATATATTTATGCACGACAATTTTTCTAACACGTGGAATTATCAAAATTGCTACACAATAGCAATGGAATACGTAATGTTCTTAATTTGTCGGTAAGCAAGTTAACTAATCTCTACTCTAGATATTATTTCTACAATTCCCACAAGGCCGTAATATCACTATAAAAAATTATGATGCAATTTTCTCCCAACATGTACGTTGTTAAGGATTTACGTAATTTCTATGCTGTTATATTAAATGTGACAGTTGGTTGGATTCGAAGAGCAGTACTTCATATTAATTTTCCTTTTTTCGAAGATCGTAACAATCTCGTTTACATAGTGCGTAACTGTAATAGCGGTAAACGGCTTTGTTCTAGAAAATTCTTATGACACGTGGACAATACGTGATTGACTAAGAATGGACTGTTTCACGCCTTTGATAAGATTCCCGAATATCAATTTACTTTTATTGTTCTACTCCACGGCAATCATCATTAACTATCAACATAATGCCCAGTATAATCAATTGACGACTATGTATACAACTCTATAACACCAATCATGAGATATTGTAGCTTCTTCTATCTTTATATACGCATTATTCTGCACTTGCCGTACAATGTTATAGTTACATAGTGGACGTCGATCGTAACCATGGGTATTTGAAAAAAAAGGCTATTTTTCCGGCGTGCAAAATGACCGTTGGGTCACATCTAGTTACGGTCATGTTCCATAGTCCTAGGTCCCGACCGGCATATACGGCCGACATGGAACCCATGGTTTAGACTGATATCTTTTGACAAGTTGTAAAATTTATTGTTTTCAGACATATATTGGTAATGTTGTTGTATCGGTGAATCCATATCGTAAATTACAACTATATACACATGATGTTATTGAAGAATATCGTAGTAGAAATATATATGAACTGCCTCCTCATATGTAAGTATATTTTCATAATGTTTATTGTTATATTTTATAGATAGGACGGTTTCATGCTACACAAATCATATCCACTCTTCATGAATCTAGAATAAGCCTACTCTCATTAAATTTTGAGTGACCTGAAATTCATAGGATTTAATATTTGTTCACGCTCTAGAGGCTAAAGTTAATATCCGATTGACTTTAAATTCATACACAGTGTTTAAGGTCATGAGACGAAGAAGCCTATTGTTTTTCAGCGATTTCCGATAATAACTACCAGAGTTATGGCCCTTGATCACTTCAAAAAATCTTGAGGACGCTCTAGAGGCCAAAGTTAATATTCGATTGACTTTAAATTTATACACAGTGTTTAAGGTCATGAGATGAAGAAGCCTATTGATTTTCAGCGATTTCCGATTATTAGTGCCAGAGTTATGGCTCTTGATCACTTAAACAAATCTTGTGGACGCTCTAGAGGTCAAAGTTTATATCCGATTGACTTTAAATTTATACACAGTGTTTAAGGTCATGAGACAAAGAAGCTTATTGATTTTCAGCGATTTCCGATAATTAGTGCCAGAGTTATGGCCCTTGATCACATAAAAAAAAATCTTGTGAACGCTCTAGAGGCCAAAGTTAATATCCGATTGACTTCAAATTTATACACAGTGTTTAAGGTCATGAGACGAAGCAACCTATTGATTTTCAGCGATTTAAAATAATTACTGCCAGAGTTATCTCCCTTGATAACTTCAAAAATTCTTGTGACGCTATAGAGGCCAAATTTATCATCCGATTGACTTCAGATTGATACACAGAGTTTAAGGTGTTGAAACGAACAAGTATTTTGATTTTCAAAGAATTTAGATAACTGAACAGCTAAATCCATGATATTAAATGTTTCATGTATACACTAATTGTTAACGTGGGGTAAAACTTTATAAAAAGCAATCAAATTCTAATGATTTTCTGATAATTACATAATGAGTTGTTACTCTTAATCAGTTTTTAGTGTATTACAAATATTTCATTACCGTAAAAATATGCGACAACCCTTGTTGACTGCCCGGACGTATGTTTCGTTGCCTGGCAACCTATCTTTTTAGCTTGTGGTCTCTCTGGAGGTCAAAATTGTTAACCTATTTTAAAAACCATTTGATTATATGTTTTTGTCGTTTACAGGCTGCAATTCTGAATGAATTAGTTTGGTACTTGGCATATGTATTCCTTATAGCCTTAGGGCGTCCACTATTGATTTTGGTGAATGTCCCGACCCCCAGGGACAGAGTCACGTCCACTTTTAGCCTTAGCGCCTGAAAGGCACAATTCTGAATGGATTATTGATGTTGATGCACAACGCTAAACAAACGCTTAGCCTTCTTGACAAAGTACCATATCAATCAAAGCAGGAATGTGGACATATTGTAGCGTTAGCGTTATGTTTATCCATTTTAAGGACATATAAGATATATGTTTATATCTTAAAGATCTGAGTACCTTACCATATTTGCACCATTCAGACCATAACTATTGGGATTATGCCCTCTGGTTGTATGAAAAATCGCTTTTGATTTACATTGTTCTCTATCCATCTCTTGGAGATGTGGGCATATCCTGCCTGGAAGCCGCTGTTTAAGCTTGTGGTCCCTCTGGAGGTCACAATTATTGTCCAATTTAAAAACAATTTGATTACATCACCGTTACACCATAATGAAGGTTGAGATCAAATTTCGTGAAAATTGAATCAAAACCGTCGGACAAAATGGCCGTCTGTCCTGATTCCTCTCGATAATACTCATATTGGATCGTCACTTCCTGAATCATGGCCCCTGATCATACGACAAATTGCCTTTTTATACGCCCACATTGAAATGTGGTCGTATATTGTCGTCGCCCCCGTCCGTCCGTCGATCCGGCGTCCACAATTGCTTGTGGACGCTCTAGAGGCTAAAGTTAATATCCGATTGACTTTAAATTTATACACAGTGTTTAAGGTCATGAGACGAAGAAGCCTATAGTTTTTCAGCAATTTCCGATAATAACTACCAGAGTTATGGCCCTTGATCACTTCAAAAAATCTTGTGGACATTCTAGAGGCAAAAGTTAATATCCGATTGACTTTAGATTTATACACAGTGTTTAAGGTCATGAGACGAAGAAGCCTATTGATTTTCTGATAATTAGTGCCAGAGTTATGGCCCTTGATCGCTTCAAAAAATCTTGTGGGTGCTCTAGAGGCCAAAGTTAATATGCGATTGACTTCTAGACCGGGAGCCCAGAGGGTCTAACCTAGACGAACGAGGTACCAATATCTGACCATATAGGCATCTACATACTAACCTGGGATGCACAGAAGTGGGTGTCTGCCGGGGCCCAGTCCATGGGTGTGACCCTGGTGACGCCTATAATGACCCCAAAAATGGGTTAAACTCATACATTCGAGGTACCGGTCAAAACCAATTTTAAATGAAAGAATACACTCTACTGAGTACGAAAATGCCCATAACAGACGATTTTGGCTCATAACAGAAGATTTCAGCCCTGGGACTGCCCAAATTGACACCCAAAACATGACCCCCTGAGTTTAAAAAAGGGTTATACTCATACATTCACGGTACCAGTTCAAACTAATTCTAAATGAATGAATATATCCCGCTGAGTACGGAATTGTCCATAAGAGAAGATTACATGTGACTGAGTACGGAATTGTCCATAACAGACGCTTGTGATCCTGAAACGGCCCAAACTGACGCCATAGTTATGACCCTTGGGGCTTAAAAATGGTTATATTCATACAATCGAGGTACCAGTTGAAACTAATTTTAAATGAAAGTATAGACCCCACTGAGTACAAAATGGTTCATAACAGATTTACACCCCCACATTGTTTAAAAATTATCTGTTATATATGGTCCAGGTTAATTTCATTGTTGTGTTTGTGTTGCATGTTCTTTGTATATTTGTGTACTATTTATATATTTGCATTGTCTGTGTTATCACCCTAGGTAGGAGTGGACGTAAAACCCCAGGAACGAGCGAACATATCTGTATCATTTGCTTGATAACGTCGAGAGTATCCTTGTGGAAACATCGTTTAGTACCTCGTACCTCTATATAGACGATTTTGATCTTAGCTGACACTCTAAATTTTACATCCCTAGGCTTGAAAAAAGTTATTCTAACAAATCTTAACACATATGAATATAAATTTTTCTCGAGCCTCGAGGTCGATATTATGGTGTCAGCTTGGCCTGCAGGGCCGAAACCAACTGTTGTTATGGACAATTTCGAACTCAGTGAGATGTACTCTTCCATTTAAAATTGGTTTGACTGGTACTTCGAATATATGAATAGTTTAAAGACCACATAAAATAATAATTTTTAATTGCATATATTGATAGCTAAGGGTTACTACATTCATTTTACGTCAAGTTCACTCCAATCTTATTAAAATTAATTGAGATATTAACGTTTAAACATCAGACAGCCAAAAACGGTTTTCAAATTTTCAATTACAACCTTTATCCGGTTGATTGGCTGGTGACGTCACAGGCACTACACATAATCTATACACATTATCTATACAATAAATCACTATCTGTACGATATATCACTGTATACACACCGCCAGTTAACACGTGTGTATTTGTCGGTCCAATTAAAATTTGACTGGCGTAATCATTAACTCGTAATTTTACACGTAAGCTACATATCACTATACTATATAAGTCAAAGCATTTTCAAAAGCTGACCTTTCTCGTCTTAAGTTGTAATAAATTATATATTTGGGACTAGAATAGATTACAATTCACTAGTTGATCAACATCTCCAGCCCGTAAATCAGTACGTAATATTTTAACACGGTTATTGGTAGTCATATCGACAAATAAACCGACAGAATGAAACGACACAAGACGGTGCAGATAAAAACATGTGACTTCTAAAGGTGCGGCAAAAGGGGAGGGGGGCGAATAGAAGAGCCTCCTAAGCTGGTATCTCAGGTACACGGTAACGTCGCATTCTGATTGTGAATTGAATAATAAAGTAAATTGTTTTTTTTTTCTTTATATTATATAAAATGTATATTATTAATATTACATTGGTAGTTTAGTAATTTGTTAAAAAAAGGCATAGCCAACTTTCCTGCCATATGCGACATGCTTTCAGCATGTCTGTTATTGGTGTACGTGACCATTTTCAGCTTTTTCGCGCCAAAATCAACCATTTTACACATTTCTTAGTAAGCCATGCCTTGTAGACGGAGATTTCCATGTGACATTGAGATCGTGTAACGCTATTTTAGTGATAACGGAGCTTTTTGTTATAAATACAGAGTAATTATTCGACAAATACGAGTGAATTTGAGCCATGTTACTTTCGCTATTACAAACTATCGAAGCTATCGATAGTTTGCTTGACTATCGCAATTTTTATCGATAGTTTCTTTTTACTATCGATATACACTATCGACAGTCAAACTTTCGCGATGCATCGATTGTTCGATGTATCGTTACACCCCTAATGATTATTATTTGAAACCATTTCGTTTCTTAAAAGCCGACAATTGATTATTTCTATCGGCTTAAAAGATGTCCGTAGCGCCGGCTATAACAATTTCACATCAATCTTGTTTCAATCAGAAGCCAATTATTGTTGGCTTACGGTCGGCTTACTCTGATAAAAAAAAACACATGGGGAATATGGCTACAACAACTGTCTTTATAAAACAAATTCTAACTTACAAAACAAATTATTCCGTAGTCAATTGTTATTTAATTAGGGGGATTAAGGAATCAGTCAGGCGTTAACGAATACACACGCCGGGTGTATATAGGTAATTAAGGAATAAACATCCCGAATATGCATTCGGTCACTGTGACTTCACTGGCGTCTGAGGGGATTAAGAGTGTTTTCAATAATTGGCCAAGTCGTTTTTACTGGAGGTCTATATTTGCGACTTTGAGGGACGATATCTGAATTAATTTTCATCAGATCGACGTTAAACTGCCGTAAAATGCATATAGTAACCAATGTTTATAAGCTCAATGAATTGAGTTTCCTCATTTTATGTGCTCTTTAACCCATTTTTGGGGTCATTATAGGGGTCGCCAGGGTCACACCCATGGACTGGGCCCCGGCAGACGCCCACTTCTGTGCATTCCAGGTTAGTATGTAGATGCCTATATGGTCAGATATTGGTACCTCGTTCGTCTAGGTTCGACCCTCTAGGCTCCTGGTCTATTCAGATTGATACACAGAGTTTTAGGTGTTGAAACGAACAAATATTTTGATTTTCAATGAATTTTGATAACTGAACAGCTGAATCCATCATATTAAATGTTTCCTTTATAAAAAGCAAACAAATTCTAATGATTTTCTGATAATTACATAATGAGTTGTTACTCTTAATCAGATTTTAGTGTATTATAAATGTTTCATTACCGAAAAAAGTAAAACTATGCGACAACTCTTGTTGACTGCCCGGACAATTTAGCTGCTGTGAGCGTATGTTTCATTGCCTGGCAACCTATCTTTTTACTTGTGGTCCCTCTAGGGGTCACAATTATTATCTGATTTTAAAAAAACGTTTGATTATGTAATATGTCACCATTAGACAGTAATGAAGATCGACTATGAAATTCGTGAAAATCGGACCAAAACTGCCGGACAAAATAGCCGCCGCTTGTACGCCAATGGTGTAAAAAATATGGTATATCAAGGTTGTGGATCCTGTAAAGGTCTCAATTTTGATCTGATTTTGATGAAACTTGAAATATATATATATGTTTATAACCCAAAGATCCTGGTTCCCCGTGATATTCGCGCATATTGAATTGATTTCCAAGGTATTTATTATCAGGTAACTACATCGATTATCATGACATTCAAGGCATTTTAATGTGTAATACTTCTATATTCAACACTATCAGTAATTGTATCTGTATTGGCAGATATATAGAGAATCTCCTACGAGTGTTTTTTGATATCAAAAAATATCAACACAAGTTGATAGGTGAAAAAAACGAGGCTCTGCCGAGTTTTTTTTTACTTTATCAACGAGTGTTGATATTTTTTGATATCAAAAAACACGAGTTGGAGATTTTATTTATCACCCAATCCTTTCTTATGCACAAATAAATAAATATAATTATTTGGTATAGATTTCACTTTTAAGAATCTAATTACATTACAGCGTAGTGATACATCAGTTTTTTGACAGCAGTTTAGCTATTGCAAAGTCCTATATATTGACCCAGTATTTCCTTCAAGGTCAATTAAATAAAAACAGTTTCTTTTTAACTAAAAAAAAGTAACTTTTTATTTAAAATAAGTGGTTTCTTTAAAATAAAAGAAAGTAGTTCCTTTTTGATTGACCAATCAAATTCATGTAAAGCGATATCTCCTAAGGAGATATCGCAGTAGATTATGTAATTTATCATACAAGCGATATCTACTGTCAAATGTATTATTGGGTGATAAATTTTGCTGTCAGTATCTGTTATCGGTAAAACCTATGTAAGGTACATCTAAAATCGTTATTTCAGGGCTGGTTATATATGTGTCATCGATTTATTTTGGGATTGAGGTTGAGACATCAGCCTCACTGTTGGCTTTTTGTTTTGTAAGTGACAATTGTAACTATATTTTCCATATATAAAGTAGGTAATAAAATCAGTTATTTTCATAAAATGACAAGTTTTATGAAACATTCCGTGATTGATCAGTTTGTTATCTGAAGAAGTATTTTGTTGTGACACAGAAGTGAAACAACAATCAAACTATGTGAAATGGAAAGCACTATTCTAAAAATCAGAAATGATCATATTTATACGCCCACATTTTCACGTGGACGTATTATGCAGTCGCTCCCGTCTTCCGTCTGTTCATCAACAATTTGTCAGATCACAATTTTTAGCCGATTTCAATGAAACTTGAAATATAAGTTTATCTCCCAAAGATCTTGGTTCATTTTGATATTGGCAATTAAAATCATACTGATCAATTAAATAGGCCTGCTTAATATGAATGTGAAGATAGTAGTCTAGACATTGTCAGACATATTTTAGCTAGGTGAATGGTTCGCTAGTGCAGCTGTGCCTAATATTAAAAGAATAAAAATGAATCAATTTATATTTTTTTATGCAAATTAGCTGATATTTTCCATGCCTAATATTAATTAAAAGAATAAAAATGAATCAATTTATATTTTTTTATGCAAATTAGCTGATATTTTCCAGCTACAGTGAGCTTCCATTATAGTAAAGTATGTTCTTGACGTCTGGTGTGGTTCATTTGATTTGTGCATACTTTGATAAATGCTAGAAAAAACATTAAGGGAATATATAGTAATATCGGACGAAAATCACATGGATTTGAAGTATGCCACCCATGCAATAGCTGTCACTTACTGTTTTTGTCATTACGATGGTATTTTAGGGAGATACCTTGATGAAACTTAATCTTAAAACTGCTGCCATTATTGTTTGACCTGGTGACGGTCCGAAATTTGATTATCTCTTTATCTATAAGGGGTGTGGCAACGTCTGCCCTGGCAATTGGTCAGTTAGAACCTAACGTTATCATCCGATTCACATGAAATTAATGTGAAGCCTATTGATTTTTAAACATTTTCAAAAATTACTGCCAGAATTATGGCCCTTGATCACTTTGTGGATGCTCTAGACGCTAAAGTTACTATCTGATAGACTTTAGATTTATACGCAGTGGTTACGGTCATTACCTTACTGATTTTCTATAATTTCCTATATTTACTGGCAGCTAGCAGTTCTCACTTACTGAATAATGTAAAGGAATATGCTGAAATTTTCAGGCCTAGTTCATTACTAAAGTCGGAACGATAAAAAAGATAGTTTTGATTATCCAGATTTGGATTAAACCATCAATGAGTGTTGAGCAGCAAATTAGATTCAAATCCAGTGAAAATTTGACACATAAGATGGCATCAAGAGTTGATAAAGGTTTTTCATGCTAATAAATGTCTAAAGACCTGCAATGGGCAGATTTAGGTCTTGCCTAATGTATGTATGTTTGATATGAATTTATACACTGTGCTTAAGGTCATAAGACAAACAATTGAAACAATGATTTCTGATAATTATTTAATGGGTTGTTACTCGTAATCAGATTTTAGTGTACTGTAATTGTATTCATTATTGAGACTTAGTTGCTGTGGGTGTATGTTTTATTGCCTGGCAACTTATCTTTATCTTTCTGTGGATAATGACAGTGTTAAATTAAAAGCTTATTTGAAACATATGTGTGGCAAATTTAATTATTGCATTAGTTTACAATTGTTTAATAAATGTTGCTGAATAATGAATGAAATTAGAAATCTATGAGTGGCGGATAGCCGTCCCAGATTTCTCTCAAGAAGCTACTAGTTTCGTTCATTTCGAACTCGTCAGGAATAATGAATGAGGTAGATTTGATACTCTTTCCAAAATCATTTGATGCCACATCTTCGAATAGTAATTAGTACTGTCAATTTCTATTTGCTAGATATGCCATAGCGGATGATGCCTATAGATCGATGAGAGACAGAAACTTAGATCAATGTATTATTATATCGGGTGAAAGTGGTTCTGGAAAAACAGGTACGTTGATTTTATGGATTTACAATGTTGTTGGTGTAGTAAAGGGTCTTTCAGTGTTAATGTGGAGTTACACCTTGGTGATTGACTATTGGATACAAGGCCCCATGAGATGTGCATGCAATGTAGAAGTCATTAGGGTGCAAGTTTCAGTACTGAAGTCTTTGTAGTGAAATTTATTTACTTGCCTATGATACCTACCATTACGTCTGGCCCTCCGCCTCCATACTCAAAATTTTGGGGGTTGGGATGGCCTAGTGGTCTAGAGTGCCACGCTTTAATCTCTAGTTGGCCGGTCACCTCTGGCTTGCGGCTGTGGTTTCGATCCCAGGGGTGAGCGTTTGTGGCATGGAGATAGGGGTGCCTTCTCAACCTTGTGGGCTCTTCTGGGCACTCCGGTTTCCTCCCACTGCTAAAGACCCCTACGCGCAAGGGGATTATTGAAATAAAATTAAACCATATGTTAGTCCCGAAATGACCTAGTTTGTGTCGAGTGGACGTTAAACCCCATTTCTCTCTCTCTCTCTCTCTACTCAAAATTGAGTTTTTATACGCCCACATTTTCATGTGGACGTATATTGTCGTCGCCTCTGTTCGTCCGTCCGTCCACAATTGTTTGTGAACAGTCTACAGGTCACAATTTTTATCCGATTTCAATGAAACTTAAAATATAGGTTTATCACCCTAAGATCTCGGTTCCTTTCGATATTGGCATGTATCGGACCGTAACTTCATGGGTTATGGCCCCTGATTGTACGAAAAATCACGTTTTTTAGCTTGTGAACAGTGTAGAGGTCACAATTTTGAACCGATTTGGATGAAACTTGAAATGCATGTTTATAAACCAAAGGTCTTGGTTCCTTTCGATATTTGCGCCAATTGGATTGTAACTTCCTGAATTATGGCCCCCTGATTGTCCGAAAAATCGCCCTTTTTATACGCCCACATGGAAATGTGGTCGTATATTGCCGTCGCCCCCGTCCGTCCGTCTGTCGGTCCGTCCGTCCGTCCGTCGGTCCGTCCGTCCATCGTCCACAATTTCTTGTGAACGCTCTAGAGGCTAAAGTTAATATCCGATTGACTTGAAATTTATACACGGTGTTTAAGGTCGTGAGACGAAGAAGCCTATTGATTTTCAGCAATATCCGATAATTACTACCAGAGTTATGACCCTTGATCACTTTGAAAAATCTTGTGAACGCTCTAGAGGCTATAGTTAATATCCGATTGACTTTAAATTTATACACAGTGTTTAAGGTCAGGAGACGAAGAAGCCTATTGATTTTCGGTGATATCTGATAATTACTGCCAGAGTTATGACCCTTGATCACTTTGAAAAATCTTGTGAACGCTTTAGAGGCTAAAGTTAATATCCAATTGACTTTAAATTTATACACAGTGGTTAAGGTCGTGAGACGAAGAAGCCTATTGATTTTCAGCGATATCCGATAATTACTACCAGAGTTATGACCCTTGATCACTTTGAAAAATATTGTGAACGCTCTAGAGGCTATAGTTAATATCCGATTGACTTTAAATTTATACACAGTGTTTAAGGTCAGAAGACGAAGAAGCCTATTGATTTTCGGTGATATCTGATAATTACTGCCAGAGTTATGACCCTTGATCTTTTTGAAAAATCTTGTGAACGCTTTAGAGGCTAAAGTTAATATCCGATTGACTTTAAATTTATACACAGTGGTTAAGGTCATGAGACGAAGAAGCCTATTGATTTTCAGCGATATCCGATAATTACTACCAGAGTTATGACCCTTGATCACTTTGAAAAATCTTGTGAACGCTTTAGAGGCTAAAGTTAATATCCGATTGACTTTAAATTTATACACAGTGTTTAAGGTCATGAGACGAAGAAGCCTATTGATTTTCGGTGATATCCGATAATTACTACTAGAGTTATGACCCTTGATCACTTTGAAAAATCTTGTGAACACTCTAGAGGCTATAGTTAATATCCGATTGACTTTAAATTTATACACAGTGTTTAAGGTCATGAGACGAAGAAGCCTATTGATTTTCGATGATATCCGATAATTACTACCAGAGTTTTGACCCTTGATCACTTGTGAACGCTCTAGAGGCTAAAGTTAATATCCGATTGACTTTAAATTTATACACACTATTTACGGTCATGATACAAAATAGCCTATTTATTTTCAGCAATATCCGATAATTCCTGCCCGAGTTATGACCCTTGATCACTTTGATAAATCTTGTGATCGCTCTAGAGGCTAAAGTTAATATCCGATTGAATTTTAATTTATACACGGTGTTTAAAGTCATGATACAAAATAGCCTATTTATTTTCAGCGATATCCGATAATTACTGCCAGAGTTATGACCCTTGATCACTTTGAAAAACCCTGTGAATGCTCTAAAGGCTAAAGTTAATATCCGATTGACTTTAAATTTGTACACAGTGTTTAGGGTCATGATACGAAGAATCCTATTTGATTTTCAGTGATATCTGATAATTTCTGGCAGTTGATCACTTTGAAATATCTTGTGGACAAAGGCCTTGAGACAAACCATCAAAACTAGTCTAATCATTTCTGATAATTATTTAATGGGCTATTACTCGTAATAAGATTATCATGTGTTGTAAATGTTCTCCTTACTGATAAAAGAAACAATATGCGACAACCCTTGTTGACTGCCCGGACGACTTAGCTGTTGTGGGCGTATGTTTCGTTGCCTGGCAACCTATCTTTAGCTTGTGGTCCCACTGGAGGTCAAAATTGTTATCCGATTTAAAAAACCGTTTGATTATATCACCATTTCATGGTTATGAAGGTAGAGCATAAATTTTGTGAAAATTGGACCAAAATTGACGGACAAAATGGCCGCCGTTTGTACGCGAATAGTGTGAAAATATCTTATATAAAGGTTGTGGACCTTATAGAGGTCACAATTTTGAACCGATTTTGATGAAACTTGACATGTACGTTTATAACCCAAAGATCTTGGTTCCTTTCGATATTTGCGCCCATTGGATCATAACTTCCTGAATTATGTCCCCGGATTGTCCGAAAAATCGCTTTTGTTCGCTTTTGGTCCCTCTGGAGGTCAAAATTATTATCCGATTTAAAAAAACGTTTAACTATATCATCGTTACATGGTAATGAAGAGAGACTGTGAATTACGTGAAAATCGGACTAAAATTGACGGACAAAATGGCCGCCATTTGTACACGAGTAATGTGAAAATATGTTATATCAAGGTTGTGGACCCTATAGAGGTCACAATTTTGAATCGATTTTGATGAAACTTGACATGTATGTTTATAACCCAAAGATCTTGGTTCCTTTCGATATTTGCGCCCATCGGGTCATTACTCCTGAATTATGTCCCCTGATTGTACGAAAAATCACCCTTTTTAGCTTGTTGTGCCTCTGGAGGTCACAATTATTATCTGATTTAATAAAAACCCGTTTGATTATAAAAACCAAACAAATTCTAATGATTTTCTGATAATTCCTTAATATGCAACAACTCTTGTTGACTGCCCGGACGATTTGGCTGCTGTGTGGGCGTATGTTTCGTTGCCTGGCAACCTATTTTTTTGTCTCCCAGCACCGCGTATTATATTGTATTGTCGTTGCCCCTGTTTGGAAGTTCACTTTTTTTTTTGTGGACACTCAACTGGTCACAAGTTTTTGCGATTTTGACAAAACTTGATATATACGTTTTAGGTCGCATTCCATGGGCACAAATTCTTGTTGCAAAACCATTTTTGTTCCTACAAGTCCCAAATTTAAGGGGTACTTTGTCTAACATGATTTGTTCCAATTCACACAAACAAAGCTGGGGGTGCTTTAGTCCCCAAACCGGTACCTTTTTTTTTTGAAGGTAATGTTTATTGTTAAAAACAAAGTTTTAGGAATGTGGTTAAGTATGCGGGATGGATTATCAATCAGGTTTATGTGTGAGTATGCATTTGGCTACTGCCCTTAAAATAGCATTATGCAAGAGCAAAATCTGCTTATTACAGGTCTTTCTTTAGGCCTGAGATGTTATCTAAATAATCAATTAGACATTAATTAACATATCCAGACCATAATAAACTCTTAAAGTCAACGCTAGCCTTCGATGTTGGCGGATTGAATTCCTATATGCCGCTTAATGGCCGTGTATAATTAAATCAATCAAGTGGATAATCGGGACTATGCTGTTTATATTAATGATTTGAGTAATGATGACCAAGGCTATGTGAATATTTCAAACGCTTTTTTCTTGGCTAATAGTGGACAAATTTGACTGAAATTTTCAGCAAATTACCTTTACACTATCTAGTTTTTATACGCCCACATTTTGTATGTGGACGTATATTGTCGTCGCCCCTGTCCGTCCGTCAGTCCACATTTTTTTGTGAACAGTCTACAGGTCACAATTTTTATCCGATTTCAATTAAACTTAAAATATAGGTTTATCACCATAAGATCTTGGTTCCTTTCGATATTGGCATGTATCGGACTGTAACTTCATGGGTTATGGCCCCTGATTGTACGAAAAATCACGTTTTTTAGCTTGTGAACAGCGTAGAGGTCACAATTTTGAACCGATTTGGATGAAACTTGACATGTATGTTTATAACCCAAAGATCTCGGTTCCTTTCGATATTTGCGCCCATCGGATCGTAACTTCCTGAATTATGGCCCCTGATTGTCCGAAAAATCGCCCTTTTTAACTTGTGGTCCCTCTGGAGGTCACAATTGTTATCCGATTTAAAAAATCGTTTGATTATATCACCGTTGCATGGTTATGAAGGCGGAGTGCGAATTTCGTGAAAATCGGACCAAAATTGACGGACAAAATGGCCGCCGTTTGTACGCGAATAGTGTGAAAATATGTTATATCAAGCTTGTGGACCTTATAGAGGTCACAGTTTTGAACCGATTTTGATGAAACTTGACATGTATGTTTATAACCCAAAGATCTTGGTTCCTTTCGATATTTGCGTCCATCGGATCGTAACTTCCTGAATTATGGCCCCTGATTGTCTGAAAAATTGCCCTTTTTAGCTTGTGGTCCCTCTGGAGTTCAAAATTGTTATCCGATTTAAAAAACCGTTTGATTATATCACCGTTCCATGGTTAGGAAGGTTGAGTTCGAATTTCGTGAAAATCGGACCAAAATTGACGGACAAAATGGCCGCCGTTTGTAAGCGAATAGTGTGAAAATATGTTATATCAAGGTTGTGGACCTTATAGAGGTCACAGTTTTGAACCAATTTTGATGAAACTTGACATGTATGTTTATAACCCAAAGATCTTGGTTCCTTTCGATATTTGCGCCCATCGGATTGTAACTTCCTGAATTATGGCCCCTGATTGTCCGAAAAATTGCCCTTTTTAGCTTGTGGTCCCTCTGAAGGTCAAAATTGTTATCGGATTTAAAAAAACGTTTGATTATATCACCGTTCCATGGTTACGAAGGTTGAGTTCGAATTTCATGAAAATTGGGCCAAAATTGACGGACAAAATGGCCGCCGTTTGTAAGCGAATAGTGTGAAAATATGTTATATCAAGGTTGTGGACCTTATAGAGGTCATAATTTTGAACCGATTTTGATGAAACTTGACATGTATGTTTATAACCCAAAGATCTTGGTTCCTTTCGATATTTGCACCCATTGGATCATAACTTCCTGAATTATGTCCTCGGATTGTCCAAAAAATCGCTTTTGTTAGCTTTTGGTCCCTCTGGAGGTCAAAATTATTATCCGATTTAAAAAAACGTTTGACTATATCACCGTTACATGGTAATGAAGAGAGAGTTTGAATTACGTGAAAATCGGACTAGAATTGACGGACAAAATGGCCGTCGTTTGTACACGAATAGTGTGAAAACATGTTATATCAAGGTTGTGGACCCTATAGAGGTCACAATTTTGAACCGATTTTGATGAAACTTGACATGTATGTTTATAACCCAAAGATCTTGGTTCCTTTCGATATTTGTGCCCATCGGGTCATTACTTTCTGAATTATGTCCCCTGATTGTACGAAAAATCACCCTTTTTAGCTTGTGGTCCCTCTGGAGGTCACAATTATTATCTGATCTAAAAAAAAACGTTCGATTATAAAAACCAAACAAATTCTATTGATTTTCTGATAATTCCTTAATATGCGACAACTCTTGTTGACTGCCCGGACGATTTGGCTGCTGTTTGGGCGTATGTTTCGTTTCCTGGCAACCTATTTTTAACTATTATAGTGAGAACTGTCATCTCTTTATCTTATCTCCCATAATGTAACTTTAAGTCTTCCTGAGTTAGGATGTTGGTGTAAAGAGAGGTAACATCCAAGGTAACAAGATTAACATCAGTTTCTCGTGTGAGGTCGATGGATTTTTATAATCTTTGAGTAAAGTGGGTAGTGTCTCTAGTAAAGTTGGGTTATTGAGGGACGAAATCTTTGATATGTTCGTCTTTGAAACTACTGATGAAATCCGTGGGGGTTCCTCTCCCACTAATGATGCATCTGTCTGGGACTTTACCAGGTTCCCAAGATGTGTGTATTTTTGGTAAAAGGTAGAAACAGCCTTGTATTGAGGAATTACATGATATGTCCCGTTTGAATTCTAAGGTGGGGTCCTCATCTAGTGGCAGATAAAAGGCAGTATTAGATAATTGTTTTCAGCTTTAAAATGTATGTTTATAACTCAAAGATCTTGGTTCCTTTCAATATTTGCGCACATCGGACTTAACATCCTGGGTTATGACCCCTGATTGAACAAAAGATCATGTTTTAGCATGTGGAGTCTTATCAAAAGGTCACAATTTGTATCTATTTTTAAAAAAACGTTCAAATATATCATGATTACACCGTCTGCTCCTCATACATTATATGTGTAAAAAATTTATCTGATTTTAATGAAACTTAAAATAATTATAAGGTTACATCTCAAAGATCTGGTTCCTGTCAATATTTGTGCGCTTCGGACCATAACTTTCCTTGATTATGCCCCTGATTGTTAAAAATCTTTTTGTCCCCTGCCTTTCAAAGAAAGCTGGGAACTATTAAAATGGGATCGTCCGTCTGTCTGTCTGTACATCTGTCTGTCACACTTTTTGGGACACAATAGCTCTCTTTCTAATTGAGCTAAAATGTTCAAACTTGGTGTAGGTGTTTATTAGGTCAATGCCTTGATGGAGTTTGGAGATGACCATTTTCTGCTTAGGGTAAGCAGAGATAAGCGATTTGATTGGTTAATGCTTTGGGACACAATAACTTTAGTTTTAATTAAGTGAGAGTGATGAAACTTGTATAGTTTCATTACGTCAATACCTTGACTAGGTTCGATAATGAGCATTTTTGGCTCAAGATAAGCATTGGTGATAAGCAGTTTGATTGGCCGAAATTTTGGAACACAATCACTCCATTTCTTATTGAGTTACAATGTTCAAACTTGGTGTATGTGTGTATGATGTCAATGACTTGATGGAATTCGAAGATGAGCATTTTCTGCTTAGGTTAAGCAAAGAGGAGCAATTTGGTTGGTTGATGTTTTGGACACGATAACTTAAGTTCTAATTAAGTGAGGGTGATGAAACTTGATGTATAATGAACATTTTCTGTGTAGGTTAAAGCACGAGACTGAGGTTATGCTGGGGAAAGAAAGACTGAAGAAAACAAACTGAGGTTTTTCTTTTGAGGTTTTTTTCTGAAGTCTTTCTTCCCCAGCATAACCGAAGTCGAGGACTTTATCTTGCTTATAAACCGTTTATGTTTACATGTCAAATGAAAATATAAGTAAAATACGAGTATATGTTCGGTTATACCTCAACACCAATATTTTATTGGTGTAAATATGTTGGCGGTATAAATATATTTTTTGTTTTGTTCATGAAAAGTAATAAACATTTTGTTAAGCGTAGAAGGGCAATAATATATAACACCAATAATAAATCTAAATAGAATATTCCCTGTGTCATATTGTCTGCAGTGACTGATGTTGAATAGAGATCAAGAAACAAGTTGTTGATTGGTTCAAAGTTGCATGTGCAAATCACGGTCGACCTTTTCATTAGTTTGGCTTGCGTGCCGCGTGGACACTGCTCACGAGACTTTACCAAGTTGGCAAGTCGGAGTAGACAAACAGCAGATATGTGAACAAACAGGTAAATTATATTTAATTTATTTATATACATGTATATAAAATATTGACTAGTAATACAAACATTAATTAATGTGAGCACAACCTTTATCATATCATATGAAAGATAATCCAGTCGGGTCTACTCAGGGGCTGTGGTGACTTCAATCATAAGTTAGATTGTTGCCTATCGTGCTGAAGGACCCGGGCTCGAATTCAGGAGATCGTAGTATCGAAATCGTACTCTTCACAGCGCCCGTCCCCCCTGTTAATAGCTTTATTCTTATTTTGAAAGCATGTGTAATAGAATATTCAAATACTCGTATAATATACATGTAAATGTTTTTATTTCCATTTTTTATAGGTCATAAAAGTGAAGCCATTCGTATTTACAAATGAACCTCAAATATACAGATCAGATGTTTCTAATTATTTGTATGGGAAAGTAAAGAAACTAGCCGACCAACCGTTATCGGCCAAAATAGTCGACTTGTCGGCCTAAATAAACGACCAACCAGAAGATGCATATTCGACAACTCGCCCCAAAACGCCTCACTCGACGACCGACTTCAGGTGGAACTTGACCAACCCCAGGAAGTCAAAAATGGAAGAAATACTATAACCGTCAATATATATATGAAATAAAGCATATAATTTGTGTTGTTTATTTCCACTTGTTGCAACTGGATTGTTTCGATTCCCCAGATGTACGTGACAGGACTTTGGATCGCCTGTCAAACCTCGTGGGTTTTCTCCGGATTCCTCCAACGTCCTAAGACCCTATGCGCAGGGGAATTATTGAAATAAAATTGAACGACGTGTAAGTCCCGAAATGACCTGGTTGTGTCGATTGGGCGTTAAACCCTATCTCCTCCACACAGTAGGACAGAACAGCGCTAGTAAGAAGTTAAACCCCCGTTTAATTTCTAATTGAAAGTAGGGTACCTTTAATGTCATACACGGAAGTGTTATTTTGGCGAGCATGTCAACAGATTGTTAAAAACTCAAATTTTACCCGCTATATTTATCATGAGTATATCCCAGAATTCCCACAAGAAAAACCCTATTCCATGTTTTCTTATGGGGAAATAAAAACCTGCAGTGAAAGAATAACCCGGTACGGGTTAAAAGAAAAACCTCCGAAGAATAACCCTAAATTCCCCTATATATATATTCAAAGCCGCCCCCGACTTTAAGATCGCAAGTTATTCCGAGCATAGAATTTACCCCAAAGAGCTAGAATGTTCAAACTTGGAGTAGGCATTCATTAGATGAATGCCTTGATGGAGTTCAATTGATGAACATTTTCTGTTTACAGTAAACAGCTTTAGGGCACGATAACTTTGTTTATATTTTCAGAATATCATTAGGCTAAGGAGTGATAAGCAATTTGATTGGAACATAAAAACTCTGCTTTTAATTGAGGTAGAATGTTTAAACTTGTAGATGTTCATTAGGTAAATGTCTTGACTGAGTTCAATGATAAACATTTTGAGCTGAAGCTAAGCAGAGCTAATCAATTTTATTGGTCAATTCTTTGGGACAGTATAATCTTGATTCTGTCTAATAGAGAATGATGAAACTTAGTGTATAGTTTGATTGCTCGATACTTTTGAAAAAAATAAATGTGCGATTAATCAATATTTGTCATCTATTTATTTGGGGATTTCGACTGGGGGACATCAGTCTGTCCATCTTTTGCAAGTTGTATCTGGCATGGCAACCGCTTGTTCACAATATTGAGGTAATTATGTGGTAACATTTGGTAGTATTTTGTTAGTATTTGGTGATAAAGTGTAGTATTGAGTTAATCATCCCACCCTTTACAACTAATACAAGGCATACCCTTCCAAATGATAAAACTTATAAGAATTTATGCATTTTAAAGACTGTTTATGTCGTTTGTGTGTGATGGTTGACACTGTATTTCACTATCACGTTTTTGACAAAACCAGCTGGTCAGGGACCTGCCATCTCCTGATTGCTCTTACTCGTATAAAAAACATTTATTGTAGAGGCAAGTAAAGTCATTATGCAATATGTAGCTGAAGTTTCTGGTAAAGGTCAAGATATAGATCGTGTTAAAGAACAATTATTACAATCTAATCCTGTATTAGAAGGTAACTATTCTACTGTAATTATATTATTTCATACATATACCTACATGTAGTGACAATATAGATAGAGCTGTCATTCATTTAAAGGTCACATCATTGAGCTGTTTATATTTATAAGTACACATGTCACTACACGTCAAGCATGAAGTGTGATGGAAACTAGAATTAATATCACTACTACGACTATGTTAAAGCTTTTGTGCACTGGATATGATTTTTATTCCCAACTCAGTTCAATTGAAAATTTGTCAGTGCAAAAAAAAAAAAGATCAAGGTGTTAGGTCAGACAATTGAGCTCATTAGAAAAGAGTTTTACGTGTCACTTGATGCTAATATTTATGTCAACAGCATTTATCTGTTATGTTGTCCTTGTTAATTGAAACTTGTTTATGTTAGTGATAGGAATTTTAAAAATATCCAATAATTCCTTCATGGGTTATTACCCTTGATCATTTTTTTGTGGCATGTATATGCTCTGGACCCGAGTAAACAAAACATTCTCAGACTTAAGTTTAGATTTTACTCAAAATGATTCATCTCATTTTAACTAAAAGAAAATAAACCTTTTTACAAGTTGTGTTGTTATAATATATCAGATATATGTGCACATTTTTGTGTTTCTGGATCAAAGATATTTCTCTTAAACAGTGATCGAAAAATGCGTAAATTTTTAACTTAAGTCTGCTAATGCTTTGTGAACTGGGGCCAGGTTATCAATGAAATAATAACAATAGACTTAACAACTGTTGGTGTATGTTTCAAGGAAACCCATATTATCTTTATTGCTCTGTACGCTAAAGTTACCTTTGAATCATTTTATATAAATCCACATTCTTAACACTAATTCAGAAACAAAAATTTGATTAATGTACTTTGTTTATTGTTTGTCCCCTAGCTTTTGGAAATGCAAAAACAGTTAGAAATGATAACTCTTCTAGATTTGTAAGTAAATGTGCTATTTTTATACGCCCATTTTTATACCCCCACATGGAAATGTGGACGTGTATTGCCGTCGCCCCCGTCCGTCCATCTGTCGGTCCGTGGTCAACAATTTCTTGTGAACACACTAGAGGCTAAAGTTAATATCCGAATTACTTTAAATTTATACACAGTGTTTAAGGTCTTGAGATGAAGAATCCTATTGTGAACGCTCTAGAGGCTAAAGTTAATATCTGATTTACTTTACATGTCATGTTACCATATTTTCAAAACCTTAGATTTACCATAATAGTTATTTGTGGTCTTAATCCATTGTCTAAACTAATTACGTCCCTTTGTTTTACTCTCCAATTTTTCTTCACAAGAATCACAACCTTTGGGCTCAGGTCCAAATTTGAGTCAATTATAGCTAACCATAGTAGGGTGGTTCAGGGCCAGAAGGAATTTCGTCTTACAGACAATATTTGGGGTCTATTTTAACATAATATGACAAGGCTTACCATAAAAACTTCATTCATCAACAAGGAATGTCGTGCCATATTTGACTTTCGAAGATATAACCATCTGGACGTGTTTTTAAATTGCTAAAAAAAATTGGCTCCCATTCTCAAGGGAGTTAATTCCTAGTGACAAAACGAGTTATGGTTCTTGGCTATAAAAAAAAATTGTAACTTTTCTCTGAAAAGAATAATAAATTCGGAATTCTTCGGTTTTAGAACACGTTCAAATAACGATTACATTTAACGCTTCTACGCATGCACAGTTCTTAGTTTTTAAACAGAAGAGACAGAAATAGAGTAACATTTAACAGTTATATTTTCGTCTGAATTTTATCAATGCACGTGCCCCTAGCCAAAATATTTTAAATTGGCAGTTGACTTTATAAACGTAATATACAGAGAAATTGGCAGTTGACCTTATAAACGCAATATAAAGTACACATTGTAGACGTTAAACACCCTTTTTAATAATCATATTTTATTTCCAATAATTATCACAGACAAATATAAAAAATACACATGCAAAACAGAGCACACGTCGCATGTACAGTTATGATAGACCGATGCTCCGTAGTTGTCGGGAATTTATTAAAGGAGAATACTATTGTAAAAGTTTAATTTGATCATTTACTTAGTTCATTATGTAACGCATTTCAGAATTAACAACTATTTCCTTCGATCAAGGCTTAAATCTACACAATAATTAAATAAGATACTATGATTATGAAAATAATTTACACCAAGTTACCGAAAAGTGTCTGGAAAATAACGACTACAAATAAAATTTTGTTTCGGTTATTATCCGGTCTGCGTATTTAGAGCTAGTAAATATTTATTTCTTTACACGAAGAGATCGCCCCGTAAACGAAGGGTGTAACAACTAAATAAAAGTATATCCCAAAATGTTGTAATGAATTTATCTCGGCGAAATCATGTACTTGAAAGTTAGAAATGAAACGAAGCTATTACAGCTAGCTCTGTATGGAAATCACCCAAATCGCCAAAATCAAAAATTAAATCAAAGAGTGCAATTGAAATTTTTGCTCACGTTCGTTTTTATACGCCCACATGGAAATGTGGTCGTATATTGCCGTCGCCCCCGTCCGTCCATCTGTCCGTCCGTCCGTCTGTCCGTCCGTCCGTCCATCGTCCACAATTTCTTGTGAACGCTCTAGAGGCTAAAGTTAATATCCGATTGACTTGAAATTTATACATGGTGTTAAAGGTCGTGAGACGAAGAAGCCTATTGATTTTCAGCGATATCCGATAATTACTACCAGAGTTATGACCCTTGATCACTTTGAAAAATCTTGTGAACGCTCTAGAGGCTATAGTTAATATCCGATTGACTCTAAATTTATACACAGTGTTTACGGTCATGAGACGAAGAAGCCTATTGATTTTCGGTGATATCTGATAACTACTGCCAGAGTTATGACCCTTGATCACTTTGAAAACTTGTGAACGCTTTAGAGGCTAAAGTTAATATCCTATTGACTTTAAATTTATACACAGTGTTTAAGGGCATGAGACGAAGAAGCCTATTGATTTTCGGTGATATCCGTTAATTACTACCAGAGTTATGACCCTTGATCACTTTGAAAAATCTTGTGAACGCTCTAGAGGCTAAAGTTAATATCCGATTGACTTTAAATTTATACACAGTGTTTAAGGGCATGAGACGAAGAAGCCTATTGATTTTCGGTGATATCCGTTAATTACTACCAGAGTTATGACCCTTGATCACTTTGAAAAATCTTGTGAACGCTCTAGAGGCTAAAGTTAATATCCGATTGACTTTAAATTTATACACAGTGTGTAAAATCATGATACGAAGAATCCTGTTGATTTTCAGCAATATCCGATAATTCCTGCCTGAGTTATGACCCTTGATCACTTTGAAAAATCTTGTAAACGCTCTAGAGGCTAAAGTTAATATCCGATTGAATTTAAATTTATACACAGTGTTTAAAGTCATGATACAAAGAAGCCTATTGATTTTCAGCGATATCCGATAATTACTACCAGAGTTATGACCCTTGATCACTTTGAAAAATCTTGTGAACGCTCTAGAGGCTATAGTTAATATCCGATTGACTTTAAATTTATACACAGTATTTAAGGTCATGAGACGAAGAAGCCTATTGATTTTCGGTGATATCTGATAATTACTGCCAGAGTTATGACCCTTGATCACTTTGAAAAATCTTGTGAACGCTCTAAAAGCCAAAGTTAATATCCGATTGACTTTAGATTTATACACAGTGTTTAAGGTCATGATTCAAAAAAGCCTGTTGATTTTCAGCAATATCCGATAATTCCTGCCCGAGTTATGACCCTTGATCACTTTGAAAAATCTTGTGAATGCTCTAGAGGATAAAGTTAATATCCGATTGAATTTAAATTTATACACGGTGTTTAAACTGTTTCAATGGCATTTAGTAATTGAACTGGAGTATACAGGTCACAATTCTATGGAATACAATTACTGCTTATTACTGAGCGACGTTTCGACTAGGCTTCTCTGGTTGTTATCAAGCAATGATAAAATCTAAAAAGTAAGACAAGTCAATATATACATGTACATAACAATACATTCTTAATGCTGACAAAACAGGGATCTCCCTTTGCACGTCGCTCAGTAATAAGCAGTAATTGTATTCCATAGAATTGTGACCGGTATACAGTGTTTAAAGTCATGATATAAAGAAGCCTATTGATTTTCAGCAATATCCGATAATTACTGCCAGAGTTATGACCCTTGATCACTTTGAAAAATCTAAAGTTAATATTCGATTAACTTTAAATTTATACACACTATTTACGGTCATGATACAAAATAGCCTATTTATTTTCAGCCATATCCGATAATTACTGCCAGAGTTATGACCCTTGATCACTTTGAAAAACCCTGTGAATGCTCTAAAGGCTAAAGTTAATATCCGATTGACTTTAAATTTGTACACAGTGTTTAGGGTCATGAGACGAAGAAGCCTATTTGATTTTCAGTGATATCTGATAATTTCTGGCACTTGATCACTTTGAAATATCTTGGGGACAAAGGCCTTGAGACAAACCATCAAAACTATTCTAATCATTTCTGATAATTATTTAATGGGCTATTACTCGTAATAAGATTATCATGTGTTGTAAATGTTCTCCTTACTGGTAAAAGAAACAATATGCGACAACCCTTGTTGACTGCCCGGACGACATAGCTGTTGTGGGCGTATGTTTCGTTGCCTGGCAACCTATCTTTAAATAAACATGCAAGTCGAAGCCGGTAATGAGTGTATTTTTAACCCGGCTTTATATGACAATACATGTGTGTAAAATACCTCGTGTGACGTGTATTTGCTGCGACATCCAAAACCACGAGCGGAGCTGACTTTTGTTCACTTCAGAAAATTTCTCGAAGGAGGAACCTGGCGGATAAGTGGGTCAGTTTTTATAAGTGTCCCTGGACCACTCTAACCATAGTGTAAGTTTTAAATATAAATGGTAACAAAATTCTCCTAAACCATTCTTGATACGAGATTTCATCTTTCTTTATGTGTTATTATGTATGCTTTTAATTGTATTTTGTAAAATGTAAACAAACCGTCCTAACTGAACGGCTTTGTCACGTGGCCCTAGCAAGTTAATTTTTTCTACTTTTTATCAAAACATGAAGCATAATACAATTATTCTCCCTATTTTTATACGCCCACATTGAAATGTGGTCGTATATTGTCGTCGCCCCCGTCCGTCCGTCCGTCCGTCGGTCCGTCGGTCCGTCCGTCCGTCCGTCCGTCCGTCCGTCGGTCCGGCGTCCACAATTGCTTGTGGACGCTCTACAGGCTAAAGTTAATATCCGATTGACTTTAAATTTATACACAGTGTTCAAGGTCATGAGACGAAGAAGCCTATTGTTTTTCAGCGATTTCCGATAATAACTACCAGAGTTATGGCCCTTGATCACTTCAAAAAATCTTGTGGACGCTCTAGAGGCCAAAATTAATATCCGATTGACTTTAAATTTATACACAGCGTTTAAGGTCATGAGACGAAGAAGCCTATTGTTTTTCAGCGATTTCCGATAGTAACTACCGGAGTTATGGCCCTTGATCACTTCAAAAAATCTTGTGGACGCTCTAGAGGCCAAAGTTAATATCCGATTGACTTCAAATTTATACACAGTGTTTAAGGTCATAAGACAAAGACGCCTATTGATTTTCAGCGATTTCCGATAATTAGTGCCAGAGTTATGGCCCTTGATCACTTCAAAAAATCTTGTGGAGGCTCTAGAGGCCAAAGTTAATATCCGATTGACTTTAAATTTATACACAGTGTTTAAGGTCATAAGACAAAGACGCCTATTGTTTTTCAGCGATTTCCGATAATAACTACCGGAGTTATGGCCCTTGATCACTTCAAAAAATCTTGTGGACGCTCTAGAGGCCAAAGTTAATATCCGATTGACTTTAGATTTATACATAGAGTTTAAGGTGTTGAAACGAACAAGTATTTTGATTTTCAATGAATTTAGATAACTGAACAGCTAAATCCATGATATTAAATGTTTCATGTATATACTAATTGTTAGCGTGGGGTAAAACTTTATAAAAAGCAATCAAATTCTAATGATTTTCTGATAATTACATAATGAGTTGTTACTCTTAATCAGTTCTTAGTGTATTACAAATGTTTCATTACCGAAAAAAGTAAAAATATGCGACAACCCTTGTTGACTGCCCGGACGACTTACCTGCTGTGGGCGTATGTTTCGTTGCCTGGCAACCTATCTTTTATATATCTAGACTTGTTCATGATCATGTGCACCATGTGTCCCCTAAGACTGATCATTAAATTTTGCAAATTTTATTTTTGTACGGAGGCCTAGGTGTGCAACTGAAACAGTTTCAAATTTGTTTTCTTATTCAACCGTTTAGTACATCGGTTGTATTTTTATATTTTCAGCTTTTTACCACATATTCCATCATCATTACGACATCGTCGCACATCAGTACATTGCATGTATGCTGTTATTAATGTTGCACATTAAACCTGTGTTTGAATTGATGGTGGTTTGGGTTATACTATCTGTTAGGTCCCTCACATTCTCACAGAATAAGGGCGAGGCAGAAAAGTAAAAAGACTATTATTCAGCTATACTCATCTAGTACACTACTAGTCTACTTTCTTCAATCAGAAGAATTCAACTTACCAGTGTGTATCATTCATCATGGCAACATCCTTACCTCCAGATGATGCAAGCTCTCTTCAACCTCAACATGAAAAGCGCCTTCGTACTCTCACTGAAGCGGGCATCCTCGCGTATAATACCAAGGTATCTAACTTTCACCTGCAACTTTTAGAAATTACCAACACTTGTGACCAATATAGACAGTCTACAAATTAGCAATAACCAAGAAATTGACATCTCTGCTGCCAGAAACAACATAAAAGAATGTCACAAAGACTACAAAGCTATGTCAACTGATTTTATAGCCTACCTTGAAACAATACATACTAAAGAAAGTGAACAAACTTGTCTAATCACAAAGAACAATCTGCAAAATTCTATGCAATTGTCGACTCCGCATTTAAATTAAACACCAAGGACTTTGATACAACACGCTCTAGACATTCATCACATCAATCATGCCAAAGGTCTTGTGGTTCAGTCTCCCGTTTCTTACTCGCAAAACAACGAGCTAAAGTGGAAGCTGCTATGACATCTCTCAGTTATGCTAAACGAGTGTCAGAATTAGAGAAACAACAAGCTGAACTGGAGGAAGAGGAGATGAAAGCCAAAGCAGTCTTAGAGCGCAAATCTAAAATTCTACAATCAGATTTAACTCTTTTAAATAAGCAGAAGGAGGCTGATGTCGCTAAAGCAGAGCTAGAAGCTCTATATGTAGAATCTGGTTCATCGTCAGGATCATCTAGAACAAGCCCAGACAGTTTAATCAGCTGAAAGCATCAAACGAACAAGAGACTATGTAAATCAACAAAATTCATCGTTTCATTGTGAAAATCAAGCATCACAAGAATACTTTGAACAACCCAAATCTTGTTCTTATCAACAAAATGCACATTTTGATGAAAGTCCACACTATGTTTACCACGTAAATCCACCCATAATTGAGGAAGACAATACAAACACTCAAAATCCAAGTAGCAATCAGCTTGCCGCAAATCCGCAAATTAATCCACAAATTAATCAACAATACAGTCAGACTCTAAATTCACAAAGTCAACTGCCTGATTTAGCTAAGTTTCTACTCAAAAAGGATCTACTCCTCTCAAGATTGACTTCCTTTAATGAAAAGCCTGAATCTTATTTGGCATGGAAAACTACTTCAAATCTGTCATGAATGATCTCGGTGTTAACGCCTTTGAAGAAATAGACATGCTCGTAAAATGGCTTGGACCCGAATCTTCAAAATACGCAAACAGCCTAAGATCAGCAAACGTCAGGAATCCAGCTAACGGCTTAATACGAATCTGGGAAGGATTAAACGAACGTTATGGAAGTCCTCAAATGGTGGAAACTGCCCTAAAAGCTAAATTAGCTTCCCTTCCAAAAATAAATTATAAAGACAATCATAAGTTTTGTGAACTTTCTGATATACTATCTGAAATTCAGTCAGCTAAAGAAGATGACAATTACAGTGCACTTCTTAGTTACTTTGACACATCCTCCGGGGTAATACCTATTGTAAGTAAGTTACAAGTTCCTGTCCAAAACAAATGGACGTCAACTGCAAGGAAATATATGAAGGACTACCACGTAGCCTTCCCCCCTTTTTCTGTATTCACAGAATTTATAAGAGACATTAGTTGCACTATGAATGATCCGAGTTTTAACTACTCACAAGAAAATACCACTCACTCATCCAGAAATCCACGTCATGCACCCATTTCTGTCAAGAAAACGGATTTCTCTGAAGTTTCCATGCCAAGCATAAATAAAACTAAAACAGAGTTATGTCCCCTGCATCACACTAAACATCCTTTAGATAAATGTATCGCTTTTAAGGGCAAGACTCTATCTGATAGAAGGCAATTCCTACAGGAACACAAGATTTGTTTTCGATGCTGCAGATCTCATTCGCATTATTTCCGTTCATGTAACATACCTGTTAAGTGTGATGATTGTAGAAGCGATAGCCATCCCACACCATTACACGTCGATGTACATGAACCTACAGAAAACTCCAACACCTCCTCACCCATGAAAACCCATGGTGGGGAGGAGGCCAAGAAAGAAGCAGTCACATCCAAATGCACTCAAGTCTGCGGAGAAAACTTCAACGGCCGTTCAAGCGCCAAAATAACTTTAGCCAAGATTTATAATGTCAACAGACCAGATAAATTTATTCATGGCTACATCGTTCACGACGATCAGAGCAACCAGACCCTCGGTAAATCACAATTCTTTGACTTTATGAACATTCCTCAAAATCAGTCACAATCTTACAAACTTTCATCATGTTCTGGCACCCAGACAATGACAGGAAGAATTGCATCTGGATTCATCATAGAATCTCTAGATGGTACAGCACAAATGCAACTTCCAGCTGTAATTGAATGCAATGATATACCAGACAATAGGGAAGAGATACCGACACCTAACGTAGCTCGCCACCACCCTCATTTGTCTGACATTGCTGATAAAATACCAAAATTGGAAGCAGAGACACCTGTTCTACTATTAATAGGCCGTGATTTACCTGAGGCACATCATGTTCTGCAACAGCAAACTGGTCCAAGGAATACACCCTTTGCCCAGAAACTAAACCTTGGTTGGGTGATAGTTGGTGAAGTGTGCCTAGGAAAACAGCACCTACCAACAACTGTCCATGTCAACAAGACCTACATCTTAAATGATGGACGGACTTCAAATTTACCTCCGAACAACTACAAGGTTAAAGAACTTTCATATTTAAAGTACGATACTGACAACATAGCTAATTCAGTATTTCAAAGGACAAAAGACGATGAAATACTTGGACATTCCAGGGAAGATAAAACATTCATAGAATTACTGGATCGCGAATTCGTTAAAAATTCCGATGGATATTGGACTGCTCCACTTCCTTTTAGAGATCCACGAACAAGGCTTCCAAAAAACCGACCTCAAGCGGTTAAAAGATCCAAATCACTGGATTACAGCCTTAAAAATGATGCTCTTAAACGTGAACACTTTGTCAACTTTATGAAAGACATCTTTGATAATGGACACGCAGAAATAGCCCCACCACTACAAAAAGATGAAGAATGCTGGTACCTACCGATATTTGGCGTGTATCACCCACACAAGCCACAACAAATTAGAGCTGTCTTTGATTCTTCTGCCAAACACGAAGGTCACTCTCTTAACAGTGTGCTACTATCAGGCCCTAATTTATGGCGGTATATTAGTGCCAAAATTCTAACATGCTTTCGTCTAATTTCTTACTTCTATTCATGTAATTTCTAACCTCCATTCATGTAACTTCTAACTTCTATTCATGTAATTTCTTAATTAAGACAATGTATAATTCAACTTCTTTATTTGTTCAGTGTAAATATCAATTCTATTTCATCTTATTTCTAATATTGGGGCGAAAAATGTCTACTTCATTGTGGTGTTAAATGTTAAGCATGAACGGCAAACAAATTTAGAATTTTGATACATCTACCTAGCAACCATCATTATGACATCGTTTGGTGTCGCCACCGTGTGCTCAGTTTGGGAATTGAGCACCTGATCGGGACCATTCTATTGATACAAACGACTCCCTCTTCGTCAGATTGAGTGGCTTGCCTGAGTGTTAAAATTGAAAACAACATCGGGAGAGAGAGATGGGGACATGGGGTTTAACATCAACTCGACACCAACCAGGTCATTTCGGTATTAACACCGTTCATTGTATTTCAATAATTCGCTTGCGCGTAGGAGTGTATGTCCGTCTCCATTAGCCCGGTTCGGAACGAAACAGTAGGGCGGTAAACCCTCTTTCATTTCATTTCATTTTCTATTTCAAATATAAGCTAAACGGGATTTGGAGAATTTTATTTTATTTTTTTTTTACGGTTGAGCCAATAATTAATATCTATATGCAGTTGGTCTATATTAACACAGGGTATAAATGTTATGGATAAGGCCTACACAGATACTGAGTTTAATACTAAGTGACCTCTCTCTCTCTCTCTCTCTCTCTCTCTCTCTCTCTCTCTCTCTCTCTCTCTCTCTCTCTCTCTCAGCACTCCTTCCAACCTTCAACCAAACGAAGAATGGGTCGTTTATACCAATTATGGTCCCGATCAGGTGCGCAATCATCCAATTGAGCACACAGTGGCGACACCAAACGATGTCATAATGATGGTTGCTAGGTAGAAGTATCAAAATTCTAAATTTGTTTGCCGTTCATGCTTAACATTTAACACCACAATGAAGTAGACATTTTTCGCCTCAATAATAGAAATAAGATGAAATAGAATTGATATTTACACTGAACAAATAAAGAAGTTGAATTATACATTGTCTTAAATTAGAAATTACGTGAATGGAAGTTAGAAGTTACATGAATGGAGGTTAGAAGTTACATGAATGGAGGTTAGAAATTAGACGATAGCATGTTAGAATTTTGGCACTAATATACCGCCATACTAATTTAACTAATGAACTATTAGGAGTACTTATGAGATTCCGAAAGGAAACCATCGCTATTATTGCAGACTTACGCCAGATGTTCTATTCTTTTTATACGCCCACATTGAAATGTGGTCGTATATTGTCGTCGCCCCCGTCCGTCCGTCGGTCCGTCCGTCCGTCGGTCCGGCGTCCACAATTGCTTGTGGACGCTCTACAGGCTAAAGTTAATATTCGATTGACTTTAAATTTATACACAGTGTTTAAGGTCATGAGACGAAGAAGCCTATTGATTTTCAGCGATTTCCGATAATTAGTGCCAGAGTTATGGCCCTTGATCACCTCAAAATATCTTGTGGACGCTCTAGAGGCCAAAGTTAATATCCGATTGACTTTAGATTTATACACAGTGTTTAAGGTCATGAGACGAAGAAGCCTATTCATTTTCAGCGATTTCCGATAATTAGTGCCAGAGTTATGGCCCTTGAACACTTAAAAAAATCTTGTGGACGCTCTAGAGGCCAAAGTTAATATCCGATTGACTTTAAATTTATACACAGTGTTTAAGGTCAGAAGACGAAGACGCCTATTGATTTTCAGCGATTTCCGATAATTAGTGCCAGAGTTATGGCCCTTGATCACCTCAAAAAATCTTGTGGACGCTCTAGAGGCCAAAGTTAATATCCGATTGACATTAGATTTATACACAGTGTTTAAGGTCATGAGACGAAGAAGCCTATCGATTTTCGGCGATTTCCGATAATTAATGCCAGAGTTATTGCCCTTGATCTCTTTAAAAAATCATGTGGACGCTCTAAAGGTCAAAGTTAATATCCGATTGACTTTAAATTTATACACAGTGTTTAAGGTCATAAGACGAAGAAGCCTATTGATTTTCAGCGATTTCCGATAATTAGTGCCAGAGTTATGGCCCTTGATCACTTCAAAAAATCTTGTGGACGCTCTAAGAGGCCAAAGTTAATATCTGATTGACTTCAAATTTATACACAGTGTTTAAGGTCATAAAACAAAGACGCCTATTGATTTTCAGCGATTTCCGTTAATTAGTGCCAGAGTTATGGCCCTTGATCACCTCAAAAAATCTTGTGGTCGCTCTGGAGGCCAAAGATAATATCCGATTGACTTTAGATTTACACACAGTGTTTAAGTTCATGAGACGAAGAATCCTATTGATTTTCTGCGATTTCAAATAATTACTGCCAGAGTTATCTCCCTTGATAACTTCAAAAATTGTTGTGACGCTATAGAGGCCAAAGTTACCATCCGATTGACTTCAGATTGATACATAGAGTTTAAGGTGTTGAAACGAACAAGTATTTTGATTTTCAATGAATTTAGATAACTGAACAGCTAAATCCATGATATTAAATGTTTCATGTATATACTAATTGTTAGCGTGGGGTAAAACTTTATAAAAAGCAATCAAATTCTAATGATTTTCTAATAATTACGTAATGAGTTGTTACTCTTAATCAGTTTTTAGTGTATTACAAATGTTTCATTACCGAAAAAAGTAAAAATATGCGACAACCCTTGTTGACTGCCCGGACGATTTAGCTTCTGTGGGCGTATGTTTCGTTGCCTGGCAACCTATCTTTATGTGAAGCCAGAACATAGAAACTTTCTTCGTTTTCTGTGGTATCGTAACAACGATCTTGATCAACCTCTGATTGAATACTGCATGCGAGTCCACGTATTTGGCAACAGTCCATCGCCTGCCGTTGCTACTTACGGTCTACGTAAAATTGTCGAAAACACTGACCCTGACGTTGTCGAGTTCGTCGAGGAAGATTTCTATGTAGACGATGGCTTAACCTCATTTTCTAGCCAGCAACAAGCTATAGACGTTCTCAAACGAACTTGGCGAATTCTACTTGACAACGGAAACTTGTGTCTTCACAAAATCGCATCTAATTCTGAAGAAGTCCTATCTGCATTCCCTACATCCGATCTCGCCAATGATTTAAAAGACTTGGATCTTAGAAATGACATCCCTCTGATACAGAGAAGCCTTGGCTTATATTGGGACATTTCTTCAGACGTCTTTACCTATCGTTTATCTAACTTCATTAAACCACTTACCAGAAGAGGGCTGCTTTCTGTCGTCAACAGTTTGTTTGATCCCATCGGATTCATATCACCAGTCGTCATCAAAGGGAAGATACTCTTGCGTGATCTTGTTTCCGGAACTACAGATTGGGATGAACCTATACCAACTGACAAGTTATCAGATTGGACACAGTGGGTGAGTTCTTTGAAGCACTTAGAGAACTTCAACATTCAACGAACTTAAGGTTCAACCTCATACAGTGAAACTGTTACTCGAGAAGTTATTATTTACTGTGACGCTTCTGAAAAAGCTATAGCAGCAGTTGCTTACCTAAAAACTGCTGATCTACATGGTCAAATTCATATTGGCTTTGTGTTCGGAAAGACTAAAGTAGCACCACGGCACGGACACACCATTCCACGTTTGGAATTATGTTCCGCAGTTATGGCTGTCGAAATTGCAGAAATCATTTCGCACCAGCTTGACATTCCGGCACAACAATTTAAATTCAGATCAGATAGTCGCGTCGTATTGGGCTACATTTACAACCAAACACGTAGATTCTACATTTACGTCAGTAATCGTGTCGATCGCATAAGAAAATTCAGAAAACCTGAACAATGGTCTTACATTGCAACCGACAACAATCCAGCTGATCAAGGAACTAGATGCATTCCAGCTCAAGATTTGCAAGAAAGTTCTTGGCTGACAGGTCCTAAAAATCTCAGAACTCCTGATCTAACAGCCACAGATCTAGAGTTTACTCTCATCAACCCCGAAGAAGATACTGAAATCAGACCAGTAATTTCAGTCAACAAAACTTCGGTCACTTTTCAACTTGGAAGTCAACGCTTCACCAAGTTCTCTACTTGGACTTGTTTGGTAAGGGCTATTTCACATCTAGAGTTTACTCTCATCAACCCCGAAGAAGATACTGAAATCAGACCAGTAATTTCAGTCAACAAAACTTTGGTCACTTTTCAACTTGGAAGTCAGCGCTTCACCAAGTTCTCTACTTGGACTTGTTTGGTAAGGGCTATTTCACATCTGAAGCACATAGCACATAGCCCAGTGTTTTAAAATTAACAATGCTACCTGTAAAAACTGGCACTCATGGGATCTGTACAAATCAGTTCAGCTATTCCAGGAATCAGAGCTACTATTTAACAAGAACTCTATACAGTGAAGAAATAAGATGTATCAAAGGAGAAAAACCTCTACATCAAAACAGCCTGATTATCTCCCTTTGTCCTGTAATAGACGAAAATGGACTGCTCCGAGTAGGAGGTCGTTTAAATAAATAAACATTGCCTCTTGTAGAAAAGAACCCAATCATGATATCAGGAAAACACTACATATCGACCCTGTTAATCAGACATTATCATGAATCTGTACACCACCAGGGACGACACTTCACAGAAGGTGCGCTTAGAGCTAATGGTTTTTGGATAACAGGAGCCAAGCGCCTTATCAACTCAATTCTTCATGAATGTGTCAAGTGTAGACGACTACGTGGAGATGTTACACAACAAATCATGTCAGATTTACCTAGTGACAGACTTCAGCCTTGTCCACATTTTACTTGTGTAGGGCTGGATGTATTTGGTCCTTGGCAGATTGTCACTAGAAGAACCAAAGGCGGTAAAGCAAATAGCAAAAGATGGGCACTTTTGTTTACTTGTCTTGTCTCAAGATGTGTACACATCGAAGTTATCGAAGAAATAAGCACTTCGTCCTGTATTAATGCTATTCGCAGGTTTATTGCGCTCAGGGGACCCGTCAAGGAATTTCGATCTGATAGAGGAACATACTTTATAGGATCAACGAAACCACTTCAAATAGATACTGTTAACGTAGAAGACGGTCCAATGAAAGACTTTCTTTATAACAGTGGCGTAACATGGAAGTTCAACTCACCACACACTTCACACGCAGGTGCGTATGATAGGAATATCACGACGCATACTAGACTCTATGCTCCTCGATAATAAATACAAGAACTTAACACACGAAGTTCTATCTACGTTTATGGCCGAAGTTTGCATCATAATAAACTTGCGCCCTATTACAGCAGTATCAACGGATCCAGAATCGCCTACAATTCTAACTCCATCCGTATTACTCACGCAGAAAACTTCTCCATCTACAATAGAGAACGTGGAAAACTTGGACATTCGTGAAATGTACAAGTCTCAGTGGAAGTACGTCCAGGTCCTCGCTGAGCAGTTTTGGCTTAGATTCTTGCGAATACCTACCAACTTTACAGAACAGATGAAAGTGGTGCAATAAACTTACAAATCTTAAAGTTAATGACTTTGTGCTCTTAAAAGACAAAAACAGCCAGCGTACAGACTGGAATACCGGACTTATTACAAAAGTTTTTCCGTCACAAGACAATTTAGTCAGAAAAGCAGAAGTGAAAGTTATCCGGGATGGCAAACCATGTCATTACACACGCCCAATTACCGAAATTGTGCAATTGTTATCGGACACTAATGTTTAACAACATTGTAACTTTATTGTCCCCCGCCTTTCAAAGAAAGTTGGGGGACTATTAAAATGGGTTCGTCCGTCCGTCTGTCTGTCTTTCTGTCTGTCTGTCCGTCTGTCCGTCACACTTTTTGGGACACAATAACTCTCTTCCTAATTGAGCTAGAATGTTCAAACTTGGTGTATGTGTTTATTAGGTCAATGCCTTGATGGAGTTCGAAGATGAGCATTTTCCGCTTAGGGTAAGCAGAGATAAGCAATTTGATTGGTTGATGCTTTGGGACACGATAACTTTAGTTCTAATTAAGTGAGATTGATGGAACTTGGTGTATAGTTTCATTACAGTAATACCTTGACTAAGTTCGATAATGAGCATTTTCTGCTCAGGGTAAGCCGAGCGATACGCAATTTGATTGGTCGAGACTTTGGAACACAATAAATCTCCTTCTAATTGAGTTAAAATGTTCAAAATGCTTATTAGGTCAATGCCTTGATGGAGTTCGAAGATGAGCATTTTCTGCTTAGGGTAAGCAGAGATAAGCAATTTGATTGGTTGATGCTTTGGGACACGATAACTTTAGTTCTAATTAAGTGAGAGTGATGAAACTTGGTGTATATTTTCATTACAGTAATACCTTGACTAAGTTTGATAATGAGCATTTTCTGCTCAGGGTAAGCAGAGCGATACACAATTTGATTGGTCGAGACTTTGGAACACAATAACTCTCCTTCTAATTGAGTTAAAATGTTGAAACTTGGTGTATATGCTTATGAGGTCAATGCCTTGATGGAGTTCGAAGATGAGCATTTTCTGCTTAGGGTAAGCGGGGATAAGCAATTTGATTGGTTGATGCTTTGGGACACGATAACTTTAGTTCTAATTAAGTGAGAGTGATGAAACTTAGTGTTTAGTTTCATTACAGTAATACCTTGACTAAGTTCGATAATGAGCATTTTCTGCTCAGGGTAAGCAGAGCGATACGCAATCTGATTGGTCGAGACTTTGGAACACAATAACTCTCCTTCTAATTGAGTTAAAATGTTCAAAATTGGTGTGTATGCTTATTAGGTTAATGCCTTGATTTAGTTCGAAGATGAACATTTTCTTCTTAGGGTAGGCAGAGATAAGCAATTTGATTGGTTGATACTTTGGGACAAGATAACTTAGGTTTATCTTGATTGATGATTTTTATGCCAATACAATGACTGCATTCTCATTCAGTAATGGATTTGACAGTAACAATGTATAGAAACGATTGACTCGGACACGAGGGCCCTTTCCCTTGGCCAGGGGGGGCCCTTTTGTCAAGCGTGGGGCCCCTTTTGTCTGCCTTTAGGGTCCCCCTAACTAGGGTACATTTTCATTTTTCTCGTCGGTTTTAGCATTTTTCTTTATAAAACACTTTTGGATGACACTTCGTGTACAGTTTGATTGCTCGATATGTTTGAAAAAAATAAATGTGCGATTAAATAATATGTGTCATCTATTTATTTTGGGATTTCGGCGGGGGACATCAGCCTCACTGTTAGCTTGTATATCTAGACTTGTTCATGATCATGTGCACCATGTGTCCCCTAAGACTGATCATTAAATTTTGCAAATTTTATTTTTGTACGGAGGCCTAAGTGTGCAACTGAAACAGTTTCAAATTTGTTTTCTTATTTAACCGTTTAGTACATCGGTTGTATTTTTATATTTTCAGCTTTTTACCACATATTCCATCATCATTACGACATCATCGCACATCAGTACATTGCATGTATGCTGTTATTAATGTTGCACATTAAACCTGTGTTTGAATTGATGGTGGTTTTGGTTATACTATCTGTTAGGTCCCTCACATTCTCACAGAATAAGGGCAAGGCAAAAAATTACATTTTTTTTTTTTTCTACCACTATTTATTCAGTAAATAATTTACATGATATAGATATAATATATATAAATCTGGGATCTGAAAACAAGCCAAAGGCTTATATAAATTGATACACAGTGTTTAAAGTCAGACGAAGAAGCCCTTTGATTTTCCCCAATATCCGATACTTATTGCCAGAGTTATGACCCTTGATCACTTTGAAAAGTCTTGTGAACGCTGTAGAGGCTAAAGTTAATATCAGATTGACTTTAAATTTATACAGTGTTTTAACTCGTAAGATGAAGATGCCTACAGAGTTATGACCCTTGATCACTTTGAAACATCTTGTGGACTTTAAATTTATACACAGTGTTTAAGGTCATGAGACGAAGACGCCTATTGATTTTCAGCAATTCCAATAATTACTGCCAGAGTTATGGCCCTTGATCACTTCAAAAAATCTTGTGGATGCTGTAGAGCTGCTGTGAGCGTATGTTTTGTTGTCTGGCAACCTATCTTTTCTAAGAGTGTGACGACTAAGCAAAACTTGAACCGGTTAGTCGGCGGCTAAAAAAACGAACTGATTCGGTTTAGTCGGTAATGAAAACTAACTGAAAAATATTAGTCTTCCATGGTCTACAATACACGCTAATATACTGGCCTTTATATAAGGAGCTTAAAACTGTAATGGCGACATACAGTTCTATGTTTTTTGTGTCCTGTACATTAAAAAATTTGATTTTGTTTGTACTATGTAGTTTGTTCAAATCTCCTGTTTAACCTTTTTAATAAAAGTAATAAATACAACATATAAAAATAGACTTCAAAAAATTGATCAATAATATTGGTGATAAACAGGCAAGAAAGCGTATCCTGGGCATCAGCTCAGTGCGCATGCCTATTGACCTAACCTGGAGGATTGCTTGTTTCTGATTGGGCACTTCAACCATTGACCTTAGTGACCAACCAATCAAATAACGTATTCTTAAAATAACTTCATTAGGTATGCAAAAACATACTCGCTTTGTTATCGCGGAGATATCTACGACCGATTACTGAATATACTGTCTCATTATTATTATTGTCGACCATTTATCAATGATGTAGCTTATTGCTTATTCGCCCCCATAATTGTCGATCGTTAATACATGTATCTTTTTAAAAAAAAAAAACATGCTATAATATTCGGGCGGCTGGTTTATATCATGCTGTATTTTTTTAGACGACTATCGATTACCCGAAACTTGAACCGGTTTGTAGGTAAAACTGAACTGACTTGACTAAACCGACTAATTGTCACACCCCTAATCTTTTCATGAAGACATATTATGTCCTCACCCCTGTTTGTCCGTCCATCCAATTGGCTGTTCACATTTTTTTTGTGTACCCTCGAAAGGTCACAATTTTTATGCCACATTTTCATGTGGACATATATAAATACCCCTGTCTGATATTCGCAAATATTTGACTGTAAATTCCTGAATTATGACCCCTGAGGTCACAATTTTCATCCGATGTAAAAAACGTTAGAATATATCCGCTGAAGTTTAAGTTTAAAGGACAATATTGGTGTCAGTCATTATCATATATGTGATAGAACTGATTAAACACATTCCAAATATAATTTTAACACAAAGATCATTGCTAAGATAGAGGAGTAATAAAGGTTTCATGAATCGGAAGTGACGAACGCCAAAAGAAAACACGAGTTGTTCCTCTATGTAACTGGCTGAAGTGACTAGTGATAACAGATACATGGGCGAATTTGCTCGAGTTTGCCAATTATTGAAAACACTCTAAAACCCCTCAGACGCCAGTCACGTCACAGAGACCAAATTCATATTCAGAATGTTTATTCCTTAATTACCTATATACACCCGGCGTGTGTATTCATTAACGCCTGACTGATTCCTTAATCCCCTAATTAAATAAAACCATTGGCTACGGAATAATTTGTTTTATAATTCATTTTAATTCAAGATCCAATTTAGAATTTGTTTCATAATGTACGGTCGTTCTGTTTTCTCACGGCAGCGATTTTAATACACTCTACCACCGTGTGCAGTCCAAACGATTCAAGATACATTTTCATCAGAAAAGTATTGTGGTTCTAATTTAGAAGGGTAATTATCATTTTTTTTTTTTTTACGCCGGCCAGATCAATTAGCTTTGCTCACCGATGTTTTTGTAATAATGAATATCAAATACACTTGATCAAATGTTGCGTTCCTGTTGCCATTTGGTGAGTGATTAAACTGTCAATTTGATTGTAAAATATCTTTATTCTTTAAAAAAAAAGAATTAAATGATTTTAGACATTATAACCTTAATTTATCACAAACTTATATCCATCGAATGATTTATATTTAGATGTTGTTTAAACACCAATCAAAAAATAATACGAGGCTACTTTATTACAAAAACATCGGTGAGCAAAGCTAATTAATTTATGACCCAATCTCTGTGCAACTGTAGTCTGATTGGTTAATGACAGGTATAAACAACACTACACTTGCGATACACATAGTTAGATGACTCTTCTCAATCTGTTAATTCTAACGTATATTTCATATTTCATTTTTACGGTCTATTTCAGAGTAATAATGTCAAATCCGCAAGCAAAAAGAAAGGCTCCGTACGTCGATAACGGATCGTCATTTACAAATCGTGTTTCAGTCATTTTACTCCTGTTCTCTTTTACTCAGGGAAATTCTAACCACAATACTCTTCGGACGAAAATGTATCTCGACTGCACACGATGGTAGATTGTATTAGAATCGCTGCCGTGAGAAAATAGAACGACCGTTTTTACGGGAGTTCTATTTTTACGACTTTGAGTGAAGATAACTGAATTAATTTTAGTCGGATTGATGTTAATTTGCTGTAAAGTGAATAAAATAACCATGGTCTACAAATATAGAAAAGTTTTTAGAGCCATTTTATGTGCACTTTAAATTTTGTGTAAAATGGACCGAAACTGCTCGATAAAGTTGCCATTCCTTGTACACAAATTGTGTAAAAGTATGGAATATGAAGGTTGTGGAACCTCTAAATGTCACAATTTTGATCAGATTTTGATGAAAATTAAAAACATTATATTGTCCCTTGTCTTTCAAAGAGAGCAGGGGACTATTAAAATGGATTCGTTCATCTGTCTGGCGGTCACACATTTTGGGACACAATAACTACCTTTTTAATTGAGCATGATAGTTCAGATTTGGTAAAGGTGTTTATTAGGTCATTACCTTGATGGAGTTTGAAGATGAGCAATTTCTGTTTAGGGTAAGAAGAGATAAGTAATTTTGATGGTTGAAACTTTGGGACACGATAACTTTAGTTTAAATAAAGTCAGAGTGATGAGACTTGGTGTATAGTTTCAATACATCTATTCCTTGACTAAGTTACATAATGAGCATTTTTGATTCAGGGTAAGCAGGGAGCGATAAGCAATTTGTTGGCTGAGAATTTGGAACACAATAAGCTAGGGCTGGACGATATTTTCGGTAATTCGATATATCGCGATATTAAAATTGAATTACGATATTTTATAAACCACCTAAAATATCGCGGTATAATGATATATCGTATCTTGTGTTTTTCTATCAATTTACACGATATTATCACAATATTTACGACATTTATGTCACGATCGATGACTCAGATGACTTGTCACTCGTTCATTGACAAGGCCTACTAAATACATGACTAGTCTAGTAGTTTTCTCGATTATTAAACTTATTATACTTGTCATTATAATGTCAAACCCAATGCTAATGCTGTGCAACACTCGAATAACCAGCCAGGTAAGTCATGGTGTAATATCTTCTCTTTGCCGTCTTCGATCGATTTATCATTGGCACTGTTTGGAAACAGTTATTATCATTTTATGTATGATGCCGTTTTAGTTAACTATCATTTTGTGCGTGTGTTTGGATGGGTTTTTTTTGCCAATTTTTAAACTGTAGCCAAATTAAATAAAAATAAAATGTTATTTGTAAATAAAACCTTATTGTGTCTTGATATACGAGATTTAGACAAACGTGCTGTTGTAGTGTACCGAATAGGGAAAATTACATCAGGGGCCTATTTCACGAAATTTTAACTAAGATAAGATCCCAATTTTAGTAATTTGATTGGATAATATTAGATTGATTTTAGTGCTTAGCCAATCAAAATTGGAGTATCTACTAAAATTGGATTTTATCTTAAAATTTCGTGAAACAGGGCCCTGGTTCTTTGAGTCTACTCATAGTCATACCCACATGTTATTCAACATTTTGAAAGATGGCGGAAAATTGCGAAGCTCAAGCTGATCGAACATTAGTAATAATAAAACCTAAAAAACATTGCACGAGTCGTATTTGGCTTTTGGTATTGATGAGAACAACGAAGCGCAAATGAAAGTTTTATGTAGATTTTGCAAGCGTCGTGTAGCTACAATAGGCGGCAACACCAGCAACTTGTTACGTTCATTTAAAAATACATCAGATAATAAAACTAAAATATCAGGATATTGTGATATATCGTGATATATCGTTAGCTTTATATAATAAAACTAAAATATCACGATATAGTGATATATCGTCCTTTTTGGGAGAAATATCGCGATATTTGATTTTACTAATATCGTCCAGCTCTACAATAAGCCTCCTTCTTTTTGAGGTAGAATGTTCAAACTTGTTGTAGATATTTATTAGGTCAATGCCTTGATGGAGTTCCAAGATGAGCATTTTCTGCGGATGGGGCGAAAGGCGAGAAAAGCAATTTGATTGGTTGATGCTTTGGGACACGATAACGTTAGTTCTAATTAAGTGAGAGTGAGGACATTCGGTGTATAGCTTTATTACATCAATATCTTGGCTAAGTTTCATTATAAACATTTTCTACTCAGGGTAAACAGAGCGATAAGCAATTTGATTGGCCAAGACTTTGGTGCACAATAACTCTCCTTCTGAGCTAGAATGTCCAAACATGGTGAAGGCATTCATTAGGTGAATGCCTTAATAAAGATCAATGGGGAACATTTTCTGCTTACTAATGGGGATCAATGAGGAACATTTTCTGCTTACAGTAAGCAGAGATAAGCAATCTGATTGGTTGATGCTGTGGGGCACTATAACTTTGGTTATAATGAAGTGAGAGCAATGAAACTATGGGTACAGATTCATTATATCATTACCTTGACTATGTTTACTTTTGAGTATTTTCTGCTTAGGCTAATGATTGGTCAAGACTTTGGAAAATAACAAATTGATGTAGATGTTCTTTAGGTGAATGTCTTGACTGAGTTCAATGATTTACATTTCGAGCTGAAGCTAAGCAAAGCTAATCAATTTCATAGTTCGATGCTTTGGGACAAGATAATCTTGATCTGATAGAATGATGAAACTTAGTGTATAGTTTCCATACGTTTGAAAAAATAAATGTGTGATTAATTAATTATATGTGTCATCTATTTATTTTGGGATTTTGACAGGGGACATCAGCCTCACTGTTCGCATGTTAAGTTACCTATTTGTCCATTCCCAATTTGATTGTAGACACTCTATCTACAAGTCACAATTTTTATTTGATTTTGACAAAACTTAAAATATATGTCTATCTCCCAACGATATTTGCAAATAATGTAAACATAGAGTATATGAAGGTTGTGAATTCTCTAGAGGACACAATTTTGATGAAACTTGGTTGCTTATGATATTCGCACATATCGGATCGTTACTTCCTGAATTATGGCCCTCTGTTGTATGAAAAATCTCTTTTTGTTTAGCTTGTTCTCTATCCATCTCTTGCATAATCTGAGCATATCTGCCTGTCAGCTGCTAGTTAACTATTATAGAGAGAACTGTCAACTATTTATCTCCCATAATGTCCCTTTAAATGATATGAATATAATTTCAGGGAAAGTATATGGATATAGAATTTGATTATAAAGGAGATCCTATTGGTGGTGTTATTACAAACTGTAAGTATATTTTATGTTCAACAGATAAATCTTCATACATTTTTTGATACACCCACTATATACATGGTTCTCAGTTGGCTGTATTTTTTGCCAGATTTTACTGCTTGATGTTCAGTCAAACCGATTGGTAAAACAATGAACCAGCCACTATGATATCATATATCAATCTACTTTCAACTAAATTACATCAGGGTAATTGTTACTTGTTGATTAAGAAGTCAATCAACTTTTTTTTCAACTACAATAACAGATCATACCTTAGTGATAATTGCCCTTGTTATTTTTGATAATCGGATGAAAATACAAAAAATGCTTGCTGATTATTCATAACATGACCAGTAAGTCGCCTTTGTGAAATTAAGATGATTGTAAATCTTGAAGAATCGTGCAGCTTTCACACTCCTTATCAATTACAGATAATGGTAGATATTAAAAAAATTGGATCATACATTTGATGGTTTCACTGACCAGACCAGTTGTTAGTAAAATTTTAATGTTGATTGAATATAATCATGTTATAGAACACCAAATCCACCGTGAAACAGTCATTAATAATATATTCTCCAATGTGAATCCTGATGGCACAAGACATCGGTTGGAATTAGGTCAAGAAACCAGCAATGCTAGCTTTTGTTTTTTACCATTATGATTTTTATACGCCCACATTTTCATGTGGACATATATTGTTGTCGCGCCTGTTTGTCCGTCTGTCCACAATTTTTGTCCGATTTCACCGAAACTTGAAATATTTCCCTAAGATCTCGGTTCCTTTCGATATTGGCATGTATCGGACCGTAACTTCATGGATTATGGCCCCTTGTTGTACGAAAAATCACATTTTTATACACCCATCTTTTCATGTGGACGTATTATGCCGTCGCCCATGAACGTCCAGACATCCACAATTGTTTGTGGACTCTCTACAGGTCACAATTTTTAGCCGATTTTGCCGAAACTTAAAACATAGGTTTATCCACGTAAGATCTTGGCTGCATTTGATATTGGCATGTATCAGATCAAAACTTCATGGATTATCGCCCTTGATTGCCCGAAAAATCACATTTTTAGCTTGTAGACCCAATTGAACCGATTTTGATGAAACTTGAAATACATGTTTATAACCCCAAGATCTTGGTTCCTATAGATATTTGCGCATCGGATCATAACTTCCTAAATTATGGCCCCTGATTGTCCGAAAAATTGCCTTTTTGCGCCCATTGGATCGTAACTTCCTGAATTATGGCCCCTGATTGTCCGAAAAATGACCTTTTTATACGCCCACATTTTTATGTGGACGTATATTGTCGTCGCCCCTGTCCGTCCGGACGTCAGGTCACAATTCTTATCTGATTTTGACGAAACTTGAAATATAGGTTTATCCCCAAAAGATCTCGGCTGCTTTCGATATTGGCATGTATCGGATCAAAACTTCATGGATTATGGCCCCTGATTGTACAAAAAATCCCATTTTTAGCTTGTGGACCCTATAGAGGTCACAATTTTGAACCAATTTCGATGAAACTTGACATGCATGTTTATAACCCAAAGATCTTGGTTCCTTTCGATATTTGCGCCTATCGGAACGTAATTTCCTGAATTATGGCCCCTGATTGTCCGAAAAATCACCTTTTTATACGCCCACATTTTCATGTAAACGTATTATGTCGTCGCCCCTGTCCGTCCGGATGTCCATCCATCCATCCGGACGTCCGTCCGTCCACAATTTGTTTGTGGACTCTCTACAGGTCACAATTCCTATCCGATTTTGACGAAACTTGAAATATAGGTTTATCCCCATAAGATCTCGGTTCCTTTCGATATTGGCATGTATCGGATCGGAACTTCATGGATTATGGCCCCTGATTGTACGAAATATCATGTTTTTAACTTGTTGACACTATATCACTAGGAAACTGGAATCGTTTAATATGGGGTTTTTTGACTTTAAAAAATGCTATAGAGTTTAATTTCAAAACATCGTTTGATAATTGATTATAATCGTTTGAAAATTACAAAAATGGTTTAATTAGTACTATGGTTTAATTTAATGATACAGCGTTTGATTTCTCCGAGAGGGGTTTAGAAATGGATGGACCCTTTAATTATGTCAAGCGTCTAATTACTAGCCGAATACTTTAATTTCCCGAGATGCATTTATAAATTAAATATTAGACGAAACTTTTAATTTCCCGCGAGTCGTTTAACCGATCGGCTCATTTTGTTTACGATTATTTAAATGTGAAGTACGAATAAAAAATATGAATATAGAAAAATAATGGGCATCAAATAATTGCTAATCTTTTAATTTCCCGCGAGTCGTTTAACCGATCGGCTCTTTTTGATTACGATTATTTAAATGTGAAGTACGAATAAAAAATATGAATATAAAAAAATAATGCGCATCAAATAATTGCTAATCTTTTAATTTCCCGCGAGTCGTTTAACCGATCTGCTCATTTTGATTACGATTATTTAAATGTGAAGTACGAATAAAAAATATGAATATAAAAAAATAATGTGCACCAAATAATTGCTAATCTTTTAATTTCCCGCTAGTCGTTTAACCGATCGGCTCATTTTGATTACGATTATTTAAATGTGAAGTACGAATAAAAAATATGAATATAAAAAAATAATGCGCATCAAATAATTGCTAATCTTTTAATTTCCCGCGAGTCATTTAACCGATCGGCTCATTTTGATTACGATTATTTAAATGTGAAGTACGAATAAAAAATATGAATATAAAAAAATACTGCGCACCAAATAATTGCTCATCTTACCTTGGTCGTAGTATTTTTATCCATTATCGATTAAAGAATGATTCCACCATTGACAAACATCAAAAATCGGTAAATCACGCCCAATGCTATTATACAATCGGGAATTGGTAAAGCACATCCCCAAAAATGAACATAGCCTTCCACCTGTACGCGTCGCTATTTGTTGGAAATCGGTAAAGCGCATCCCAGGTAATGTATTTTCTTTAAATCACAAATGAATGAAAATAGTTTTCCACCTGCATGCGCCGCTAGAAGACATCACAATGTACGTTATCATGGAAGAGTGATAATCTCGCGAGACTTTTACGTTGGCGCCAAAAAGAAGCTATTACTATTTGTCGATCTCTATAGACAAGCTGTCGATCATTTTTAGACAGGACTATAGAATGGCTTCAAACAGTATCAATGACTGATCACAGCCTTGATGTTACGTAATCACTTGGGACAATAAAATGTTGACTGCAGAAGAACGATATCAAACGATATTGCTAAATCAACATTTACTCCCTCAATATATAAAAAATAATGTGTGTTGGCGAGGTATCGGTGTTTTTTTTTGTACTATTCAAAATCCACGTTAGATCTTTCATCCCACGACCGTTTCGCCACCCTAAATTACACAGCTCGTTTCATCCCACAAATTAAAAAGACAATTATTACGTATTTTAAAAATTTTATTGATACATTAATAACTAGTGATGGTCCGATATGGCACCTATCGGTTTTACCGATATCAGATATTGACAGCGAAACATATCGGCCGACACGGATAAATTACCGACAGTGGTGGATATAAAACTATTACACATTAAAATGTCTCGAATGACGTGATGATCTATGTAGATATTTGTCTGTATTAGTCGAGGAACGCATAATACTATTTTACTGCGTGAATCAAATACGAACCCTGTGTTTTCGAAGTAATAATTGGGCCACGCTTCCTACGCAATCAAAAATATACACCATCCAATATGAACTTAATTAAATGCTGTACCATCAATGGTCGTGATTATCATATTTTAAGTGTTGAATACAATATAATTCCTAACAGTAACAGCACGTCTAGACGTGCCTTAGTTCATGCGGTAATAAAATGATACATCAAAGCGATAACTTCCTGACCTGTTTGTCAACAGTGGCTATCACGTGACATTCTCCCGACATTTCTAGAACTATTGTTTAAAATAAAACATCTAATGGGAACCTATTTGTTTATAATATTATTAATTAATAAAGTTCTGATTTGTATTATGAGTTTTTATTTGACAACACAATAGTCAAGAATAACAATATAAATCGCTAAATTATTTCTAAATTTATATCGGCTTCTAGAAGCCGGCATGTATTAGACAGTGATTACTTGACATCAAAGGAATATCCCCCCTTTCATCCTTCATTCTACCACACGCAATATTTTCCCACCTTTTCCAAATCTTCTGACAGACAATATAGTGAACTAGATAAAACAAAGGAAAAAAAATATTTACTTGACGCATCATGTTTCCAGCACCCAGAATCAAATTTAGCGATATTTTTCTGCAGGCGAATACCGAAATTTCCATTCGACAATTATTCGAAAATTGTATTTCATGGGCTTTATTTGCAGTTTGGGGGTTCGTTTTTTGACAAATATGTAAAATATGACGAGCGCTTTTATCCTCGAGGAAGAGCAATAAAAAGCTCTCATATTTTGAGGCGAAGCACTGATATCATCTAGTTATTAATGTATCAATAAAAGATTAAAAATACGTATTAATTGGGTTTTTTTTTTAATTTGTGGGATGAAACGACCCGCGTAATTTTGGGGGGTGAAACATTCGTGGGATAAAGATCTAATGTAGATTTTGTTTTGAATAGTACAAAAAAAACACCGATACCTCACCACTACTACTACTTGGTGTTTAATGTCTGCTTCCACATAAGTGATATCGCAGACAAGACTTAGGAGAGCCGAAGCTGATTCCTGTTTTTTAGAATATGATTTTGCAATCTTTCCATTTGGCTTTAAGCCATGGATTGGGTTTAGTGGGAAGTTCTTCCCTTTATTTAATAAGAAACATATCATTTGGTAGATGATCTCGTTTGCTTCTCGATTGGTTGATGTCAATGTTTTGGGTTAGTGTTTAGGTGCCAGGCCCGTCTTATCGTAGCCTCCCCTTATCCACTATCCCACTCTATGGGTTTGGTATCAGTTTTATTTACGGAATAGTGTTTAGGTGCCGAATATGTCTGACCGAAACTCCCCCTTACTCCACTATCCTGCTTAGTTTGGTAGATGTCATCTTTGTGGGATTTGTGTTTAGGTGCCAGGCCCGTCTTATCGTGACCTCCCCTTACTCCACTATCCTATTCTGTAGGTTTGGTGTCTGTTTTTTGGCGGAATAGTGTTTAGATGCCGAGTCTGTCTGATCGTGACCCTCCCTTACTCCACTATCCTGCCAGTTTGGTATAAATCCCCTATGTAGTTTAGTGTTTAGATGCCGGGCCCGTCTAATCATGACCCCCTCTTACTTCACAATTCTACTTAGTCCAACTGTGTCCATTAGGGGATACCTCACCAACACACATTATTTTTTATATATTGAGGGAGTAAATGTTGATTTATCAATATCGTTTGATATCGTTCTTCTGCAGTCAACATTTTATTGTCCCAAGTGATTACGTAACATCAAGGCTGTGATCAGTCATTGATACTGTTTGAAGCCATTCTATAGTCCTGTCTAAAAATGATCGACAGCTTGTCTATAGAGATCGACAAATTGGCGCCAACTAAAAGTCTCGCGAGATTATCACTCTTCCATGATAACGTACATTGTGATGTCTTCTAGCGGCGCATGCAGGTCGAAAACTATTTTCATTCATTTGTGATTTAAAGAAAATACATTACCTGGGATGTACTTTACCGATTTCCAACAAATAGCGACGCGTACAGGTGGAAGGCTATGTTCATTTTTGGGATGTGCTTTACCGATTCCCGATTGTATAATAACATTGGGCGTGATTTACCGATTTTTGATGTTTGTCAATGATGGAATCATTCTTTAATCGATAATGGATAAAAATACTACGACCAAGGTAAGATGAGCAATTATTTGGTGCGCAGTATTTTTTTATATTCATAGTTTTTATTCGTACTTCACATTTAAATAATCGTAATCAAAATGAGCCGATCGGTTAAACGACTCGTGGGAAATTAAAAGATTAGCAATTATTTGATGCGCATTATTTTTTTATATTCATATTTTTTATTCGTACTTCACATTTAAATAATCGTAATCAAAATGAGCCGATCGGTTAAACGATTCGCGGGAAATTAAAAGTTTCGTCTAATATTTAATTTATAAATGCATCTCGGGAAATTAAAGTACTCGGCTAGTAATTAGACGCTTGACATAATTAAAGGGTCCGTCCATTTCTAAACCCCTCTCGGAGAAATCAAACGCTATATCATTAAATTAAACCATAGTACTAATTAAACCATTTTTGTAATTTTCAAACGATTATAATCAATTATCAAACGATGTTTTGAAATTAAACTCTATAGCATTTTTTAAAGTCAAAAAACCCCAAATTAAACGATTCCAATGTTTGATTATATCACTGTTACATGGTAATGAAGGCTCAGTTCGAATTTCGTGAAAATCAAACCAAAATTGACGGACAAAATGGCCGCCGTTTGTACGCGAATAGTGTGAAAATATGTTATATCAAGGTTGTGGACCCTATATAGAGGTCACAATTTTGAACCGATTTTGATGAAACTTGACATGTATGTTTATAACCCAAAGATCTTGGTTCCTTTCGATATTTGCACCCATCGGATTGTAACTTCTGAATTATGGCCCCTGATTGTCCGAAAAATTGCCCTTTTTAGCTTGTGGTCCCTCTGGAGGTCAAAATTATTATCCGATTTAAAAAACCGTTTGATTATATCACCGTTACATTGTAATGGTCATGAGACGAAGAAGCCTATTGATTTTCGGTGATATCCGATAATTACTACCAGAGTTATGACCCTTGATCACTTTGAAAAATCTTGTGAACGCTCTAGAGGCTAAAGTTAATATCCGATTGACTTTAAATTTATACACAGTGTGTAAGGTCATGATAAGAAGAAGCCTGTCGAATGATTTATATTTAGATGTTGTTTAAACACCAATCAAAAAATAATACGAGGCTACTTTATTACAAAAACATCGGTGAGCAAAGCTAATTAATTTATGACCCAATCTCTGTGCAACTGTAGTCTGATTGGTTAATGACAGGTATAAACAACACTACACTTGCGATACACATAGTTAGATGACTCTTCTCAATCTGTTAATTCTAACGTATATTTCATATTTCATTTTTACGGTCTATTTCAGAGTAATAATGTCAAATCCGCAAGCAAAAAGAAAGGCTCCGTACGTCGATAACGGATCGTCATTTACAAATCGTGTTTCAGTCATTTTACTCCTGTTCTCTTTTACTCAGGGAAATTCTAACCACAATACTCTTCGGACGAAAATGTATCTCGACTGCACACGATGGTAGATTGTATTAGAATCGCTGCCGTGAGAAAATAGAACGACCGTTTTTACGGGAGTTCTATTTTTACGACTTTGAGTGAAGATAACTGAATTAATTTTAGTCGGATTGATGTTAATTTGCTGTAAAGTGAATAAAATAACCATGGTCTACAAATATAGAAAAGTTTTTAGAGCCATTTTATGTGCACTTTAAATTTTGTGTAAAATGGACCGAAACTGCTCGATAAAGTTGCCATTCCTTGTACACAAATTGTGTAAAAGTATGGAATATGAAGGTTGTGGAACCTCTAAATGTCACAATTTTGATCAGATTTTGATGAAAATTAAAAACATTATATTGTCCCTTGTCTTTCAAAGAGAGCAGGGGACTATTAAAATGGATTCGTTCATCTGTCTGGCGGTCACACATTTTGGGACACAATAACTACCTTTTTAATTGAGCATGATAGTTCAGATTTGGTAAAGGTGTTTATTAGGTCATTACCTTGATGGAGTTTGAAGATGAGCAATTTCTGTTTAGGGTAAGAAGAGATAAGTAATTTTGATGGTTGAAACTTTGGGACACGATAACTTTAGTTTAAATAAAGTCAGAGTGATGAGACTTGGTGTATAGTTTCAATACATCTATTCCTTGACTAAGTTACATAATGAGCATTTTTGATTCAGGGTAAGCAGGGAGCGATAAGCAATTTGTTGGCTGAGAATTTGGAACACAATAAGCTAGGGCTGGACGATATTTTCGGTAATTCGATATATCGCGATATTAAAATTGAATTACGATATTTTATAAACCACCTAAAATATCGCGGTATAATGATATATCGTATCTTGTGTTTTTCTATCAATTTACACGATATTATCACAATATTTACGACATTTATGTCACGATCGATGACTCAGATGACTTGTCACTCGTTCATTGACAAGGCCTACTAAATACATGACTAGTCTAGTAGTTTTCTCGATTATTAAACTTATTATACTTGTCATTATAATGTCAAACCCAATGCTAATGCTGTGCAACACTCGAATAACCAGCCAGGTAAGTCATGGTGTAATATCTTCTCTTTGCCGTCTTCGATCGATTTATCATTGGCACTGTTTGGAAACAGTTATTATCATTTTATGTATGATGCCGTTTTAGTTAACTATCATTTTGTGCGTGTGTTTGGATGGGGTTTTTTTGCCAATTTTTAAACTGTAGCCAAATTAAATAAAAATAAAATGTTATTTGTAAATAAAACCTTATTGTGTCTTGATATACGAGATTTAGACAAACGTGCTGTTGTAGTGTACCGAATAGGGAAAATTACATCAGGGGCCTATTTCACGAAATTTTAACGAAGATAAGATCCCAATTTTAGTAATTTGATTGGATAATATTAGATTGATTTTAGTGCTTAGCCAATCAAAATTGGAGTATCTACTAAAATTGGATTTTATCTTAAAATTTCGTGAAACAGGGCCCTGGTTCTTTGAGTCTACTCATAGTCATACCCACATGTTATTCAACATTTTGAAAGATGGCGGAAAATTGCGAAGCTCAAGCTGATCGAACATTAGTAATAATAAAACCTAAAAAACATTGCACGAGTCGTATTTGGCTTTTGGTATTGATGAGAACAACGAAGCGCAAATGAAAGTTTTATGTAGATTTTGCAAGCGTCGTGTAGCTACAATAGGCGGCAACACCAGCAACTTGTTACGTTCATTTAAAAATACATCAGATAATAAAACTAAAATATCAGGATATTGTGATATATCGTGATATATCGTTAGCTTTATATAATAAAACTAAAATATCACGATATAGTGATATATCGTCCTTTTTGGGAGAAATATCGCGATATTTGATTTTACTAATATCGTCCAGCTCTACAATAAGCCTCCTTCTTTTTGAGGTAGAATGTTCAAACTTGTTGTAGATATTTATTAGGTCAATGCCTTGATGGAGTTCCAAGATGAGCATTTTCTGCGGATGGGGCGAAAGGCGAGAAAAGCAATTTGATTGGTTGATGCTTTGGGACACGATAACGTTAGTTCTAATTAAGTGAGAGTGAGGACATTCGGTGTATAGCTTTATTACATCAATATCTTGGCTAAGTTTCATTATAAACATTTTCTACTCAGGGTAAACAGAGCGATAAGCAATTTGATTGGCCAAGACTTTGGTGCACAATAACTCTCCTTCTGAGCTAGAATGTCCAAACATGGTGAAGGCATTCATTAGGTGAATGCCTTAATAAAGATCAATGGGGAACATTTTCTGCTTACTAATGGGGATCAATGAGGAACATTTTCTGCTTACAGTAATTGATTGCGTAGGAAGCGTGGCCCAATTATTACTTCGAAAACACAGGGTTCGTATTTGATTCACGCAGTAAAATAGTATTATGCGTTCCTCGACTAATACAGACAAATATCTACATAGATCATCACGTCATTCGAGACATTTTAATGTGTAATAGTTTTATATCCACCACTGTCGGTAATTTATCCGTGTCGGCCGATATGTTTCGCTGTCAATATCTGATATCGGTAAAACCGATAGGTGCCATATCGGACCATCACTAGTTATTAATGTATCAATAAAATTTTTAAAATACGTAATAATTGTCTTTTTAATTTGTGGGATGAAACGAGCTGTGTAATTTAGGGTGGCGAAACGGTCGTGGGATGAAAGATCTAACGTGGATTTTGAATAGTACAAAAAAAAACACCGATACCTCGCCAACACACATTATTTTTTATATATTGAGGGAGTAAATGTTGATTTAGCAATATCGTTTGATATCGTTCTTCTGCAGTCAACATTTTATTGTCCCAAGTGATTACGTAACATCAAGGCTGTGATCAGTCATTGATACTGTTTGAAGCCATTCTATAGTCCTGTCTAAAAATGATCGACAGCTTGTCTATAGAGATCGACAAATTGGCGCCAACTAAAAGTCTCGCGAGATTATCACTCTTCCATGATAACGTACATTGTGATGTCTTCTAGCGGCGCATGCAGGTGGAAAACTATTTTCATTCATTTGTGATTTAAAGAAAATACATTACCTGGGATGTACTTTACCGATTTCCAACAAATAGCGACGCGTACAGGTGGAAGGCTTTGTTCATTTTTGGGATGTGCTTTACCGATTCCCGATTGTATAATAACATTGGGCGTGATTTACCGATTTTTGATGTTTGTCAATGATGGAATCATTCTTTAATCGATAATGGATAAAAATACTACGACCAAGGTAAGATGAGCAATTATTTGGTGCGCAGTATTTTTTTATATTCATAGTTTTTATTCGTACTTCACATTTAAATAATCGTAATCAAAATGAGCCGATCGGTTAAACGACTCGTGGGAAATTAAAAGATTAGCAATTATTTGATGCGCATTATTTTTTTATATTCATATTTTTTATTCGTACTTCACATTTAAATAATCGTAATCAAAATGAGCCGATCGGTTAAACGATTCGCGGGAAATTAAAAGTTTCGTCTAATATTTAATTTATAAATGCATCTCGGGAAATTAAAGTACTCGGCTAGTAATTAGACGCTTGACATAATTAAAGGGTCCGTCCATTTCTAAACCCCTCTCGGAGAAATCAAACGCTATATCATTAAATTAAACCATAGTACTAATTAAACCATTTTTGTAATTTTCAAACGATTATAATCAATTATCAAACGATGTTTTGAAATTAAACTCTATAGCATTTTTTAAAGTCAAAAAACCCCAAATTAAACGATTCCAATGTTTGATTATATCACTGTTACATGGTAATGAAGGCTCAGTTCGAATTTCGTGAAAATCAAACCAAAATTGACGGACAAAATGGCCGCCGTTTGTACGCGAATAGTGTGAAAATATGTTATATCAAGGTTGTGGACCCTATATAGAGGTCACAATTTTGAACCGATTTTGATGAAACTTGACATGTATGTTTATAACCCAAAGATCTTGGTTCCTTTCGATATTTGCACCCATCGGATTGTAACTTCTGAATTATGGCCCCTGATTGTCCGAAAAATTGCCCTTTTTAGCTTGTGGTCCCTCTGGAGGTCAAAATTATTATCCGATTTAAAAAACCGTTTGATTATATCACCGTTACATTGTAATGAAGGCTGACATGGAATTTCGTGAAAATCGAACCAAAATTGACGGACAAAATGGCCGCCGTTTGTACGCGAATAGTGTGAAAATATGTTATATCAAGGTTGTGGACCCTATATAGGTCACAATTTTGAACCGATTTTGATGAAACTTGACATGCATGTTTATAACCCGAAGATCTTGGTTCCTTTCGATATTTGCGCTCATTGATTCGTAACTTCCTGAATTATGGCCCTTGATTGTACGAAAAATCACCCTTTTTAGCTTGTGGTCCCACTGGAGGCCAAAATTATTATCCGATTTAAAAAAACGTTTGATTATATCACCGTTACATGGTAATGAAGACTGAGGTAAAATTTCGTGAAAATCATACCAAAATTGACAGACAAAATGGTTGCCGTTTGTACGCTATTAGTGTGAAAATATGTTATATCAAGGTTGTGGACCCTATAGAGGTCACAATTTTGAACCGATTTTGACGAAACTTGACATGCATGTTTATAACCCAAAGATCCTGGTTCTTTTTGATATTTGTGCCCATTGAATCGTAACTTCCAGAATTATGGCCCCTGATTGTCCGAAAAATTACCTTTTTATACGCCCACATGGAAATGTGGTCGTATATTGCCGTCGCCCCTGTCCGTCCGTCTGTCGGTCCGTCCGTCTGTCGGTCCGTCCGTCCGTCCGTCCGTCCGTCCGTCCATCGTCCACAAATTCTTGTGAACGCTCTAGAGGCTAAAGTTAATATCCGATTGACTTGAAATTATACACAGTGTTTAAGGTCGTGAGACGAAGAAGCCTATTGATTTTCAGTGATATCCGATAATTACTACCAGAGTTATGACCCTTGATCACTTGGAAAAATCTTGTGAACGCTCTAGAGGCTATAGTTAATATCCGATTGACTTTAAATTTATACCCAGTGTTTAAGGTCAGGAGACGAAGAAGCCTATTGATTTTCGGTGATATCTGATAATTACTGCCAGAGTTATGACCCTTGATCACTTTGAAAAATCTTGTGAACGCTTTAGAGGCTAAAGTTAATATCCGATTGACTTTAAATTTATACACAGTGTTTAAGGTCATGAGACGAAGAAGCCTATTGATTTTCGGTGATATCCGATAATTACTACCAGAGTTATGACCCTTGATCACTTTGAAAAATCTTGTGAACGCTCTAGAGGCTAAAGTTAATATCCGATTGACTTTAAATTTATACACAGTGTGTAAGGTCATGATAAGAAGAAGCCTGTCGATTTTCAGCAATATCCGATAATTCCTGCCCGAGTTATGACCCTTGATCACTTTGAAAAATCTTGTGAACGCTCTAGAGGCTAAAGTTAATATCCGATTGAATTTAAATTTATACACGGTGTTTAAAGTCATGATACAAAGAATCCAATTGATTTTCAGCAATATCCGATAATTACTGCCAGAGTTATGACCCTTGATCACTTTGAAAAATCTAAAGTTAAATTTATACACACTATTTACGGTCATGATACAAAATAGCCTATTTATTTTCAGCGATATCCGATAATTACTGCCAGAGTTATGACCCTTGATCACTTTGAAAAACCCTGTGAATGCTCTAGAGGCTAAAGTTAATATCCGATTGACTTTAAATTTGTACACAGTGTTTAGGGTCATGATACGAAGAATCCTATTTGATTTTCAGTGATATCTGATAATTTCTGACATTTGATCACTTTGAAATATCTTGTGGACAAAGGCCTTGAGACAAACCATCAAAACTATTCTAATTATTTCTGATAATTATTTAATGGGCTATTACTCGTAATAAGATTATCATGTGTTGTAAATGTTCTCCTTACTGATAAAAGAAACAATATGCGACAACCCTTGTTGACTGCCCGGACGACTTAGCTGTTGTGGGCGTATGTTTCGTTGCCTGGCAACCTATCTTTAAGCTTGTGGTCCCTCTGGAGGTCAGAATTATTATCCCAAATCGGACCAAAATTGACAGCTGTTCTTGTCAGGCCATCCATCCTTCATCACGAACAAGGGGAAACGACGCTAGAAAATCTAGATGAACTTTGTCACCCAATGCAGGGATCAAACACCCAACCTCAAGGCTACCGAGCCAGCATCTTACCCACTTAGCAACATGATCCCCAGTCGAATTTGAAGCCTACTGAAATGAACCTTTATAACCCAAAGATCTTAATTCACTTCGATATTTGCACATATCAAATTCTAACTTAATGATTTAGGAAAAATCACTTTCGGTATTGCTTGTTCTCTATCCATCTCTCGAAAATGTGGGCGTGCCAGCCTATCTTTTTAGCTTGTGGTCCCTCTGGGATCAGAATTATTATCCCATTTAAAAAAACGTTTGATTATATCACCGTTACATCGTAATGAAGGTTGAGGTCGAATTTCGTGAAAATTGGACCAAAATTGACAGCTGTTCTTGTCAGGCCATCCATCCTTCTTCACGAACAAGGGGAAACCACGCTAGAAAATCTAGATGAACTTTGTCACCCAATGCAGGGATCAAACACCCAACCTCAAGGCTACCGAGCCAGCATCTTGCCCACTTAGCAACATGATCCCCAGTCGAATTTTAAGCCTACTGAAATGAACCTTTATAACCCAAAGATCTTAATTCATTTCGATATTTGCACTTATCAAATTCTAATTTAATGATGTAGGAAAAATCACTTTCGGTATTGCTTGTTCTCTATCCATCTCTCGAAAATGTGGGCGTATCCTGCCTGGCAGTGCCAGCCTATCTTTTTAGCTTGTGGTCCCTCTGGAGATCACAATTATTATCCGATTTTAAAAAACGTTTGATTATATTACCCTTACACTGTAAGGAAGGTTGAGTTCGAATTTCGGGAAAATCGGACCAAAATTGTCAGACAAAATGGCCGCCGTTTGTACGCGAATACTGTTTAAAAAAATGGTATATTATGGTTGTGGACCCTGTATAAGTCACAATTTTAATTCGATTTTGATGAGGAAGGATGAGTTATAATTTCGTGCAAATCGTACCAAAATTGCCAGACGAAATGGTTGCCGTTTGTACGCGAATAGTGTAAAAATATGGTATATCATGGTTGTGGACTCTCTATAGGTCACAATTCTTATCCGATTTTGACGAAAAGTCACATTTCTAGGTTGTGTACCGTCACACCATAATCATTGTCGTCTTTGAATTTCATGAATATGAGACTGGAACTGACCAACAAAATGGCTGCTCCCAATACAGTATGAATTACAGGACTTAATGATGTAGGAAAAATCACTTTCGGTATTGCTTGTTCTCTATCCATCTCTCGAAAATGTGGGCTTATCCTGCCTGGCAGTGCCAGCCTATCTTTTAGCTTGTGGTGCCTCTAGACATCACAATTTTTATTCGATTTAATATGCAGTTTGAATATATCTCCAGTATAGCATAATGAAGTTTGAGTTCATATTTTGTGAAAATCGGACCAAAATTGCCAGACAAATAGTGTAAAAATATGGTCACAATAATTATCCGATTTAAAAAAAACAACATTTGAATATATCACTGTTACACTGTTAGGTTGGTTTAGTTCGACTTTAGTGAAAATCAGACTAAACTGCCGAACAAAAAGGCCACCCGTCATACGCAAATAGTGTAAACATCTGGTATATCAAGGTTGATCTGATTTTGATGAAACTTGAAATATATCTTTAACAACCCAAAGATCTTGGTCCTGTCAATATTTGCGCATATCGGATCGTAGTTTCCTGAATTATGACCCTTGATTGTTCGAAAAATCTTCTTCTTTTTTTTTTTTAGCCTTTTCTCTATCCATAATGTGGGCATATCCTGTCTGGCAGTGAGAGGCTGTAAGAGCCAAATCTCTTTAATCTTCCAAACGCAGGTCTGTCTATATTTTTGGTTAAGTACAACGAATCAATAATATAAAGGACAGCATTAATATGTTTCAGCCATCATATTTCTGCATTCTCTATCTTTAGACCTCTTGTCCTAGTGTTATTGTGACAATGTTTCATAAACAATTTAATTTGTGTTTCAAATAAACTTAAAGCATATATGTATCACTATAAACCGAGAATTAAGCAATTAAAATTTTCGCCTAGCCTAGATCATCAATTCTAAATTTGGTACAATGAAAATCATAGTCTTGAATATCCATTTTATCATTAAATCGTAAAGGAAAGTTATGCAGGCAATCGGACCATAATCCACCAAAGATCGCAGGTTAACGATGCCATTCAGAGTTGATTACGGCCTGGATAAGTTGATTAATATTTTAATTGATACTTTAGATAACATTTCAGGCCCAAAGAAAGACCTGCAATAGGCAGATTTAGCTCTGCATAATGTATGTTTAACATAACATGACCATAACCAACCCTCAATGCTATGAAGAAGCGAGGCTACAACTCAAATGACCAGTACAGTGGTTACAGTCAATGCACACATCCTGTCAAAGCTACAAACAGTAATTTGAATGAAATTCACAATATATTCCTTTCACATTATCTGTTTTTGAAACAGTATTGTGAGAAGAAGCAGCTCTTTATCTAAATCTTATATAATGCCCCTTAACCCTTTGAACCCGTAGTCCCGATCTATCGGGAATTTTAGTAAGTGCTCATACACCGTAATCCCGATACACCGGGATTCAAGGTATGCTGTCATACCTATTTAAAGAACGCTAAATATAACGACCAATCAGGGGTAAGAATTGTGTGGTAATGCTGGGATAGCGTCACAAAGATGTCAGCCTCCATGCTTTTATCTTTGATTTGATTTTGAGGTTGATTTTTTGATAATATCGAAGCTAATTTCTACCTGTCAAAATGGAACCCAGTGGCAGCGGAACTAACAGGAAGCGTCAGTTCTATTCAGTCAAAGAAGTCGCTAATTTATTAGAGCTCAGACGAACAAAACTTAGACGATGATATTTTATCGAAGAATTTGACAATGTGGTTTTAGACAATAATTCGAATAATTCGGAAGATATTGACCCAGGTATTCCTGACACGGCCGAGGCACAAGTCACGCCCCCATATAGAAAACGTAAGGCTCAACATGCTGCATGGACTGGCACAATAAGATTAAATATTATGATAATTTTAGCTAGTACATGCTATAATTATCATTTGGCATGCTTTTGAGTTGATTATAGGTTATTAAAATGAATGTTTCAACTGTTTTTCATATATGTTTGTAAATAGCTGATTTTCCTCCAGGAGGCTAGGTACCAGTACTGTTAAGTGCCAGGAGGTCAGGGTTCAAAGGGTTAATGTTTTACTAATAATCATCATTCGTATTAACATTGCGAACGTTACCAACAATTTGAGGCATTGCCTGCCCGCCGCCCCTTTCACACACATACTGCTCACCCCTCCAAAACCAAACAATAGCATTACATACACCTCTTTAGAAGTGTACAGTGCTTTAAATTAATGTTTTAATAAACTATACGATCATCGAAATTGATATCAACATTATCACATTTCCTGCTCCCTCATTTGAAACAATTATCCAAGAGAGCCCTAATACTCATTTAAAGACTTGTCTCCGAAAAATTGCCCCAAAGATCTCCCCCAAGAATCAAATTCTACACAAAAGTGGCTCTATGAAAACTTGGTCTTGTAAATTCTCCTCTTGGGTGGCGATTGCCCACCCTACTATTTGAACCACCAAACAATATGCAATAGTAATGTCTGTTTGTATACTTATTCCTTCACTTAAATAATACATTGAGGACTCATGGAGATTTTAAACTGGAGTCTGCACTGGCATTATGATCAAACAAATTGTCTATATGCAGCTTAAGGATAAGGCTCTTTTTATATAAAAAAAACCTTAATCAGAAATATTACCAATACCATGCCATCTATTGCTGAAAGTGTAATCTACTTGGAAGAACATTTTTGGAGATTTGAATATTTGTAAGGAATATCAAAACATTGCTAACCAAATAAAAAATCAAAACATAAAAACACAAGTTATTAATATTGTAACTATAACTATTAATTTTGCATGAAACTCTTAGAAACTGCTTTGAAAATAATTGAAAATAAATATTACTGAAGCGATATAAACATGCGAATTTTCCTTCACTTGACATTATTAACCGATTGCACCTGATTTGTGGAATATCTTATACCTACACATGATATGCGAGTGTCCCATCTTACACAGGCGCTGTACGGTAATGTTTATGTTCCAAGAAAGTGACTGTGTCGAAATATGTGAAATTACAAGAGAAGAATGTATTTTATTAAACTTATAGGCATTGAGGCTCGACGTATAAAATAAAGATATGACAATTCCAGGTATTTCGTTAAGTTTTATCCATTTTAATTAAAAAAAAAAGAAATAGCTGGCAATTTTTTGAAACATTGTAATAAACAGTAATTGATGTATAGACGTTTACTTGGCGAATGTCTTGAGTTCAATGATTAATATTTTCCATTAAAGGAAAGCAAATCAGATTTGGATCAAACTTAAAATAATGTTTGTATCCCATATATCTCAGTTCCTTTCGATATTCGTGCATTTTAGACCATTACTTTATGGATTATAGCCCCTGATTTTACGAAAAATTATTGGGGGAGGGGGGTAGCTTGTTCTCTATTGATTACTTGCAAAATGTGGGCGTATCTTGCATGGCAACCTCTGGCATGAGACCTTATATCCATACATCAACCTCTCTGAGTGATTTGTTTATTTAAATTGTTAATTTTTTATTTTTTATTCCATTTCTCAATCACAGATTTACTGGAAAAGGTAAGTGAATATCATGATATCCATTCTTACTTATCACAGTCATTAACCTGGAAGTACGATTTTTTGCCACGAATGCCCATTCTATTATGTAATACCAACAAGTAGCAACAATAGCTAACACTTGATAATTATAAAATCTTTATACTGATGACTTCACATTCACATATTTTGCTGCAATGCCTTATGTCGGACAAACAAACATGGATGGAGTTTATTTAGGCCATCTTTATAAAAGGGGATCATTGTGGCAAAGTGGGAAAGACACTGGCCCGCTAGCCTGGAGGTTGTGTGGTCGATCCCAGCATTGGGGGAGAAAGTTCATCCAGATTTTCAGTGATGCAGGACCTAGGGCCTGACAAGGATAGATGTCAAGTCGTTTGGATTGGACGAAAATCTGAGGTCCCATGTACACATTGCCGTGCACGTAAAAGATCCAGTGGCAGTTTCAATTCAATATAAGAAAATAGGTCTTGGTTCCTTTCGATATTGGTATATTGGATTGTAACTTCCAGAATTATGGCCCCCGATTGTACGAAAAGCCGTCTTTTTTTTTTAGCCTGTGGCCCCCCTGGAGGTCACAATTATTATTCGATTTAAAAAAAAACATTCGAATATATGACCATAATGTCGTAGTGTTTGGGGAGTTTGAATTTCATGAAAATTGGACCAAAACTGCTGTTCGATATTCGCACACATCGGATCGTAACTTCCTGAAATATGGCCCTTGATTGAACAAGCAAGGATCTTAATCGGCTGTTTTTTGTTGGCTTTAGCTGATGGTATCATATATATCAATCTACTTTTGGCCGATTTACAAAGAGTTAATTATCATGCTGATTGATAAAACAATGAACAAGCCACTACGATGTCATATATCAATCTATTTTCGGCCGATTACAAAGGTAATTATTACTTGTCGATTAATTAACCCATCAAAGAGTCAATCAATGCAATGAATACCTTCAGTGTCGCTCATTTCGTATATAAACAACTTCGTTGAGTTAATTCATGCCAAGTACGGTAAAAGAATAGCCGAAAATAATAATGGCGTTGACCTTGAACTTCAAACATGCATGTAGGCATTGTATTTTGGAAGTTCCAAAAGCTGGAGATCCCCCCCATGTCCAATATAGGTCACCCAAAGTTGAAGACTTGAAGATATTTTAAATCTGTATAGTTAACTACTTTCAAACGTCTTTCATTTGATAAAAATTCACAGAAAATGTTTTGTCTCATTAGTTATTAAAGTTTACTTTTTGCGAGTACCGGTAACACTAAATATAAACTAATCTGAATCACAATTGGCCACGTGACCTTTCGTCCGTATGGCATATTTCTGAGCCCCGACTATTCACTGAAAATAATTTGTGCTACATTGTTTTATTATTGTTTTAAATTGCATTTTAAGCTTGCAGATTCTCTAGAGGTCACAATATTTTTCTGATTTTTAAAACCGTTTAAATACATCACCATTCCACCATAATGAAGGATGAATTTGAATTGGTATAAATCGAAATGAAACTGCCGACAAAATGGCCACTCTTTGTATGCAGATTATGTAGAAGTGTGTAATACGAAGGTTGTGGACCTTATAGAGATCACAATTTTTATCCTTAAAACATATCTTTATATTCCAAGGATCTCAGTCCCTTTTGATATTTGCACATTTCAGACTATAACTTTCTGGATTATTGCCCCGGAGTATACAAAAAATCCTGTTTGTTTTGGAAAATGGTTTCTAACTTGTTCAGTTATGAAAATATATATATGATTTTCTGCCCCTGTAGTATATGAAGGATGATGAAATTACCATTGACAATGCTGTGTTCAAGGCCGATTTTCCATGCATGTGTTTTCGCCGGTTAAATGGATCCCATTACATTTGCATAAAGTCTGTTTTCCATGTATTTGTTTTTGCTTACCGGTGAATTGAAACCACACGGGTTGACGCAGATCTTATGATACAACACACACATGCTAACCATTTTGTCATCTAACCCGCCTCAAATTAAGAGTGTCATACGCCCTGGGAGGAACAATCCTTGATCTCTGTTCATAATTGGTTTTTGTCTTCAGATTTCAATGGCTTCATGCAATCACCGCACCCTCTTGTTGCTTTTATTCTTGCATAGTGCTTTAATATTGGACAATTGGACTCTGTGGCAGGGGTGTAGTTCATGAGACTAAGAATCATTGAATTTTTTAAAATTTCTGTCACTGTCGTCAGAGTTATCTGATGACAACCTTTGTAGATTGATCAGACAACTTAGCTGCTGTGTGTTGGCTATCTTTAACTATTTTGCAACTTTATAGTTATGAATATAATAATTTTGACAATAATATATCAATGAAATCTATAGAATGTGGGAAAAAAAGAATTTCCAAACATTGCTCACAAAGCCAAGATAGAAGTAAACTTTCATTGTCTTAGTATTTAAGATAACTTGTTTTGATGTTTTAAGTCTCGTGTGGCTGCTCAAGCAAAAGGAGAAAGAAATTTTCACATATTTTATCAACTACTAGCTGGAGCTGATGTGCAAGTACTTAGTAAGTTTTATTTTTATACATCCACATCAACATGTCCAAAAAATCACCCTTTTTAGCTTGTGGTCCCTCTGGAGGTCAAAATTGTTTATCCGATTTAAAAAAAATGTTTGATTATATCACTGTTGCATGGTTATGAAGGTTGAGTTCGAATTTCGTGAAAATCGGACCAAAATTGACGGACAAAATGGCCGCTGTTTGTACGCGAATAGTGTGAAAATATGTTATATAAAGGTTGTGGACCTTAAGAGGTCACAATTTTGAACCGAGTTTGATGAAACTTGACATGTATGTTTATAACCCAAAGATCTTGGTTCCTTTCGATATTTGCGCCCATCGGATCATAACTTCCTGAATTATGTCCCCGGATTGTCCTAAAAATCGCTTTTGTTAGCTTTTGGTCCCTCTGGAGGTCAATCGTTTGACTATATCACCGTTACATGGTAATGAAGAGAGAATTTGAATTTCGTGAAAATTGGACCAAAATTGACGGACAAAATGGCCACCGTTTGTACACGAATAGTGTGAAAATATGTTATATCAATTGTGGACCCTATAGAGGTCACAATTTTGAATCGATTTTGATGAAACTTGACATGTATGTTTATAACCCAAAGATCTTGGTTCCTATCGATATTTGCGCCCATAAGATCATTACTTCCTGAATTATGTCCCCTGATTGTACGAAAAATCACCCTTTTTAGCTTGTGGTCCCTCTGGAGGACACAATTATCTTGGTTCCTATCGATATTTGCGCCCATCGGAGCATTACTTCCTGAATTATGTCCCCTGATTGTACGAAAAATCCCCCTTTTTAGCTTGTGGTCCCCCTGGAGGTCACAATTATTATCTGATTTAAAAAAACGTTTGATTATATCACAGTTACACCGTAGTTATGGGTGAGTTTGAATTATGATTTTCTGATGATTACTTAAAATGCAACAACTCTTGTTGACTGCCCGGACGATTTGGCTGCTGTGTGGGCGTATGTTTCGTTGCCTGGCAACCTATTTTTATGAAACTTGAAATATATCTTGTATCCTGTCGACATTCGCACATATATGATCTTAACTTCCAGAATTATGGCCCTTGATTGTACGAAAAATATTTTTCTTTTTTTTTTTTTGCTTGTTCTCTATCCAATCAATCTCTTGCAAAATGTGTATCCTGCCTGGCAGCTGCTGATTTATATTGTATTCTATTGTATATCAACTTCTCTGTTACCAGTTTCTATTGATTGGAAGTTTCACATTGAAATTTGGTTGTATATTGACGCTCTGTTAGTAAGGCAAAGAAATATATTGATTTTCAACGATATTTGATAATTACTGCCAGAGTTATTTCCCTTGAACACTTTAAATTTATACACAGTGTTCACAGTCATGAGACAAAGAATCCTATTGATTTTCAATTTCCAATAATTACTGCCAGAGTTATGGCCCTGGATCTTGTGGATCCTCTTGAGGCTGAAGTTAAAATACGATTGACTTTAAATTGATACACCGTTTTTTAAGGTCATGAGATGAAGACTGCTGTTGGTTTTCAAAATTAACAAATCTTGTGGGTGCTCTGGAGGATACAATTAATATGTTGACTTTAAATTTATACAAAGTGTTTAAGGGCATGAGATAAAGAAGTCTATTGATTTTCAACAATTTCCAAGAAGTACTGCCAGTTGATATCTGGTTAAATCTTTACACAGTGTTTAAAAGGTCATGAAACTAAGAAGACTGTTAATTTTCAACGATTTCCGATAATTACTGACTGAGTTATTGTCCTTGATCACTTTAATGAAAAATCTTGTGAAACTAAGAAGACTGTTAATTTTCAACGATTTCCGATAATTACTGACTGAGTTATTGTCCTTGATCACTTTAATGAAAAATCTTGTGGATGCTTTAGAGGCTAAAGTTGATATCCGATTGACTCAGTGTATCTATATATCCATTTAAAAAATTATTTCCTACACTGTCAACAGGCATTTGATCTATGTGTGTACATCTTGACTCCCTACCCTGATTAAATCCTTTTGTTGAAATGTCTTCGCAATTAAAGACGAGCAGCATGGGAATTGTACCAATAATTTATTACATGATACAGGATTTATAGAAAGCACTTTGGGTAGACGGGTAGAGCAAATATCTGGGGCAACAAAAACAGAAGGCTTGTAGAAGGTTGCAGGCTGTTTCGTACTTCACTTCGTACTTCAAATTCATTTGTACCTTTTCCAGTATTATTGAAAGAAATTGAATATACCGAACCTGAATTAGAATATGCACGAACTTTGTACCTCAAATTGATTAGTTCCTAAATCTGGTTGAAATAAGTTGAAAGAAATTGAAATAAAGCTGATACATAATTAAACGATGTGATGAAATCCAACGGCTGCGCTAAATTTATTAAAATGGACGCCGAACAAAGAATTAGAATACACATGTGATTTGTTCCTCAATTGATTCATAACTTTACTTTATGTTGTTGAAATACATGTATGTTGAAAGAAATTGAAAGAAACCGATATGTTGTTAATTATTGAAACCATTCTCCTCAGTGAGTTGTGATTATTGACGATAGTTGATTGGTGAATGGTGGTTGTTACAAACGATTGAATATACTAAGAATTCCAAAATGCGATACATTGTATTATTCATATCATTATAAAACTTAATCAGTTGACCTCATTGTAAGGTGGAACTGCATGTTTTCTGATATGTTTGAGTTATCTGTGCCTAAAAACAGAACACTGCAAGTCTCAAAGGTGCCTACGTGTAAAGATTGGCGTACAGGTTTCTTTGATCTGTTATAATTATGCTGCACCGTGTTATATCTGTGTGTGAACCACTAATTGTCAGGCTGTGTGGTATTATCAATACGAAAATTTCTATTTTATGAATTTGCATCCAGGCACATTGTTTTTGTTAGTTTCTGACACATGTGTATTAATTCTACAAGCATTCAGTGTCGGATAATCACACAACCCTTCAACCCAAAGTGTTTTCTAAAGATCCCATATCATGTAATATATGATTGGTACAATACCCATGCTGCTAGTCTTAATTGCAAAGACATTAATCAGGGCAGGGAGTTGAGGTGTACACACATATATCAGGTGCATGAGATGTGTTGTCAGTGTGGGAAATACTGTTTTAAATGGATATATTACGTACACGTTTTATGATTGTCTACGATATCACCCTCTGTGGAAGTAGACGAAACATTATGTGCATCTCAAGAAAACTTTGCTTCAGAACCGTTCCATCACCATTAAAAATCCAACATCTGTTTCTCCGTAGTGATCTTGGAAAATAATCCCTGACAACAATAGGCATATAGATACTGAACGATGACCCACAACTAAACACATTGTAATTTCTGAACATCGCACTTGAAAGTAGATATTTGACAATAAAATTGAACACCTTGCATAGTAGAACATCTTGACTAATTTTAATCACGGCTCTGGAAATTGAAAAGTCCAACTAATTATTGAATAGTCGTGATAATTAAGCGGGACTTTTGTAATAAGGCATGTGTCGACAAACTAGTTAATTAGATGCTTGGTAATCGAAATTAAACACTGATAATTAAGTTGGATACAAGTACAAATTGAACACCATCAGCCAAAATTCACACCGAACAGAAAATTAGCGGTATTTACGCTAGATTAAATGGCACCAATGTTACAGTGTTACTTTCTGGATTATGGCCCCTGATAGTATGAAAAATTGCCTTGTTTTCAGCTTGTTTATCTGCCTAAATCTTGCAAAATGTGAGTGTATCTTGCATGGGAACTGCTTGTTACATTTTCATCTATAATATACTCTGTTATTTTAAAGATTCATTAAAATTGAAGCAGGATTCTCAGAAGTATGTATATCTTAAAAATGGTGGAAATAGTTTATCTAATGGATCAGATGATGCTGAGAATTTTAAAACAGTCAAGGTGAATTAATATCTTTATACACACACTGTTAATTTGGTTATAAAATTGATGAGCCTTATGTGTTTCATTAAATCTGTTTAAAGAAGCTAAGACTCTAATACAGTATTTTCCATAATATTTGAAATTAAAAACACAAATGAGTGAACTCAGTAAAACATATCCTAAATTACAATGCAACAGTAAATAGTAATGACTGATTTACAAATGATAAAAGAATAATAAAAAAAATGTTTAGAATGGATGACTCAGGCGTAAACAACTGTTGTTCAGTTAGGAATGTACCATATCGTTTCAGACGCAAATTCAATGAACTATCCTTAATTGCAATGTGACAGTAATTAGTAATGACTGATTCACAAGTGACAAAAGAGTATTTAAAAAATGTTTAAAATGTTCACGTATTTAACCTAACATAATTGATAAGAAATTACATTTTTATACGCCTACATTGAAATGTGGTCGTATATTGTCGCCGGCCCCGTCCGTCTGTCCGTCCGGCGTCCACAATTGCTTGTGGACGCTCTAGAGACTAAAGTTAATATCCGATTGACTTTAAATTTATACACAGTGTTTAAGGTCATGAGACGAAGAAGCCTAATGTTTTTCAGCGATTTCCGATAATAACTGCCAGTGTTATGGCCCTTGATCACTTCAAAAAATCTTGTGGACGCTCTAGAGGCCAAAGATAATATCTGATTGACTTCAATTTTATTCATAGTGTTTAAGGTCATGAGACAAAGAAGCCTATTGTTTTTCAGCGATTTCCGATAATAACTGCCAGAGTTATGGCCCTTGATCACTTCAAAAAATCTGGTGGACGCTCTAGAGGCTAAAGTTAATATCCGATTGACTTTAAATTTATACACAGTGGTTAAGGTCATGAGACGAAGAAGTCTATTGTTTTTCAGCGATTTCCGATAATAACTGCCAGAGTTATGGCCCTTGATCACTTCAAAAAATCTTGTGGACGCTCTAGAGGCCAAAGTTAATATCTGATTGACTTTAATTTTATACACAGTGTTTAAGGTCATGAGACAAAGAAGTCTATTGATTTTCAACAATTTCCGATAATTAGTGCCAGAGTTATGGCCCTTGATCACTTAAACAAATCTTGTGGACGTTCTAGAGGCCAAAGTTAATATCCGATTGACTTTAAATTTATACACAGTGTTCAAGGTCATAAGACGAAGAAGCCTATTGATTTTCAGAGATTTCAAATAATTACTGCCAGAGTTATCTCCCTTGATAACTTCAAAAAATCTTGTGGTGTTATAGAGGCCAAACCTCAGATTGATACACAGAGTTTATAGGTGTTGAAACGAACAAGTATTTTGATTTTCAATGAATTTTGATAACTGAACAGCCAAATCCATGATATTAAATGTTTCATGTATATACTAATTGTTAGCGTGGGGTAAAACTTTATTCTCATAATTACATGAGTTGTTACTCTAAATCAGATTTTAGTGTATTACAAATGTTTCATTACCAAAAAAAGTAAAAATATGCAACAACCCTTGTTGACTGCCCGAACGATTTAGCTGCTGTGGGCGTATGTTTCGTTGCCTGGCAACCTATCTTTGTTCTTGAAATTGAATATATATCAGTTTCTATACATTCATATTATATTAATATTTACTTATATATATGCCCTTTAAATGTTTTTCATTTGAGTTTAAGAACAAACTTTTGTACACTATCAATCAATAAGCGTCACTGTTGCCATCCTTACCCATGCTGCAATTCAGTCTGAGGACATTCGTAAAAGCACACGCTATGGAAAAAAACCAACTTGAGTTGATAAGCATTCTTACAGATTTTCATATTACATTACAAAGTAGAAAATTAGGTAAAAACCTTTGAAATGGATACTTTTTCCAAAATGTCTTAAATGGACAATTTTGGTTACTAAAATAAACTTTGTGTGACACTGCTCACATTGCATAAATTGAAATAAAAAATTTTTGTACGGTACATGGTTTTGTAACATCTGTATTACATGTACAGTGGATTCGGTCAAATCCGACATTCTGCGGATCGTTACAATATGTAAGATTAGATTGTCAAAATACTCAGTTTTGTTTACAAAACCAAAAGTATTATTGTAACTTTGAAAACCACATGTATTATTATAATGTTGCTTGAAATCCCCAGAACATTATTCCCTTTAAAAATTTAATATTTACCTTGCAATATGTATCGCAGATGTGGGATGGTGCATAATCCACAGCATATCAATTCCTCCAGCTTCCAATTACCCTCTATCCCAATACTCAAAACAAAAATATCAAAACATCACAAAAATTTCTTTATTCCATCGCAAATAAATCAAGATTGATTAGATAATTATAAACATAACTGATATAATATTTGTTAAGTAACACTTGTTCAGCTGTCAGGTGTAAGTCAGGTGATGAGGGAGTACTGTCCCTGGCCCAGTGTAATCTACTCTGGCTCAGTAAGGACTGAAATCAAAGTAAGATTGTAAGTATGCCTTCTCTCCCATTCTGGTATAAATAAACACGGATTACTGTAAATACTTTCCCTAAAGTTATGATAAATTTCATTCTATAAATCATTTGAAAATATTTATTGTAGAATGGTATGGAAGTAATAGGATTTACATCAGATGAAATAAACCAAGTATTAAAACTAGTTTCTACAGTATTAAAACTTGGTAATATAGAATTTACACCTAAAGATAATAATGATGGTACAGATGGCTGTGATATTGGTGCTGAAAACGGTAAGTTACTCTTGTTCACATATATTGATCACCAATAGATATGGTCTGTGTATCACCCTCTAAACCAATGTTAATTTTAAGTCACACAGAGATTGGTGCAGAGATAAGCAATTTGATTGGTTGATGCTTTGTTACCTGATAACTTTAGTTGTGAGAGAGAGAGAGAGAGAGAGGATAGTACAGGAGAGAAAAAATCTGCTTATTGAACGAAAAGAGCAAAGAAAGATCTCCTGTCCGTGTTACAAATATCACTTGTCATCCAAGCCTTACCATTGGCAGACCAAGTGACTGGCAATTAAATCAAGCGCTCTCTTACAAGAGATTATACAATTATCAAAATAATCAACAAAGATTGGTGATTGCCTGTTAATCGTTTGTGGCTTCATACCCACGGATTGAAGTTCCAATTATACAAAGTGGATTGAGTGGAAATCGTGTGAAGGGACGGCTGATAGATGTTATAATTCGGAATATTCTGAATACTGATTACTCAAAGCTTTTTTGGCTGAAGTAATATGGAAATAAATCGGGACATGAAAATGATGTAGGATATCACAGAATGATATTTTGACCATGTGGGACAAAGGTTAAAATTCTGAAAGAGTTTGATACTTTAAAGTCCATCTTGTGTATTGAATGGCTTATTTTTTTAATTGGCACTTGAAATCTATGAGGTGATGAAGTTTCAATGGCTATTATGAAAATTGTTGACTTTTCATATTGACTTCACAGTAACTTCTAATGACCTATACACCCCAAACGTGTCTATTTAGAGTGCCTTTTTGTGTAGATTACAAATAGGGAATTGATTTGGATGTACATAGTATTGTTCTTATTTTATTTTGCTTCCAAAATGAGAACAAAATAGTTATATATGCTTCATGAAATCGAATATTGGGTTTTGATGATTAGATTAAAATTATTTCTGAAAGACTTAGACCCATCATATTTATCATTTTAGATCTATTCTTAACATAGAATAAGAATAAAGACTCTTTGAGGATCTAGGGAGTATCGTTTCAATTAACTTTTGCCTTAAAACCAGGGGGGAAACTTGTTTTGTCTGCTTAGGAAGTTGAAGTATAGAAGTCCTTTATAGTTTCACTATCACAAGACGCCTAAAAACTATGGGTCGCAATTCTTATAACCTAAGAAGGATTGTAATTAGAGAGGTTCCGCAACTATAATCTTTAGTTCCACAGCAACGCCCATTTTGTTATGTGTATCACCAAGAAGCCGCAATTTTGAATAGACCATCCTGGAACAGAATAGACATGTTTGAGGAGTATAGGTCATTTACAAATTATTCTAAAAATCAACGCACAGATTTCACCTGCCAATTAAAAATATAAGCCATTAAATACACAGGATGGACTTTAATGCATGTTATAGAAAGGGTAATTGAAGTTTCATTATCAAACTTTTTCAGAATTTTAACCTGTCCAACATGGCCAAAATTGAAGGTGAAACTGTGCATTAAATTTCGAGACTGAATATTTGGAAAAGTATATAACCTATATATGGACCCAGAATCTTTTGTAAATTGATAAAAGACAAGGTTGTGGAAATCCTGAAAAAAAGGGAATAGTTCATTTCTTCACATTTTGCCATCTGGTGGCACCAACTCTGTGAATCACGCATTGCGCTAGATGCTACATTCATAACCAGGGATCTTAATCGCCAGGTTTTTGTCGCCTTTGGCCAATTGATCTTTAATTTAGCCGATTGGTAAAACAATGAACCGGCCACTATGTTATCATATAACAATCTACTTTCGGACGATTTACAAAGAGTTAATTATCATTCCAAATTAATAAAATAATCAACCAGCCACTATGATGTCAGATATCAATCTATTTTCGGCCGATAACGAAGAGGTAATTATTACTTGTCGATTGATTAACTCATCAAAGAGTCATCAATGCAATGAATACCTTCAGTGTCAATCCTTATCGGCTCATTTCGTAAATAAACTACTTTTAGTTTTGAGTTGATTCATGCCATGTAAATGAATAGCCAAATATAATTATGGTGGTATTGACCTTGAACTTCAAGCAAGCACTTCGTCATTAGATTTGGACAGTCCAATATTTTATACTGAGCACCATAGAAAATGCATCACTTAGTTTTTCGTATAACAAAATGATCCTGTAAGCATATCTTATTTATTTTGCTTCTTATTGTGAACAATATTCAAATGGGAACACATCAATAACAACACATTTGTACATTTATGGATGTTTAATCAGTAATCAACGGTACAAAGTTACAGGGGTCAAAACCAAAAGTACGACAAAGATTTTTAATTGTCAGTAGCGCGTGTGTCCTCCACTGGCTCTTATGCACGCTGTGCAGCACAATTAACCATTTTAGCCGCCATTTTGAATTTCCGCCGTTTTGGAATATCAAAAATAATTAGAAAGTCAATAATCAGACTTAGCATCATTAAAAACTTATAAAAAGAAAACATACAAACCTCCTTTGTCATATTTATGTGGCTTATTAGGCCAAAATCTGCTGGTTTGGGGTCAAAACAGGGGTATGAACCTTCAGGGGGTATGTACAGGGGGGTTAGAGGGGTCTGATCCCCCAAATTTTTTCACACATGACAAGTACTTCATACCACATAAATTGAATAGGTCCTCGTGTAGCAGGTCGAAAAGTTTCGATATAACACACCCCCCCCCACCCAATAACAAATATAACTTCCTGAATTATGGTCCAATTGTATGAAACATTATTAGCTTGTGGTCCCATTTTCCCAAAATGATGGTTGAGTAATTTCAGGGCTGTGGACCCTCTAGGGGCCACAATTTTAATTTGATTTTGAGGAAACTTAAATCACGTGCTTATGACCCAAAGATCTTGGCCCCCTTCGTTATGAGTGCATATCGGATCATAACTTCCTGTATTATGGCCCTTGATATTAGGAAAAATCACATTTTAGCTTGTTATCTGATTTAAGAAAGCGTTTGAATATATCACTGTTACACGATAATGATGGTTGAATTCGAATTTCATGAAAATCTGACCAAAACTGCTGAACAAAATGGCCACCCAGAGTTTGCAAATAGTGTAAATATATGGTATATCAAGGCTGTGGATCCTCTAGAGGGCACATTTTTTATCTGATTGTTATGAAACTTGAAATATATCTTTATAACCCAAAGATCTTGGATGGTCTTGATATTCGTGCATATCGGATTGTAACTTCCTGAATGATGGCCCTTGATGAAAAATCACTTTTTATACGACCACATTTCCATGTGGACGTATTATGCCATCGCCCCTGTCCGTCCATCCGTCCGTCCACAATTGTTTGTGGACTCTTTACAGGTCACAATTCTTATCCGTTTTTGATGAGACTTGCAATATAGGTTTATCACCATAAGATCTTGGCTGCTTTCTATATTGGCATGTATCAGATTAAAACTTCATGGATTATGGCTCCTGATTGTACGAAAAATCACATTTTTAGCTTGTGGACCCTATAGGGGTCACAATTTTGAACCGATTTTGATGAAACTTGCCATGCATGTTTATAACCCAAAGATCTTGATTATTTCAAAATTTGTGCCTATCGGATTGTAACTTCCTGAATTTTGGCCTCTGATTGTCAGAAAGATAACCTTTTATGGCTTGTGGTCCCCCTGGAGGTCACAATTATTATCCGATTTAAAAAAACCATTTGATTATTTCACCATAATGAAGGGTGATTTCAAATTTTGTGAAAATAGGATTTTAATTTTAATTCGATTTTGATGAAACTTGAAATGTTATGTTTATAAACTAAAGATCTTGGTTCCTTTTGATATTTGCGCCGCTGGTTTTAGTTTGTTCTCTATCCATATTTTGCAAATGCATCCTGCCTGGCAGCTTCTGGATTAAACTGTTTTCTATTCATTATTGTATATCAAATGCATCATTAATCCCATCAAATTGTCTGTAATTGGTTTGTGTTACCGTTTTCTATTGATTGGAAGTTTCACATTGAAATGTTGTTGTATATTGCCATCAACCCTGTCAAAGTTAATGTCCAATGTGATTATACTCAACAGTATACGATTGAATGAAAAATCATGTTTTTCACTTGTGGACACTCAGGAGGTCACAATTTTCATCTGATTTTGATGGAACTTGAAATTCATGTTTGTAACGCAAATATCTTGGTTCATTTCGATATTCGCGCATATCTTATCATTACTTCCTGGATTATGGCCCTTGATTGTACGAAAAGTCACATTTTTAGCTTGTGATACCTCTGGAGTTTTTATACTATTTCACTGTTACACCCTTATGATGGTTGAGGACAAATTTCCTACAAATTGGGCCAAAAAGGCCAGGACAAAATGGTCACCCCGTATATGCATATATTGGAAATATATGGTATATCAAGGTTGTGGACTCTCATACACCGAGAAATAGGTAAGGGTTAATCTGTACGTTTGCATCATAAAAAAGTATCCGAAAGGGTCCATACCTACGTTTGCCTCATTGTAAATATACTTATTCTCGTAAATATACTTATTCTCGTAAATATATACTAAATCTCGTCTTCCGACAAGTTATTATTTGTGTCTTCAATCAATCAAGTGTCTGTGTCTAAACTCTATAAACCGCAAAATTGGATCAAAATTGTGTCCTCTATCACTGAGAAATAGGTAAGGGTTAAACTGTACGTTTGCCGTAATAAAAATGATCACAAAGTGTCAATAAATAAATTTCGGATTATAACTCCTCATTATGGCTTAAAATCTCTAGATAAGGTGTGTTAATTAACAAGGGTGAAAAATGGACTGCAAGGCGAGTTAATTATCGGTAGGGTTGAACAACTCTCGGACGATGCGTTTTCTGTACTGAGTGTGTTAATTAACCGACGGGTTAAAAACGAATGACACGGTGTGTATTGTTTAATTGGTGTGTTTTCTCGATAGTTGTTATAACTGCGCCAAAAGGGTATAATCAAGGACCAACAGGCATTATCTGATGTGTGAGTGTTAAATCAAAACTTAGGAAGGAAAATTAATTTTACCGTGCGATTTTTCATTCGCCGGTGTGTTTTACGCAAATAGGTCTTTGTGTAAGGACAGGTCTTTATATGTGGAGTTGTACGGGGCCGTTTCTTCAATGCGTCTTTTGTATTTGTTGATGAACATAAGACACACTACGTGTTTTATAGTCTCGCCATTTATAAAATTGCCTATATGGATGTGTGCTCGCTATATGATTCACGTTTCTCTCATCTCGTCTTTTTGTATTTGTATAAAACCCGTACGCGTTTTATACTTTCACGTTATTTATATATAAATTTGCATTTAATGAAATAAAAATGTACGGAAAGGTGAATATAATGTCATCATAATTATATAGATATCCCTCACAGAATCCAAAATTTGAATATCCCCGGGTACACAGCGAGTAAGCTAAATTTTCCGTATGTGTATATTTACTTATTCGTTTGTTCCTTCATTTTTCTTTTCTTCAGGTAGTGGTTTCTCCTTTCAAATCCGTACCGAGTCTAGGCAAAGTGGTGGGACAAATGCCCCCCCCCCCCCAAATTCTATCCCGGACGGAGCTTAAAATACTCAAATTGCCAACGAATTCTAAACGTCAATGAAACTGCTGCCTAAATTATTGTCTCAGTTGCACTGAAATTAATCCTAATTTTAAAAAAAAATCCCGGAGGAAAACATCCCAGGCACTCAAAGCAAGGGGCGGAGTATATACTAGTACGATCCGCGGTCAGTGTGAACAATTTAAACGAACAACAATGGGGCCCCCGCCCAGTTGGTATGTCCCGGGCCCCATCTTACATTCAATAGCAATATCCATAAAACAGAAATCTCCATGTTGATAAATATTACGACACGACAACCAACCGAACAGTGGTAATTCCCACACAAATGGTATTTAAACTTTACTTTAGCTTTTCACTAAATTTACATTGCATACACTCCAACGATCCTAATTCCAGAACTAAACTTGTAACTTTACCGTATGTAAATATACTTATTCTCGTAAATATACTTATTCTCGTAAATATATACTAAATCTCGTCTTCCGACAAGTTATTATTTGTGTCTTCAATCAATCAAGTGTCTGTGTCTAAACTCTATAAACCGCAATACATAACACCTATATAGGTCAACGTTTTCAAACATTCTGATCAATCAACCAGAACAAAAAGATGGAAATACTTTCCCCCAGTTTGACAGCATATACAAGATACCAGTGCTCTAATACTGTATTTTAGAAAATGGTAAGAAATATAGGTACAGAGACTAAAATATAGGCGGTGTTATTGATGAACTATTTAAATGTTAGCAACACATCCCAAGTATTAATATCGTCTAGTTCTATCGGGAGCAGATCTATCGTTCAAAAGTTTTATAATTTTTGCTGGATTCACGGAACAGATAGATACAATACCATGCTGATTTCTATTTTTCATTTTGGCCCCAACGGCTCAGCCTCCAATGTATAAGTCAATATGTGAACTTACGGGAACAAGTTGTTTCGACATCGAGCTGGTTCAACACCCATTACCCGATTTATTTCGACACCATCTATTTGGGCCAGTTTGACTAGGATTTGATTCGGTTGATTATATAAGATTTGTGCATGGTTGATTTAAATAATAAAGATTTTATAATTTTAGCGGCAGTCTTTTCTTTCATAAACATCAAACATCTGTTTTACGCAGATCAGCCTTTGTTAAGTGTTATAGGTCTTTATATGGATTTATACCTGGTGTAGGCCTACATGTAGTTACATATATGCGTTCTTATATGCATTTCATTTCTTGATGAATACAACGTGTTTTATACTTAGTTCCAATTTGATTATCTGATATATTTTAATCTCAATTGTCAAATCTCAAGGCCTGCTAAAACCACAGGTTTCTGTGATTGTGAATCCAGCCTTTGTTTTACAGTACTGTCGATTCATGCACGCTTTTCACACGGAATACCCCTTTTATGTTGCACGGTTGGCTCTGCTCTTTGATGTTGACAGACGATCGAAGCACAGGAAACCCGTGCTGTAATGGATTAGCTGATATACTTGTAGTTAGTTGGAATTTGGCAATTGTTACAGTTTATTCCACTAAGTCACGGGTTGAAATGTTTGTAAACTTTTAGAAATATTTTTTTACTTGTCACTTGGTCATTTCAAGTTGTCACCTTTGATTTTCGTTTTTAATTTTAATAATAATTTTTTTTAATAAACTCAGCGTTCACCTTAGCACATTTTGGCGGAAGTATTAGTAATGACACAAATGACCACCGTTTTCTCACTCGAGAATCTTCGCTACTCCGACCCGTTCTTTGTACGCACGTTTCCTACCCATTCCATGGCCATGCCGATAACATTTAATTTCAAATAACATCGTTATTGGTTGTATATTTTACATTCCAAATGAACCACAGTAGACGGGAATTCGACTTCCAGGCGCGAAGCCCAGTGCAACCCAGTTTATGGCACCGTCAATCCCCAATACAAATTGTAAAATATGTTTTATTTTCTCTTACATAGTCAGTGGCTGATATCACTCTTGAAGTGTTGCGGGCTTTTTCGTGATGCCTTTTCTTGTCAACCCCGCTTGTAAACGCGAAAGAAAATGACTTTTTTTTTATTTTGTCCATTAACGATGTATAGATCAAAACGCAAGCCAGACATTTATAGATTTCGGAAACGACAATAAAAATCCTTACGGTATGCGTAAAAGATTCGTTGTCTCAATTTCATCAGTAACAAATTATACCAATTATACAATAAAAATTAAAACCCACATGTACATTTTCCGCAAATGATAATTACAGCGATCAAATGATCATTGTTATTGTTTATCTGCATTCTATTGTAAATTTATATTTTAGGCCTGCTGTTTTAATTACCACTCAATTGATCATATGTTGCTTAATCAATTGAATTTAGTTCTATGCTTTGTTATAATTTCCTTAAATCATTTTTAGAGCTACCAATCGCTTGACCTCCAGTTTTAACTCTATTTTATTCTGACGGAGAAGCATTTTATTGTAACTGTATAAAGTATATGTTATTGATATAAATATAGTTTTTTTTCTATTGTATCGCAGACAATTAAATAATTAATTGTGATACAGTAATAAGTTTTTACGCACCACTTGGCTTTGTTGTTTGTTTTTTACAAGTTTCTGTGGTTTTATTTACGGGGGTGCCAAGCGATCAGTCCTAGCAATACGCTGGGAATGAGTTACGTGGTTCTAATCACTACTTTATCTGTCCGTCCAACGCTGGCTATATAATAATTATTATTGAACTGCTAACATTTCTAGAGTTGTTTTGTTTATAATAATAAATAAAATTGCAAACTCGTTGAACATTTGTCTTTATCTATTAAAAGTTGCAATGAAATAAATACGAGTTACGTACGTTGTACTAATTTCAACACGCAAAACAATAAACTGGCTATGAGTTACGGGTTGCACGGTACCCGTTTCGACATGCAAAACAATAAACTGGCAACGAGTTACCGTTTACGTGGTACCCATTTAAACACGCAAAACAATAAATTGTCAGAACAAAAGAATATATATAGACATGCTGTAAATTTAGATTATCGCTATGTACCCGGATATATTAAAATTGGGGTCTGACTGCTAGATACTTATAAATGACGACATTGTTTTCGCCATTTTACGACAGATGAAGGTCCATATTTATATTTTATTATGCAATTTTATAAATGGCGTGACTATAAAACAGTACTGAGTCTCATGTTCATCAACAAATACAAAAGACGCAATGAAGAAACGGCCCCGTACAACTCCAAATATGAAGACCTGTCCTTACACAAAGACCTATTTGCGTAAAACACACCGGCGAATGAAAAATCGCACGGTAAAATTAATTTTCCTTCCCAAGTTTTGATTTAACACTCACGCGCCAGATAAAGCCTGTTGGTCCTTGATTATACCCTTTTGACGCAGTTATAACAACTATCGAGAAAACACATCAATTAAACAATACACACCGTGTCATTCGTTTTTAACCCGTCGGTTAATTAACACACTCAGTACAGAAAACGCACCGTCCGAGAGTTGTTCAACCCTACCGATAATTAACTCGCCTTGCAGTCCATTTTTCACCCTTGTTAATTAACACACCTTATCTAGAGATTTTAAGCCATAATGAGGAGTTATAATCCAAAATTTATTTATTGACACTTTGTGATCATTTTTATTACGGCAAACGTACAGTTTAACCCTTACCTATTTCTCAGTGATAGAGGACACAATTTTGATCCAATTTTTATGAAGCGTGAAATACATGTTTCCAGTCCACAGACCTTGGTTCCTTTTAATATTCATGCATATTTGATCACAACTTCCTGAATTATGGCCCTTGATTGTTCAAAAAATTGCTTCTTTTTTTGAGCTTGTTCTCTGTCCATCTCTTGCAAAATGTGGGCATATCTTGCAAGGCAACTGCTTGTTTATAATTTTTTGAGAGGTGTCATATTCCTATCATACTGATATTTGGTTCACTTGACATGCAATAACCAAACTGCCGCACCAGATGTACTGCACTGTCGAAATTTGGTCCACTTGACATTGTCTTATGTTAAGTGGTCTTTTACATGTTCCAAAACAGCTAGCACTATGTAGTAATAAATTTATTAATATATTGTGTTATAGAGGTACAAGAGGTGTGTGAATTGTTAGGATGTAGTAAAGGTATATTAGCTACAGCATTAACTCAAAGAACTGTGGAGGTTAAAGGTGATAAAGTTAAAACAGATTTAAAATCTGCTGATGTAAGTATCCTTTTGGAGAAGCTAGAATAAATCAGGATGTTATTTTTTTAACGCCAACATGGAAATGTACTGGTAGTCGTATATTGCTGTCGCCCCCGTCCGTCCGTAGGTGTTTATTAGGTCAATGGCGTAATGGTGTTCATAGATGAGTATTTTCTGCTTATAGGGTAAGCAGAAATGAGCAATTTGATTGGTTGATGCTTTGGGACACGATAACTTCAGGTTTCATTAAGTGAGAATGATGAATCTTGATGTATAGTTTCATCACATCAATACCATGACTTAGTTCGATAATGAACATTATCGCCAGAGTGATAAGCAATTTTAATTGAGGTAGAATGTTTACAGTTGATCATGATGTTCATTAGGTTGCTTCTATCTAATAGAGAGTGATGAAACTTAGTGTATAGTTGATAATCAGTTTGATTCATCGATACTTTTGAAAAAAGATAAATGTGCAATTAATTAAACATACATTATGCAAGAGCTAAGTTTGCCTATTGCAGGTCTTTCTTTAGGCCTGAAATGTTATCTAATCAAGCCAATAGTAAGGCTAGATCAGTGAGAGAGAGTAACGAATTTTGGGTCTTTAGTTTCATTTGTACCTTGATTACGTTCGATTATTAGCATTTTCTGCTCATTTTATAAGCCCAAATTTAAATGTGGTCGTATATTGTTGTTCTCCCAGTCGGATGGTCAGCAAGCTGCCATGGCTACAGTTGATGTCCGATTGACTGTAAATTTAAACACAGTGTTAAAGATCATGAGACGAAGAAGCCTATTGATTTTTAGCAATTTCCGATAATTACTGTCAAAATTATGGTCCTTGATCACTTCAACTGATGTGGTTTCGATTCCCCGGTTGTACGTGACAAGGAGTATGGTCGCCTGTCCAGCCTTGTGGGTTTCTCCCAGAGCTAAAAACCCCTAAGTGCAAGCGTATTATTGAAATAAAATTGAACCATATTTTAGTCCAGTTTGTGTTGAGTGGACGTTAAACCCCATTTCTCTGCCTCTAATCGATGCAGGATGTTAATACTTGGTGTAGGTGTTTGAATGATTTGGTGTATTTCACTACATTAAAACATTGACAAATTTCGATCATAAGCTGTTTGATCGCCTGATACTTTAAAAAAAAAATAAATGAATGTGCATTTAGTTGATATCTGTCATCTATTTATTTTAAATTTGAGGTGGTGGACATGAAGTTAACTTTTGGAAATAAAAAAACAGGAATCATTATGATCTATGATGTGCTGAATAAGTGTAACTGTATTCATATAGATCAATTACATCAGAACTGTTTTTTTTGTCCCCCGCCTTTCGAAGAAAGTTGGGGGACTATTAAAATGGGTTCGTCTGTCTGTCTGTCTGTCTGTCTGTCTGTCCGTCCGTCACACTTTTTGGGACACAATAACTCTCTTCCTAATTGAGCTAGAATGTTCAAACTTGGTGTATGTGTTTATTAGGTCAATGCCTTGATGGAGTTAGAAGATGAGCATTTTCCGCTTAGGGTAAGCAGAGATAAGCAATTTGATTGGTTGATGCTTTGGGACACGATAACTTTAGTTCTAATTAAGTGAGATTGATGAAACTTGGTGTATAGTTTCATTATAGTAATACCTTGACTAAGTTTGATAATGAGCATTTTCTGCTCAGGGTAAGCAGAGCTATACGCAATTTGATTGGTCGAGAATTTGGAACACAATAACTCTCCTTCTAATTGTGTTAAAATGTTCAAACTTGGTGTATATGCTTATTAGGTCAATGCCTTGATGGAGTTCGAAGATGAGCATTTTCCGCTTAGGGTAAGCAGAGATAAGCAATTTGATTGGTTGATGCTTTGGGACACGATAACTTTAGTTCTAATTAAGTGAGAGTGATGAAACTTGGTGTATAGTTTCATTATAGTAATACCTTGACTAAGTTCGATAATGAGCATTTTCTGCTCAGGGTAAGCAGAGCGATCCGCAATTTGATTGGTCGAGACTTTGGAACACAATAACTCTCCTTCTAATTTAGTTAAAATGTTCAAACTTGGTGTATATGCTTATTAGGTCAATGCCTTGATGGATCTCGAAGATGAGCATTTCCGCTTAGGGTAAGCAGAGATAAGCAATTTGATTGGTTGATGCTTTGGGACACGATAACTTTAGTTCTAATTAAGTGAGAGTGATGAAACTTGGTGTACAGTAATACCTTGACTAAGTTCGATAATTAGCATTTTCTGCTCAGGGTAAGCAGAGCAATACGCAATTTGATTGGTTGATGCTTTGGGACACGATAACTTTAGTTCTAATTAAGTGAGAGTGATGAAACTTGGTGTATAGTTTCATTACAGTAATACCTTGACTATGATCGATAATGAGCATTTTCTGCTCAGGGTAAGCAGAGCGATAAGCAATTTGATTTGCCGAGACTTTGGAACACAATAACTCTCCTTCGAATTGAGTTAAAATGTTCAAAATTGGTGTGTATGCTTATTAGGTCAATGCCTTGATGGAGTTCGAAGATGAGCATTTTCTTCTTACGGTAGGCAGAGATAAGCAATTTTTGGATGACACTTCGTGTTCAGTTTGATTGGTCGATACGTTTGAAAAAAATAAATGTGCGATTAATTAATATGTGTCATCTATTTATTTTGGGATTTCGGCGGGGGACATCAGCCTCACTGTTGGCTTGTTTTTACTGTTATTTTTACAGGCGTTTTATGCTCGAGATGCCTTATGTAAAGCTTTATATAGTAGAATGTTTTCTTGGTTAGTTCAGAGAATAAATGACAGTATAAAGGTAAGACAAATGTTTGTTTCGTTAAGCTTTCTTATGAAAGCTTATTGTTTCTGTTAAAGTTATTAAGCTTTCATATTACATATGAAAGCTTATTGTTATACGCCCACATTTTCATGTGGACGTATTATGTCGTCGCCCCTGTCCGTCCGTCCACAATTTGTTTGTGGACTCTCTACAGGTCACAATTCTTATCCGATTTTGACGAAACTTGAAATATAGGTTTATCCCCAAGAGATCTCGGTTCCTTTCGATATTGGCATGTATCGGATCAAAACTTCATGGATTATGGCCCCTGATTGTACGAAAAATCACGTTTTTAGCTTGTGGACCCTATAGAGGTCACAATTTTGAACCGATTTTGATGAAACTTGACATGCATGTTTGTAACCCAAAGATCTTGGTTCCTTTCGATATTTGCGGCTATCGGAATGTAATTTCCTGAATTATGGCCCCTGATTGTCCGAAAAATCACCCTTTTTAGCTTGTGGTCCCTCTGGAGGTCACAATTATTATTCGATTTAAAAAACCGTTTGATTATATCACCGTTACACCCTAAGGAAGGTTGAGTTCGAATTTCGGGAAAATCGGACGAAAATTGCCATACAAAATGGCCGCCGTTTGTACGCGAATACTGTTGAAAAATGGTATATCAAGGTTGTGGACCCTGTGGAGGTCACAATTTTGATTCAATTTTGATGAAACTTGAAATTCATGGTTATAACCCAAAGATCTTGTTTCCTTTCGATATTTGCGCATATCGGATCGTAACTTCCTGAATTATGGCCCCTGATTATACGCAAAATCGCCTTTTTTTTTAGCTTGGAGGTCACAATTATTATTCGATTTAAAAAACCGTTTGATTATATCACCGTTACACCCTAAGGAAGGTTGAGTTCGAATTTCGGGAAAATCGGACGAAAATTGCCATACAAAATGGCCGCCGTTTGTACGCGAATACTGTTAAAAAATGGTATATCAAGGTTGTGGAACCTGTGGAGGTCACAATTTTGATTCGATTTTGATGAAACTTGAAATTCATGGTTATAACCCAAAGATCTTGCTTCCTTTCGATATTTGCGCATATCGGATCCTAACTTCCTGAATTATGGCCCCTGATTATACGCAAAATCGCCTTTTTTTAGCTTGGAGGTCACAATTAGTATCCGATTTAAAAAAACGTTTGATTATATTACCGTTACACCGTAAGGAAGGTTGAGTTCCAATTTCGGGAAAATCAGACCAAAATTGCCATACAAAATGGCCACCGTTTGTACGTGAATACTGTTAAAAAATGGTATATCAAGGTTGTGGACCCTGTAAAGGTCACAATTTTAATTCGATTTTGATGAAACTTGAAATTCATGGTTATAACCCAAAGATCTTGGTTCTTTTCGATATTTGCGAATAACGGATCGTAACTTCCTGAATTATGGCCCCTGGTTATACGCAAAATCCCCCTTTCTTTAGCTTGTGGTCCCTCTGGAGGTCACAATTATTATCCAATTTAAAAAAACGTTTGATTATATCATCGTTACACTGTAAGGAAGGTTGAGTTTGAATTTCGGGAAAATCGGACCAAAATTGACAGACAAAATGGCCGCCGTTTGTACGCGAATACTGTTAAAAAAATGATATATCATGGTTGTGGAACCTGTATAGGTCACAATTTTAATTCGATTTTGATGAGGAAGGTTGAGTTCTAATTTCGTGAAAATCGTACCAAAATTGCCGGACGAAATGGTCGCCGTTTGTACGCGAATAGTGTAAAAATATGGTATATCATGGTTGTGGACTCTCTACAGGTCACAATTCTTATCCGATTTTGATGAAAAGTCACATTTCTAGGTTGTGTACCGTCACACCATAATCATTGTCGGTTTCGAATTTCATTAATATCAGACTGGAACTGACCAACTAAATGGCTGCTCCCAATACAGTATGAAATACAGGACTTAAAGATGTAGGAAAAATCACTTTCGGTATTGCTTGTTCTCTGTCCATCTCTCGAAAATGTGGGCGTATCCTGCCTGGCAGTGCCAGCCTATCTTTTTTGTTATACGCCCACATTTTTATGTGGACGTATATTGTCGTCGCCCCTGTCCGTTCGGACGTCCGTCCACAATTTGTTTGTGGACTCTCTACAGGTCACAATTCTTATCCGATTTTGACGAAACTTGAAATATAGGTTTATCCCCAAAGGATCTTGGCTGCTTTCGATATTGGCATGTATCGGATGAAAACTTCATGGATTATGGCCCCTGATTGTACGAAAAATCACGTTTTTAGCTTGTGGACCCTATAGAGGTTACAATTTTGAACCGATTTTGATGAAACTTGAAATGCATTCATGTTTATAACCCAAAGATCTTGGTTCCTTTCCTGAATTATGGCCCCTGATTGTCCGAAAAATCACCCTTTTTAGCTTGTGGTCCCTCTGGAGGTCACAATTATTATCCGATTTAAAAAACCGTTTGATTATATCACCGTTACACCCTAAGGAAGGTTGAGTTCGAATTTCAGTTTGTACGCGAATACTGTTAAAAAATGGTATATCAAGGTTGTGGACCCTGTAGAAGTCACATTTTTAATTTGATTTTGATGAAACTTGAAATTCATGGTAATAACCCAAAGATCTTGGTTCCTTTCGATATTTGCGCATATCGGAACGTAACTTCCTGAATTATGTCCCCTGATTATACGCAAAATCGCCATATTTTAGCTTGTGGTCCCTCTGGTGGTCACAATTATTATCCTATTTAATAAAACGGTTGATAGTATTACCGTTACACCGTAAGGGAGGTTGAGTTCGAATTTCGGGAAAATCGGACCAAAATTGACAGACAAAATGGCCGCCGTTAAAAAATTGTATATCATGGTTGTGGACCCTGTAGAGGTTACAATTTTAATTCGATTTTGATGAAACTTGAAATGCATGGTTATAACCCAAAGATCTTGGTTCCTTTCGTTATTTGCACATATCCGATCGTAACTTCCTGAATTATGGCCCCTGATTGTCCGAAAAATCGCCTATGGTCCCTCTGGAGGTCACAATTATTATCCGATTTAAAAAAACCTTTGACTCTACCACCGTTACACCCTACGGAAGGTTGAGTTCAAATTTCGAGAAAACCGGACCCTAATTGCCAGAAAAAATGGCCGCCGTTTGTACGCGAACAGTGTAAAAGTATGGTATATCAAAGTTGTGGACCATGTAGGGTCACAATTTTAATTCGATTTTGATGAAACCTGAAATGCTTGTTTATAACCTAAAGATCTTTATTCTTTTCGATATTTGCGCATATCAAATTGTAACTTAATGAATTATGGCCTTTGATTGTAGGAAAAACCACTTTCGGTATTGCTTGTTCTCTGTCTATCTCTCGAACAATTATTATCTGATTTAAAAAAAAAACTCTGATTATATTACTGTTGCACCGTAAGGAAGGTTGAGTTCGAATTTCGTGAAAATCGTACCAAAATTGCCGGACGAAATGGTCGCAGTTTGTACACGAAAAGTGTAAAAATATGGTATATCATGGTTGTGGACTCTCTACAGTTCACAATTCTTATTCGATTTTGACGAAAAAGTAAAATTTCTAGGTTGTGTACCGTAACACCAAAATCATTGTCGGCTTCGAATTTCATTAATATCAGACTGGAACTGACCAACAAAATGGCTGCTCCCAATACAGTATGAAATACAGGACTTAATCAGGAAAAATCACTTTCGGTATTGCTTGTTCTCTATCCATCTCTCAAAAATGTGGGCGTATCCTGCCTGGCAGTGCCAGCCTATCTTTAAGATTATCAGACTTTCGTCTGAAAGACTATTGTTTTTTATACGCCCACATTGAAATGTGGTTGTATATTGTCGTCGCCCCCGTCCGTCCGTCCGTCCGTCCGTCCGTCCGTCGGTCCGGCGTCCACAATTGCTTGTGGACGCTCTAGAGGCTAAAGTTAATATCCGATTGACTTTAAATTTATACACAGTGTTTAAGGTCATGAGATGAAGAAGTCTATTGTTTTTCAGCGATTTCCGATAATAACTACGAGAGTTATGGCCCTTGATCACTTCAAAAAATCTTGTGGACGCTCTAGAGGCCAAAGTTATTATCCAATTGGCTTTAAATTTATACACAGTGTTTAAGGTCATGAGACGAAGTAGCCTATTGATTTTCATCGATTTCCGATAATTAGTGCCAGAGTTATGGCCCTTGATCACTTCAAAAAATCTTGTGGACGCTTTAAAGGCCAAACTTATCATCTGATTGACTTCAGATTGATACACAGAGTTTAAGGTGTTGAAACGAACAAGTATATTGATTTTCAATGAATTTTGATAACTGAACAGCTAAATCCTTGATTTTAAATGTTTCATGTATATATACTAATTCAATTGTTATCGTGGGGTAAAACTTTATAAAAAGCAATCAAATTCTAATGATTTTCTGATAATTACATAATGAGTTGTTACTCTTAATCAGTTTTTAGAGTATTACAAATGTTTCATTACCGAAAAAAGTAAAAATATGCGACAACCCTTGTTGACTGCCCGGACGATTTAGCTGCTGTGGGCGTATGTTTCGTTGCCTGGCAACCTATCTTACTAAAATTATTATTATTATTCTTTACTACCGGAGCCTATTTCTCCATGATCGAAAACAGATATCGATCTGAAACCAAATTTTCTATCGGGAAACCATGTGGTGGCTATTTGATAAACTATTTTTGAAACGTCTGCGCATACCGGAAGTAGTCTGAACGTTGTACGCTGGTCTGAAATTGAAAATCGGCCATAGTTTCGTCAATTCTTTATCCGTTTTCAAACAAATTACATTTTTATACGCCCACATTGAAATGTGGTCGTATATTGTCGTCGCCCCCGTCCGTCCGGTGGTCCGGCGTCCACAATTGCTTGTGGACGCTCTAAAGGCTAAAGTTAATATCCGATTGACTTTAAATTTATACACAGTGTTTAAGGTCATGAGACGAAGAAGCCTATTGTTTTTCAGCGATTTCCGATAATAACTACCAGAGTTATGGCCCTTGATCACTTCAAAATATCTTGTGGATGCTCTAGAGGCCAAAGTTAATATCCGATTGGCTTTAAATTTATACACAGTGTTTAAGGTCATGAGACGAAGAAGCCTATTGATTTTCAGCGATTTTCGATAATCAGTGCCAGAGTTATGGCCCTTGATCACTTCAAAAAATCTTGTGGACGCTCTAAAGGCCTAAGTTAATATCCGATTGGCTTTAGATTTATACACAGTGTTTACGGTCATGAGACGAAGAAGCCTATTGATTTTCATCGATTTCCGATAATTAGTGCCAGAGTTATGGCCCTTGATCACTTCAAAAAATCTTGTGGACGCTCTAAAGGCCTAAGTTAATATTCGATTGGCTTTAAATTGATACACAATGTTTAAGGTCATGAGACGAAGAAGCCTATTGATTTTCAGCGATTTCTAATAATTAGTGCCAGAGTTGTGGCCCTTGATTAATTACTGCCAGAGTTATGGCCCTTGATCACATCAAAAAATCCTGTGGACGCTCTAGAGGCCAAAGTTAATACCCGATTGACTTTAAATACACACACGCTGTTTAAGGTCATGAGACGAAGAAGCCTATTGATTTTGAGCGATTTCAAATAATTACTTCCAGAGTTGTCTCCCTTGATCACTTCAAAAAACCTTGTGATGCTATAGAGGCCAGATTGATACACAGAGTTTAAGGTGTTGAAACGAACAAGTATTTTGATTTTCAATGAATTTTGATAACTGAACTGCTAAATCCATGATATTAAATGTTTCCTATACTAATTGTTAGCGTGGGGCAAAACTTTTATAAAAAGCAAACAAATTCTAATGATTTTCAGATAATTACATAATGAGTTGTTACTCTTAATCAGATTTTAATGTATTACAAATGTTTCATTACCAAAAAAAGTAAAAATATGCGACAACCCTTGTTTACTGCCCGGACGATTTAGCTGCTGTGGGCGTATGTTTCGTTGCCTGGCAACCTATCTTTGGAATCCCTGAATCTTTTCCGAAATAATGGCTATCTCACAATTTTCAATTTCGAACATTCGTCACTGACTTTTATCGTTCGAAAATTGAAAACATGTTGTTTACGAGACATTTTTTGTTATTTTTCAAAATTTGCAAATTTGACCTACATTTTTGGATTCCTGAAGTCTATGCGATTCCAGTAATATAAGTTTCATTCAGAGTTATCCCCCTTTATTTTTCGAATTTTCCGCCCATTTTGTAACCCTTATATTTTTTGGAAAGGATAAATCGATATTTCTGAAACCTAGTCAGACAGTTGGATAAAGCAATTTCAGGAACGATCCGTAAACAGGAAGTAGTCGAAATAATTTCTGAAGTTTGGAAAAAAATGCAAAAAGTGGGTGCTTTGGGGAAAAACGTGATTATTTCGTCCGATATCAACGGATTAAAGAGATTAGGGTATCGTGGGGTTGCACGGGAATTGAAGTATCGTATGGTACCCATTTCATAAAGATACGATGATCCGGAAGTAAAATATGGCACACTGAAAATCAAGTATTTTTTAATTTGGAGCGTTTTGGGACGCCTTTATCTCAAAAACTGCTCCAGCGCTTTTTCTTAAACTTTATCTATCAATGGTCCTTCCGGTAGTCTTTAGCATGGATCCATCCGTTAAGACCTTCAAATAATTGGAATAGGACAAAAAAGGGACTGAAAATCGAAAAAAGTCGAAAAATCGTGAAATTTTGGAAAATGCTCTACTATTTTTTTATTTGAAGAGATTTTCAAAAAAAGGATATAAATTCAGATAGCAGACCTAATTACGGTTCTAACAATGTATAATATGTATGTAGTTATTGAAATTTAATTTTCAATATTTTGACATTTTTACATTTTTAACACTTTTGAACATAGGATTTCCCAGAAGTATTTTATTTGATCGTATAGTGTCGTATATCATTAGAGAGCCCTGTTCCCATGCAAACTCCAAAACTGGATGTGAAAACTACTCGACAATGATTCATATACCAGAAGTAGTTCAAAAAACGACGAAAAATGTAAAAAAAATAAAAAAAATTGGAGCTCTTGCCAAAAGTTCGAATTCTCCGTCACATATTAGCGGACCAGAACAATTAAAGTCGTTGGATAGTTCCATTAATAGACGGTCGTATTACAACTAAATAACGCGAATTTGATTCTTAGTTTTCGTCGTACTCAGAGTCCTGTCGGTGGCCTAGCGTGTGCATCTAATAATAAAAGCGTTGCAATATTATAGGTAGTTCAAAAATGACCTCAAACTTTGAAAAAAGTTGAAAAATCATTAAATTATTGAAAATTCTCTTTTATGTATCTTTTTTTCGAAAATTACGCAATGAATGTTTCTGATATTTCTGGTACAGGAAGTTAAGTATCTAATCAACTTGTTAAAGCTATTCCGACAAGGGTCGAAAAACCGGAAGTAGTTGAAAAAATCTCTGATATTTTGATTTTTTTTTTACATTTTTACAGAAAAACTTTTTTATTTATGAATATATTTTGATGGTAGTTTACACAGAGTTAACGTATTACCCTACTTGAGCAGAAGTGAGAGAGAATTTTGTCTCAGTAATTTTCTTTAGTCGCCATTGGCTAATTTAGTTTTTCGTACCTAGATTAATTATTTATTGTTCGATTTGTATAAAACAAAGTGCATATGCTCCGTGGTCTCAATTGTAATTTTTTTTGGTTACCGTGAAATTTTTCTGCACGCAACGGAAGTGGCGTAATATTAACAAAAACTACAATTTTGAAAGCAAATATTATTTTTTCCGAAATCTGATATAGCATGCGCGCTGTAAAGGGGCGCGCTGTAAAGTTGTACAAATTGGTAGCTCCGATTTTGTAATTTCAATTTCATTTTCGGGCAATTTCGAATAAATGTAAAAAAAATTGTAACAATCAGTTATTTACAACCCATTCAACGTCTTCGTATTTTGAACTATTTATTCGTAACTTTCATAAACTCGTAGTAATAATCCAGACAAGGAGAATGTATGCAAAAAACAGTTCGTAATATGAGCAATTGCCGAGAAATATGCAGTTTTGCATGCATCACTTTTTACGTTATTTTGCCTATAAAAGAGTAAATTATTATCCGATTTTCAATAAATTTTTTTCATTCGATGCCTAATGCCAATTTGGACTAGATTTAGCCAATTTTACAGTTTCACTGTGACCGGAAATGACGTCATTTTGGCATAAACTGTATTTTTAACCTAAAAAACAAATTCAAATGAGTCTTTTCTATAATATTTTTAAAATTATGATATTTGAATCCCATCAACGAATAGCATGAACCCATACGATCATACAGATACCACAAACAAGTTTCTAACTTGTACGGTTGCCGAGAAATAGACTAGTTTCTACAAGTCACTTTTCAAGCTTTTTGGTCTATAAAAGTGTCAATTATTATTCAATTTTCATACAATTTTCACCATGTGATGCCTAATGCCATTTATGATTGCAATGGTCTGATTTAACATTTCCATTATCACCGGAAATAATGTCATATTTGCAAAAAACGTATAAAACAAAGTTTGTATGTTTCATGTTGCAAATTCTCAACTTATTTGCTGCCGATAATGATTTCTTTTGGCACCGGATGTGACGTAATTTTGCCAGATTTTACAGTTTTGGCCGATCTTTTCGCAAGCAAATATTACTATTACAAGTCTGATAGAGGGTGTCACTGAATAAAAAAAAATACAGTATCGTTTGGTAGCTGGATAGATCGGCTATTGTATGACGTATTTCCTGTCTGATTCCTGATAGCCGATTCAGTGCTGTGGAGGAAATGCAGCAGGTTGGACTGGCATGTACATTTGGACATCCCCTCCCCTCCTTAAACATGTGACTGGCACCCGGGGTGTTTTACATGCAAGCAAATGTGTACATAGGACCTCGGTTTCGCATCTACTCTGATCTATTATTTTCGGGCACCATCCCTACACCTTTGACAAGGGAGGAACTATGCTGATGCTGACAAATCTGAAAATTTCTTGATAAATAGGGGTTGGACATGGGACCTACAAGTTAGTGAGTTACAAGCAGGGCTACCAAAAGGAATGCCTACCAAGAATAACCTGGCTAATGAAAAGTGGAATATGTCATGCAGTTTGTTACAAGGGATTATCTGTCTGGACAGCTGCCATAGCAAACAGGCCATTTATTTTCTTTTTTGCCGTTGATTGAACATATCTTTTCAGGGGTTTTCAGCGGTGCTAAAGACTTAAATCGTAGTAAAAATTTGATCAGACGATATCCAACATTTATTTGCTATTTTGTCAATTGATATTGTTATACACCCACATTTTCATGTGGACGTATTATGTCGTCGCCCCTGTCCGTCCGGACGTCCGTCCGTCCACAATTTGTTTGTGGACTCTCTACAGGTCACAATTCTTATCCGATTTTGACGAAACTTGAAATATAGGTTTATCCCCAAAAGATCTTGGCTGCTTTCGATATTGGCATGTATCGGATCAAAACTTCATGGATTATGGCCCCTGATTGTACGAAAAATCACGATTTTAGCTTCTGGACCCTATAGAGGTCACAATTTTGAAACTTGACATGCATGTTTCAGGGCATCATTTCTGACGGGCGTTTCCGCGCTTGCGCCCGTCTGCGCCTGTAATCTTGAAAACACAAGCGCAGGTTATAGCTCCTGCTAAAAATTCAGACAATTTCGACAGTTTTATCAAGAAAGTCGAGCTTTAAAGTTAAATGAAATATTATTGTATCCGAGTAGTTTTGTTAGCAAAATCCAGTAGCGTGCGTTTTGTTATGGTATCAAGACATTTGGGTTGAAGATTATTAGCTCGGTTGTTAAGTCTCTCCATGGCGTTTGCATTCACGATAGATTATTATTTATTAGTGATAGTATTACATTAGTAATAAACGATTGATTGTTTTTAAATGAAATGCTTTCCGAGTTACGGCGTTAGTTTTATAAGAGTTTTTGATGGTGAAATTTGAATAAATATAACGTTATGAATTTCTGTCGTGGTCATATAGAAAGCGTCTGGATAATCACGATGAGAGCAGTTAGTTTCATCCCACGACCGTTTCACCCCGGGCTGTGAATATCATAATTAATTTCTTCGACATGGCCGGACTGAAAATATGCACGAATTGCCTGATTAATTGTAAGTCTCCGACTCGAATTGACATGGATTGACGTGGATTCCACTAAGTAAAAGCATGTGTCCAAAATCATGCTTTAAATTTAATGTGCAGGCCTGTGACACTGACGTTGAGAAAAGTGTAGAATTCAGATTCTAAACTATCGGTATAGAATTGAATCAACCTGTTTCACAGAGAATTACTAACGAAATATCCCTGTAACGGATGGCTGTCTAAAACACGTGCGTTGACTTGCACGCCTCGTAGTCATTGGCTCAACGGCTCGTGCAATGTTTACTTAACACCTAACTGCTTCGGGCAAAATGATGCATTTTACTCATTTTAAAACCCATTTACACTAAATAGGAAATATTTTTTAACTACAAATACTTCAAACGTCTTTATTTTTTTTTCTTTTACCTCAAAAAAATGTTTGAGAATTTAATTTGTCGGAGTAAAAAAGTTAATATGCCGTACTCATTAAGCCTCGTCAATGTCATGCTTATCAGTGATTGTAGCGGCCAAGCGAATATTCACTGCGGGATCAGTTTGAAATTGAATATCAAGCACAACGTCGCACCTTTCCCGCTTTGGCATTGAGCCAGAGATTTACTCGAACGTCCAAGGTAGTGTTTTCGGTTGTAAGCATATGACCGGTAAATCTATAAATAAATAAATTGGATTTTTAACTGTTTTCTCTTTTTTTTTTGTACACCATTTGGATAGATGGAAAAAAAAAGAAGCTCTTGCAAGCAAATTTGCAGGTGCGTTTTTTTGTGCTCCCGGAAATTTAAGTGCAAGAGCTTTTTGTGACTCCTGCATGTTTTACAGAAATGATGCCCTGATGTTTGTAACCCAAAGATCTTGGTTCCTTTCAATATATGCGGCTATCGGAATGTAATTTCCTGAATTATGGCCCCTGGTTGTCCGAAAAATCGCCATTTTTAGCTTGTGGTCCGTCTGGAGGTCAAAATTATTATCCGATTTAGAAAACCGTTCGATTATATCACCGTTACATGGTAATGAAGGTTGCGTTTGAATTTCATGAAAATCTGACCAAAATTGACATACAAAATGGCAGCCGTTTATACGCGAATAGTGTGAAAATATGTTATTTCAAGGTTGTGGACCCTATAGAGGTCACAATTTTGAACCGATTGTGATGAAACTTGACATGTATGTTTATAAGCTAAAGATCTTGGTTCCTTTCTATATTTGCGGCTATCGGATCGTAACTGCCTGAATTATGGCCCCTGATTGTCCGAAAAAATCGCCCTTTTTAGCTTGTGGTCGCTCTGGAGGTCAAAATTATCATCCGATTTAAAAAAAACGTTTGATTATATCACCGTTACATGGTAATGAAGGTTGAGTTCAAATTTTGTGAAAATCGGACCCAAATGGACAGACAAAATGGCCCCTGTTTGTACGCGATCAGTGTGAAAATATTTTATATCAAGGTTGTGGCCCCTATAGAGGTCACAATTTTGAACTGATTTTGATGAAACTTGACATGCATGTTTATAACCCGAAGATCTTGGTTCCTTTCGATATTTGCACCCATTGGTTCGTAACTTCCTGAATTATGGGCCTTGATTGTACGAAAAATCACCCTTTTTAGCTTGTAGTCCCTCGGAGGTCAAAATTATTATCCGATTTAAAAAAAACGTTTGATTATATCACCGTTACATGGTAATGCAGATTGAGTTCAAATTTTGTGAAAATTGAACCAAAATTGACAGCTGTCTTGTCAGGCCATCCATCCTTCATCACTAACAAGGGGAAACCATGCCAGAAAATCTAGATGAACTTTGTCACCCAATGCAGGAATCAAACACCCAACCTCAAGGCTGCTGAGCCAGCATCTTACCCACTTAGCAACATGATTCCCAGTCGAATTTGAAGCCTACTGAAATGCACCTTTATAACCCAAAGATCTTAATTCATTTCGATATTTGCACATATCATATTCTAACTTAATGATGTAGGAAAAATCACTTAATCACTTTCGGTATTGCTTGTTCTCTATCCATCTCTCGAAAATGTGGGCGTATCCTGCCTGGCAGTGCCAGCCTATCTTTTTAGCTGGTGGTCCCTCTGGAGGTCACAATTATTATCCGATTTAAAAAAACGTTTGATTATATTACCGTTACACAGTAAGGAAGGTTGAGTTCGAATTTCGGGAAAATCAGACCAAAATTGCCATACAAAATGGACGCCGTTGGTACGCGAATACTGTTTAAAAATGGTATATCAAGGTTGTGGACCCTGTAAAGGTCACAATTTTAATTCGATTTTGATGAAACTTGAAATTCATGGTTATAACCCAAAGATCTTGGTTCTTTTCGATATTTGCGCATATCGGATCGTAACTTTCTGAATTATGGCCCCTGGTTATACGCAAAATCCCCCTTTCTTTAGCTTGTGGTCCCTCTGGAGGTCACAATTATTATCCGATTTAAAAAGACGTTTGATTATATCACCGTTACACCGTAAGGAAATTTGAATTTCGGGAAAATCGGACCAAAATTGACAGACAAAATGGCCGCCGTTTGTACGCGAATACTGTTAAAAAAATGGTATATCATGGTTGTGGACCCTGTATAGGTCACAATTTTAATTCGATTTTGATGAGGAAGGTTGAATTCTAATTTCATGAAAATCGTACCAAAATTGCCGGACGAAATTGTCGCCGTTTGTACGCGAATAGGGTAAAAATAGGGTATATCATGGTTGTGGACTCTTTATAGGTCACAATTCTTATCCGATTTTGACGAAAAGTCACATTTCTAGGTTGTGTACCGTCACACCATAATCATTGTCGGCTTCGAATTTCATGAATATCAGACTGGAACTGACCAACAAAATGGCTGCTCACAATACAGTAAGAAATACAGGACTTAATGATGTAGGAAAAATCACTTTCGTGAAAATCGTACCAAAATTGCCGGACGAAATGGTCGCCGTTTGTACGCGAATAGTGTAAAAATATGGTATATCATGGGTGTGGACTCTCTACAGGTCACAATTCTTATCCGATTTTGACGAAAAGTCATATTTCTAGGTTGTGTACCATAATCATTTTCGACTTTGAATTTCATGAATATCAGATTGGAACTGACCAACAAAATGGCTGCTCCCAATACAGTATGAAATACAGGAATTAATGATTTAGGAAAAATCACTTTCGTTATTGCTTGTTCTCTCTCCATCTCTCAAAAATGTGGGCGTATCCTGCCTGGCAGTGCCAGCCTATCTTTATCCAATTTGGATGAAACTTTAAATATATGTTTTTATCATAAAAATCTTGGTTCCTTTTGATAATCACACATCCGAACGTAACTTCCTGGATAATGGCCCCTGATTGGTTGAAAAATCCTATTTTAACGTGTGGATTCCCTAGACTTCCAACTTTTTTCCGATTTAAAAAAAACGTTTAGATATATCACCATTCTACCAAATTGTATCAAAATGAACTGCCTGACCAAATGGCTGCTCTTGGTTGTATGCAAATTGTGTATAAGTATGTAATTCAAAGGTTATGGACCTTCTCAAGGTCACAATTGTTATCCAATTTTTATGTAACTTACATATCTTTATATTCGGAAAATCTCAGAACATTTTGATATTTACGCATTTCAGACGATAACATTCTGGATTATGGCCTCTGATTGTACAAATGTGGGTGTATCCTGTCTAACAGCCACTGGTTTCATTATGATTCAATACAACAATATGTTTTATTATACGCCCACATTTTCATGTGGACGTATTATGTCGTCGCCCCTGTCCATCCGTCCGTCCGGACGTCTGTCCGTCCGTCCACAATTTGTTTGTGGACTCTCTACAGGTCACAATTCTTATCCGATTTTGACGAAACTTGAAATATAGGTTTATCCCCATAAGATCTCGTTTCCTTTCGATATTGGCATGTATCGGATCAGAACTTCATGGATTATGGCCCCTGATTATAGGAAATATCATGTTTTTAGCTTGTGGACCCTATAGAGGTCACAATTTTGAACCGATTGTGATGAAACTTAACATGCATGTTTATAACCCCAAAATCTTGGTTCCTTTCGATATTTGCGCCCATCGGATCTTAACTTCCTGAATTATAGCCCCTGATTGTCCGAAAAATCGCACTTCTTAGCTTGTGGTCCCTCTGGAGGTCAAAATTGTTATCCAATTTAATAAAACGTTTGGTTATATCACCGTTACATGGTAATGAAGGTTGAGTTCAAATTTCGTTAAAATCGTACCAAAATTGACAAACAAAATGGCCGCCATTTGTACGCGAATAGTGTGAAAATATGTTATATCAAGGTTGTGGACCCTCTCGAGGTCACAATTTTGAACCGATTTTGATGAAACTTGACATGTATGTTTATAACCCAAAGATCTTGGTTCCTTTCGATATTTGCACCCATCGGATCGTAACTTCCCGAATTATGACATGCATGTTTATAACCCAAAGATCTTGGTTCTTTTTGATATTTGCGCCCATTGGATCGTAACTTCCTGAATTATGGCCCCTGATTGTCTGAAAAATGATCTTTTTTAGCTTGTGGTCCCTCTGGAGGTCAGAATTATTATCCCATTTAAAAAACCGTTTGATTATATCACTCTTACATCGTAATGAAGGTTGAGGTCGAATTTTGTGAAAATCGGACCAAAATTGACTGAAAAAATGGCTGCCGCTTGTACGCGAAGAGTGTAAAAATATGGTATATCAAGGTTGTGAACCCTGTAGAGGTCACAATCTTCATTCAATTTTGATGAAACTTGAAACACATGTTTACAACTTAACAATCTTAGTTCCTTTCGATATTTGTGCATATCAGATTGTAACTTCCTGAATTATGGCCCCTGATTGTACGAAAAATGACCTTTTTTTTAGCTTGTGGTCCCTCTGGGGTCAGAATTATTATCCCATTTAAAAAACCGTTTGATTATATCACCGTTACATCGTAATGAAGGTTGAGGTCGAATTTCGTGAAAATCGGACCAAAATTGACAGCTGGATGAACTTTGTCACCCAATGCAGGGATCAAACACCCAACCTCAAGGCTACCGAGCCAGCATCTTACCCACTAAGCAACATGATCCCCAGTCGAATTTGAAGCCTACTGAAATGAACCTTTATAACCCAAAGATCTTAATTCATTTTGATATTTGCACATATCAAATTCTAACTTAATGATGTAGTAAAAATCACTTTCGGTATTGCTTGTTCTCTATCAATCTCTCGAAAATGTGGGCGTATCCTGCCTGTCAGTGCCAGCCTATCTTTGAATAATTATTAATCCCTAAAAATGTTGTCTATATTGAACAGGTAAAGAGAAAAGTCAAGACTAAAGTGATGGGTGTTTTAGATATTTATGGTTTTGAAGTTTTTCAGGTACACTAGCTAACTTTGGATACTTAATTATCATTGTCATCATCATTTATATGGAATTCAATCACTTGTAGATGATCATAGGTTATAGGTATCTATCAGTCTTGCTGATAGATTGTCATATTTACCTATGTTTTGACCAACATTCAATTTTAAAGGAATCATTTATGAAAAAAGATATTCCATTGCCCCTTGGGCACAGTAAACTGAATTTGTATTTATAGTAGAAAAACATTTCTTAAATAGCTCCAGCTCCCTTTTTACAAAACAATTATTTTATACATCGTGAGCTTTAAATATGACGTAGATAGTTATTACACCATCAATATCCTTATTATTATAATCTCATTCAGTCTTCAATAATTATCACCAAAGGAATCTTTGAAGGAAGCATCTCACAAACAGATTGTATGAAATAATCAAAGTCTAAATTCCAGATGAAAAATACATGATTTGTAGTAACATTGGATTATTGATGTGACAATTTGTCTTGAAATGTGAACAGTCACAGACACTATGTCTACAAATCAAAGAACACAAAGAGAATTGTCTCAAAAAAATCATGCATTGAAGATGTTTCCAAACAGGCACTGGTGCTATTAAAGTTACATTATGGGAGATAAGATAAAGAGATGGCAGTTCTCACTATAATAGTAAAAACTAGATAGTGTAAAGGTAATTTGCTGAAAATTTCAGTCAAATTGATCCACTATTAGCCGAGAAAAAAGCGTTTGAAATATTCACATTGCCTCAGTCATCATTACTCAAATCATTAATATAAACAGCATAGTCTTGATTATCCACTTGATTGATTTAATTATCAACGGCCATTAAGCGGCATATAGGATTTTAATCCGCCAACACCAAAGGCTAGCCTTGACATCAAGAGTTTATTATGGTCTGGATATGTTAATTAATGTCTTATTGATTATTTAGATAACATTTCAGGCCTAAAGAAAGGCCTGTAATAAACAGATTTTGCTCTTGCATAATGCTATTTTAAAGAAGATGATTTTTTTAGCCAGACATAAGATAAAATGAAATAACCATAGATGCATAATTTATGAGTGTTTACTAATTTCAGTTCACTTAAACCAAAAGTCTGTGATTGAGTGGTCTAGAGATGTATGGCCAATAATCTTCTCTGAAAACAAACAAAAAACAACACAAAATTGCATTAATTAAGGCCTTTCTTCATTTTAATGCATAAATTGCTTAGGGGTTGGGTTACTGCCGGATTTTTGCAATCTCCGGTGGATCCTCTAAATATCAACCAATTTGCCTAATTTTTTGCATGGGGTGTTTTTATACGCCCACATTTTCATGTGGACGTATTATGTCGTCGCCCCTGTCCGTCCGGACGTCCGTCCGTCCGTCCGTCCACAATTTGTTTGTGGACTCTCTACAGGTCACAATTCTTATCCGATTTTGACGAAACTTGAAATATAGGTTTATCCCCAAAAGATCTCGGCTGCTTTCGATATTGGTATGTATCGGATCAAAACTTCATGGATTATGGCCCCTGATTGTACGAAAACTTGACATGCATGTTTGTAACCTGAAGATCTTGGTTCCTTTCGATATTTGCGGCTATCGGAATGTAATTTCCTGAATTATGGCCCCTGATTGTCCAAAAAATCACCCTTTTTATACGCCCACATTTTCATGTGGACGTATTATGTCGTCGCCCCTGTCCGTCCGGACACAATTTGTTTGTGGACTCTCTACAGGTCACAATTCTTATCCGATTTTGACGAAACTTGAAATATAGGTTTATTCCCATAAGATCTCGGTTCCTTTCGATATTGGCATGTATCCGATCAAAACTTCATGGATTATGGTCCCTGATTGTACGAAAAATCACGTTTTTAGCTTGTGGACCCTATAGAGGTCACAATTTTGAACCAATTTTGATGAAACTTGACATGCATGTTTGTAACCCAAAGATCTTGGTTCCTTTCGATGTTTGCGGCTATCGGAATGTAATTTCCTGAATTATGGCCCCTGATTGTCCGAAAAATCACCCTTTTTAGCTTGTGGTCCCTCTGGAGGTCACAATTATTATTCGATTTAAAAAAACGTTTGATTATATCACCGTTACACCCTAAGGAAGGTTGAGTTCGAATTTCGGGAAAATCAGACGAAAATTGCCATACAAAATGGCCGCCGTTTGTACGCGAATACTGTTAAAAAATGGTATATCAAGGTTGTGGACCCTGTGGAGGTCACAATTTTGATTTGATTTTGATGAAACTTCAAATTCATGGTTATAACCCAAAGATCTTGCTTCCTTTCGATATTTGCGCATATCGGATCGTAACTTCCTGAATTATGGCCCCTGATTATACGCAAAATCGCCTTTTTTTATACGCCCACATTTTCATGTGGACGTATTATGTCGTCGCCCCTGTCCGTCCGGACGTCCGTCCGTCCGTCCACAATTTGTTTGTGGACTCTCTACAGGTCACAATTCTTATCCGATTTTGACGAAACTTGAAATATAGGTTTATCCCCAAAAGATCTCGGCTGCTTTCGATATTGGCATGTATCGGATCAAAACTTCATGGATTATGGCCCCTGATTGTACGAAAAATCACGTTTTTAGCTTGTGGACCCTATAGAGGTCACAATTTTGAACCGATTTTGATGAAACTTGACATGCATGTTTGTAACCCAAAGATCTTGGTTCCTTTCGATATTTGCGGCTATCGGAATGTAATTTCCTGAATTATGGCCCCTGATTGTCCGAAAAATCACCCTTTTTAGCTTGTGGTCCCTCTGGAGGTCACAATTATTATTCGATTTAAAAAACCGTTTGATTATATCACCGTTACACCCTAAGGAAGGTTGAGTTCGAATTTCGGGAAAATCGGACGAAAATTGCCATACAAAATGGCCGCCGTTTGTACGCGAATACTGTTAAAAAATGGTATATCAAGGTTGTGGACCCTGTGGAGGTCACAATTTTGATTCGATTTTGATGAAACTTGAAATTCATGGTTATAACCCAAAGATCTTGCTTCCTTTCGATATTTGCGCATATCGGATCATAACTTCCTGAATTATGGCCCCTGATTATACGCAAAATCGCCTTTTTTTTTAGCTTGGAGGTCACAATTATTATTTGATTTAAAAAACCGTTTGATTATATTACCTTCACACCCTAAGGAAGGTTGAGTTCGAATTTCGGGAAAATCGGACGAAAATTGCCATACAAAATGGCCGCCGTTTGTACGCGAATACTGTTAAAAAATGGTATATCAAGGTTGTGGACCATGTGGAGGTCACAATTTTGATTCGATTTTGATGAAATTTGAAATTCATGGTTATAACCCAAAGATCTTGCTTCCTTTCGATATTTGCGCATATCGGATCGTAACTTCCTGAATTATGGCCCCTGATTATACGCAAAATCTCCTTTTTTTTAGCTTGGAGGTCACAATTATTATCTGATTTAAAAAAACGTTTGATTATATTACCGTTACACCGTAAGGAAGGTTGAGTTTGAATTTCGGGAAAATCGGACCAAAATTGCCATACAAAATGGCCGCCGTTTGTACGCGAATACTGTTAAAAAATGGTATATCAAGGTTGTGGACCCTGTAAAGGTCACAATTTTAATTTGATTTTGATGAAACTTGAAATTCATCGTTATAACCCAAAAATCTTGGTTCTTTTCAATATTTGCGCATATCGGATCGTAACTTCCTGAATTATGGCCCCTGGTTATACGCAAAATCCCCCTTTCTTTAGCTTGTGGTCCCTCTGGAGGTCACAATTATTATCCAATTTAAAAAAACGTTTGATTATATCACCGTTACACTGTAAGGAAGGTTGAGTTTGAATTTCGGGAAAATCGGACCAAAATTGACAGACAAAATGGCCACCGTTTGTACGCGAATACTGTTAAAAAAATGATATATCTTGGTTGTGGATCCTGTATAGGTCACAATTTTAATTCGATTTTGATGAGGAAGGTTGAGTTCTAATTTCGTGAAAATCGTACCAAAATTGCCGGACGAAATGGTCGCCGTTTGTACGCGAATAGTGTAAAAATATGGTATATCATTGTTGTGGACTCGCTACAGGTCACAATTCTTATCCGATTTTGATGAAAAGTCACATTTCTAGGTTGTGTACCGTCATACCATAATCATTGTCGGTTTCGAGTTTCATTAATATCAGACTGGAACTGACCAACTAAATGGCTGCTCCCAATACAGTATGAAATACAGGACTTAAATATGTAGGAAAAATCACTTTCGGACTTGACATGCATGTTTGTAACCCAAAGATCTTGGTTCCTTTCGATATTTGCGGCTGTCGGAATGTAATTTCCTGAATTATGGCCCCTGATTGTCCGAAAAATCACCCTTTTTAGCTTGTGGTCCCTCTGGAGGTCACAATTATTATTCGATTTAAAAAACCGTTTGACTATATCACCGTTACACCCTAAGGAAGGTTGAGTTCGAATTTCGGGAAAATCGGACGAAAATTGCCATACAAAATGGCCGCCGTTTGTACGCGAATACTGTTAAAAAATGGTATATCAAGGTTGTGGACCCTGTGGAGGTCACAATTTTGATTCGATTTTGATGAAACTTGAAATTCATGGTTATAACCCAAAGATCTTGCTTCCTTTCGATATTTGCGCATATCGGATCGTAACTTCCTGAATTATGGCCCCTGATTATACGCAAAATCGCCTTGTTTTTAGCTTAGAGGTCACAATTATTATTCGATTTAAAAAAACGTTTGATTATATCACCGTTACACCCTAAAAAAGGTGGAGTTCGAATTTCGGGAAAATCGGACGAAAATGGCCGCCGTTTGTACGCGAATACTGTTAAAAAATGGTATATCAAGGTTGTGGACCCTGTGGAGGTCACAATTTTGATTCGGTTTTGATGAAACTTGAAATTCATGGTTATAACCCAAAGATCTTGCTTCCTTTCGATATTTGCGCATATCGGATCGTAACTTCCTGAATTATGGCCCCTGATTATACGCAAAATCACCTTTTTTTTAGCTTGGAGGTCACAATTATTATCCGATTTAAAAAAACTTTTGATTATATTACCGTTACACCGTAAGGAAGGTTGAGTTCGAATTTCGGGAAAATCAGACCAAAATTGCCATACAAAATGGTCGCCGTTTGTATGCGAATACTGTTAAAAAATGGTATATCAAGGTTGTGGACCCTGTAAAGGTCACAATTTTAATTCGATTTTGATGAAACTTGAAATTCATGGTTATAACCCAAAGATCTTGGTTCTTTTCGATATTTGCGCCAATCGGATCGTAACTTCCTGAATTATGGCCCCTGATTATACACAAAATCCCCCTTTCTTTAGCTTGTGGTCCCTCTGGAGGTCACAATTATTATCCAATTTAAAGCTCCAATAGCATTTTTTTAAGTTATATTTTGAAAATGTTTGAAAATAAAGCCCCAAAATAGATTGAACCTATAAACAGTCCTACCTTGTTAAAGAATAATCCTATAATTCACTATTGCCAGTTGAGAAATTGGCAAAAATATCATTTTCAACTTCAAATTCAAACGTTTGAAGATGGCCGTCCATGGAGAGGAATGGGAAAACAAGGGAGGTAATTGAGTAACTATTTCCTCAATCACCCTGTATCACCCTTTCTAATGCCCCAAAAATTTTGCCCATGACCGTATAATAGTGAGTTGACAACCTTTTGAGCAAAAGACATAGAAATAATTATGTTTTGACTTTCTTAGAAAATATGAAATTGGAACTTTAAAAAAACGTTTGATTATATCACCGTTACACTGTAAGGAAGGTTGAGTTTGAATTTCGGGAAAATCGGACCAAAATTGACAGACAAAATGGCCGCTGTTTGTACGCGAATACTGTTAAAAAAATGATATATCATGGTTGTGGACCCTGTATAGGTCACAATTTTAATTCGATTTTGATGAGGAAGGTTGAGTTCTAATTTCGTGAAAATCGTACCAAAATTGCCGGATGAAATGGTCGCTGTTTGTACGCGAATAGTGTAAAAATATGGTATATCATGGTTGTGGACTCTCTACAGGTCACAATTCTTATCCGATTTTGATGAAAAGTCACATTTCTAGGTTGTGTACCGTCACACAATAATCATTGTCGGTTTCGAATTTTATTAATATCAGACTGGAATTGACCAACTAAATGGCTGCTCCCAATACAGTATGAAATACAGGACTTAAAGATGTAGGAAAAATCACTTTCGGTATTGCTTGTTCTCTGTCCATCTCTCGAAAATGTGGGCGTATCCTGCCTGGCAGTGCCAGCCTATCTTTTAGCTTGGAGGTCACAGTTATTATTCGATTTAAAAAACCGTTTGATTATATCACCGTTGCACCCTAAGGAAGGTTGAGTTCGAATTTCGGGAAAATCGGACTAAAATTGCCATACAAAATGGCCGCCGTTTGTACGCGAATACTGTTAAAAAATGGTATATCAAGGTTGTGGACCCTGTGGAGGTCACAATTTTGATTCGATTTTGATGAAACTTGAAATTCATGGTTATAACCCAAAGATCTTGCTTCCTTTCGATATTTGCGCATATCGGATTGTAACTTCCTGAATTATGGCCCCTGATTATACGCAAAATTGCCTTTTTTTTAGCTTGGAGGTCACAATTATTATCCGATTTAAAAAAACGTTTGATTATATTACCGTTACACCGTATGGAAGGTTGAGTTCGAATTTCGGGAAAATCAGACCAAAATTGCCACACCAAATGGCCGCTGTTTGTACGCGAATACTGTTAAAAAATGGTATATCAAGGTTGTGGACGTTGTAAAGGTCACAATTTTAATTCGATTTTGATGGAACTTGAAATTCATGGTTATAACCCAAAGATCTTGGTTCTTTTCGATATTTGCGCATATCGGATCGTAACTTCCTGAATAATGGCCCCTGGTTATACGCAAAATCCCCCTTTCTTTAGCTTGTGGTCCCTCTGGAGGTCACAATTATTATCCAATTTAAAAAAAGTTTGATTATATCACCGTTAATCTGTAAGGAAGGTTGAGTTTGAATTTCGGGAAAATCGGACCAAAATTGACAGACAAAATGGCCACCGTTTGTACGCGAATACTGTTAAAAAAATGATATATCAAGATTGTGGATCCTGTATAGGTCACAATTTTAATTCAATTTTGATGAGGATGGTTGAGTTCTAATTTCGTGAAAATCGTACCAAAATTGCCGGACGAAATGGTCGCTGTTTGTACGCGAATAGTGTAAAAATATGGTATATCATGGTCGTGGACTCTCTACAGGTCACAATTCTTATCCGATTTTGATGAAAAGTCACATTTCTAGGTTGTGTACCGTCACACCATAATCATTGTCGGTTTCGAATTTCATTAATATCAGACTGGAACTGACCAACTAAATGGCTGCTCCCAATACAGTATGAAATACAGGACTTAAAGATGTAGGAAAAATCACTTTCGGTATTGCTTGTTCTCTGTCCATCTCTCGAAAATGTGGGCGTATCCTGCCTGGCAGTGCCAGCCTATCTTTAACTTTTGGTCCCTCTGGAGGTCACAATTATTATCCGATTTAAAAAAACGTTTGATTATATCACCGTTACACCCTAAGGAAGGTTGAGTTAGAATTTCGAGAAAATCGAACCAAAATTGACATACAAAATGGCCGCCGTTTGTACGCGAATACTGTTAAAAAATGGTATATCAAGGTTGTGGACCCTGTGGAGGTCACAATTTTAATTTGATTTTGATGAAACTTGAAATTCATGGTTATAACCCAAAGATCTTGGTTCCTTTCGATATTTGCGTATATCGGATCGTAACTTCCTGAATTATGGCCCCTGTTTATACGCAAAATCGCCTTTTTTTTAGCTTGTGGTCCCTCTGGAGGTCACAATTATTATCCGATTTAAAAAAAAGTTTGATTATATTACTGTTACACCATAAGGAAGGTGGAGTTCGAATTTCGGGAAAATTGGACCAAAATTGTCATACAAAATGGCTGCCGTTTGTACGCGAATACTGTTAAATAATGGTATATCAAGGTTGTGGACCCTGTAAAGGTCACAATTTTAATTCGATTTTTATGAAACTTGAAATTCATGGTTATAACCCAAAGATCTTGGTTCCTTTCGATATTTGCGCATATCGGATCGTAACTTCCTGAATTATGGCCCCTGGTTATACACAAAATCCCCCTTTCTTTAGCTTGTGGTCCCTCTCACTGAGAACTGCAAAGGAGTTAAAATGTGCACAGCCCGCATAGTATTCTTAATCCTGGTTGTTATTTATACGTATGTCGGAAGATAATTAATTTTCGGACTATTACTCGGTATTACCGGTTTAAAACTGTAAAAAGGTGTGTTAATTAACGAGGGTGAAAAACGGTCCGAGAGGTGGGTTAATTAACGCTAGGTGCGTTTTCTGTAGAGGTGTGTTAATTAACCGACCGGTAAAAAATGAATGTCAATGTTGTGTATTGTTTAATTGGCGTGTTTTCTCGCTAGTTGCGATAACTGCACCAAAAGGAGTATAATCAAGGACCAACATGCTTTATCTGACACGTACGTGTTAAATCAAAATTTGAGAAGTAAAACTGTTTAACCGTGCGATTAATCATTCGGCCGTGTGTTTTACGCAGGTCTTTGTAAAATAATGAGGTCTTTAGATAGGAGTGTGTGCTCGCTAAGATCTACGTTTCTCTTATGTCTATTGTAGGCCTATTACGTACCATATATATAAAGTTGCATTTTATGAAATAAAAATATGGATTAATCTATCGTATACGGAAAGGCGAATGTAATGTCATTTATAAATACCAAGCAGTCAACGTGAAATAGAGAGTAAATCCAGCAAAAACGGGCCACAATCCAGCAAAAACGGGCCACAATGCGTAAATTGTGCATCTTACCTTCAATAGCAATATCCATCAAACAGAAATCTCCTTGTTGATAAATATTACGACACAACAACCACGCAAATGGTATTTAAACTAAAATTATTTTAGCTTTTCAATAAATTTACATTGCATCAATCCAACTATCCTAATTCCAGAACTAAACTTGTAACTTTACCGTATGTAAATATACTTATTCTCGTAAATATACTTCCGACAAGTTATTATTTGTGTTCATGATCAAAAAAATAATATAATTCAAATCAATGTTAACCCATCCATTGACATTTCAGACTTCACGTCTCCCCGGTTCATGCATTGTCCGTGCAGATTCGACAATCTCAATTACGTCTCCTTGATCAAAGCAACACTTCTGTTTATAGAGGCGTGTACGAGCTTATTCGCACGTATTAGAAAACCGTTCGGTTGCTTTATTTGAGAAGATATTAGTAATAAACTATAACATTTGGCAATTTTTCTTTGAAAATTCTGATAAATTGGTAGCTTTTCGGGAACCGCTGATCATATAGCTTACCCTGTTTGTGTGTGTTGTAAGTTTTTATAATAGCTAGCAAATAATTTAGGATATCTGAATACTTTCTGAATGAACATATATCTCGTTATTAGTTTTTAAAAGACTTTTTTTTCTGATAGTCGGATATCATTCACAGATATCAAATATAAATCAAAATAGATAGACCATGAATAGTCCAATGCAGATTTGAAACAAACAGCATTGTAATTTTATGCAAAAATACATTTACCTGTTTCCTAATTCGATTTAATATTTGATTTAAACTTCACAGTCCAATTAGACCTTAGACAATTATGTTTCCAACTGGCTCGGAAAAATAATTCAAATCAAATTTATTATCAACATCGGGGAGATGTTTTGCAATTAACGGGAACAAATTAATAATAATACTATAAATCGAAATTTTGTTACTGTTAATACATATACAGTGTATTAAAGTTTAAGAACGGATATTGATACACTGCACTATATAATCAATCGAATCAAATCCTAGTCAAACTGACCCAAATAGATGGTGTCGAAACAACTCCAGTAGTGGGTGTCCAACCCGCTCGATGTCGAAACAACTTGTTCCCGTAAGTTCACATATTGACTTACGATTTATAGTATGCATTGAAGGCCGAGTCGTTGGGGCCAAAATGAAAAATAGAAATCGGCATGGTATTGTATCTGTCGCGTTAATCCAGCAAAAATTATAAATCTGATCCCGATAGAACTAGACGATATTAATACTTGGGATGTGTTGCGAACATTTAAATAGTTCATCAATAAGACCGCCTATATTTCTTATCGTTTTCTTAAATACAATATTAAAGCACTTGTATATACAGTCAAACTGGGGGAAAGTATTGTCATCTTTTTGTTTTGGTTGATTGATCAGAATGTTTGAAAACGTTGACCTATATAGGTGTTGCATAACACTTGATTGGTGTCATAAAGTAATAAACTAATCAACAAGCTACATGGATTATTTACTTCAACTAAAATGTGTACTAGAATTTGCTGTCTGAATTACAGTTTAATTTTGTTTATAGATTTATTAATTAAATGTTTTCGATAACTTCAAAAATCGTGCAAAATGAAAAATAAGGTAATTTATGTTTAAAACTTTTATGGCATGTAAATAGAATACATATATAGAAGCGTGTATTGTAAAAATTACTGCAACCAGTAACTAACTCTCTCTTGATACAGGCGTATCTGTTTTATGGAATGATCTACCATTTACTTAGTTTAAGATGTTGCAAATATCTTTATTCTCTAAATAAAAGGATATTTAAAACAAATTAATTATATTGGCTTTTAATATATTTTTTACATGATTAAATTGTCACTTTGTAAAGCGTCCCTAAACAAGTTATGAAGAGCTCTTTATCTTATCTCCCATAATGTAACTTTAAGTGTAGGTCTTAATATGGATTTATACATGGTGTAGGCCTACATGTAGTTATATATATGCGTTCTTATACGCATTTCATTTCTTGATGAATACAACGTGTTTTATACTTAGTTCCAATTTAATTATCTGATATACTCTAATCTCCATTGTCAAATCTCAGAGCCTGCTAAGAAACCATAGGTTTCTGTGATTGTGAATCCAGCCTTTGTTTTACAATACTGTCGATTCATGCACGCTTTTCACACGGAATTGCCCTTTGATGTTGTCAGACAACACACAGTTAGCTCTGCTCTTTGATGTTGACACGAGGCACAGTTAAATCGTGCACTTAAGGACTAGCTGATATAGTTGGTTACAGTTTATTCCAATAAGTCAGGCGTTGAAATGTTTGTAAACTTTTAGAATTATTTTTTTACTTGTCACTTGGTCATTTCAAGTTGTCACCTTTGATTTTCGTTTTTAACTTTAATAATTAAATTTTTTTTAATAAATTCAGCGTTCACCTGAGCACATTTTGGCGGAAGTAATGAAACAAATGACCACCGTTTTCTCACTCGAGAATTTTCGCTATTCCGACTCGTTCGTTGTACACACATTTCCGACCCATTCTATGGTCATGCCGATTATATATAATTTCAATTAATATCGTTATTGGTTGTATATTTTACATTCCAAATGAACCACAGTAGACGGGAATTCAACAATCAAAATATTAAATTCTCTTGCATTTAGATTAGGGTCAATATTTTTATTTTATTAAATGCAACTTTATCTATAAGTAGCGTGACTTACTATATTGGGTCTTTGAAAAATTGTTGGTTCACTCTTTCTTATAGATTCAAATCCGGCGTACTAAAAAAGCGGACATGTTTATATGTAAAACAATGGCGATATTTTGGTAAAATATCCATACAATTCAATCTGTTTATGATATATGCTTTGGTAGACCAAATAAGGCAATGTTCTCCCCCTGGTCTTGGGGAAATGGGGTGGTTTATTCCATTTGGCCTGGAAATGAAAGTCAAGGTCAGCCCAGAGGACGTGCAGAAAAAAGGGGGTTATAAAAGAGGGTGTTGAGCGAGACTGATAAGAGCTCAACAGGTATTCCGAGCAGCTATCATTTATGGAGAACGAGGGTTCTTCGAATCCAATCCAGCTTAATAACATAGTTGTAGAAACGAACTGGCCTGTAGTTTTATATGTTACGATCACAAAGAAACCATAACCAGGAAATCGAATATTACTACGAAGTCTCGAAAAATGATTACGTGTCAACTCGGGCGTATGTGTTTCTTCTGTAATTGCATAAAAACAGCTATTGAAAGTTACGAGTTCTGGAATGAGGATCGTTGGATTGATGCAATGTAAATTTAGTGAAAAGCAGTCACATGTTCGTATATAAGGACCTGATAAAGACCGGCGTAAAACACACGTTCAGGCAATAAATCGCACGGTAAAACAGTTTTACTTCCCGGATTTTGATTTAACACACACATCTTAGATAAAGCCCGTTGATCCTTGATTATACTCCTTCGGTGCAGTTATCGCAACTAGCGAGAAAACACGCCAAATAAACAATACACAACATTGATATTCATTTTTACCGGTCGGTTAATTAACACACCTCTACAGAAAACGCACCTAGCTTTAATTAACCCACCTCTCGGACAGTTTTTCACCCTCGTTAATTAACACACCTTTTTGCAGTTTTAAACCGGTAATACCGAGTAATAGTCCGAAAATTAATTATCTTCCGACATACGTATAAATAACAACCAGGATTAAGAATACTATGCGGGCTGTGCACATTTTAACTCCTTTGCAGTTCTCAGTGTCTGGAGGTCACAATTATTATCCGATTTAAAAAAACGTTTGATTATATCACCGTTATACCGTAAGGAAGGCTGAGTTGAATTTCGGGAAAATCGGACCAAAATTGACAGACAAAATGGCCGCCGTTTGTACGCGAATACTGTTAAAAAAATGGTATATCATGGTTGTGGACCCTGTATAGGTCACAATTTTAATTCGATTTTGATGAGGAAGGTTGAGTTCTAATTTTCGTGAAAATCGTACCAAAATTGCCGGACGAAATGGTTGCCGTTTGTACGCGAATAGTGTGAAAATATGGTATATCATGGTTGTGGACTCTCTACAGGTCACAATTCTTATCCGATTTTGATGAAAAGTCACATTTCTAGGTTGTGTACCGTCACACCATAATCATTGTCGGCTTCGAATTTCATGAATATCAGACTGGAACTGACCAACTAAATGGCTGCTCCCAATACAGTATGAAATACAGGACTTAATGATGTAGGAAAAATCACTTTCGGTATTGCTCGTTCTCTATCCATCTCTCGAAAATGTGGGCGTATGCTGCCTGGCAGTGCCAGCCTATCTTTTGGGGAATAGGAACAGATTAGAAAAAGGGACAAAGGGATCTGAAAATTTTCAAAAATCGAGGGGCTATAGACAGGTCAAATTTTTACTCACCAAAATGAACAGGGAATATTTGTGATAATTTAAACCCAAACCAAAGTTAGGGTGTCCCATGCAGCGAAAATTTTCCTTACTGAAAGTTGAAAACACGACACAGTAATTGTGGACACTTCAGTGGCTTGTCTTGATGGATTTTTGGCTAGTCATGCAGTGCGATAACAGTCAGCACCAGAGTCTCTACACATCTACCAACCAATATTCCTAATCGGCTGTATTTTGTAGGATTCAGCCGATTGATCTTTAACCTAGCAGATTGGTAAACAATGAATCTGCCACATGGTATCATAGATCAATCTACTATCGGCTAATTTACAACAGGTTAATTATTACATGTTAATTAAGAAGTCAGTCAACTTGCTCATCAGCTATACCTTTGTGAGAATCGGCCATGTAGTTCATAATCTGAGTAGCCTTATTAGCACATTTAACAGTAATTTGGAATCAACAAGCTTGCTGATTATTCATAACAAGTTCAGTAAGCTGCTTTTGTAAAATTAGCCCATGTGGCGAAAGAAGACGATCTGCCAATCGAGCGTCTTCAACACGCTGTATGAATTCCAGGTACCAGTAGATATTAAAATAATAACTGGATCATACATTGATAGATTCCTGACCAGTTGTAGTTAGGTAAATTTATATCTTCATTGAGTATAATCCCCTAATAATATATATTTCCGTTAGAATGTCCAATGCCAAATTCCAATGATGTGACAATTAACCAGTTTTTAATGGCGTTAACCATTACAATACTTTTTATTATATATACATTTGGGCAAACGCTTAATTTTAAAAATTTTGTCGTTTTTATACGCCCACATTTTCATGTGAATGTATTATGTCGTCGCCCCTGTCCGTCCGTCCGTCCACAATTTGTTTGTGGACTCTCTACAGGTCACAATTCTTATCTGATTTTGACAAAACTTGAAGTATAGGTTTATCCCCATAAGATCTCGGCTGCTTTCGATATTGGCATGTATCGGATCAAAACTTCATGGATTATGGCCCCTGATTGTACGAAAAATCACGGTTTTAGCTTGTGGACCCTATAGAGGTCACAATTTTGAACCGATTTTGATGAAACTTGACATGCATGTTTATAACCCAAAGATTTTGATTCCTTTCGATATTTGCGCCTATCAGAACATAATTTCCTGAATTATGGCCCCTGATTGTCCGAAAAATCACCTTTTTATACGCCCACATTTTTAAAAAAAAACGTTTGACTCTATCACCGTTACACCCTACGGAAGGTTGAGTTCGAATTTCGAGAAAATCGGACTATAATTGCCAGAAAAAATGGCCGCCGTTTGTACGCGAACAGTGTAAAAATATGGTATATCAAAGTTGTGGACCCTGTAGAGGTCACAATTTAATTCGATTTTGATGAAACCTGAAATGCTTGTTTATAACCTAAAGATCTTTATTCTTTTCGATATTTGCGCATATCAAATTGTAACTTAATGAATTATGGCCTTTGATTGTAGGAAAAATCACTTTCAGTATTGCTTTTTCTCTGTCTATCTCTCGAACAATTATTATTTGATTTAAAAAAAAAACTCTGATTATATTACTGTTGCACCGTGAGGAAGGTTGAGTTCGAATTTCGTGAAAATCGTACCAAAATTGCCAGACGAAATGGTCGCCGTTTGTACGCGAACAGTGTAAAAATATGGTATATCAAAGTTGTGGACCCTGTAGAGGTCACAATTTAATTCGATTTTGATGAAACCTGAAATGCTTGTTTATAACCTAAAGATCTTTATTCTTTTCGATATTTGCGCATATCAAATTGTAACTTAATGAATTATGGCCTTTGATTGTAGGAAAAATCACTTTCAGTATTGCTTGTTCTCTGTCTATCTCTCGAACAATTATTATCTGATTTAAAAAAAAAACTCTGATTATATTACTGTTGCACCGTGAGGAAGGTTGAGTTTGAATTTCGTGAAAATCGTACCAAAATTGCCAGACGAAATGGTCGCCGTTTGTACGCGAATAGTGTAAAAATATGGTATATCATGGTTGTGGACTCTCTACAGGTCACAATTCTTATCCGATTTTGACGAAAAGTAACATTTCTAGGTTGTGTACCGTCACACCATAATCATTGTCGACTTTGAATTTCATGAATATCAGACTGGAACTGAACAACAAAATGGCTGCTCCCAATACAGTATGAATACAGGACTTAATGATGTAGGAAAAATCACTTTCAGTATTGCTTGTTCTCTATCCATTTCTCAAAAATGTGGGCGTATCCTCCCTGGCAGTGCCAGCCTGTCTTTTAGCTTGTGGTCCCTCTGGAGGTCACAATTATTATCCGAAAAATCACCTTTTTATATGCCCACATTGAAATGTGGTCATATATTGTCGTCGCCCCAGTCCGTCCGTCCGTCCGGCATCCACAATTGCTTGTGGACGCTCTAGAGGCTAAAGTTAATATCCGATTGACTTTAGATTTATACACAGTGTTTAAGGTCATGAGACGAAGAAGCCTATTGTTTATCAGCGATTTCCGATAATAACTACCAGAGTTATGGCCCTTGATCACTTCAAAAAATCTTGTGGACGCTCTAGAGTCCAAAGTTAATATCCGATTGGCTTTAAATTTATACACAGTGTTTTAGGTCATGAGATGAAGAAGCCTATTGATTTTCAGCGATTTCCGATAATTAGTGCCAGAGTTATGGCCCTTGATCACCTCAAAAAATCTTGTGGATGCTCTAAAGGCCAAAGTTAATATCTGATTGACTTTAAATTTATACACAGTGTATAACTGAGACGAAGAAGCCTATTGATTTTCAGCGATTTCCCATAATTAGTGCCAGAGTTATGGCCCTTGATCACCTCAAAAAATCTTGTGGATGCTCTAGAGGCCAAATTTAATATCCGATTGACTTTAAATTTATACACAGTGTTTAAGGTCATGAGACGAAGAAGCCTATTGATTTTCAGCGATTTCTGCTTATTAGTGCCAGAGTTGTGGCCCTTGATTACTTCAAAAAATCTTGTGGATGCTCTAGAGGCCAAAGTTAATATCCAATTGACTTTAAATTTATACACATTGTTTAAGGGATGAGCCTATTGATTTTCAGTGCTTCCTAATAATTTCTGCAAGAGTTATGGCCCTTGATCACCTCAAAAAATCTTGTGAATGCTCTAAAGGCCAAAGTTAATATCCGATTGACTTTAAATTTATACACAGTGTTTAAGATCATGAGACGAAGAAGCCTATTGATTTTCAGCGATTTCCCATAATTAGTGCCAGAGTTATGGCCCTTGATCACCTCAAAAAATCTTGTGGATGCTCTAGAGGCCAAATTTAATATCCGATTGACTTTAAATTTATACACAGTGTTTAAGGTCATGAGACGAAGAAGCCTATTGATTTTCAGCGATTTCTGCTTATTAGTGCCAGAGTTGTGGCCCTTGATTACTTCAAAAAATCTTGTGGATGCTCTAGAGGCCAAAGTTAATATCCAATTGACTTTAAATTTATACACATTGTTTAAGGGATGAGCCTATTGATTTTCAGTGCTTCCTAATAATTTCTGCAAGAGTTATGGCCCTTGATCACATCAAAAAATCCTGTGGACGCTCTAGAGGCCAAAGTTAATACCCGATTGACTTTAAATACACACACACTGTTTAAGGTCATGAGACGAAGAAGCCTAATGATTTTGAGTGATTTCAAATAGTTACTTCCAGAGTTGTCTCCCTTGATCACTTCAAAAACCCTTGTGACGCTATAGCGGCCAAACTTATCATCCGATTGACTTCAGATTGATACACAGAGTTTAAGGTGTTGAAACGAACAAGTATTTTGATTTTCAATGAAATTTGATAACTGAACAGCTAAATCCTTGATATTAAATGTTTCCTGTAATAATTGTTAGCGAGGGGCAAAACTTTTATAAAAAGCAAACAAATTCTAATGATTTTCAGATAATTACATAATGAGTTGTTACTCTTAATCAGATTTTAGTGTATTACAAATGTTTCATTACCAAAAAAAGTAAAAATATGCGACAACCCTTGTTGACTGCCCGGACGATTTAGCTACTGAGGCGTATGTTTCCTTGCCTGGCAACCTATCTTTAAGCTTGTGGTCCCTCTGGAGGTCACAATTATTATCCGATTTAAAAAAACTTTTGATTACATCACCGTTACACCTTAGGGAAGGTTTGAGTTCAAATTTCGGGAAAATCGGACCAAAATTGACAGACAAAATGGCCGCCGTTTGTATGCGAATACTGTTAAAAAATGGTATATCATGGTTGTGGACCCTGTAGAGGCCACAATTTTAGTTCAATTTTGATGAAACTTGAAATGCATGGTTATAACCCAAAGATCTTGGTTCCTTTCGATATTTGCGCATATTGGATCGTAACTTCCTGAATTATGCCCCCTGATTGTACGCAAAATTGCCTTTTTATACGCCTACATTTTCATGTATTATGTCGGCGCCCCTGTCCGTCCGTCCGTCCGTCCGTCCACAATTTGTTTGTGGACTCTCTACAGGTCACAATTCTTATCTGATTTTGACGAAACTTGAAATATAGGTTTATCCCCATAAGATCTCGACTGCTTTCGATATTGGCATGTATCGGATCATGGATTATGGCCCTTGATTGTACGAAAAATCACGTTTTTAGCTTGTGGACCCTATAAAGGTCACAATTTTGAGCCGATTTTGATGAAATTGACATGCATGTTAATAACCCAAAGATATTGGTTCCTTTCGATATTTGCGTCTATCGGAACCTAATTTCCCGAATTATGGCCCCTGATTGTCCGAAAAATCACCTTTTTATACGCCCACATTTTTATGTGGACATATATTGTCGTCGCCTCTGTCCGTCCGTCAATTTGTTTGTGGACTCTCTACAGGTCACAATTCTTATCTGATTTTGACGAAACTTGAAATATAGGTTTATCCCCAAAAGATCTCGGCTGCTTTCGATATTGGTATGTATCGGATCAAAACTTCATGGATTATGGCCCCTGATTGTGCGAAAATCACGTTTTTAGCTTGTGGACCCTATAGAGGTCACAATTTTGAACCGATTTTGAGGAAACTTGACATGCATGTTTATAACCCAAAGATCTTGGTTCCTTTCGATATTTGCGCCTATCGGAATGTAATATCCTGAATTATGGCCCCTGATTGTCCGAAAAATCACCCTTTTTAGCTTGTGGTCCCTCTGGAGGTCACAATTATTATCTGATTTAAAAAAACGTTTGATTATATTACCGTTACACCCTAAGGAAGGTTGAGTTCGAATTTCGGGAAAATCAGACGATAATTGCCATACAAAATGGCCGCCGTTTGTACGCGAATACTGTTAAAAAATGGTATATCAAGGTTGTGGACCCTGTAGAAGTCACATTTTTAATTCGATTTTGATGAAACTTGAAATTCATGGTAATAACCCAAAGATTTTGGTTCCTTTCGATATTTGCGCATATCGGAACTTAACTTCCTGAATTATGTCCCCTGATAATATGCAAAATCGCCATATTTTAGCTTGTGGTCCTTCTGGTGGTCACAATTATTATCCTATTTAATAAAACGGTTCTTGGTTACCGTTACACCGCAAGAAAGGTTGAGTTCGAATTTCGGGAAAATCGGACCAAAATCGACAGACAAAATGGCCGCCGTTTGTACGCGAATACAGTTAAAAAATTGTATATCATGGTTGTGGACCCTGTAGAGGTTACAATTTTAATTCAATTTTAATGAAACTTGAAATGCATGGTTATATCCCAAAGATCTTGGTTCCTTTTGTTATTTGCACATATCCGATCGTAACTTCCTGAATTATGGCCCCTGATTGTCCGAAAAATCGCCTATGGTCCCTCTGGAGGTTACAATTATTATCCGATTTAAAAAAACGTTTGACTCTATCACCGTTACACCCTAAGGAAGGTTGAGTTTGAATTACGAGAAAACCAGACCATAATTGCCAGAAAAAATGGTCGCCCTTAGCACGCGAACAGTGTAAAAGTATGGTATATCAAAGTTGTGGACCATGTAGAGGTCACAATTTTAATTCGATTTTGATGAAACCCGAAATGCTTGTTTATAACCTAAAGATCTTTATTTTTTTCGATATTTGCGCATATCAAATTGTAACTTAATGAATTATGGCCTTTGATTGTAGGAAAAATCACTTTCGGTATTGCTTGTTCTCTGTCTATCTCTCGAACAATTATTATCTGATTAAAAAAAAAAACTCTGATTATATTTCGGGAAAATCGGACCAAAATTGCCATATAAAATGGCCGCAGTTTGTACGCGAATACTGTTAAAAAATTGTATATCATGGTTGTGGACCCTGTAGAGGTCACAATTTTAATTCGATTTTGAAATGCCTGGTTATAACCCAAAGGTCTTGGTTCCTTTCGATATTTGCGCATATCAGATTGTAACTTCCTGAAGTATGGCCCCTGATTGTACGCAAAATTGCCTTTTTTTTAGCTTCTGGTCTCTCTAAAGGGCACAATTATTTTCCGATTTAAAAAAATGTTTGATTATATCACCGTTACACCTTAAGGTTTGAGTTTGAATTTCTGGAAAATCGGACCAAAATTGACAGACAAAATGGCCGCCGTTTGTACGCGAATACTGTTAAAAAAATGGTATATCATGGTTGTGGATCCTTTATAGGTCGCAATTTTAATTCGATTTAGATGAGGAAGGTTGAGTTCTAATTTCGTGAAAATCGTACCAATATTGCCAGACGAAATGGTCGCCGTTTGTACGCGAATAGTGTAAAAATATGGTATATCATGGTTGTGGACTCTCTACAGGTCACAATTCTTATCCGATTTTGACGAAAAGTCACATTTCTAGGTTGTGTACCGTCACACCATAATCATTGTTGGCTTCGAATTTCATGAATATCAGACTGGAACTGACCAACAAAATGGTTGCTCCCAATACAGTATGAAATACAGGACTTAATGATGTTGGAAAAATCACTTACGGTATTGCTTGTTCTCTATCCATCTCTCGAAAATGTGGGCGTATCCTGCCTGGCAGTGCCAGCCTATCTTTTTAGCTTCTGGTCCCTTTGGAGGTCACAATTATTTTCCGATTTAAAAAAACGTTTGATTATATTGCTTGTTCTCTATCTATCTCTCGAACAATTATTATCCGATTTAAAAAAAACCTCTGATTATATTACTGTTGCATCGTAAGGAAGGTTGAGTTCGAATTTCGTGAAAATCTTACCGAAATTGCCGGACGAAATGGTCGCTGTTTGTACACGGATAGTGTAAAAATATGGTATATCATGGTTATGGACTCTCTACAGGTCACAATTCTTATCCGATTTTGCCGAAAAGTCACATTTCTAGGTTGTGTACCGACCGTCACACCATAATCATTGTCGGCTTCGAATTTCATGAATATCAGACTGGAACTGACCAACAAAATGGCTGCTCCCAATACAGTATGAAATACAGGACTTAATGATGTAGGAAAAATCACTTTCTGTATTGCTTGTTCTCTATCCATCTCTCGAAAATGTGGGCGTATCCTGCCTGGCAGTGCCAGCCTATCTTTCACTTAGTTATCTTAATTACTTTTTTTTCCCATTCCAGAACAACAGTTTTGAACAGTTTATTATCAACTATTGTAATGAGAAACTACAGCAGATATTTATTGAACTTACTTTAAAAGAAGAACAAGAAGAATATGTAAAAGAAGTTAGTAGATTTTATATTTTCTATTATGTTATTTTTATATGTGCACATTTTCATATGGACGTATATTGTCATCGCCCTTGCCTGCCATCCACAATTTTTTATGCGGACACTCGACAGGTCACAATTTTTTATCTGCTTTTGAGGAAACTTGAAATATAGAGTCATTCCATGTCAATTGGGTCAATTTTCAGAAAGTTGGGAAATCGACCCAAATGCCGTAAGCGCGAGACTGCTATGGGGAGTTGCGGACCTTCCCCCAAATTTTTTGAAAACTAGAAGTTTGGAAACACCATTTCAAGCAATCTGAGACAAGAAATATGCACAAAGAAAAAATCGAAGAAAGCCACCCAGTTGTATTTAAACCCCATCGTCCTTCTCTGTACACAAACTCAACAGACAACAGACATTGAAAGATATTCATCTATAACTTCAAGATTTAAAAGGGAACTTTTTGTTCGACTTTACAGCTTCTAATAATCTGCGATTTTTTAATATATACTTGTGACAACTCCTGACACGAATATTTAAAGTTTTTTATACGCCCACATTGAAATGTTTTATACAGTGTTTACAGTCATGAGACGAAGACGTCTATTGATTTTCAGCAATTTCTAATAATTACTGCCAGAGTTATGGCTCTTGAACACTTCAAAAAATCCTGTGTACACTCTAGAGCACAAAGTCAATATCTGATTGACTTTAAATTTACACACAATGTTTAAGGTCATGAGACAAAGAAGCCTATTGACTTTCAGCGATTTCAAATAATTGCTGCCAGAGTTATCTCCCTTGATCACTTCAAAAAATCTTGTGATGCTATAGAGGCCAAACTTATCATCCGATTGACTTCAGATTGATACACAGAGTTTAAGGTCTTGAAACGTACAAGTATTATGATTTTCAATGAATTTTGATTACTGAACAGCTAAATCCATGATGTTAAATGTTTCGTATACTAATTGTTAGCGTGGGGCAAAACTTTATAAAAAGCAAACAAATTCTAATGATTTTCTGATAATTACATAATGAGTTTTTAGTGTATTACAAATTTTTCTTTACTGAAAAAAGTAAAAATATGCGACAACCCTTGTTGACTGCCCGGACGATTAAGCTGCTGTGGGCGTATGTTTCGTTGCCTGGCAACCTATCTTTAAGAAATGTTGAAAAAAAAGTGATTTTGTGGAACTCATGTGGTAAAAAACACCACAGACACAAAACACTCGATCAGAATAATTCTATGTCGAATAGCTTGTGGAATGTGATACCACACAGGCATATAGGGGGTATGGGAAGAAATTTTTTTTTTTTTTTTTTTCTAGGTCTAATAGACTGAAAACACTGTATCAAATTTAATGGAAGTTGAAAAGCGTGTGGAATGTGGTACCACACAGGTATATTGGGGGTCTGAGAAAATGTTTAGAAAAATTATTTTTTTGATAAGTCTAATATATAACACTTAAGTCTAGGGTTTGTACTAACAAAAATGCTGCTACAGTAAAGTTATTAATCCTCTTCTTACTTGATTATAATCTCAACTGTTCTTTGTGTTTTTAGGGTATCGAATGGATTCACGTGGAATATTTTAACAATGCTGTTATCTGTGATCTAATTGAAAAAGTAAGTTATTTTTTAGTACTTGTCATCACTTTTAAAACTGATTATATGAATTGCTATACGAATCAGTTGATTATGTTGTAATGTTAATATATTATCGTTATTGTTACATTCACAGGCCCTTAAAGTGATTAAAGTATAACTTCTTACTACTGCTTGACTATACAGTACGGACATCGCGATGGTTTCACAGGCCCCATTTATCATATTTTTATACGCCCACATTTTCATGTGGACATATATTGTCGTCGCCCCTGTTCGTCCGTCCGTCCGTCCGTCCGTCCACAATTGTTTGTGAACAGTCTACAGGTCACAATTTTTATCCGATTTTAATGAAACTTAAAATATAGGTTTATCACCCTAAGATCTCGGTTCCTTTCGATATTGGCATGTATCGGACCGTAACTTCATGGGTTATGGCCCCTGATTGTACGAAAATTCACGTTTTTATACGCCCACATTTTCATGTGGACGTATTATGTCGTCGCCCCTGTCCGTCCGGACGTCCGTCCGTCCACAATTTGTTTGTGGACTCTCTACAGGTCACAATTCTTATCCGATTTTGACGAAACTTGAAATATAGGTTTATCCCCAAAAGATCTCGGCTGCTTTCGATATTGGCATGTATCGGATCAAAACTTCATGGATTATGGCCCCTGATTGTACGAAAAATCACGTTTTTAGCTTGTGGACCCTATAGAGGTCACAATTTTGAACCAATTTTGATGAAACTTGACATGCATGTTTGTAACCCAAAGATCTTGGTTCCTTTCGATATTTGCGGCTATCGGAATGTAATTTTTTTTTTTTTTCCTGAATTATGGCCCCTGATTGTCCGAAAAATCACCCTTTTTAGCTTGTGGTCCCTCTGGAGGTCACAATTATTATTCGATTTAAAAAAACGTTTGATTATATCACCGTTACACCCTAAGGAAGGTTGAGTTCGAATTTCGGGAAAATCGGACGAAAATTGCCATACAAAATGGCCGCCGTTTGTACGCGAATACTGTTAAAAAATGGTATATCAAGGTTGTGGACCCTGTGGAGGTCACAATTTTGATTCGATTTTGATGAAACTTGAAATTCATGGTTATAACCCAAAGATCTTGCTTCCTTTCGATATTTGCGCATATCGGATCTTAACTTCCTGAAATATGGCCCCTGATTATACGCAAAATCGCCTTTTTTTTTAGCTTGGAGGTCACAATTATTATTCGATTTAAAAAACCGTTTGATTATATCACCGTTACACCCTAAGGAAGATTGAGTTCGAATTTCGGGAAAATCGGACGAAAATTGCCATACAAAATGGCCGCCGTTTGTACGCGAATACTGTTAAAAAATGGTATATCAAGGTTGTGGACCCTGTGGAGGTCACAATTTTGATTCGATTTTGATGAAACTTGAAATTCATGGTTATAACCCAAAGATCTTGCTTCCTTTCGATATTTGCCCATATCGGATTGTAACTTCCTGAATTATGGCCCCTGATTATACGCAAAATCGCCTTTTTTTTTAGCTTGGAGGTCACAATTATTATCCGATTAAGAAAAACGTTTGATTATATTACCGTTACACCGTAAGGAAGGTTGAGTTCGAATTTCGGGAAAATCAGACCAAAATTGCCATACAAAATGGCCACCGTTTGTACGCGAATACTGTTAAAAAATGGTATATCAAGGTTGTGGACCCTGTAAAGGTCACAATTTTAATTCGATTTTGATGAAACTTGAAATTCATGGTTATAACCCAAAGATCTTGGTTCATTTCGATATTTGCGCATATCGGATCGTAACTTCCTGAATTATGGCCCCTGGTTATACGCAAAATCCCCCTTTCTTTAGCTTGTGGTCCCTCTGGAGGTCACAATTATTATCCAATTTAAAAAAACGTTTGATTATATCACCGTTACACTGTAAGGAAGATTGAGTTTGAATTTCGGGAAAATCAGACCAAAATTGACAGACAAAATGGCCGCCGTTTGTACGCGAATACTGTTAAAAAAATGATATATCATGGTTGTGGACCCTGTATAGGTCACAATTTTAATTCGATTTTGATGAGGAAGGTTGAGTTCTAATTTCGTGAAAATCGTACCAAAATTGCCGGACGAAATGGTCGCGGTTTGTACGCGAATAGTGTAAAAATATGGTATATCATGGTTGTGGACTCTCTACAGGTTACAATTCTTATCCGATTTTGATGAAAAGTCACATTTCTAGGTTGTGTACCGTCACACCATAATCATTGTCGGTTTCGAATTTCATTAATATCAGACTGGAACTGACCAACTAAATGGCTGCTCCCAATACAGTATGAAATACAGGACTTAAAGATGTAGGAAAAATCACTTTCGGTATTGCTTGTTCTCTGTCCATCTCTCGAAAATGTGGGCGTATCCTGCCTGGCAGTGCCAGCCTATCTTTTAGCTTGTGAACAGTGTAGAGGTCACAATTTTGAACCGATTTGGATGAAACTTGAAATGCATGTTTATAAACCAAAGATCTTGGTTCCTTTCGATATTTGCGCCAATTGGATCGTAACTTCCTTAATTATGGCCCCTGATTGTCCAAAAAATTGCCCTTTTTAGCTTGTGATCCCTCTGGAGGTCAAAATTGTTATCCGATTTAAAAAAACGTTTGATTATATCACCGTTCCATGGTTATGAAGGTTGAGTTTGAATTTCGTGAAAATCGGACCAAAATTGACGGACAAAATGGCCGCCGTTTGTACGCGAATAGTGTGAAAATATGTTATATAAAGGATGTGGACCTTATAGAGGTCACAATTTTGAACCGATTTTGATGAAACTTGACATGTATGTTTATAACCCAAAGATCTTGGTTCCTTTCGATATTTGCGCCCATCGGGTCATTACTTCCTGAATTATGTCCCTTGATTGTACGAAAAATCACCCTTTTTAGCTTGTTGTGCCTCTGCAGTCACAATTATTATCTGATTTTAAAAAAAACGGTTTGATTATAAAAACCAAACAAATTCTAATGATTTTCTGATAATTTCTTAATAATATGCGACAACTCTTGTTGACTGCCCGGACGATTTGGCTGCTGTGTGGGCATATGTTTCGTTGCCTGGCAACCTATTTTTTGTTGAAAATTGACACAATAAATTACTCGGTGTGGCAGATGCTATCATGTGACATAATAGGCTTTGTCGTAATTTTACGTGTAAAATTAAATGATCAAATCCACACAAAAATCCAAGGTACTCGTTTTTATACGCCCACATTTTCATGTGGACGTATTATGTCGTCGCCCCTGTCCGTCCGTCCGTCCGTCCGTTTTTATACGCCCACATTTTCATGTGGACGTATTATGTCGTCGCCCCTGTCCGTCCGGACGTCCGTCCGTCCACAATTTGTTTGTGGACTCTCTACAGGTCACAATTCTTATCCAATTTTGACGAAACTTGAAATATAGGTTTATCCCCAAAAGATCTCGGCTGCTTTCGATATTGGCATGTATCGGATTACAACTTCATGGATTATGGCCCCTGATTGTACGAAAAATCACGTTTTTAGCTTGTGGACCCTATAGAGGTCACAATTTTGAACCGATTTTGATGAAACTTGACATGCATGTTTGTAACCCAAAGATCTTGGTTCCTTTCGATATTTGCGGCTATCGGAATGTAATTTCCTGAATTATGGCCCCTGATTGTCCGAAAAATCACCCTTTTTAGCTTGTGGTCCCTCTGGAGGTCACAATTATTATCCGATTTAAAAAAACGTTTGATTATATCACCGTTACACCCTAAGAGTGGAGTTTCGGGAAAATCGGACCAATATTGCCATACAAAATGGCCGCCGTTTGTACGCGAATACTGTTAAAAAATGGTATATCAAGGTTGTGGACCATGTGGAGGTCACAATTTTAATTCAATTTTGATGAAACTTGAATTTATGGTTTAACCCAAAGATCTTGGTTCCTTTCGATATTTGCGCATATCGGATCGTAACTTCCTGAATTATGGCCCCTGATTATACGCAAAATCGCCTTTTTTATACGCCCACATTTTCAAGTGGACGTATATTGTCGTCGCCCCTGTTCGTCCGTCCGTCCGTCCACAATTGTTTGTGAACAGTCTACAGGTCACAATTTTTATCCGATTTCTATGAAACTTAAAATATAGGTTTATCACCCTAAGATCTCGGTTCCTTTCGATATTGGCATATATCGGACTGTAACTTTATGGGTTATGGCCCCTGATTGTACGAAAAATCACGTTTTTATACGCCCACATTTTCATGTGGACGTATTATGTCGTCGCCCCTGTCCGTCCGGACGTCCGTCCGTCCGTCCGTCCACAATTTGTTTGTGGACTCTCTACAGGTCACAATTCTTATCCGATTTTGACGAAACTTGAAATATAGGTTTATCCCCAAAAGATCTCGGCTGCTTTTGATATTGGCATGTATCGGATCAAAACTTCATGGATTATGGCCCCTGATTGTACGAAAAATCACGTTTTTAGCTTGTGGACCCTATAGAGGTCACAATTTTGAACCGATTTTGATGAAACTTGACATGCATGTTTGTAACCCAAAGATCTTGGTTCCTTTCGATATTTGCGGCTATCGGAATGTAATTTCCTGAATTATGGCCCCTGATTGTCCGAAAAATCACCCTTTTTAGCTTGTGGTCGCTCTGGAGGTCACAATTATTATTCGATTTAAAAAAACGTATGATTATATCACCGTTACACCCTAAGGAAGGTTGAGTTCGAATTTCGGGAAAATAGGACGAAAATTGCCATACAAAATGGCCGCCGTTTGTATGCGAATACTGTTAAAAAATGGTATATCAAGGTTGTGGACCCTGTGGAGGTCACAATTTTGATTCGATTTTGATGAATCTTGAAATTCATGGTTATAACCCAAAGATCTTGCTTCCTTTCGATATTTGCGCATATCGGATTGTAACTTCCTGAATTATGGCCCCTGATTATACGCAAAATCGCCTTTTTTTTAGCTTGGAGGTCACAATTATTATTCGATTTAAAAAAACGTTTGATTATATCACCGTTATACCCTAAGGAAGGTTGAGTTTGAATTTCGGGAAAATAGGACGAAAATTGCCATACAAAATGGCCGGCGTTTGTATGCGAATACTGTTAAAAAATGGTATATCAAGGTTGTGGACCCTGTGGAGGTCACAATTTTGATTCGATTTCGATGAAACTTGAAATTCATGGTTATAACCCAAAGATCTTGCTTCCTTTCGATATTTGCGCATATCGGATCGTAACTTCCTGAATTATGGCCCCTGATTATACGCAAAATCGCCTTTTTATACGCCCACATTTTCATGTGGACGTATTATGTCGTCGCCCCTGTCCGTCCGGACGTCCGTCCGTCCGTCCGTCTGTCCGTCCGTCCGGCCGTCCGTCCGGCCGTCCGGCCGTCCACAATTTGTTTGTGGACTCTCTACAGGTCACAATTCTTATCCAATTTTGACGAAACTTGAAATATAGGTTTATCCCCATAATATCTCGGTTCCTTTCGATATTGGCATGTATCGGATCAAAACTTCATGGATTATGGCCCCTGATTGTACGAAAAATCACGTTTTTAGCTTGTGGACCCTATAGAGGTCACAATTTTGAACCGATTTTGATGAAACTTGACATGCATGTTTGTAACCCAAAGATCTTGGTTCCTTTCGATATTTGCGGCTATCGGAATGTAATTTCCTGAATTATGGCCCCTGATTGTCCGAAAAATCACCCTTTTTAGCTTGTGGTCCCTCTGGAGGTCACAATTATTACTCGATTTAAAAAACCGTTTGATTGTATCACCGTTACACCCTAAGGAAGGTTGAGTTCGAATTTCGGGAAAATCGGACGAAAATTGCCATACAAAATGGCCGCCGTTTGTACGCGAATACTGTTAAAAAATGGTATATCAAGATTGTGGACCCTGTGGAGGTCACAATTTTGATTCGATTTTGATGAAACTTCAAATTCATGGTTATAACCCAAAGATCTTGCTTCCTTTCGATATTTGCGCATATCGGATCGTGACTTCCTGAATTATGGCCCCTGATTATATGCAAAATCGCCTTTTTTTTAGCTTGGAGGTCACAATTATTATTCGATTTAAAAAACCGTTTGATTATATCACCGTTACACCCTAAGGAAGGTTGAGTTCGAATTTTGGGAAAATCGGACGAAAATTGCCATACAAAATGGCCGCCGTTTGTATGCGAATACTGTTAAAAAATGGTATATCAAGGTTGTGGACCCTGTGGAGGTCACAATTTTGATTCGATTTTGATGAAACTTGAAATTCATGGTTATAACCCAAAGATCTTGCTTCCTTTTGATATTTGCGCATATCGGATCGTAACTTCCTGAATTATGGCCCCTGATTATACGCAAAATTGCCTTTTTTTTAGCTTGGAGGTCACAATTATTATCCGATTTAAAAAAACATTTGATTATATTACTGTTACACCGTAAGGAAGGTTGAGTTCGAATTTCGGGAAAATCAGATCAAAATTGCCACACAAAATGGCCGCCGTTTGTACGCGAATACTGTTAAAAAATGGTATATCAAGGTTGTGGACGCTGTAAAGGTCACAATTTTAATTCGATTTTGATGAAACTTGAAATTCATGGTTATAACCCAAAGATCTTGGTTCTTTTCGATATTTGCGCATATCGGATCGTAACTTCCTGAATTATGGCCCCTGGTTATACGCAAAATCCCCCTTTCTTTAGCTTGTGGTCCCTCTGGAGGTCACAATTATTATCCAATTTAAAAAAACGTTTGATTATATCACCGTTGCAATGTAAGGAAGGTTGAGTTTGAATTTCGGGAAAATCGGACCAAAATTGACAGACAAAATGGCCGCCGTTTGTACGCGAATACTGTTAAAAAAATGATATATCATGATTGTGGAGCCTGTATAGGTCACAATTTTAATTCGATTTTGATGAGGATGGTTGAGTTCTAATTTCGTGAAAATCGTACCAAAATTGCCGGACGAAATGGTCGCCGTTTGTACGCGAATAGTGTAAAAATATGGTATATCATGGTTGTGGACTCTCTACAGGTCACAATTTTTATCCGATTTTTATCATGGTTGTGGACTCTCTACAGGTCACAATTCTTATCCGATTTTGATGAAAAGTCACATTTCTAGGTTGTGTACCGTCACACCATAATCATTGTCGGTTTCGAATTTCATTAATATCAGACTGGAACTGACCAACTAAATGGCTGCTCCCAATACAGTATGAAATACAGGACTTAAAGATGTAGGAAAAATCACTTTCGGTATTGCTTGTTCTCTGTCCATCTTTCGAAAATGTGGGCGTATCCTGCCTGGCAGTGCCAGCCTATCTTTTTTTTAGCTTGGAGGTCACAATTATTATCCGATTTAAAATAACGTTTGATTATATTACCGTTACACCGTAAGGAAGGTTGAGTTCGAATTTCGGGAAAATCAGACCAAAATTGCCATACAAAATGGCCACCGTTTGTACGCGAATACTGTTAAAAAATGGTATATCAAGGTTGTGGACCCTGTAAAGGTCACAATTTTAATTCGATTTTGATGAAACTTGAAATTCATGGTTATAACCCAAAGATCTTGGTTCTTTTCGATATTGGCGCATATCGGATCGTAACTTCCTGAATTATGGCCCCTGGTTATACGCAAAATCCCCCTTTCTTTAGCTTGTGGTCCCTCTGGAGGTCACAATTATTATCCAATTTAAAAAAACGTTTGATTATATCACCGTTACACTGTAAGGACGGTTGAGTTTGAATTTCGGGAAAATCGGACCAAAATTGACAGCCAAAATGGCCGCCGTTTGTACGCGAATACTGTTAAAAAAATGATATATCATGGTTGTGGACCCTGTGTAGGTCACAATTTTAATTCGATTTTGATGAGGAAGGTTGAGTTCTAATTTCGTGAAAATCGTACCAAAATTGCCGGACGAAATGGTCACATTTCTAGGTTGTTTACCGTCACACAATAATCATTGTCGGTTTCGAATTTCATTAATATCAGACTGGAACTGACCAACTAAATGGCTGCTCCCAATACAGTATGAAATACAGGACTTAAAGATGTAGGAAAAATCACTTTCGGTATTGCTTGTTCTGTCCATCTCTCGAAAATGTGGGCGTATCCTGCCTGGCAGTGCCAGCCTATCTTTTTTTAGCTTGGAGGTCACAATTATTATTCGATTTAAATAATCGTTTGAGTATATCACCGTTACACCCTAAGGAAGGTTGAGTTCGAATTTCGGGAAAATCGGACGAAAATTGCCATACAAAATGGCCGCCGTTTGTACGCGAATACTGTTAAAAAATGGTATATCAAGGTTGTGGACCCTGTGGAGGTCACAATTCTGATTCGATTTTGATGGAACTTGAAATTCATGGTTATAACCCAAAGATCTTGCTTCCTTTCGATATTTGCGCATATCGGATCTTAACTTCCTGAATTATGGCCCCTGATTATACGCAAAATCGCCTTTTATTTTAGCTTGGAGGTCACAATTATTATCTGATTTAAAAAAACGTTTGATTATATTACCGTTACACTGTAAGGAAGGTCGCGTTCGAATTTCGGGAAAATCAGACCAAAATTGCCTTACAAAATGGCCGCCGTTTGTACGCGAATACTGTTAAAAATTGGTATATCAAGGTTGTGGACCCTGTAAAGGTCACAATTTTAATTCGATTTTGATGAAACTTGAAATTCATGGTTATAACCCAAAGATCTTGGTTCTTTTCGACATTTGCGCAAATCGGATCGTAACTTCCTGAATTATGGCCCCTGGTTATACGCAAAATCCCCCTTTCTTTAGCTTGTGGTCCCTCTGGAGGTCATAATTATTATCCAATTTAAAAAAACGGTTGATTATATCACCGTTACACTGTAAGGAAGGTTGAGTTTGAATTTCTGGAAAATCGGACCAAATTTGACAGACAAAATGGCCGCCGTTTGTACGCGAATACTGTTAAAAAAATGATATATCATGGTTGTGGACCCTGTATAGGTCACAATTTTAATTCGATTTTGATGAGGAAGGTTGAGTTCTAATTTCGTGAAAATCATACCAAAATTGCCGTACGAAATGGTCGCCGTTTGTACGCGAATAGTGTAAAAATATGGTATATCATGGTTGTGGACTCTCTACAGGTCACAATTCTTATCCGATTTTGATGAAAAGTCACATTTCTAGGTTGTGTACCGTCACACCATAATCATTGTCGGTTTCGAATTTCATTAATATCAGACTGGAACTGACCAACTAAATGGCTGCTCCCAATACAGTATGAAATACAGGACTTAAAGATGTAGGAAAAATCACTTTCGGTATTGCTTGTTCTCTGTCCATCTCTCGAAAATGTGGTCGTATCCTGCCTGGCAGTGCCAGCCTATCTTTTAGCTTGTGAACAGTGTAGAGGTCACAATTTTGAACCGATTTGGATGAAACTTGAAATGCATGTTTATAACCCAAAGATCTTGGTTCCTTTCGATATTTGCGCCAATCGGATCGTAACTTCCTGAATTATGGCCCCTGATTGTCCGAAAAATCGCCCTTTTTAGCTTGTGGTCCCTCTGGAGGTCAAAATTGTTATCCGATTTAAAAAAACGTTTGATTATATCACCGTTCCATGGTTATGAAGGCTGAGTTTGAATTTCGTGAAAATCGGACCAAAATTGACGGACAAAATGGCCGCCGTTTGTACGCGAATAGTGGGAAAATATGTTATATCAAGGTTGTGGACCTTATAGAGGTCACAATTTTGAACCAATTTTGATGAAACTTGACATGTATGTTTATAACCCAAAGAGCTTGGTTTCTTTCGATATTTGCGACAATCGGATCGTAACTTCCTGAACTATGGTCCCTGATTGTCTGAAAAATCGCCCTTTTTAGCTTGTGGTCCCTCTTGAGGTCAAAATTGTTATCTGATTTAAAAAAACGTTTGATTATATCACCGTTCCATGGTTAAGAAGATTGAGTTCGAATTTCGTGAAAATCGGACCAAAATTGACGGACAAAATGGCCGCCGTTTGTACGCGAATAGTGTGAAAATATGTTATATCAAGGTTGTGGACCTTATAGAGGTCACAATTTTGAACCAATTTTGATGGAACTTGACATGTATGTTTATAACCCAAAGATCTTGGTTCCTTTCGATATTTGCGCCCATCGGATCGTAACTTCCTGAATTATGGCCCCCGATTGTCCGAAAAATTGCCCTTTTTAGCTTGTGGTCCCTCTGGAGGTCAAAATTGTTATCGGATTTAAAAAACGTTTGATTATATCACCACTCCATGGTTATGAAGGCTGAGTTTGAATTTCGTGAAAATCGGACCAAAATTGACAGACAAAATGGCCGCCGTTTGTACGCGAATAGTGTGAAAATATGTTATATCAAGGTTGTGGACCTTATAGAGGTCACAATTTTGAACCAATTTTGATGAAACTTGACATGTATGTTTATAACCCAAAGATCTTGGTTCCTTTCGATATTTGCGCCCACCGGATCGTAACTTCCTGAATTATGGCCCCTGATTGTCCGAAAAATTGCCCTTTTTAGCTTGTGGTCCCTCTTGAGGTCAAAATTGTTATCGGATTTAAAAAACCGTTTGATTATATCACCGCTCCATGGTTATGAAGGTTGAGTTCGAATTTCATGAAAATCAGACCAAAATTGACGGACAAAATGGCCGCGAATAGTGTGAAATATGTTATATCAAGGTTGTGGACCTTACAGAGGTCACAATTTTGAACCAATTTTGATGAAACTTGACATGTATGTTTATAACCCAAAGATCTTGGTTCCTTTCGATATTTGCGCCCATCGGATCGTAACTTCCTGAATTATGGCCCCTGATTGTCAAAAAAATCGCCCTTTTTAGCTTGTGGTCCCTCTGGAGGTAAAAAATATTATCCGATTTAAAAAAACGTTTGACTATATCACCGTTACATGGTAATGAAGAGAGAGTTTGAATTACGTGAAAATCGGACTAGAATTGACGGACAAAATGGCCGCCATTTGTACACGAATAGTGTGAAAATATGTTATATCAAGGTTGTGGACCCTATAGAGGTCACAATTTTGAATCGATTTTGATGAAACTTGACATGTATGTTTATAACCCAAAGATCTTGGTTCCTTTCGATATTTGCGCTCGTCGGGTCATTACTTCCTGAATTATGTCCTCTGATTGTTCGAAAAATCACCCTTAGCTTGTGGTCCCTCTGGAGGTCACAATTATCTGATTTAAAAAAAAAACGTTTGATTATAAAAACCAAACAAATTCTAATGATTTTCTGATAATTCCTTAATATGCGACAACTCCTGTTGACTCCCGGACAATTTGGCTGCTGTGTGGGCGTATGTTTCGTTGCCTGGCAACCTATTTTTTTAGCTTGTGGTCCCTCTGGAGGTCACAATTATTATCCGATTTAAAAAAACGTTTGATTATATTACCGTTGAATTTGAATTTCGGGAAAATCGGACCAAAATTGCCATACAAAATGGCCGTCGTTTGTACGCGAATACTGTTAAGAAATGGTATATCAAGGTTGTGGACCCTGTAAAGGTCACAATTTTAATTCGATTTTGATGAAACTTGAAATTCATGGTTATAACCCAAAGATCTTGGTTCTTTTCGATATTTGCGCATATCGGATCGTAACTTCCTGAATTATGGCCCCTGGTTATAAGCAAAATCCCCCTTTCTTTAGCTTGTGGTCCCTCTGGAGGTCACAATTATTATCCGATTTAAAAAAACGTTTGATTATATCACCGTTACACCGTAAGGAAGGTTTAGTTTTAATTTCGGGAAAATCGGACCAAAATTGACCGACGAAATGGTCGCCATTTGTACGCGAATAGTGTAAAAATATGGTATATCATGGTTGTGGACTCTCTACAGGTCACAATTCTTATCCAATTTTGATGAAAAGTAACACTTCTAGGTTGTGTACCGTCACACCATAATTATTGTCGGCTTCGAATTTCATGAATATCAGACTGGAACTGACCAACAAAATGGCTGCTCCAAATACAGTATGAAATACAGGACTTAATGATGTAGGAAAAATCACTTTCGGTATTGCTTGTTCTCTATCCGTCTCTCAAAAATGTGGGCGTATCCTGCCTGGCAGTGCCAGCCTATCTTTTAGCTTGTGGTCCCTCTGGAGGTCAGAATTATTATCCCATTTAAAAAACCGTTTGATTATGTCACCGTTACATCGTAATGAAGGTTGAGGTTAAATTTCGTGAAAATCGGACCAAAATTGACTGAAAAAATGGCTGCTGCTTGTACGCGAAGAGTGTAAAAATATGGTATATCAAGGTTGTGAACCCTGTAGAGGTCACAATCTTCATTCAATTTTGATGAAACTTGAAACACATGTTTACAACTTAACATCTTAGTTCCTTTCGATATTTGTGCATATCGGATTGTAACTTCCTGAATTATGGCCCCTGATTGTACGAAAAATGACCTTTTTTTTAGCTTGGGGTTCCTCTGGGGTCAGAATTATTATCCCATTTAAAAAACCGTTTGATTACATCACCGTTACATCGTAATGAAGGTTGAGGTCGAATTTCATGAAAATCGGACCAAAATTGACAGCTGTTATTGTCAGGCCATCCATCCTTCATCATGAACAAGGGGAAACCACGCCAGAAAATCTAGATGAACTTTGTCACCCAATGCAGGGATCAAACACCCAACCTCAAGGCTACTGAGCCAGCATCTTACCCACTTAGCAACATGATCCCCAGTCGAATTCGAAGCCTACTGAAATGAACCTTTATAACCCAAAGATCTTAATTCATTTCGATATTTGCACATATCAAATTCTAACTTAATGATGTAGGAAAAATCACTTTCGGTATTGCTTGTTCTCTATCCATCTCTCGAAAATGTGGGCGTATCCTGCCTGGCAGTGCCAGCCTATCTTGTATTTTTAAATCAGTCTGTGCAGAAAAACTACGGAACTTAAGCCATTCCACGAGAGTAAACAATAACTCGCTTCAGTCCACGGCCTAATATTACCAGAAGGGATGCAATGTCCACCTTACAACAGGTTCCATTGATTTATTTAATGATTTAGAAAACAGTTTAGACCATAATATGTTATGATCAGCATTTTGGTATTCTAAATTGATCATTGTAAGGAATTCTAGGTGAAATAATATAAATTTGGATGTGTATTATTTTTATATTTGTCTGTGATAGTCATTGTTGAATGTAGTACTATTCAAGAAATGATTTATTGGCCAGGCATACATGTTAGAATAATGCAATTTTTTTCTACATATTTGACGTAAATAAAGCAGAAGCACATATCACACATGTAGGAAATGATAATATATTAATGTTATTTTTATACGCCCACATTTTCATGTGGACGTATTATGTCGTCGCCCCTGTCCGTCCGGACGTCCGTCCGTCCACAATTTGTTTGTGGACCCTCTACAGGTCACAATTCTTATCCGATTTTGACGAAACTTGAAATATAGGTTTATCCCCAAAAGATCTCGGCTGCTTTCGATATTGGCATGTATCGGATCAAAACTTCATGGATTATGGCCCCTGATTGTACGAAAAATCACGTTTTTAGCTTGTGGACCCTATAGAGGTCACAATTTTGAACCGATTTTGATGAAACTTGACATGCATGTTTGTAACCTAAAGATCTTGGTTCCTTTCGATATTTGCGGCTATCGGAATGTAATTTCCTGAATTATGGCCCCTGATTGTCCGAAAAATCACCCTTTTTAGCTTGTGGTCCCTCTGGAGGTCACAATTATTATCCGATTTAAAAAACCGTTTGATTATATCACCTTTACACCCTAAGGAGGGTTGAGTTCAAATTTCGGGAAAATCGGACCAAAATTGCCATACAAAATGGCCGCCGTTTGTACGCAAATACTGTTAAAAAATGGTATATCAAAGTTGTGGACCCTGTGGAGGTCACAATTTTAATTCGATTTTGATGAAACTTGAAATTCATGGTTATAACCCAAAGATCTTGGTTCCTTTCGATATTTGCGCATATCGGATCGTAACTTCCTGAATTATGGCCCCTGATTATACGCAATATCGCCTTTTTTTTTAGCTTGTGGTCTCTATGGAGGTCACAATTATTATCCGATTGAAAAAAACGTTTGATTATATTACCGTTACACCGTAAGGAAGGTTGAGTTCGAATTTCAGGAAAATCGGACCAAAATTGCCATACAAAATGGCCGCCGTTTGTACGCGAATACTGTTAAAAAATGGTATATCAAGGTTGTGGACCCTGTAAAGGTCACGATTTTAATTCGATTTGGATGAAACTTGAAATTCATTGTTATAACCCAAAGATCTTGGTTCTTTTCGATATTTGCGTATATCGGATTGTAACTTCATGAATTATGGCCCCTGGTTATACGCAAAATCCCCCTTTCTTTAGCTTGTGGTCCCTCTGGAGGTCACAATTATTATCCGATTTAAAAATCGGACCAAAATTGACAGACAAAATGTCCGCCGTTTGTACGCGAATACTGTTAAAAAATGGTATATCAAGGTTGTGGACCCTGTATAGGTCACAATTTTAATTTGATTTTGATGAGGAAGGTTGAGTTCGAATTTGGTGAAAATCGTACCAAAATTGCCGGACGAAATGGTCGCCGTTTGTACGCGAATGGTGGAAAAATATGGTATATCGTGGTTGTGGACTCTCTACAGGTCACAATTCTTATCCGATTTTGATGAAAAGTCACATTTCTAGGTTGTGTACCGTCACACCATAATCATTGTCGGCTTCGAATTTCATGAATATCAGACTGGAACTAACCAACTAAATGGCTGCTCCCAATACAGTATGAAATACAGGACTTAATGATGTAGGAAAAATCACTTTCGGTATTGCTTGTTCTCTATCCATCTCTCGAAAATGTGGGCGTATCCTGCCTGGCAGTGCCAGCCTATCTTTATATTGTAGAATATGTTGATATATTCATGTTATTGTAATAGACAATGTCATTGTAGAGTAATGTTAATATTTTATATTGTAGAGTAATGTTGGTATATTAGCATTATTAGATGAAGAATGTCTAAGACCCGGTAATACAACAGACAAAACGTTTTTAAATAAATTAAGCCAAAGATGTGCTCAACATCCTCACTATGAGAGCAGAAGTTGCAAAAAAACCCAGTCAGATAAAAGTCTGCCACATGATGCGTTTAGGTTACGTCATTATGCTGGTAATGTAAGTATATTGATAAATATTAGATTCTTAGTCAAACATTGCTCAATAATAAACTGTAATTGTATTCCATACCATAGAATTGTATCATGTGTATTTGCAGTGCAACTACTAAATGCCATTGAAAAAATTTGAAATCATTGAGGGGATAAGACTTGGTGAAATATTTCCATTATTTTATGTTGAAAAACATTTGATATATAACAGTATGTCCCATTAAATTTGGACATGATATAGTGTTATTATACGCCCACATTTTCATGTGGACGTATTATGTCGTCGCCCCTGTCCGGCCGGCCGTCCACAATTTGTTTGTGGACTCTCTACAGGTCACAATTCTTATCTGATTTTGACGAAACTTGAAATATAGGTTTATCCCCATAAGATCTTGGCTGCTTTCGATATTGGCATGTATCAGATCAAAACTTCATGGATTATGGCCCTTGATTGTACGAAGAATGACGTTTTTAGCTTGTGGACTCTATAAGGTCACAATTTTGAACCGATTTGGATGAAACTTGACATGCATGTTTATAACCCAAAGATCTTGGTTCCTTTCGATATTTGCGCCTATCGGAACGTAATTTCCTGAATTATGGCCTCTGATTGTCCGAAAATCACCTTTTTATACGCCCACATTTTTATGTGGACGTATATTGTCGTCGCCCCTGTCCGTTCGGACGTCTGTCCATCTGTCCACAATTTGTTTGTGGACTCTCTACAGGTCACAATTCTTATCTGATTTAGACGAAACTTGAAATATAGGTTTATCCCCAAAAGATCTCGGCTGCTTTCGATATTGGCATGTATCGGATCAAAACTTCATGGATTATGGCCTCTGATTGTACGAAAAATCACGTTTTTAGCTTGTGGACCCTATAGAGGTCACAATTTTGAATTGATTTTGATGAAACTTCACATGCATGTTTATAACCCAAAGATCTTGGTTCCTTTCGATATTTGCGCCTATCGGAACGTAATTTCCTGAATTATGGCCCCTGATTGTCCGAAAAATCACCTTTTTATACGGCAGGTTGATTTCGAATTTCGAGAAAATTGGACAATAATTGCCAGAAAAAATGGCCGCCGTTTGTACGAGAACAGTGTAAAAATATGGTATGTCAAAGTTGTGGACCCTGTAGAGGTGACAATTTTAATTTGATTTTGATGAAATGCTTGTTTATAACCTAAAGATCTTTATTCTTTTAGATATTTGCGCATATCAAATTGTAACTTAATGAATTATGGCCTTTGATTGTAGGAAAAATCACTTTCGGTATTGCTTGTTCTCTGTCTATCTCTCGAAGAATTATTATCTGATTTAAAAAAAAACTCTGATTATATTACTGTTGCACCGTAAGGAAGGTTGAGTTCGAATTTCGTGAAAATCGTACCAAAATTGCCGGACGAAATGGTCACCGTTAGTACGCGAATAGTGTAAAAATATGGTATATCTTGGTTGTGGACTCTCTACAGGTCACAATTCCTCTCCGATTTTGACGAAAAGTAACATTTCTAGGTTGTGTACCGTCACACCATAATCATTGTCGGCTTCGAATTTCATGAATATCAGACTGGAATTGATCAACAAAATGGCTGCTCCCAATACAGTATGAAATACAGGACTTAATGATGTAGGAAAAATCACTTTCGGTATTGCTTGTTCTCTATCACTAGGGACCGAGAATCTTCTAGTATTTACGAAAAAAGGTAAGAAACTACCCTTATCATCTAGAATCTAATACACGTCAAAATGCCTGGCAGTGCTAGCCTATCTTTTAGCTTGTGAACAGTGTAGAGGTCACAATTTTGAACCGATTTGGATGAAACTTGAAATGCATGTTTATAACCCAAAGATCTTGGTTCCTTTCGATATTTGCGCCAATCGGATAGTAACTTCCTGAATTATGGCCCCTGATTGTCAGAAAAATCGCCCTTTTTAGCTTGTGGTCCCTCTGGAGGTCAAAATTGTTATCCGATTTAAAAAACCGTTTGATTATCTCACCGTTCCATGGTTATGAAGGTTGAGTTCGAATTTCGTGAAAATCAGACCAAAATTGATGGACAAAATGGCCGCCGTTTGTACGCGAATAGTGGGAAAATATGTTATATCAAAGTTGTGGACCTTATAGAGGTCACAATTTATGTTTGTTTATAACCCAAAGAAATTGGTTCCTTTCGATATTTGCGCCCATCGGATCGTAACTTCTTGAATTATGGCCCCTGATTGTCCGAAAAATCGCCCTTAGGTCAAAATTGTTATCCGATTTAAAAAAACGTTTGATTATATCACCATTCTATGGTTATGAAGGTTGAGATCGAATTTCGTGAAAATCGGATCAGAATTGACGGACAATATGGCCGCCGTTTGTACGCGAATAGTGTGAAAATATGTTATATCAAGGTTGTGGACCCTATAGAGGTCACAATTTTGAATCGATTTTGATGAAACTTGACATGTATGTTTATAAACCAAAGATCTTGATTCCCTTCGATATTTGCGCCTATGGAGGCAGACCACCATTAAATTTCACCATCTCGGTTCGTCTATTTATAGCAGTTCTCTCTCTGTCTCTTTTCTCCCCTTTTGCATGCCCATTTTTGTTGATTTTTTGGCCTAGAATGGACTAAGAGGGTTTGAATTAATATTTTCTGCCAGGTTTTGGTAAATATTCATGATTTTGAGGCGGAAAGATAACGGCGTTATGAGGTTGGCCATGGTGATATGTACAGCAATTAGATACATGTATGCTTCTTCAAGTTCGTGTATCTCAAAATTTTGGTGGTCAACCTCATAAAAATTTTAGTGCAAAGACATGGCCATTTGTTCTTCTCTGTCTGTAGTGAAAAGCATTTCGCCCAACGAAAATTTGGGGAAAAGTTGGAGGTGGGTAAAGAGTCCAGAATTAACATTGAAGTCAATGGGGAAATTAATGGTGGTCTGCCTCCTGTATGTAAACAAACTGACAGTGGATGAGAGGCCTAAATTTGATTCTATGATCTCCAAATTGTCACAAAATGTGATATATGACATTTTGATAATAAAAAAAAGTGAAATGGTAAAATTTCAAAAATATTTGACAAATTTGTGAGGGGAATTTTTGATTTTAGTCCAAATTTTGTGATTTTCAGTGTTTATTTGCTTTTCAAAATTTGTGAAAAATATTTTAATGTGTAACTTTGACTTTTTCTGCAAGGTAAAGGTTAGATGGGAAGAAAGTACAATAATTTCACTCAATTTTGTCTAAAACTCATGATAATTTGTCTGAAATTCTTCAGATTACCCCCAATATTGCTGTCAAAATTTTAATTATTCATCTGTTTTAAAATGAAACAAAATGTCTTGCATGTCTTTATTCCCATGGTTAAATAACTTGGAAAGGAGCCATGTGTTTGTCAAATATTGAAAAAGTATCTATGTGTTTGTTTGAAATTTAAAAATTAAGAAATTTTGTCTAATTATGTACTGCTGAGGCATGTTAGAATTTTCAAAACATGAGTGAACTGCATTTTGCTTGGGTGTTCCTCAGACTTAACACAATTTTAATATTTTAAAACCTGCAATTGTTGCATTTCCCTTCTTGAGAAAGTAAAATCTATGTGTCTGCAGGGAAATTTCTCTGTCTTCATTTCATTTAGGCTAGCTCAACCTCCCACCCCACCCATTTTCTTGAACATGATATTTGGATATTCAATTGAAAATATATTGACTCCGAATTAACAGTAATTGGATTTTGTGCTTGAATTGTAACCGAGCATTTTATTTTGCACAAACAAATAGATACATAAAAGATTCCATGAATTTTTAAGACTTTTTCTTTATGGCCAAACATGTTATTCTATGACATTTTCCCCATATGAGTCCACACCCCAAAATGGATATGTTGTAGATGTGTCTTTTGCAGCTTAATGTTTGACATGTTTGATGTAAATCTATTATTTGTGGTGATCTTTTAAAATGTGGCACTTACAGAGCAATGAAATATTACACTAGGGACCGGGAATCTTCTAGTTTTTACGAAAAAAGGTAAGAAACTACCCTTATCATCTAGAATCTAATACACGTTAAGAATGTGTTAAATACCGTCAAGATTCATCAAAAAACGTCCAGTTTGTGCTACCGTGTAGATTTAGAAACACCGTCTAGTTTTGTCATCGATCGTCTACTTTACGACCGTCCAGTTTCTCGGGATGTTGTAGATTTGAAAGGGGTTTAGTTTTTAGACAAGGCCTTATTTTCCAGTTTGAAAACTGCACTGCTTTATCCGAAAGGCAACCGACAATAACATAAAATTCAAACATACATACATTAATCCCAAAATAAATAAATAACACTCATTTCTAGAAATGAACAGAGTGTTTAATTACTAACGGCGTTTAGTTTTTACGCCAAATTACCACTTTACCGAGAGCCGTCTAGAAACTTACGGGTGATTAGAAATGCAATGCCGTTTTCTTTTCATGTCTTTTAATTAGTTTGCCGGGTGTCATCTAGAAAACGTACGGTGTTTGTTTTTGTGTGAAATATTTAATTTCTATCTCCCAATTTTAGAAACTGTGTTCCGATTTAGAATCTTAGCATAGTGTCTAAAATTCTCGAATGAATTGCATATTTGTTGAATATCTTCTGTATTGCCGACGTCCGTTGGGAAACGTCCATTTGCAATGAATTATTTTCCCGGCGTAAAGAAAACTCAACGATTTATTTGTTAGAAATTAACGAAACAAATGGACGTATATCTTGTTTCTTATAATCTTGTTTTCTGGGTTATTTACCCGCTCCAGTCATCAATAACAAATGTATTTGTGAATTTACAAATTAATGCGTGCAGTACTCATTGCGACCACAATGACGTATTTTTCGACATTTATCAAGGCGCATTCGGGGGACTGTTTTCGTCAACATTTATTTTTGTATCCCGTGGAAATGTTGAAGAAATGCAGAAGGAGAGGAATTGTTAACAGGCACAGTTTTCCCCCATTGACACGGACATGGACCGCAAATCGTATCTAAATATATTTCTTACCTGGGTCGTAATATATCATCACTAATAGATAAATCACATACCTAATATAAGCATATAATAATATGATGATAAATAGTCGGCCACAAGCTTTTGAGCGGCCTTGTAAATAAATAAAGTAAATCATGCAGACATATATTACTACACCGCTACCGCACGATCCAGTCATTGTTTTACAATTCATCCTGTCGATTCATGCACGCTTTTCACACGGAATTGTTCTTTGATGTTGATAGATGACACACAGTGACGTCGGCAATACAGAAGATATTTATAAAATATAACGGCGACGAAACTTACAGGTTATCATTAGTTGCGAGATTTTTTGTTTTATAATTTTGTTTTCGATATAGATTACAGTATCTGATATCAATCGAGATTAAAATACATCGGATAATCAAAATGAGGTTGGACCGGATATCGGTAAATAACGAAACTATGTTCCGATTTAGAATCTTAGCATTGTGTCTAAAATTCTCGAATGAATTGCATATTTGTTGAATATCATCTGTATTGCCGACGTCACTGTGTGTCATCTATCAACATCAAAGAACAATTCCGTGTGAAAAGCGTGCATGAATCGACAGTATGAATTGTAAAGTCATATCGCCGACAATCACATGTAATTATATTTTGAACTGTGCCTGTTAACAATTCCCCTCCTTCTGCATTTCTTCAACATTTCCACGGGATACAAAAATAAATGTTGATGAAAACAGTCCCCCGAATGCGCCTTGATAAATGTCGAAAATTACGTCATTCGTGCTCGAAATGAGTACTGCACACATTAATTTGTAAATTCACAAATACATTTGTTATTGATGGCGGGAGCGGGTAAATAACCCAGAAAACAAGATTATAAGAAACAAGATATACGTCCATTTGTTTCGTTAATTTCTAATAAATAAATTGTTGAGTTTTATTTACGCCGGGAAAATTGTCAATTCATTGCAAATGGACGTTTCCCAACGGACGTCGGCAATACAGAAGATATTCAACAGATATGCAATTCATTCGAGAATTTTAGACACTATGCTAAGATTCTAAATCGGATCATAGTTTCTAAAATTGGGAGATAGAAATTAAATATTTCACACAAAAACAAACGCTGTACGTTTTCTAGATGACACCCGGCAAACTAATTAAAAGACATGAAAAGAAAACGGCATTGCATTTCTAATCACCCGTAAGTTTCTAGACGGCTCTTGGTAAAGTGGTAATTTGGCGTAAAAACTAAACGCCGTTAGTAATTAAACAACTAGACAACGTACGGGAAAATAGACATTTCTAGACAACGTACGGGAAAATAAGGCCTTGTCTAAAAACTAAACCCCTTTCAAATCTACAACATCCCGAGAAACTGGACGGTCGTAAAGTAGACGATCGATGACAAAACTAGACGGTGTTTCTAAATCTACATGGTAGCACAAACTGGACGTTTTTTGATGAATCTTGACGGTATTTAACACATTCTTGACGTGTATTAGATTCTAGATGATAAGGGTAGTTTCTTACCTTTTTTCGTAAAAACTAGAAGATTCCCAGTCCCTAGTGTTAATTAATAGCCTTTTCATACTCCTTTTATGCAATGAATTATGCCATAACTCCCTTTTTCCACCTCATTTTGTCAGGAAATTGATGTAAAGATTAAAAAAACTTGCTTCCACAAAATATTGACACTATGTAATTCCAAGGATACCTCTGATTGTTAAAGTATTCTAGATACTGAAATATTCCCATTTTTTATACGCCCACATTTTCATGTGGACGTATATTGTCGTCGCCCCTGTTTGTCCGTCCGTCCGTCCACAATTGTTTGTGAACAGTCTACAGGTCACAATTTTTATCCGATTTCAATGAAACTTAAAACATAGGTTTATCACCCTAAGATCTCGGTTCCTTTCGATATTGGCATGTATCGGACTGTAACTTCATGGGTTATGGCCCCTGATTGTACGAAAAATCACGTTTTTATACGCCCACATTTTCATGTGGACGTATTATGTCGTCGCCCCTGTCCGTCCGGACGGACGTCCGTCCGTCCACAATTTGTTTGTGGACTCTCTACAGGTCACAATTCTTATCCGATTTTGACGAAACTTGAAATATAGGTTTATCCCCAAAAGATCTCGGCTGCTTTCGATATTGGCATGTATCGGATCAAAACTTCATGGATTATGGCCCCTGATTGTACGAAAAATCACGTTTTTAGCTTGTGGACCCTATAGAGGTCACAATTTTGAACCGATTTTGATGAAACTTGACATGCATGTTTGTAACCCAAAGATCTTGGTTCCTTTCGATATTTGCGACTATCGGAATATAATTTCCTGAATTATGGCCCCTGATTGTCCGAAAAATCACCCTTTTTATGAAGGTTGAGTTTAAATTTCGTGAAAATCGGACCAAAATTGACAGACAAAATGGCCGCCGTTTGTAAGCGAATAGTGTGAAAATATGTTATATCAAGGTTGTGGACCTTATAGAGGTCACAGTTTTGAACCAATTTTGATGAAATTTGACATGTATGTTTATAACCCAAAGATCTTGGTTCCTTTCGATATTTGCACCCATCGGATTGTAACTTCCTGAATTATGGCCCCTGATTGTCCGAAAAATTGCCCTTTTTAGCTTGTGGTCCCTCTGGAGGTCAAAATTGTTATCGGATTTAAAAAACCGTTTGATTATATCACCGTTCCATGGTTATGAAGGTTGAGTTCGAATTTCATGTAAATCGGACCAAAATTGACGGACAAAATGGCCGCCGTTTGTACGCGAATAGTGTGAAAATATGTTATTTCAAGGTTGTGGACCTTATAGTGGTCACAATTTTGAACCAATTTTGATGAAACTTGACATGTATGTTTATAACCCAAAGATCTTGGTTCCTTTCGATATTTGCGCCCATCGGATCGTAACTTCCTCAATTATGGCCCCTGATTGTCCAAAAAAATCGCCCTTTTTAGCTTGTGGTCCCTCTGGAGGTCAAAATTGTTATCCGATTTAAAAAAACGTTTGATTATATCACGATTCCATGGTTATGAAGGTTGAGTTTGAATTTGGGAAAATCGGACCAAAATTGACAGACAAAATGGCCGCCGTTTGTATGCGAATAGTGTGAAAATATGTTATATAAAGGTTGTGGACCTTATAGAGGTCATAATTTTGAACTGATTTTGATGAAACTTGACATGTATGTTTATAACCCAAAGATCTTGGTTCCTTTCGATATTTGCACCCATTGGATCATAACTTCCTGAATTGTGTCCCCGGATTGTCAAAAAAATCGCTTTTGTTAGCTTTTGGTCCCTCTGGAGGTCAAAATTATTATCCGATTTAAAAAAACGTTTGACTATATCACCGTTACATGGTAATGAAGAGAGAGTGTGAATTACGTGAAAATCGGACTAGAATTGACGGACAAAATGGCCGTCGTTTGTACACGAATAGTGTGAAAACATGTTATATCAAGGTTGTGGACCCTATAGAGGTCACAATTTTGAACCGATTTTGATGAAACTTGACATGTATGTTTATAACCCAAAGATCTTGGTTCCTTTCGATATTTGTGCCCATCAGGTCATTACTTCCTGAATTATGTCCCCTGATTGTACGAAAAATCACCCTTTTTAGCTTGTGGTCCCTCTGGAGGTCACAATTATTATCTGATTTAAAAAAAAAAACGTTTGATTATAAAACCAAACAAATTCTAATGATTTTCTGATAATTCCTTAATATGCGACAACTCTTGTTGACTGCCCGGACGATTTGGCTGCTGTGTGGGCATATGTTTCGTTGCCCGGCAACCTATTTTTAAAAAAAAAAATAGTGCTTTGTGACCCTTTTGTTGGAGTGGGTGGTTGTCAACTAAATACAGCATTTATTTTACATTTATCAATCCATATTTATACGCCCACATTTTCATGTGGACGTATATTGTTGTCGCCCCTGTTCGTCCGTCCGTCCGTCCATCCACAATTGTTTGTGAACAGTCTACAGGTCAAAATTTTTATCCGATTTCAATGAAACTTAAAACATAGGTTTATCACCCTAAGATCTCGGACTGTAACTTCATGGGTTATGACCCCTGATTGTACGAAAAATCACGTTTTTTAGCTTGTGAACAGTTTAGAGGTCACAATTTTGAACCGATTTGGATGAAACTTGAAATGCATGTTTATAACCCAAAGATCTTGGTTCCTTTCGATATTTGCGCCAATCGGATCGTAACTTCCTGAATTATGGCCCCTGATTGTCCGAAAAATCGCCCTTTTTAGCTTGTGGTCCCTCTGGAGGTCAAAATTGTTATCCGATTTAAAAAACCGTTTGATTATATCACCGTTCCATGGTTTTGAAGGTCGAGTTCGAATTTCGTGAAAATCGGACCAAAATTGACGGACAAAATGGCAGCCATTTGTACGCGAATAGTGTGAAAATATGTTAAATCAAGGTTGTGAACAGTGTAGAGGACACAATTTTGAACCGATTTGGATGAAACTTGAAATGCATGTTTATAACCCAAAGATCTTGGTTCCTTTCGATATTTGCGCCAATCGGATCGTAACTTCCTGAATTATGGCTCCTGATTGTCCGAAAAATTGCCCTTTTTAGCTTGTGGTCCCTATGGAGGTCAAAATTATTATCCGATTTAAAAAAAAGTTTGACTATATCACTGTTACATGGTAATGAAGAGAGAGTTTGAATTACGTGAAAACCGGACTAGAATTGACGGACAAAATGGCCGCCGTTTGTACACGAATAGTGTGAAAATATGTTATATCAAGGTTGTGGACCCTATAGAGGTCACAATTTTGAATCGATTTTGATGAAACTTGACAGGTATGTTTTAAACCCAAAGATCTTGGTTCCTTTCAATATTTGCGCCCATCGGGTCATTACTTCCTGAATTATGTCCCCTCATTGTACGAAAAATCACCCTTTTTAGCTTGTGGTGCCTCTGGAGGTCACAATTATTATATGATTTAAAAAAAAACGTTTGATTATAAAAACCAAACAAATTCTAATGATTTTCTGATAATTCCTTAATATGCGACAATTCTTGTTGACTGCCCGGGCGTATGTTTCGTTGCCTTGCAACCTATTTTTTAATAAATGATTCATATTTCTTACAAGTACCTGTGTTTGTATGTATGTATACAAGCCAGGGATAGCAAAATGTGGCTTTTAGCCATATTCCATCAACAGTATTACTTATGTGGACACAAGTAAGTTGGATTTGTTATCACAGCAACATATTCAAGCGGTGGGCTTACAAGTTTCATTATAGTTCCTTACAGTTACCCTCAATCCCCCCAATTTGCAGATTGTCTTCTTGTATACTGGCTACGGTTTCTAGAAATAAATGCATTTCACCTCAGAGTTTCCAAGAAATAGGGAATTATTGGCATTTTGAGACATACAAAGTGTCAAAAAATGGGCCATTTTGTAAAAAAAGGTAAAATAAAGTGAATTTTTGAAAAATATCGCAATATTTTGAATATTTTGGATGAGACTTATTTGAAACTCTTTAAATCTTTTTGCAAAACTCACATTTTGACAAAATTAAGAAAGAGTCTTCAATTCTAGAACAAAAGGCCCATGGACCTGATCTGCAACCCAGCATACAAAACAGTACATAACTTTAAAGGGTCACCATTTCTTCTGCAATTAATTTTTTTTGATTCTGTATTATAATAATTTTGCAAAAATAAATGTGAAGCTATAAAGAAAAGAATTTTGATGGTATATGAACTTTTAAAAACATATAGGAGGCAGACCACCATTAAATTTCACCATCTCGGTACCCACAAATTGTAGTTCGTCTATTTATAGCAGTTCTCTCTCTGTCTCTTTTCTCCCCTTTTGCATGCCCATTTTTGTTGATTTTTTGGCCTAGAATGGACTAAGAGGGTTTGAATTAATATTTTCTGCCAGGTTTTGGTAAATATTCATGATTTTGAGGCGGAAGGATAACGGCGTTATGAGGTTGGCTACGCTGATTGGTACGGCAATTAGATACATGTTTTGAGTATGCTTCTTCAAGTTCGTGTATCTCAAAATTTTGGTGGTCAACCTCATAAAAATTTTAGTGCAAAGACATGGCCATTTGTTCCTCTGTCTGTAGTGAAAAGCATTTCGCCCAAAGAAAATTTGGGGAAAAGTTGGAGGTGGGCAAAGAGTCCAGAATTAACATTGAAGTCAATGGGGAAATTAATGGTGGTCTGCCTCCCTATCGGATCATTACTTCCTGAATTATGTCCCCTGATTGTACGAAAAATCACCCTTTTTAGCTTGTGGTCCCTCTGGAGGTCACAATTATTATCTGATTTAAAAAAACGTTTGATTATATCACAGTTACACCGTAGTTATGGGTGAGTTTGAATTATGATTTTCTGATGATTACTTAAAATGCAACAACTCTTGTTGACTGCCTGGACGATTTGGCTGCTGTGTGGGCGTATGTTTCGTTGCCTGGCAACCTATGTTTTTTATTGGTAACCGCTTGGCACCGTATACCCAAATGTTCGTTATGACCCAAACTTTTCGGAATCGGTCGGTGCCATTTATTAAATTCAGCCAAAGTGACCATTACAGCCGTTGCCACGGCAACCATCAATTTCAACGTTTTTAGCCTTGAAATAAGACATTGTTTAGGTGATCACGTTTTTTATGCACATCTGTTGGGAAAAAAACATCTGTAGTACCTTGAGACTATCCACATGTAACTAGATACTATTCTAAATACGGTTACCATCATCTCTTGTTTTTAAGTGTAGAGACGATGCTGTGTAAGTGGTTTGAGATACCATGTATCATTGGATTGAATGGCACTGAAATGGTGTGATGTCACATAAGTAGTGATGTCACAAGCTAGTTTTCATAGTAACGTCGGCCATTTTTATACGCCCACATGGAAATGTGGTCGTATATTGCCGTCGCCCCCGTCCGTCCGTCTGTCGGTCCGTCTGTCGGTCCGTCGGTCCGTCCGTCCGTCCGTCCGTCTTCCACAATTTCTTGTGAACGCTCTAGAGGCTAAAGTTAATATCCGATTGACTTGAAATTTATACACGGTGTTTAAGGTCGTGAGACGAAGAAGCCTATTGATTTTCAGCGATATCCGATAATTACTATAAGAGTTATGACCCTTGATCACTTTGAAAAATCTTGTGAACGCTCTAGAGGCTATAGTTAATATCCGATTGACTTTAAATTTATACACAGTGTTTAAGGTCAGGAGACGAAGAAGCCTATTGATTTTCGGTGATATCTGATAATTACTGCCAGAGTTATGACCCTTGATCACTTTGAAAAATCTTGTGAACGCTTTAGAGGCTAAAGTTAATATCCAATTGACTTTAAAATTATACACAGTGGTTAAGGTCGTGAGACGAAGAAGCCTATTGATTTTCAGCGATATCCGATAATTACTACCAGAGTTACGACCCTTGGTCACTTTGAAAAATCTTGTGAACGCTCTACAGGCTATAGTTAATATCCGATTGACTATAAATTTATACACAGTGTTTAAGGTCAGGAGACGAAGAAGCCTATTGATTTTCGGTGATATCTGATAATTACTGCCAGAGTTATGACCCTTGATCACTTTGAAAAATCTTGTGAACGCTTTAGAGGCTAAAGTTAATATCCGATTGACTTTAAATTTATACACAGTGTTTAAGGTCATGAGACGAAGAAGCCTATTGATTTTCGGTGATATCCGATAATTACTACCAGAGTTATGACCCTTGATCACTTTGAAAAATCTTGTGAACACTCTAGAGGCTATAGTTAATATCCGATTGACTTTAAATTTATACACAGTGTTTACGGTCATGAGACGAAGAAGACTATTGATTTTCGGTGATATCTGATAATTACTGCCAGAGTTATGACCCTTGATCACTTTGAAAAATCTTGTGAACGCTTTAGAGGCTAAAGTTAATATCCGATTGACTTTAAATTTATACACAGTGTTTAAGGTCATGAGACGAAGAAGACTATTGATTTTCGGTGATATCTGATAATTACTGCCAGAGTTATGACCCTTGATCACTTTGAAAAATCTTGTGAACGCTTTAGAGGCTAAAGTTAATATCCGATTGACTTTAAATTTATACACAGTGTTTAAGGTCATGAGACGAAGAAGCCTATTGATTTTCGGTGATATCTGATAATTACTGCCAGAGTTATGACCCTTGATCACTTTGAAAAATCTTGTGAACGCTTTAGAGGCTAAAGTTAATATCCGATTGACTTTAAATTTATACACAGTGTTTAAGGTCATGAGACGAAGAAGACTATTGATTTTCGGTGATATCTGATAATTACTGCCAGAGTTATGACCCTTGATCACTTTGAAAAATCTTGTGAACGCTTTAGAGGCTAAAGTTAATATCCGATTGACTTTAAATTTATACACAGTGTTTAAGGTCATGAGACGAAGAAGCCTATTGATTTTCGGTGATATCCGATAATTACTGCCAGAGTTATGACCCTTGATCACTTTGAAAAATCTTGTGAACGCTTTAGAGGCTAAAGTTAATATCCGATTGACTTTAAATTTATACACAGTGTTTAAGGTCATGAGACGAAGAAGCCTATTGATTTTCGGTGATATCCGATAATTACTACCAGAGTTATGACCCTTGATCACTTTGAAAAATCTTGTGAACGCTCTGGAGGCTAAAGTTAATATCCGATTGACTTTAAATTTATACACAGTGTGTAAGGTCATGATAAGAAGAAACCTGTTGATTTTCAGCAATATCCGATAATTCCTGCCCGAGTTATGACCCTTGATCACTTTGAAAAATCTTGTGAACGCTCTAGAGGCTAAAGTTAATATCCGATTGAATTTAAATTTATACACGGTGTTTAAAGTCATGATACAAAGAATCCTATTGATTTTCAGCAATATCCGATAATTATGACCCTTGATCACTTTGAAAAATCTGAAGTTAATATCCGATTGACTTTAAATTTGTACACAGTGTTTAGGGTCATGATACGAAGAATCCTATTTGATTTTCAGTGATATCTGATAATTTCTGGCAGTTGATCACTTTGAAATATCTTGTTGACAAAGGCCTTGAGACAAACCATCAAAACTATTCTAATCATTTCTGATAATTATTTAATGGGCTATTACTCGTAATAAGATTATCATGTGTTGTAAATGTTCTCCTTACTGATAAAAGAAACAGTATGCGACAACCCTTGTTGACTGCCCGGACGACTTAGCTGTTGTGGGCGTATGTTTCGTTGCCTGGCAACCTATCTTTTTATTTTTGATTGCATTTGAATTTTGAGTTCCACAGTAATGTGGAATCCTGAAGAACCAGCGTCAAAACGAAGACCCAGCGATTATATACTATTCAAAAAAAGTAGGGGATATTTGATTTTGGGGGAATAATACTAAAATATGCAAATGACTACAAAAAAAGTCACTATAGAACCTAACAGAAGAAACATTTCCAGTTACATATGACGCCCAAACGCACCAATAGCTACCGCATGGAATGCAGGTGATGCTTGGGATCATCATGGGGGTCCAACCCAAGATTTGCACGACTCTGACTTTGAATGTTACAGTCACTGTGGCATTGAATTCCAGGGTGGAAACATCAGTTTAATTGTTTTAGTGACCAGAAAACAAATTTTGATATGCGTCGGCTTACCCAAAATGAAAGGTTACGTGCCCTTGGCATGCTACAGATCGGCACAACACAGGCGGTTGTGGCGCGGACGATGAATGTTTCTCAGTCTGTCATATGCAGGCTATGGTCCAGATACCGTGATACACAATCTGTACAGGACAGACCACGCTCAGGTCAACCAAGGGCGACAACTCAAGCCCAGGATCGATTTATCCGTACCTTGGCCTTTAGAAATCGTGTCATCACAGCAAATCAGATCAGCGCTCGTCTTCAAACAGACACTGGTGTGAGAGTGAGTGGCCAGACGATTCAGAATCGACTGCATAGGGGTCACCTTCGCGCCCGACGTCCTCGCGTGATTCCTTGTTTGAGAGATCATCACATTCAGGCAAGATGTCGTTGGTGTAGGGATCGTCAACACTGGGATAATCGACGCTGGAGCAATGTGATGTTTTCAGATGAGTCAAGGTTCACTGTTGATTTTTTGGACAGACGTAGGAGGGTGTGGCGTCGTCGAAACGAGTGCTTCCAAGACGTTAACGTCGTCAGACATGATCGATTTGGGGTTTGTTCTGTTATGGTGTGGGGAGGCATCACTGTTGCTGGAAGAACGGCTTTACATGTTGTTGTAGGGCGTGTTACAGGCCAGTACTACCGGGACAACATCTTGGCAGTCCATGTTGTGCCGTTCGCACGACGTCATGCCCGCCGTTTCATCTTCCAGGATGACAACGCAAGATGTCACAGGGCCAGGATCGTTACAGGTTACCTCCAACAACAGAACATCACCACATTACCTTGGCCAGCACTGAGTCCCGACCTCTCCCCCATCGAGCATATCTGGGACATGCTTGGACAGAGGTTACGTCAACGTTAACAACGTCCTGCCAATGTCCAAGAACTTGCTGCTGCGTTACAACAGGAATGGGACAATCTGGACCAAAATGACCTTAGACGTCTCATTAGGAGTATGCCACGTCGGATCAATGCTTGTTTGGCAAACAGAGGAGGATTTACCCGTTACTGACTTTGTTGTGATGCTGTGGTAACTTTGCTGTTTGACCCCGGGTATCATTTTACCCTTATAATGGTCAGTCTGTGCCTTACTTAGTCTAACGATCATTTGGAATAAATCGATGAATGTGAACTTCATTTCATTTTGTCATTTGTTTCTTCGTCAGTTTCATTAGGTGACTTTAATTTAATAACACTTCAAAATCAAATATCCCCTACTTTTTTTGAATAGTATAGTTTATGTATCAAGTGTCAGTGTACAATAGGATGCGGATCAGGTGATGAGTCTACTGCAATAAAATGTGTAAAGGAACGAAAAGAAGGTAATGCAGATAATTTCTTAGAAAAGGTTCAGGGGCGAGCCAAGTATGGTAATCCCGATTATATATCTCTCGCCCAAAGGCTGAACGGCATCACAGCTGATGATTTGAAAAAGAATGACGCCATATGGCATATTTCCTGTTATAAAGAAGTTACACACAAAGAACACTGTAAACGTGACAAAAAGCGGTTTGAAGAGGCGTCTAAAGAAAATGATTGTAACCTCTTTAACCGCGGGAAAGGCAGACCATCTAGTTCACCATCAACTGTATTGTCCGCGTCAAGTAATGTTTTCATTCTTACCCGTCAAAATACGCCACTTTTCGAGAATAATTTGTGTTTTTATTGTCAACATGATCGCTCCAAGAAGGGAGGACACGGTCGTCAACTCCGTGTGTAAAGCAGGTATCTCTCAACTCGATACTATACAGAAGATAGTGGATCGATCTCAAAATGACTTATTGAGATATCGCCTAAACAATGTTAGATCGAAGCAGTGTTTACTGTACTATCACAAAGCCTGTCACCTACGTCAGCTCAAAATTAGCAACTCTTCTATGACCAACGAAGAAGAATTTGATACCGCGGTGGAGTTTTTTGATACACAAGTCGAATTTCTGGCCATAATTGAAGATGAGTTAGATAAAGGCAAGATTATCACCATACCTGAGGCTAAAAATCTATATCTTGAATTATTGCATCAAAAAGATATTGAGGATGTCGTGTGCAATAACTCGGATATTGTTAGTATGATAACCAATATTGCAGATGTGGTGATTAGTGAAGCGACCAAACACCAGCCTATTCACATATCGAAGGCAATAACTCAAAGAGTCTTATTCAAAAAGGAGAGACTGAAACAGACCGATAGGAATGAAGTTCAACTTCTATTTGAATGCGCTACTAAGATACGCAGTTGTATCATCCACGCAAAGAAAGACCCATGGCGTTTCAAAACTAGTTTGATAGATCAAGATACAGGAGTACCTAAAGAACTAACAACAATGATCAAGTGGATAATCGTGGGGACCTCATCTCCGAAGACAAAAGTCCGAGCTAATCAGATTATCATTAACCAACAGGTCGATATGCTGGCACAAATTATCATGAAGTCAACGAAATCGAACCGTCAAGCAAGTCTCAAGCCACGAAATGAGAGGTCTCAGTTCAGATGTATGCTCGATACACCTTACTCAGTGGGCATTACCATGTGGATATACCAGAACTTCCAGAGTGAAAAGGCGATATCGTTACTAAGTAATTTCGGTGTAGCTATGTCGTATGACCGCCTCCTGCTAGTGTACAATAAAATAGCGAGAAATGTGTACGCAAATATGAAAGGAAACGGGGTATATGTTCCTCCAAAGATTCAGAGAAACGTTCGCAACAGGGCAACTATTGATAACCTTGAAAAAGCAAAATGTAATCTAGACGGCAAGACCAAATTGGACGTTTTGACAGTTGCGGTTCACCAAAGAGAAACACCTGAAAGTGTCTGTGCTTCGGTAGAGCCTGATTATTCAATAGATGCAGCTGTAAAATTAGACGATGTACCTGCGACAATTGTTCCTCTCATTGAAACCAACATAAACATCACTTCTCGGCCAAAAACTAGTCCAGTGTATCCTGAATACTGGTACGGTACATTCAGTGGAACCGAAGAAGATAAAGATGATAATCAACCAAAGCCAAGACCCAAAGCTAACTGCAAAGACATAGCATGGCTCATGTCCCGCTACTTCGGTCGACAGAGTATAGATGACCTAGATGTGCAACAGGCGATAGGTACATGGTCTGTATATAACTCTGCCTGTTGTTCTAATCGAAAACCACAGAAAGACAACACATACATACTACCGATGATAAACGCTACACCAACCGAAATTGATACAATCGTCACTGCCATAGATCAACTCATCAAGCTGAACGAAGAAATAAGTCCTGGAAAATGTCTCATTATATCAATGGATATGGACCTTTATAAACGAGCGCTGAAAGTTGGTTATCTTGATCCAAAGTATGCATTTGATTGTATTATTATCCCAGGTCTGTTTCATTCAGTGTTGTGTGGTCTTAAATGTCTGGGCAATGTGCTGGAGGGTACAGAAATAGACCAGGCCTGGCAGGAAGCTGGTATTTATTCGAACGTGACTGCAAGACAAGTATTGGACGCAGGCAACTATGAACGAGCTATTCCCGGACATCTAGTTACGTATCAAGCCCTGTTTGACATAAAGTTCAAATTATTTCTCCAAACTCAACCAGAGATCCGAGAGAAAATGCAACAGGCATCCATAGTCTTCTCCGATGCTTACTCCAAGAGAGTAAACCTACACACGTCTCAAGAAGAATTCATGAAAGTTGCGATACCGTGTGTGAAAAAGATGGATATTTTCGACCAACAACATTCTTCCAGTGATGTAAATTACAAATGGACTCTGTTCTATATGAAACAAGTAGAGAAGTTGTTACATCTTCAAAGATCTATCCGAGAAGGAAATTTTGAAGAATATCTGGGTGCGCTGGAAAACATAATACCCCTGTTCTTTGAATTCAATAGGCGGGACTATGCTGTGAACATAGTAGAATTTCTAGCGAGGATGCAAGACTTGAAAAAATCTGATGACGAGGCTTGGAAAGATTTATGAAATGGTGGTTTTGTTGTCAATTACAATCCTTCCCTCCCCTTTGTGTCCATGGGTCTTGATCAAGCACACGAGCAGGTGAATAAAGTATTGAAAGGAAGCGGTGGGATCAGTGGAATGACAACTGATCCAGTCACATTACTCAAATATTTCGTGACAGCACCAGTGATAACTGAATTGGCTAAAGAGACTGAATCAATGAACGACTGTTATGATACTGATAGTGAAACAAAGGTGCGACATCACCGTGACAGTAAAACTCAGCTGCGTAAGGAAGAAGACTGGATCAAGAAACTTACGTCCGTTCTCACAGACAATAATGCTTTCTCTAGTGAACCTATCGATAGTACCCTGAAGATAAACAACAGACTGAGGAAGATTATGTCAAACGAAATCCTAGATGAGAAATTAACAAGTTTGATATTGGGTAGTGACGAGCGTGCAATGAGTCGTATAGATATCTTCATCAAGGAAAGAATAAACGCAACGACAATAAATCTTTGGGATCGACTGCCATGTCCCAAATTTCTAAAATGGGATTCAACCTTACCGGAGGTCACTGTAAAGACAGCAGATGGCTACAAGACCGTGAAACTCACCAATGTGCTATTCCGCAAGATAATTATTGCATCCAGATCATCAAGAGATGACATTGATCTTGAAGAGTTAATTGGTAATCATGAACTCTCTATCAGATCGCATACTCTCATGAACCCAGATCGCACACTGCGCCCCACTACTGACAAAAATGTTATAAGACATTATCTGGAAGAGCTGGTTGCTAATTCACAAGAAATTGATAGTCGCGAAGAGGATACGATCTCAGAGTCAAGTGATGTGAAGACATGTATCATCATTGATGGCATGGCCGTTGTTCAAGAACTGTTGGCTGTCCGAAAATTCACTTCTGCACCTCAGCTAGCAAGCGCCTTTCTTGAACTCATCAGTATGAAGGGGACAAGCTACGACCAAATTCGACTCGTATTCGACAATTATACCCAAGCAGACGTCTCCTTAAAGGAACTTACCAGACAAAAACGTAGCAAAGGCAAAAGCAAGTTTGCGAAATCGTTCCATGTAAGCAATACCTCTAAAATCCAGAACCAGACCCAGTTCTTGAATCGTAGTGAAACAAAAGCCTCCTTGACTCTGTACTTGGCGCAAAAAGTGATGAACTCTATCAAGCACACCCAAGTAATGACTGTCACTCACGCAGCTGTCTGTGCCACAATACTGTATCTGCTATTTGTTCACTCGGTGAAGGTGACATACCTCAACCAGATGTAGTAGAAAATTGTGTACAGTTTCTAACGAAGTGTTTATGTCCAAAAGGTCTGGATATACGTGATCCCAGTAAGTTGTGTTGGCACCTTTTCAAACATGCTGGTTAGGATGCCTTTGTAGAAACTCTACCGCCTACGCCTGGAGCGTGGAATCAACACGTTCGAAGAGCACACATCCAAGCTAGCATCTGGAACCAGGATTTAAAGCTCATTCCTGACATACCTGACTTTGGTAAACTGGGCTGGAATAAAACAGAAGATGGACTTAAACCAATTCACACTGATGTACCCCTCGCACCGCATAGTGTAATAAACATCAGTTACTGTAACTGTGCCGTGAAGGAGGTAACATGTTCAACAAGGCGATGTACTTGTCATAAACTGGGGTTACCTTGTACAGAGTTGTGCAGGTATGATATATTTTGTTTTGTCATTGGAGTTGAAAAAAATCTCAAAGCATTTGGATCTTCAATCCCTAGATTAAGCTTATAGTTGTTCACCAATTCATGTAACCCAGCAAAGATCTATTTCTTTGTCTTATGATTCGTTCTCTTTCTATTCCAGATGTGAAGGTGGTGATGTCTGCTGCAATACGTGAAGATGTTCTTGTACACGTTGGTCTGTCATTCGTTTGGGGTTCTCTGTCAGGCTAACTATACCACTGTACTGTGCTGAAGTATTTGTGTCGTTACTCGATTGCAAATTGTAAAACGTATTCAGACTAACTCTTTTGTGCAGTGATGTTGAACATTTATAAAGTACAGTCACGCCTAACTACACCGACATGCTAACAGTATATTTCTCTATATGTAATTCCGTACTGTTATTGTTGTCAACTTTGATAAAAAAAAACCCAACTCATTATGATTATTTATACCTCGATGAATTTGTTAATTTCCCGTGTATCATATAGCTGTCATTACACAGCGAATATTTTTCTAAATAAGTGCTATCAAATGTGACGTCATCAAGAGAGGATAGGTCGTGGTTACCATGGCAACCATGTTTAAAAAGGTATCTAGGTATATATGGATAGGCCTACTATCAAGGGACTACAAATGATTTTTCCAACCGCGGAGCATAACAAAATGTGATCACGGACCGATTCCGAAAAGTTTGGCTCAAAACGAACATTTTGGTATAAGGTGCCAAGCGGTTACCATTTTGTTTCTACAAAACTGAGTTCAGCTTCAAAACCCTACAGACTATATTGTTTTTCAGCAATTTCCAATAATAACTACCAGAGTTATGGCCCTTGATCACTTCAAAAAATCTAGAGGCCAAAGTTAATATCCGATTGGCTTTAAATTTATACACAGTGTTTAAGGTCATGAGACGAAGAAGCCTATTGATTTTCAGCGATTTCCGATAATTAGTGCCAGAATTATGGCCCTTGATCACTTCAAAAAATCTTGTAGACGCTCTGGTGGCTAAAGCTACTATCCGATTGGCTTTAAATTTATACACAGTGTTTAAGGTCATGAGACGAAGAAGCCTATTGATTTTCAGCGATTTCCGATAATTAGTGCCAGAGTTATGGCCCTTGATCACTTCAAAAAATCTTGTGGACGCTCTAAAGGCCAAAGTTAATATCCGATTGACTTTAAATTTATACACAGTGTTTAAGGTCATAAGACGAAGAAGCCAATTGATTTTCAGCGATTTCCGATAATTAGTGCCAGAGTTATGACCCTTGATCACTTCAAAAAGTCTTGTGGACGCTCTAGAGGCCAAAGTTAATATCCGATTGGCTTTAAATTTATACACAGTGTTTAAGGTCATAAGACAAAGAAGCCTATTGATTTTCAGCAATTTCCGATAATTAGTGCCAGAGTTGTCTCCCATGATCCCTTCAAAAAATCTTGTGATGCTATAGAGGCCAAACTTATCATCCGATTGACTTCAGATTGATACACAGAGTTTAAGGTGTTGAAACGAACAAGTATTTTGATTTTCAATGAATTTTGATAACTGAACTGCTAAATCCATGTTATTAAATGTTTCCTATACTGATTGTTAGCGTGGGAAATGAACAAGTATTTTGATTTTCAATTAATATTTAAATGATAACTGAACTGCTAAATCCATGATATTAAATGTTTCCTATACTGATTGTTAGCGTGGGGCAAAACTTTTATAAAAAGCAAACAAATTCTAATGATTTTCAGATAATTACATAATGAGTTGTTACTCTTAATCAGATTTTAGTGTATTACAAATGTTTCATTACCAAAAAAAGTAAAAATATGCGACAACCCTTGTTGACTGCCCGGACGATTTAGCTGCTGTGGGCGTATGTTTCGTTACCTGGCAACCTATCTTTTAGCTTGTGGTCCCTCTGGAGGTCACAATTATTATCCGATTTAAAAAAACGTTTGTTTATATCACCGTTACACCCTAAGGAAGGTTGAGTTCGAATTTCGGGAAAATCGGACCAAAATTGCCATAAAAAATGGCCGCCGTTTGTACGCAAATACTGATAAAAAAGGTATATCAAGGTATATAGAGGTCACAATTTTAATTCGATTTTAATGAAACTTGAAATTCATGGTTATAACCCAAAGATCTTGGTTCCTTTTGATATTTGCGCATATCGGATCGTAACTTCCTGAATTATGGCCCCTGATTATATGCAAAATCGCCTTTTTTTTAGCTTGTGGCCCCTCTGGAGGTCACAATTATTATCCGATTGAAAAAAACAGTTGATTATATTACCGTTACACTGTAAGGAAGGTTGAGTTCGAATTTCAGGAAAATCGGACCAAAATTGCCATACAAAATGGCCGCCGTTTGTAAGCGAATACTGTTAAAAAATTGTATATCATGGTTGTGGACCATGGGTTCCATGTCGGCCGTATATGCCGGTCGGGACCTAGGGCTATGGAAAATGACCGTAACTAGATGTGACCCAACGGTCATTTTGCACGCCGGAAAAATAGCATTTTTTCAAAAACCCAATTTTCAAACATGGCTACCATCGACATCCACTATGTAACTATAACACTGTACGGCCAGTGCAGAATAATGCGTATATAAAGATAGAAGAAGCCACATTATCTTGTGATTGGTGTTATAGAGTTGTATACATAGTCGTCAGTAGATTATACTGGGCAATATGTTGATAATTGATGATGATTGTCGTGTAGTAGAACAATAAAAGTTAATTGATATTCGGGAATCTTATCAAAGGCGTGAAACAGTCCATTCTTAGTCAATCACGTATTGTCCACGTGTCATAAGAATTTTCTAGAACAAAGCCGTTTACCGCTAATTCAGTTACGCAATATGTAAACGAGATTGTTACGATCTTCGAAAAAAGGAAAATTAATATGAAGTACTGCTCTTCGAATCCAACCAACTGTCATATTAAATATCACAGCATAGAAATGACGTAAATCCTTAACAACGTACATGTTGGGAGAAAATTAAATTATAATTTTTTATAGTGATATTACGGCCTTGTGGGAATTGTAGAAATAATATCTAGAGATTAGTTAACTTGCTTACCGACAAATTAAGAATATTACGTATTCCAGTGCTATTGTGTAGCAATATTGATAATTCCACGTGTTCGAAAAATTGTCGTGCATAAATATATTGTAAATCAAGACCCGACGATATTCTAGACGGCGCTAGTGTCGCTTGAAGTCAGCAAACATGAATGCCAAGTTAGCTACCCGACAGTTATTCATTGCTAAGATTTTCGTCAATATTCTGCGGCCCGTAACGCCGTAAGAGATGTTCTAAAACCAATGTGAAATATATGCCGTGGATAATTATATATTTATCTTCATATCGAAGTTATTGTATTACAACTCATGATTATCCAGGTCAGTGTGTTTTCTATTGAGCACGTGGTAATTACGTGTCAGCCACTGACATGTTTTTTCTTCAGCTATTTCGATTATTTAAGTACCCAAAAGAGAATATTTAACTTATAAATAATTATCACAAGCCTTACAATAAATATTTCATTTTTAAGTCTAATATATAATTTTTTGTGTAACTCACGCTGACAAAGTGGTATAGACACGTGAATTCACAATACCCAACCGTGAATAAAAAACATGAAATATGGATTTATTTTGCAAAATTTTTGTGCATTATCAAAAATGACCGGTAGTGAAAATTTTGAAGTGGAAGCCCTGTTGTGGACCCTGTAGAGGTCAGAATTTTAATTCGATTTTAATGAAACTTGAAATGCATGGTTATAACCCAAAGATCTTGGTTCCTTTCGTTATTTGCGCATATCGGATCGTAACTTCCAGAATTATGGCCCCTGATTGTCCGAAAAATCGCCTATGGTCCCTCAGGAGGTCACAATTATTATCCAATTTAAAAAAACGTTTGACTCTATCACTGTTACACCCTTCGGAAGGTTGAGTTCGAATTTCGAGAAAATCGGACCATAATTGCCAGAAAAAATGGCCGCCGTTTGTACGCAAACAGTGTAAAAATATGGTATATGGTAAGTTGTGAACCCTGTAGAGGTCACAATTTTAATTCGATTTTGATGAAACCTGAAATGCTTGTTTATAACCTAAAGATCTTTATTCTTTTCGATATTTGCGCATATCAAATTGTAACTTAATGAATTATGGCCTTTGATTGTAGGAAAAATCACTTTCGGTATTGCTTGTTCTCTGTCTATCTCTCGAACAATTATTATCTGATTTTAAAAAAAACTCTGATTATATTACTGTTGCACCGTAAGGAAGGTTGAGTTCGAATTTCGTGAAAATCGTACCAAAATTGCCAGACGAAATGGTCGCCGTTTGCACGCGAATTGTGTAAAAATATGGTATATCATGGTTGTGGACTCTCTACAGGTCACAATTCTTATCCGATTTTGACGAAAAGTAACATTTCTAGGTTGTGTACCGTCACACCATAATCATTGTCGGCTTCGAATTTCATGAATATCAGACTGGAACTGACCAACAAAATGAAATACAGGACTTAATGATGTAGGAAAAAATCACTTTCGGTATTGCTTGTTCTCTATCCATCTCTCAAAAATGTGGGCGTATCCAGCCTGGCAGTGCCAGCCTATCTTTTAGCTTGTGGTCCCTCTGGAGGTCACAATTATTATCCGATTTAAAAAACCGTTTGATTATATCACCGTTACACCCTAAGGAAGGTTGAGTTCGAATTTCAGGAAAATTGGACCTAAATTGCCATACAAAATGGCCGCCGTTTGTACGCGAATACTGTTAAAAAATGGTATATCAAGGTTGTGGACCCTGTGGAGGTCACAATTTTGATTCGATTTTGATGAAACTTGAAATTCATGGTTATAACCCAAAGATCTTGCTTCCTTTCGATATTTGCGCATATCGGATCGTAACTTCCTGAATTATGGCCCCTGATTATACGCAAAATCGCCTTTTTTTATACGCCCACATTTTCATGTGGACGTATTATGTCGTCGCCCCTGTCCGTCCGGACGTCCGTCCGTCCGGACGTCCGTCCGTCCACAATTTGGTTGTGGACTCTCTACAGGTCACAATTCTTATCTGATTTTGACGAAACTTGAAATATAGGTTTATCCCCATAAGATCTCGGTTCCTTTCGATATTGGCATGTATCAGATCGGAACTTCATGGATTATGGCCCCTGATTGTACGAAATATCATGTTTTTAGCTTGTGGACCCTATAGAGGTCACAATTTTGAACCGATTGTGATGAAACTTGACATGCATGTTTATAACCCCAAAATCTTGGTTCCTTTCGATATTTGCGGCCATCGGATCGTAACTTCCTGAATTATGGCTCCTGATTGTCCGAAAAATCACCCTTTTTAGCTTGTGGTCCCTCTGGAGGTCAAAATTATTATCCGATTTAAAAAAACGTTCGATTATATCACCGTTACATGGTAATGAAGGTTGAGTTCAAATTTCGTGAAAATCGGACCAAAATTGACAAACAAAATGGCCGCCGTTTGTACGCGAATAGTGTGAAAATATGTTATATCAAGGTTGTGGACCCTATAGAGGTCACAATTTTGAACCGATTATGATGAAACTTGACATGTATGTTTATAACCCAAAGATCTTGGTTACTTTCGATATTTGCACCCATCGGATCGTAACTCCCTGAATTATGGCCCCTGATTGTCCGAAAAATTGCCCTTTTTAGCTTGTGGTCCCTCTGGAGGTCAAAATTATTATCCGATTTAAAAAACCGTTTGATTATATCACCGTTACATGGTAATGAAGGCTCTGTTCGAATTTCGTGAAAATCAAACCAAAATTGACGGACAAAATGGCCGCCGTTTGTACACGAATAGTGTGAAAATATGTTATATCAAGGTTGTGGACCCTATAGAGGTCACAATTTTGAACCAATTTTGATGAAACTTGACATGCATGTTTATAACCCGAAGATCTTGGTTCCTTTCGATATTTGCGCTCATTGATTCGTAACTTCCTGAATTATGGCCCCAGATTGTACGAAAAATCACCCTTTTTAGCTTGTGGTCCCACTGGAGGTCAAAATTATTATCCGATTTAAAAAAAACGTTTGATTATATCACCGTTACATGGTAATGAAGATTTTGTGAAAATCGGACCAAAATTGACAGACAAAATGGCCGCCGTTTGTACGCGATTAGTGTGAAAATACGTTACATTAAGGTTGTGGACCCTATAGAGGTCACAATTTTGAACCGATTTTGATGAAACTTGACATGCATGTTTATAACCCAAAGATCATGGTTCCTTTCGATATTTGTGCATATCGGATTGTAACTTCCTGAATTATGACCCCTGATTGTACGAAAAATGACCTTTTTTTTAGCTTTTGGCCCCTGGGGTCAGAATTATTATCCCATTTAAAAAAACGTTTGATTATATCACTGTTACATCGTAATGAAGGTTGAGGTCGAATTTCGTGAAAATCGGACCAAAATTGACAGCTGTTCTTGTCAGGCCATCCATCCTTCATCACTAACAAGGGGAAACCACGCCAGAAAATCTAGATGAACTTTGTCACCCAATGCAGGGATAAAACACCTAACCTCAAGGCTACCGAGCCAGCATCTTACCCACTTAGCAACATGATCCCCAGTCGAAATTTGAAGCCTACTGAAATGAACCTTTATAACCCAAAGATCTTAATTTATTTCGATATTTGCACATAGGAAAAATCACTTTCGGTATTGCTTGTTCTCTATCCATCTCTCGAAAATGTGGGCGTATCCTGCCTGGCAGTGCCAGCCTATCTTTTAGCTTGGAGGTCACAATTATTATTGGATTTAAAAAACCGTTTGATTATATTACCGTTACACCGTAAGGAAGGTTGAGTTCGATTTATGGGAAAATCGGACCAAAATTGCCATACAAAATGGCCGCCGTTTGTAAGTGAATACTGTTAAAAAATTGTATATCATGGTTGTGGACCCTGTAGAGGTCACAATTTTAATTCGATTTTGATGAAACTTGAAATGTATGGTTATAACCCAAAGATCTTTGTTCCTTTCGTTATTTGCGCATATCGGATCGTAACTTTCTGAATTATGGCCCCTGATTGTCCGAAAAAATCGCCTATGGTCCCTCTGGAGGTCACAATTATTATCCGATTTAAAAAAACGTTTGACTCTATCACCGTTACACCCTACGGAAGGTTGAGTTCGAATTTCGAGAAAATCGGACCATAATTGCCAGAAAAAATGGCCGCCGTTTCTACGCGAACAATGTAAAAATATGGTACATCAAAGTTGTGGACCCTGTAGAGGTCACAATTTTAATTTGATTTTGATGAAACCTGAAATGCTTGTTTATAACCTAAACATCTTTATTCTTTTTATACGCCCACATTGAAATGTCGCCCCCGTCCGTCCGTCCGTCCGTCCGTCGGTCCGGCGTCCACAATTGCTTGTGGACGCTCTACAGGCTAAAGTTAATATCTGATTGACTTTAAATTTATACACAGTGTTTAAGGTCATGAGACGAAGAAGCCTATTGATTTTCAGCAATTTCTGATAATTAGTGCCAGAGTTATGGCCCTTGATCACTTCAAAAAATCTTGTGGACGCTCTAGAGGCCAAAGTTAATATCCGATTTACTTTAAATTTATACACAGTGTTTAAGGTCATGAGACGAAGAATCCTATTGATTTTCAGCGATTTCCGATAATAACTACCAGAGTTATGGCCCTTGATCACTTCAAAATATCTTGTGGACGCTCTAGAGGCCAAAGTTAATATCCGATTGACTTTAAATTTATACACAGTGTTTAAGGTCATGAGATGAAGAAGCCTATTGTTTTTCAGCGATTTTCGATAATAACTACCAGAGTTATGGCCCTTGATCACTTCAAAATATCTTGTGGACGCTCTAGAGGCCAAAGTTAATATCCGATTGACTTTAAATTTATACACAGTGGATGCTCTAGAGGTCAAAGTTAATATCCGATTGACTTCAAATTTATACATAGTGTTTACAGTCATGAGACTAAGCCGTCTATCGATTTTCAGTGATTTCCAATAATTGCTGCAAGAGTTATGGCCCTTGATCACTTCGAAAAAATCCTGTGGAAACTTTAGAGGCCAAAGTTAATATCCGATCGACTTTAAATTAACACACAGTGTTTAGGGTCATGAGACGAAGAAGCCTATTGATTTTCAGAGATTTAAAATAATTATTGCCAGAGTTATCTCCCTTGATAACTTCAAAAAATCTTGTTACGCTATAGAGGCTAAACCTATCATCCGATTGACTTTAGATTGATACACAGAGTTTAAGGTGTTGAAACGAACAAGTATTTTGATTTTCAATGAATTTTAATAACTGAACAGCTAAATCCATGATATTAAATGTTTCATGTATATACTAATTGTTAGTGTGGGGTAACACTTTATAAAAAGCAATCAAATTCTAATGATTTTCTGATAATTACATAATGAGCCGTTACTCTTAATCAGTTTTTAGTGTATTACAAATGTTTCATTAGCAAAAAAAGTAAAAATATGCGACAACCCTTGTTGACTGCCCGGATAATTTAGCTGCTGTGGGCGTATGTTTCGTTGCCTGGCAACCTATCTTTAGTGTATTACAAATGTTTCATTACCGAAAAAAGTAAAAATATGCGACAACCCTTGTTGACTGCCCGGACGATTTAGCTGCTGTGGGCGTATGTTTCGTTGCCTGGCAACCTATCTTTGATATTTGCGCATATCAAATTGTAACTTAATGAATTATGGCCTTTGATTGTAGGAAAAATCACTTTCGGTATTGCTTGTTCTCTGTCTATCTCTCGAACAATTATTATCTGATTTAAAAAAAAAACTCTGATTATATTACTGTTGCACCGTAAGGAAGGTTGAGTTCGAATTTCGTAAAAATCGTACCAAAATTGCCGGATGAAATGGTCGCCGTTTGTACTCGAATAGTGTAAAAATATGGTATATCATGGTTGTGGACTCTCTACAGGTCGCAATTCTTATCCAATTTTGACGAAAAGTAACATTTCTAGGTCGTGTACCGTCACACCATAATCATTGTCGGCTTCGAATTTCATGAATATCAGACTGGAACTGACCAACAAAATGGCTGCTCCCAATACAGTATGAAATACAGGACTTAATGATGTAGGAAAAATCACTTTCGGTATTTCTTGTTCTCTATCCATCTCTCAAAAATGTGGGCGTATCCAGCCTGGCAGTGCCAGCCTATCTTTTAGCTTGTGGTCCCTCTGGAGGTCACAATGATTATCCAATTTAAAAAAACGTTTGATTATATCACCGTTACACCCTAAGGAAGGTTTAGTTCGAATTTCGGGGAAAATCGGACCTAAATTGCCATACAAAATGGCCGCGTTTGTACGCGAATACTGTTAAAAAATGGTATATCAAGGTTGTGGACCCTGTAGAGGTCACAATTTTAATTCGATTTTGATGAAACTTGAAATTCATGGTTATAACCCAAAGATCTTGGTTCCTTTCGATATTTGCGCATATCGGATCGTAACTTCCTGAATTATGGCCCCTGATTATACGCAAAATTGCCTTTTTTTATACACCCACATTTTCATGTGGACATATTATGTCGTCGCCCCTGTCCATCCGGACGTCTGTCCGTCCACAATTTGTTTGTGGACTCTCTACAGGTCACAATTCTTATCTGATTTTGACAAAACTTGAAATATAGGTTTATCCCCAAAAGATCTCGGCTACTTTCGATATTGGCATGTATCAGATGAAAACTTCATGGATTATGGCCCCTGATTGTACGAAAAATCACGTTTTTAGCTTGTGGACCCTATAGAGGTCACAATTTTGAACCAATTTTGATGAAACTTGACATGCATGTTTATAACCCAAAAATCTTGGTTCCTTTCGATATTTGCGCCTATCGGAATGTAATTTCCTGAATTATGGCCCCTGATTGTCCGAAAAATCAACCTTTTTAGCTTGTGGTCCCTCTGGAGGTCACAATTATTATTCGATTTAAAAAAAAACGTTTGATTATATCACCGTTACACCCTAAGGAAGGTTGAGTTCGAATTTCGGGAAAATCGGACCAAAATTGCCATACAAAATGGCCGCCGTTTGTACGCAAATACTGTTATAAAAAGGTATATCAAGGTTGTGGACCCTGTAGTGGTCACAATTTTACTTCGATTTTGATGAAACTTGAAATTCACGGTTATAACCCAAAGATCTTGGTTCCTTTCGATATTTGCGCATATCGGATCGTAACTTCCTGAATTATGTCCCCTAATGATAGGCAAAATCGCCATATTTTAGCTTGTGGTCCCTCTGGTGGTCACAATTATTATCCTATTTAATAAAACAGTTGATAGTATTACCGTTACATCGTAAGGAAGGTAGAGTTCGAATTTCGGGAAAATCGGACCAAAATTGACAGACAAAATGGCCGCCGTTTGTACGCGAATACTGTTAGAAAATTGTACATCATGGTTGTGGACCCTGTAGAGGTTACAATTTTAATTCGATTTTGATGAAACTTGAAATGCATGGTTATAACCCAAAGATCTTTGTTCCTTTCGTTATTTGCGCATATCAGATCGTAACTTTCTGAATTATGGCCCCTGATTGTCCAAAAAATCGCCTATGGTCCCTCTGGAGGTCAGAATTATTATCCGATTTAAAAAAACGTTTGACTCTATCACCGTTACACCCTACGGAAGGTTGAGTTCGAATTTCGAGAAAATCAGACCATAATTGCCAGAAGAAATGGCCGCCGTTTGTACGCGAACAGTGTAAAAATATGGTATATATCAAAGTTGTGGACCCTGTAGAGGTCACAATTTTAATTCGATTTTGATGAAACCTGAAATGCTTGTTTATAACCTAAAGATCTTTATTCTTTTCGATATTTGCACATATCAAATTGTAACTTAATGAATTATGGCCTTTGATTGTAGGAAAAATCACTTTCGGTATTGCTTGTTCTCTGTCTATCTCACAAACAATTATTATCTGATTTTAAAAAAAACTCTGTTTATATTACTGTTGCACCGTAATGAAGGTTGAGTTCGAATTTCGTGAAAATCGTACCAAAATTGCCAGACGATATGGTCACCGTTTGTACGCGAATAGTGTAAAAATATAGTATATCATGGTTGTGGACTCTCTACAGGTCACAATTCTTATCCGATTTTGACGAAAAGTCACATTTCTAGGTTGTGTACCGTCACACCATAATCATTGTTGGCTTCGAATTTCATGAATATCAGACTGGAACTGACCAACAAAATGGCTGCTCCCAATACAGTATGAATCGGATAATAATTATGACATCCAGAGGGACCACAAGCTAAAAGAAAAAGGCAATTTTGCGTATAATCAGGGGGCATAATTCAGGAAGTTACGATCCGATATGCGCAAATATCGAAAGGAACCAAGATCTTTGGGTTATAACCATGAATTTCAAGTTTCATCAAAATCGAATTAAAATTGTGACCTCTACAGGATGAAATGGTCGCTGTTTGTACGTGAATAGTGTAAAAATATGGTATCTCATGGTTGACTTGTGGACTCTCTACAGGTCACAATTCTTATCCGATTTTGACGAAAAGTCACATTTCTAGGTTGTGTACTGTCACACCATAATCATTGTCGGCTTCGAATATCATGAATATCAGACTGGAACTGACCAACAAAATGGCTGCTCCCAATACAGTATGAAATACAGGACTTAATGATGTAGGAAAAATCACATTCGGTATTGCTTGTTCTCTATCCATCTCTGGAAAATGTGGGCGTATCCTGCCTGGCAGTGCCAGCCTTTCTTAACCCCTTGTGATAAGATGGATGCTGTTGATTTTCTGATAATTTCTTCCAGAGTTTCTGCATTTTTACACTAGCGACAACGTTATCATCTGATCTGCTTAAAATTATTATAGGTTGTTCAGAGGACTGATCTGAGGAAGCCTGCTGAATTTCATTGATTTCCCATAATTACTCCTAGGATTAATTGCCTTTGTTCACTGAGAATCTTGTGAATGTTCTAGAGGCAAAAGTTATCATATAATCTGCTTAAGATTAATATGATAATCTGATCTACTAATATTTGTGTTTTATATCCTATTTATTATTCATTGAAACAGGTGCTGTATAAAGTAGAAGGTTTTCTGGATAAAAATAATGATCTATTATTCCGTGATTTATCTCAGGCTGTGTATGCATGTAAACACCCACTACTAAAAACCTTATTTCCAGAAGGTATGTAATAATTATGTCTGTAGTCAGGTCAATGTATTGAAAATAACCCCCTCAACCCGCCATGGGCATAAATTGCTACAAAAGGTTTCTCAACTTGTTCTTTCTGGTAGGGTTTAGTGTACTTTATAACTTGCCAAAAGTTTACCAAAGAAGGACCTCCAGAAAAGTACTTTTTCAATATGGCTTCAAAGATGGCTACGGGAACGTCTTAAAATGATCATACCTATATATGGCTATTTGCACAGTAAAGGGACATATTACTCCCAACATGAAGATTAAAAGAAATGTAATAATATGCCATTGTCTATTTTGATTCATACCAAGGACCATTTCAAATTCATATATTGGGATAGCTTAGCGGATTCGCTCCTTCATATGAGTGTTTACGTAACAGTAAGCAGGGATAGCAAAAAAGAACCTCAGATATTGCATGATAGACAATGCCCATTTGAGGTTTAGAAATGACTGTTTGATTTTTTTTAAGTTAATAGTACGTTATTTCCGCTTTATAATAACATTGAATGGACTCTTTATTCCCATGGAAAATAACAACTGTTATGTCTCTACAACATTTAATTTCTTGATTTAATTAATTGTCCCCCGCCTTTCGAAGAAAGTTGGGGGACTATTAAAATGGGTTCGTCCGTCTGTCTGTCTGTCTGTCCGTCTGTCTGTCCGTCCATCACACTTTTTGGAACACAATAACTCTCTTCCTAATTGAGCTAGAATGTTCAAACTTGGTGTATGTGTTTATTAGGTCAATGCCTTGATGGAGTTCGAAGATGAGCATTTTCCGCTTAGGGTAAGCAGAGATAAGCAATTTGATTGGTTGATGCTTTGGGACACGATAACTTTAGTTCTAATTAAGTGAGATTGATGAAACTTAGTGTATAGTTTCATCATAGTAATACCTTGACTAAGTTCGATAATGAGCATTTTCTGCTCAGGGTAAGCAGAGCGATGCGCAATTTGATTGGTCGAGATTTTGGAACACAATAACTCTCCTTCTAATTGAGTTAAAATGTTCAAACTTGGTGTATATGCTTATTAGGTCAATGCCTTGATGGAGTTCGAAGATGAGCATTTTCCGCTTAGGGTAGGCAGAGATAAGCAATTTGATTGGTTGATGCTTTGAGACACAATAACTTTAGTTCTAATTAAGTGAGAGTGATGAAACTTGGTGTATAGTTTCATTACAGTAATACCTTGACTATGATCGATAATGAGCATTTTCTGCTCAGGGTAAGCAGAGCGATAAGCAATTTGATTTGCCGAGACTTTGGAACACAATAACTCTCCTTCGAATTGAGTTAAAATGTTCAAAATTGGTGTGTATGCTTATTAGGTCAATGCCTTGATGGAGTTCGAAGATGAGCATTTTCTTCTTACGGTAGGCAGAGATAAGCAATTTTTGGATGACACTTCGTGTTCAGTTTGATTGGTCGATACGTTTGAAAAAAATAAATGTGCGATTAATTAATATGTGTCATCTATTTATTTTGGGATTTCGGCGGGGGACATCAGCCTCACTGTTGGCTTGTTACAATAATTTTTATTCAATCTGTGAATTATGTATTAAACAAACAAAACTCAAAATAATCTGTTGCTAAGCTTTCATCAAAATAAATCCTAGTTTTGGTTCGTTGTATTGGATGGAAATATAGTAACGTTATCAATAACTGGATGGAAAATAACGTTATCAAAAATGTAATGGATGGAAAATAACGTCATCAAAATGTGACAGATGGAAAATAATGTTATCAAAAATGTAATGGATGGAAAATAACGTTATCAAAAATGTAATGGATGGAAAATAACGTAATGGATGGAAATTACGTTATCAAAAATGTAATGGATGGAAAATAACGTTATCAAAATGTGACGGATGGAAAATAACGTTATCAAAAATTCTAATAATTGAAATCGCAACAAATTCCATGAATATTAGATGTGTTAACGTGATATAAAGCGAAATAGCAGAATAGCAGACACAACCCTGAGCCTCGATCTGGACGAAACCAGTAACCCTGGATGTTTACATTCTGAATAGATGCGCCAGCTCCGAACATTGATCATTACTATTTTTATAACGTGACAGAGTTTGAAAACATGAGTAATTGATAGATTTATCAATATGGGTTTTTGTTCTCTTTATTTTCCTCAACAACAAGTCTTATTCGCTTCCGTTTTCGCGAAAAAACGTTCCGAGTAGATATGAAAAGTTTTGGAATGTATTTTATCTGAAGTCAACATTATGTGGTTGCGGATGGAATGAATTTTACGTGAAGTTCGATAGTTTGTTACAGCAAAAATAATATGGAAATGAGTAATAACTACAGAATTGATCGGTGTAAGACATACTTTACACCAAATTCTACCAATGTGAGTGGACCTATAGTAAACCATCAACACTTAGATACTATACAAAATGTCGAGCGTTACTTTGTCGTCTCGGATGGAAAATGAGAAAAAAATATTAAAAAACAGAAAGAAAGATATTGTTTATTTTTACAAGCCCTTGTAATTGTGGCGTTGTCCTAATTCAGCATTTAATCATTAAAGATTAATTTTATCCAAATAATTCAAACATACACCAAAGTTTTGTTGAAAATCTGAAGCCTTTTCCAATAGCTACTATTTTTCAGGAGTTAGGCTCCATCCAAATTATGAGGGTTTCAAACTTTTTTGTGAGAAAAAAAGAAATATATAATTTCCATGCAGGTATTTTATAAAGTCTTTTCTGTCTCCCCAACCATATATCAGTTGGAAACAATAACAAAAACATTACAAATATAAATATATTTTTATTTACAACATGTCCAAGTTGATGGTTATGTTTTGTCCCTTTACTGTGCAAAGAGCCATATGTAACTATCAACTCAATTTGATGATCTTGGTGTCTTTCTCTAAGTTTTGGGACAAAGAACACATGAAGATCATTAAAAATGATGTTGTGTAACACTACAGATAACAGAATATCAGCATAGTTGATAGACCTTTATTGAGAGTGTAAAGCTTATTTATAGGTTAGCTTTTAATTATATATCCGGATCCTGGATCTGATCCTGTGGAAGAAAATGAATAAAAGCTTAATATGAAATAGGACTATTTATTCAGGGAAAATGGCGGCTTGTAAAAGTCGTCTACAGTTTACATAAACAGATATTAATTTCTTACAATTAAACATGAATGCAAACTTGAAAACTTTAACAAGATCGTATATTAGAACTGTCTAGGGAAATAATAACATTTGACTAGCATTAAAATATTAAACAGATATAGCCTACATGTAGGCCTACCGGTATATACCGTCGTAGCCTAACAATAACAACTGAATGTAGTTAGCTCATTTTGTGTATTTCTACATGTATCTATTAAATCATAAAAGTGCATACAAAATAATCAATCACAGTTTGATTGACCATGGGACAGCTAAGTAATCTTGCAGCATTTTAAATGATAATAAACTCGGACATCAAGGTCTCACACTCACACGTGGGTGTGGAACCCTAACGTGGCCTGACTTCAAAGGTAAAACATAGCAAATTACACCAATGTCACGAATGGAAAATAAGCTAACTATTTGCTTGGAAAAGCAATCAATTCAATTATGACAATAAACAATTAGAAAACTAAATACCTGTGGAAGAAAATGAATAAAAGCTTAATATGAAATAGGACTATTTATTCAGGGAAAATGGCGGCTTGTAAAAGTGACCTTTACAGCCTCACTCATTGAAGATTTTAGTAAATGAGTTATCTCCCTTTAAGTATCAGACCACTATAGATCAATGGCACTAATAACAATACTCTGTAAATATTAATGGCTTAATCTTAAAAATTAATACCCCCCTATTTCATAGCAAACCCCAACATACTCCCCCACTAAATCAAATGGCGTCCCGACATTTGAACAATCAAGATATCTTTAAACGACATATATAATCATAATAGGTTTCAGGCCTTGAAACTCACATCACTAAAAAATAAGCTTTCTAGTAATAACTAATAATGTTGACACATACTTCAAATATTACTCAGATATTCTAAAATATCGTGTGACATTATGTGGTTTTACAGGTGATCAGTCTGGAAAACACATATAATTGACAGTCATTCATAATAATGGTTTGTAATACTGTGAGTATGATTAAATGTCTGACTTGTCAGTTTCAACAAATTTTTTTCACTAACACAACATGCTAAATACAAATAGTAAAATATTATTGACTTATCAACAAGAGTTTACCAAAATGTAATAAAACAATTTTCAACTAATTAACTTCCAACATTCTTAACAAATTCTAATAATGCTATAATCGTGATGTATGATCATATTTTTGTACATAATCATTCAAGATTCATTATTACTTCTGCAATATCGTAATAAAATTGGGTTACTTTAGAAAACCACACTTAAGTGGCGTTCACCAATTGTATTAGACCAAGCACAATTTGAAGGTTGACCCAACTGGTCATATGTTAACCTAAGGGGAGGTTGTACAGCACGACGATTTTGTAGAACATGTTCATCAGCTGATTCCAAAGAAGTTTCATAAGCTTCCGAATCACTTTCAATGGTATCATTGTCGTTTGCTTGAACATTGGATTCATTAGAAACATGACCCGTAGATCCTGATTCATTTCCTTCAGATAAATTTTGATTTTGCGCTTCCGTCTCCGTACCTTGTATCTGAACTTCTGGTTCTGGTACATTCACAGCTTCCGGCGTAGCAGGAACAAACTCTTCCGCTTCTGGATTTAATTCAATACGTTTATCTGACAATGGCAAATAGTTAAATGGCTCATCACTTTCAGAGTCACTATTTGAGTCATTTTTTGATACATTCACTGTTTTAGATCTCGAACGTTTCCGTGTAACATGTGTTTCTGTAGTGTCAATCACAAAGTCTTTGTGGAGTGGTAAATCGTTGCACAAAAGTAATAAATTCCTATGGAGTCTTCGTATTTTTTCATTTTTGTGTGAAGGTTTGACTTCATACACTGGCGAATCGTCGGACATTCTCCTTAAAACGGTATGAATGTTGTCCTCCCAATAGTTGCGTAATTTCCCTGGACCACCGCGTTCACTTAAGTTCCGCACTAACACGCGATCTCCTGGGACAAAAGTCACACTAGTAAGTTTATTACTATGGTGCTTCTTTGCAGTTGCACTAGATTTCTGGGCATTGCGTGATGCAATTTTATAGGCTTCATTCATACATTTACTCCACTTTTGAACATAACCATGATACGAACCGTTTCCACTATTTTCGAATCCAAATATAATGTCAATTGGAAGTTTAGGATGTCTTCCAAATAACAAAAAGAATGGCGAAAAACCTGTGGTGTCGTTTTTCGTGCAGTTATATGCATGAGTCATTTTATTAATATGGTTTTTCCAATCATATTTATGATCCTCGGGCAGAGTCTTTAACATTGATAATAAAGTTCTGTTCAGCCTCTCACATTGTCCATTACCACTGGGGTGGTATGGAGTGGTACCAATCGGCTGCCTCTGGGAACGAGATTGGAGTGGTACGTGATCGCCCTACGCCACAGTATTTTTGTAGTCGATGGAAAAGCTCGTTTTCGAACTCTCTGCCTTGGTCATGGTGTAACTTTTCAGGGAAACCATATTTCAGAACATAATCATTGAATATTTTGTCAGCAGCTGTCTTTCCAGATTTGTTGGTAGTTGGATAAGCTGCAGCAAATCTGGTATAATGGTCAACAACAACCAATATGTACTCATACCCCCCTTTACATTTCTCTAAATGTAAAAAGTCAATCGAAACTAACTCGAATGGGAGGTTCAGTCTTGGCCGGTTTAACATTTAGCCCGCATATCCAAACAAGTGATTGATTCTCTTGAATTTGAGCCGAGTTGATACTCATCGAAACAATATCGGATTTAACTTCTTCGGAACACTCTTGACTGTATTGTTCAAACTTCAGTGGCATCCTACTTAAACGTGTGTGTGTGAATTAGTTTTATTTAACGTCCGCTTCCACCGAGGTGATATCGCAGGTGATATCGCAGGTGATATCGCAGTACTTAAACAATCAGCATCAGTATTTAAAGGACCAGGTTTATATTTGATGTTGAAATTAAAGTCCGCTAGTTCTGCTACCCATCGTAGTCTCACTGCGTCTATACGTGGCGTTGTCATGATGTAACTCAACGGATTATTGTCACTATAGATCGTAAAATGTGGCGTGTAGTACATATAGTCCCTAAAGCGATCTACGACAGCCCACTTTAACGCCAGAAATTCCAATTTACCCGAATGTAGATTATAATTTTGCTCGGCCGGAGTTAGTGTCCTTGATGCGTAAGCCACAACATGTTGACGTCCATCATTACCTAGTTGATAGAGAATGGCTCCTAAACCCTCACCAGACGCATCTACATGTAAAGAGAACGGTCGATCGAACACAGGGTAAGCCATTACTGGTGGCGACACAAGGAAGTTAATGAGATCCCCTAAAGCGTCCGAATGTTCTTTAGTCCATCCTATTCTTTCATTCGACGACAGCTGACCTCCCTTTAATCTTTTAACCCTTTCCTTGGATAAGTCTGGTGGTTTTCGCAAAAGATTGTACAAAGGCTTAGCTCTTCGTGCAAAATCAGGAATGAATTTGCGATAGTATGACAAGAGACCCAAAATCTTACGTACCTCTCCCACATTCACAGGAATTTTGTTTTTTGTCCCCCGCCCTTTCGAAGAAAGTTGGGGGACTATTAAAATGGGTTCGTCCGTCTGTCTGTCTGTCCGTCTGTTTTTGGGACACAATAACTCTCTTCCTAATTGAGCTAGAATGTTCAAACGTGGTGTATGTGTTTATTAGGTCAATGCCTTGATGGAGTTCGAAGATGAGCATTTTCCGCTTAGGGTAAGCAGAGATAAGCAATTTGATTGGTTGATGCTTTGGGACACGATAACTTTAGTTCTAATTAAGTGAGATTGATGAAACTTGGGGTATAGTTTCATTATAGTAATACCTTGACTAAATTCGATAATGAGCATTTTCTGCTCAGGGGAAGCAGAGCTATACGTAATTTGATTGGTCGAGAATTTGGAACACAATAACTCTCCTTCTAATAGAGTTAAAATGTTCAAACTTAGTGTATATGCTTATTAGGTCAATGCCTTGATGGAGTTCGAAGATGAGCATTTTCCGCTTAGGGTAAGCAGAGATAAGCTATTTGATTGGTTGATGCTTTGGGACACGATAACTTTAGTTCTAATTAAGTGAGAGTGATGAAACTTGGTGTATAGTTTCATTATAGTGATACCTTGACTAAGTTCGATAATGAGCATTTTCTGCTCAGGGTAAGCAGAGCGATACACAATTTGATTGGTCAAGACTTTGTAACACAATAACTCTCTTTCTAATTTAGTTAAAATGTTCAAACTTTGTGTATATGCTTTTTAGGTCAATGCCTTGATGGAGTTCGAAGATGAGCATTTTTCGCTTAGGGTAAGCAGAGATAAGCAATTTGATTGGTTGATGCTTTGGGACACGATAACTTTAGTTCTAATTAAGTGAGAGTGATGAAACTTGGTGTATAGTTTCATTACAGTAATACCTTGACTAAGTTCGATAATGAGCATTTTCTGCTCAGGGTAAGCAGAGCGATACACAATTTGATTGGTCGAGACTTTGGAACACAATAACTCTCCTAATTTAGTTAAAATGTTCAAACTTGGTGTATATGCTTATTAGGTCAATGCCTTGATGGAGTTCGAAGATGAGCATTTTCCACTTAGGGTAGGCAGAGATAAGCAATTTGATTGGTTGATGCTTTGAGACACGATAACTTTAGTTCTAATTAAGTGAGAGTGATGAAACTTGGTGTATAGTTTCATTACAGTAATACCTTGACTATGATCAATAATGAGCATTTTCTGCTCAGGGTAAGCAGAGCGATAAGCAATTTGATTTGCCGAGACTTTGGAACACAATAACTCTCCTTCGAATTGAGTTAAAATGTTCAAAATTGGTGTGTATGCTTCTTAGGTCAATGCCTTGATGGAGTTCGAAGATGAGCATTTTCTTCTTACGGTAGGCAGAGATAAGCAATTTTTGGATGACACTTCGTGTTCAGTTTGATTGGTCGATACGTTTGAAAAAAATAAATGTGCGATTAATTAATATGTGTCATCTATTTATTTTGGGATTTTGGCGGGGGACATCAGCCTCACTGTTGGCTTGTTAAGCTCCAAAATCGCACGTTTATCTTCAGGATCCACTGTATAACCCGATGCAGTCACAAGGTGCCCTAAATATCTCACTTCCCTTCGAAATACTAGGCACTTTGCAGGCTTCAGTTTAACACCCTTTTCACGAAGGCGATTAAACACAAGTTGGAGATGTTCCACATGTTCATCAAACGTCTTACTGTATACGAGGATATCGTCCAAGTATGGGAGACAACACCTGTCCCCAAGTCCATCTAGACAATCGTTCATATAGTTCTGAAATGCAGAAGGCGCCCCGGAGAGCCCGAACGGGATCCTTTCCCACTCATATAGACCCCAGGGGGTGACGAAAGCAGTTATGTGTTTGCTTTCCTCCCCTACAACTCCTTGATGGTAAGCGCGTCCTTGATCTAACAGACTATACCATTGACTACCCCCTAAGCTATCCAAGGCATCCTGAATGCGGGGTAACGGCCCACTGTCTATTATTGATTTTTGGTTTATCTTCCTATAGTCACAACATAGTCTTAACCCGCCGTCTTTCTTTCGCACACAGATTAAAGGACTAGAATAACTCGATTTTGATTTCCGAATAAATCCTTTGGCTATCAAATCTCTCAGATAATCTTTTACCTCTTCATACAGTGGGTTTGGAATTGAAACATATGACTGTTTTAAAGGAATACTATCTTTCAAATGTATATCAAGTTTCAAGTCCGGTATGTACCCAATGTCGTCATCCGTTTTAGAGAAAACATCATTATTAGATTTTAATAATGTATGAATAATGTCTTCCTGAGCTGACGTAATATCACAGTGTTTTAAATCAATTGTCGGTTCACATACATCAGAATTTTGAGTGTTAGATAATGATGCAACATTTACCTCATCTACTTTGGTATTATTACTTGACTGTACAATGTAAAACAATGACCGAATTGACTGAAGCTCCCCTAAATGTGTTTTCTTTTTGAGAACAGTATCACATTTCGTAGGATTACTAACAATTAAATTCACTCTATTGGATTTGTTTACCTTAATTAACATTTCTTGACAATCTAACCCAGAACTGTTACATTCAGGTTTGAATAAACAATCAAGAGAGTTTTGAAAAGAGCCTGTACGTATGGATACACGTACTACCTTTGAGGTTTGTTTCTTTATACGAATATTGCGTGATCCAGAGTACACTTGACAAATAGCCTCTTGATTATTTTGACGTACAATACATCTACTAAACCCGATACTTGATTTACTGACAATTTTCCAAAAGAATATTTTAAATTTTCTACCAGATTGTCCTTATCACTACTCATTATAAATTGTTCAATAATATTATACCCAACAATTGGAACATCTAAACCTGCAGCCTCAGTTACCAAGAATGGCACAGACAATGGGGCACTAGAACCTAATTTGAATTTAAATTCGACCCATCCTTCAAAAGGGATATCTGACCCATTTGCTGATAAAAGTTTGAGTGGTTGTTCACCAGTCAATTCCTGTATGCTGCGAATTTCCATGTTCGGGAATAATTTGGTTAATAACAACTTATTAATTAATGACACCTGATCCCCAGAGTCCCATAAAACAGTTACATCTACATCATTTAGTTTACAATTAACTTGACATTTTTCACCAACTAACTTAACTAATTTTGAACGCTTGCGAGGTGACAGACAAAACACTTGACCATTGACTACTGACATTGCTGGGGGTGTGGTTTCACAGATCACCTGCCCCCCTTTCGAGGGGATCTCCTCCCGTTTTCCGACTTATTATAATGGAAAGACCGGAAGTGACCTGAGCTACCGCATTCCCAACAATGTCTACAATTTGAAAGTTTCTTTTCACGACACTTATTACAACCGTTATCAAACACTTTCTTCTTTCTATCTTCTCTAATCATTTCTGCTAAATGCGCGACTTCAGCTTTTAACTCTTGTAACTCGAATCTTTCCTCCTTCTTTATCTTGTTTCTCTTTGGTTTTTCTTTCAGAGTTGGGTCAGCCTGTGACACTTCACTCACTTTACAGTGCCCTCTCATTTTAATTTGTCTATCTGATTCTCTAGACTCTATTAAGCTCATCTTTTGGATGAGTGTTTCATCTGATATTTTCATGTCTAAAGATGGCTGAATTTCCCTATGAATGGTTTCATCGAGAAGACCTGAGTATAGTGTTTTACAAAATTGCTGACTGACCAATTCCGGATCATATTTTAGATCTACATCAGTTACAAAAAGTATCTTTTGTTTCAGAGACAACAATCTAAGTAAAAAGTCAGTACTTGATTCACCCCTTTTCTGTAGAGTTGATCCCAATTCCTGATATAGTTCCGTCGCTGATTTTTCTTGATAAAAGGATCTTAGCATCTGTTTTAAATCACTGATGGAAATGTTTGTCCTACCCTCCAGGTACACTCGCAATTGTGAAGAAGGTGATATCGCTCACACAACTCCCTCAACGATCTCGACTTCAGAGAAACCCTTCTTCTCAGCATTGTCGATTTGTCGCATTAACGAGATGAATGGAACATTTGTTTTGCTGTTTTCACCAATTGTTCCTGTTAATTTGAAGTCCTTTTTGAAAATGTTAACATGTTTGGTCTCCGTTGGAGTTTCATACTTTGGTGATTTAACCGTTTCTGGAACAGAATTAGACTCAACCTCAGTTGATTCAGACCTAACCATTGACTCCCTCCTCAAAAGTTGAAAATTAGGCAAAATCTCATCTAGCCGCATGAGGACTCCCTCGCCCCCATCCTCTTCGCCACATTCTACTTCAAGGAGATCTGTAATGATTTTCTGAGCCTCTATGGGATTGATATATCAGTTGGCTCCTTTTTTACCAGTTTCAATTGTGTTAGGCATTTTATCAGGACATCTACTGGTGACTGATACAGTCTTCCCAAAACGCCATACTTCAGGGCTAGCTTTTTCCCTTCCTCCATGTTGTCAGATCCCGGACAAAGCCCCCAAATGTAAAGCTTATTTATAGGTTAGCTTTTAATTATATATCCGGATCCTGAATCTGATCCTGTGGAAGAAAATGAATAAAAGCTTAATATGAAATAGGACTATTTATTCAGGGAAAATGGCGGCTTGTAAAAGTCATCTACAGTTTACATAAACAGATATTAAAGGGGAAGACCAACGATTTTCAACAAGGTTTCCATAAATCTTAAATATATATTCAGAAAGAATTCCCTCTGTAACAAAAGTAAATAAATTTTTGTAAACGAGAAATTAATTTTTATTTAAACCGGAAGTGACATAGTTGGTTCAACACACTCACTGGGCTCTATAGAAAGCATACAAATTTGGCATAAGTTTACTGCTGTATTGTGTTCACGCCTCATCCTTGGGCCAAAAATCTTATGAAATGGACTGTTGGTTAGGATATTATAAACACGAATTTATGGTGTTTTACGTTGAGTACACAAAGCCGTCGCATAAATTCACTCACACTGAACAGTACGCTGTGGCCCAATTCACCCCTCATGGCTAAATATTTACATCACATGGTTTGATTGTCAGCTTACAAGTGACATATATATAGTCTGCTTCGATGTTTTTGTGCTTGATGACAGCATTTTTCAACATACACAGACCAAAATTATGGGCATGTGAGACATATATTATAGTGCATTATGGCACATAATGTCGACATGAGCTGCTTTTCCTTTTTTCTTCTATTTCCTCTTGAGAATGAGTGGGCTCGAATGTTTATACGGCATTACCGTAGACCCACAGAAGAGATATCTTATATTCCAATACGTTGGTGCCAGACGTTGACAAACTTTGGAAATTAATATATTTATTTGAATATGCATGTGTCAAAATAAATACAAACACTGTCAGCAGACTCAGCACGCATAAAAACACTATAGAGTCCAGTGGGAGTGTTGAACCAACTATGTCACTTCCGGTTTTAATAAAACTTAATTTCTCTTTTACAAAAACTTTTTTACTTGTATTACAGAGGGAATTCTTTCTGAATATATATTTATGATTTATGGAAACCTTGTTGAAGATCGTTGGTCTTCCCCTTTAATTTCTTACAATTAAACATGAATGCAAACTTGAAAACTTGGTTCTATTTCAGAATCGCACCTCTACCAGTTCCCGGGGTCGTAGAGACTTGAAATTTTCAGGGGATGTTCCGCTGGGTTAGCGATAACCTTACACCAAATTTTAGCAAAATCGATCAATAACTTTTCATTTTACCGACCTTTAGCTTCTCCGGGGAGATATGTTTATCAGTACGACGCCATTTGCATTTCTTGACAATTTAGACTCGAATAACAAGACACTCAAACGAACTCCAACACTCAGCGCCCCGTGCCTGATGCTGCCGTTCATACATGTAAAAGTAATAATAATTTTCGTATATTTTAATTATACGCCCACATGGAAATGTGGTCGTATATTGCCGTCGCCCCCGGCCGTCTGTCCACCTGTCGTCCACAATTTCTTGTGAACGCTCTAGAGGCTAAAGTTAATACCCGACTGACTTTAAATTCATGCACAGTGTTTAAGGTCATGAGACGAAAAAGCATATAATGGATTTTGAGGGATATCCGATAATTACTGCCAGAGTTATTACCCTTGATCTCTTCAAAAAATATTGTGAACGCTCTAGCGGCTAAAGTTAATATCCGATTGACTTGAAATTTAAGCACACAGTTTTAGGTCACGAGACGAACAAGCCTATTCATTTTCAGCGATATCCACTAATTACTGCCAGAGTTATGGCCCTTGATCACTTTGAAAAACCTTGTGAACGCTCTAACGGCTAAAGTTAATAGCCGATTGACTTGAAATTTATGCACAGTGTTAAAGGTCACGAGACGAAGAAGCCTATTGATATCCGATAATTACTGCCTGGGTTATTACCCTTGATCTCTCAAAAAATTCTTGTGAGCCGTCTAGCAACTAAAGTTAATATCTGATTGACTTTAAATGTATACACAGTGTCTAAGGTCACGAGACGGAGATGCCTATTGATTTTCAGCGATATCCACTAATTACTGCCAGAGTTATGGCCCTTGATCACTTTGAAAAATCTTGTGAACGCTCTAACGGCTAAAGTTAATATCCGATTGACTTGAAATTTATGCACAGTGTTAAAGGTCATGAGACGAAGAAGCCTGCGGATATCCGATAATTACTGCCTGGGTTATTACCCATGATCTCTCAAAAAATTCTCGTGAACGCTCTAGGGACTAAAGTTAATATCTGATTGACTTTAAATGTATACACAGTGTCTAAGGTCGCGAGACGGAGATGCCTATTGATTTTCAGCGATATCCACTAATTACTGCCAGGGTTATGGCCCTTGATCACTTTAAAAAAATCTTGTGAACGCTCTAATGGCTAAAGTTAATTTCTGATTGACTTGAAACTTAAGCACACCGTTTAAGGTCAGTTTTTCGACACTTGGCCTTTGGGTACGACCTTCACCCCATACAATATTTTAAAGGCCACAATCTTGACTTGGACCACCGACCCTGACCTTGGTCGTGTCACACACGGCTCGGTCAAAAAACGGTCAAACGTTAAGGGCCTGTGTTTGAAGGGTGGTCTATGGCCTTGTCAATATTAAAGGTCGTGGTGACCTTTGGTAATCAAGGTTAACCAGCCGTGACCTCCACTTTGACCTTGAACCCCAAATTCCCATCGAGCTCGGGGCCTTTACGTTTATGCTTGTCATGGCCCTATTGCTCGTTGCATTATGAAGGTCGATGTTCCATGTGAAAACAGAGACGATGCCCTTCAAAAAAAGTAGCAGGGTCAAAGTCATGGGTCAAGGTCATGGTACAGAAAACTAAACTCAAACTTTTCAAAGTGAGTTTTTGGACACTTGGCCTTGGGTACGACCTTCACTCCATACAATATATCAAAGGCCACAATCTTGACTTGGACCACATACCTTGACCTTGGTCCTGTCACACACGACCCGGTCAGAAAACGATCAAACGCTGAGGGCCCGAGTTCGAAAATAGGTCTTTGAGCCTTGCCAATATTAAAGGTCGTGGTGACCTCCGGTAATCAAGGCTAACCAACTGTGACATCGACTTTGACCTTGAACCCAAAATTCCCATTGAGCCCAGGGCCTTTACGTTTATGCTTGTCATGGCATTAATTCTCGTTGTATTATGAAGGTCGATGTTTGAGGTTAAAGCAGAAACGATGCCCTTCAAAAGGGTAACTGGGTCAAAGTCGAGGGTCAAGGTCATGTTACAGACAACTGAACTCAAACTCAAGTCAGGTTTTGGACACTTGAAATTGGGGTACGATCTTCACCCCATACAATATTTAAAGGCCACAATCTTGACTTGGACCAACGACCTTGACTTTGGTCCTGTCACACACTGCTTGGCCAGAAAACGGTCAAACGTGGAGGGCCTATGTTCGAAAGATCAATATGGAAGATCGTGGTGAAAAGTTTGAGTTCAGTTTTCTGTAACATGACCTTGACAGGGCTCGAAACGAAAGGCGCGCGAAAGAGTTCGCGTACCTACCATGCACCTAAAGTGAAACCCAGGTACATATTTTTAAACGCACCCGAATTTTATAAACAACGCTCCTCGTACCGAAGGCTAACTCACGGTTCTCTTTTTAAAATATCACCCGACCTTTTAAATGAATTAACGCGAACGCTTTTGCTTTTAATAAAATTCTCGTAAAAATAATCTATTTTTATTTAACGGTCTCAAGCAAGGCTTGACACGCCGTCGGCCTCGGCGGCATGGCCTACGAATTTTACAATTTGGCCGCAGATTCGTGGCCGATTTTTAACTATCCACGGCCATGTTTGGTCACCGATTTGTGTTGGGTATCAATAGTTATTTTGCTATCGATAATCGCAATCATTGTTTTTTAAGACGAGTGATCGCTCTCGAGCGCCTACAGCTCACCTGAATGTCGACCCAGGGGAGTTTTTTTCCCTCCCCTTAAAATTGAAAATCACTCTCCTTTACAAATTCATTGAGGGTTTATTAACATTTATCACCAATCACTCTCCTTAATATCAGATCACTCTCCTTAATTTCTAAATCACTCGCCTTAATTTCTAAAGCATTCATCTTATCGAAACTTGGAGAACCTTTTAGGAGAGCCATTTTTTCAATTTGTTGATTGAGGGGAGCTTTTTTTGGCTCTCCTATGAAATACCAAAAACAACGACAGTAATCGGCATTGAAATGTATCGAAACAATCTTATTTTCACGGTCGTAACCAAGAATGGGTTACGTATTCAAAAGTCAAAACCATACGATGTTGCGATAGATGGTTTTTTGTTTGTCTAATTAATAATAAAACGTTTCATATTACGTATAAATTGTACTTAATTTTTAAAAAATGTAGACTTGGTTCTGAATGACGAAATACGGTTGATAGGCCGATGTATGTGGAGGAACCAAAATAAAATGAGCACGAGTCGATTCAAAACATTGCATACGTGAGAGCGACCAATACCAACATGGCGGACAATACGTTGTCAATTCGCGTGCAAAACTTAAAGAAAATTTAATAGCCTAAATAACTTATCACAAATTTGTAAATTGTTTATTATTATTAAAATAATGTAGCCTTGATTCCGAATAAGAAATACAAACGTTTTTGTCATCTATCAGCAGGGGTTGAAATGTTTGTAAAATTTTACTTGTCTCAGGTGACAAGTAGAAATATTTTTTACTTGTCACTTGGTCATTTCAAGTTGTCTTCATTGATTTTCGTTTTTTAATTTTAATAAAATAAAAATATAAATAAACTTATTGTAGGCCTATTTCAATTTCATTTGTAAGAGATGCTTACAATCAGAATCCGCGTTCACCTTAGCACATTTTGGCGGAAGTAATGAAACAAATGACGACCGTTTTCTCAATCGAGAATCTTCGCTATTCCGACTCGCTCGTTGTCCGCACAACCGACCCATGCCATGGCATAATATAATTTGAAATAATTCAGTATCCAATCAGGCATGCTTGTATATTTTACATTCCAAATGAACCATAGTAAACGGAATTCAACAATCAAAATATTTAATTCTCTTCGGAAAGAATTGTCAGATATATTTTACTTTATTTTTTAAGACAAAACGAAACATCAAATTCAAATGACAGGCATTTTAATGCCGCCGCCTGTTCGCCACGTGGTTGTGATTGGCATTCAAATTTCAATGTAATTAAATTAGGCGCCAAGCAAGGACACATATATATATACAATTAGAATTTTAAGTTTTTTTTAACATCATGTACCCCAAAACATTATCGCCAAAATTATATTTTAATCACAACTTCCATTTTATTACCGAAAATTTGACGACCTCCAGCTGAGCCCTGATTGCCATAGAGTTATGCAATATTGACTGTGATTGGGGGATTTAAAAGGAATAGCCAATGGCGTTACGGCTTTCACAGTATCGGTAGTGTTACTATTTTAATGCAAAGAAACCTTTTCCAGACGTATAGGACGAAATTAAAAGGACCATATAAGTTTCAGTCTTGTTAATCGGGGAGAAATTAGCCACCACGCGACTATGGAGACAAACGGACAGCTTGTCGCGTGCTGTTAAATAACGTCTAATTTGTTTTAAAATGAAAGGTTCCCCTCTTCCAATTTTATTGGAATGGATAAATTAGACAGAGACATTATTAGCCTGAATATTTATTGATATTAATCTAGTTGTCGCCGGCGACAAGTAGATATTTTTTCTACTTGTCCATTAAAAATGTTACTTGGATTCGACAAGTAGACAAGCGTTATTTCGACCCCTGTCTATCAGTCATTTATAATGAGCAGACGAATTCTGAAAGTTTAGGGGAAACTCTGGGTTATTTACACATCCGGGTATATCCAATTTAGCGAATTCCATGATATGGCGATTATTGCTTCTAATGAAAGCAGTGTGTGACAGGACCAAAGTCAAGGTCGTTGGTCCAAGTCAAGATTGTGGCCTTTAAATATTGTATGGGGTGAAGATCGTACCCCAATTTCAAGTGTCCAAAACCTGACTTGAGTTTGAGTTCAGTTGTCTGTAACATGACCTTGACCTCGACTTTGACCCAGTTACCCTTTTGAAGGACATCGTTTCTGCTTTAACCTCAAACATCGACCTTCATAATACAACGAGAATTAATGCCATGACAAGCATAAACGTAAAGGCCCTGGACTCAATGGGAATTTTGGGTTCAAGGTCAAAGTCGATGTCACAGTTGGTTAGCCTTGATTACCGGAGGTCACCACGACCTTTAATATTGGCAAGGCTCAAAGACCTCTTTTTGAACTCGGGCCCTCAGCGTTTGATCGTTTTCTGACCGGGTCATGTGTAACAGGACCAAGGTCAAGGTATGTGGTCCAAGTCAAGATTGTGGCCTTTGATATATTGTATGGAGTGAAGGTCGTACCCAAGGTCAAGTGTCCAAAAACTCACTTTGAAAAGTTTGAGTTTAGTTTTCTGTACCATGACCTTGACCCATGACTTTGACCCTGCTACTTTTTTTGAAGGGCATCGTCTCTGCTTTCACATGGAACATCGACCTTCATAATGCAATGAGCAATAGGGCCATGACAAGCATAAACGTAAAGGCCCCGAGCTCGATGGGAATTTGGGGTTCAAGGTCAAAGTGGAGGTCACGGCTGGTTAACCTTGATTACCAAAGGTCACCACGACCTTTAATATTGACAAGGCCCATAGACCACCCTTCAAACACAGGCCCTTAACGTTTGACTGTTTTTTGACCGAGCCGTGTGTGACACGACCAAGGTCAGGGTCGGTGGTCCAAGTCAAGATTGTGGCCTTTAAAATATTGTATGGGGTGAAGGTCGTACCCAAAGGCCAAGTGTCGAAAAACTGACCTTAAACGGTGTGCTTAAGTTTCAAGTCAATCAGAAATTAACTTTAGCCGTTAGAGCGTTCACAAGATTTTTCAAAGTGATCAAGGGCCATAACCCTGGCAGTAATTAGTGGATATCGCTGAAAATCAATAGGCATCTCCGTCTCGCGACCTTAGACACTGTGTATACATTTGAAGCCAATCGGATATTAACTTAAGCCGCTAGAGCGTTCACAAGATTTTTCGAAGAGATCAAGGGTAATAACTCTGGTAGTAATTATCGGATATCCCTGAAAATCCATTATATGCTTCTTCGTCTCATGAGATTAAACACTGTGCATAAATTTGAAGTCAATCGGGTATTAACTTTAGCCTCTAGAGCGTTCACAAGAAATTGTGGACGACGCACGGACGGACGGGCGGCCGCCCGGGGGCGACGGCAATATACAACCACATTTCCATGTGGGCGTATACTTAAAATATACGAAAATTATTATTAATATTATGCACGGCAGCATCAGGCACGGGGCGCTGAGTGTTGGTTTTCGTTTGAGTGTCTTGTTATTCGAGTCTAAATAGTCAAGCAATGCAAATGGCGTCGTACGGATAAACATATCTCACGGGAGAAGCTAAAGGTCGGTAAAATGAAAAGTTATTGGTTGATTTTGCTAAAATTTGGTGTGAGGTCATCGCTAACCCAGCGGAACATCCCCTGAAAAAATCAAGTCTCTACGACCCCGGGAACTGGTAGAGGTGCGATACTGAAATAGAACTGAAAACTTTAACAAGATCGTATATTAGAACTGTCTAGGGAAATAATAACATTTGACTAGCATTAAAATATTAAACAGATATAGCCTACATGTAGGCCTATACCGTCGTAGCCTAACAATAACAACTGAATGTAGTTAGCTCATTTTGTATATTTCTACATGTATCTATTAAATCATAAAAGTGCATACAAAATAATCAATCACAGTTTGATTGACCATGGGACAGCTAAGTAATCTTGCAGCATTTTAAATGATAATAAACTCGGACATCAAGGTCTCACACTCACACGTGGTTGTGGAACCCTACGTGGCCTGACTTCAAAGGTAAAACATAGCAAATTACACCAATGGTCAAATGTCACGAATGGAAAATAAGCTAACTATTTGCTTGGAAAAGCAATCAATTCAATTATGACAATAAACAATTAGAAAACTAAATACCTGTGGAAGAAAATGAATAAAAGCTTAATATGAAATAGGCACATGAAATAGGACTATTTATTCAGGGAAAATGGCGGCTTGTAAGAGTGACCTTTACAGCCTCACTCAATGAAGATTTTAGTAAATGAGTTATCTCCCTTTAAGTATCAGACCACTATTAGATCAATGGCACTAACAATACTCTGTAAATATTAATGGCTTAATCTTAAAAATGAATACCCCCTTATTTCATAGCAAACCCCAACAAGAGCATGAAATAGGCATACTCCGGGAGGTGCGCCATTCCAAGTCTTCTTCTAATACTAACAGTAAACTCTGGCTTATAAAGCATACAATTAATTAAGAAAAATGATGCATGAGCGATGCACACATTTGGCATTGTTTATTTATGAGATTATAGTATCAGTAACTGCACTGCATATTTCCTTTGAATAAATAATATGTTTAATGAGATCGTGCCTTTTATCAAAACGATCAGAAGCCATTTGTGTGTTGTCCGTAAATAACATATTGAACACATTAGATGTTTTAATAAGAAGAATTTGTGTCGAGTTGAACACATCAATATCATTAATGATCAAAAACCAGCAGAGGTCAGAAAGTTCTTTCTGTGTATGTATATTTGTCCCCCGCCTTTCAAATTAAAATATGATCGTCCGTCTGTCTGTCCGTCACATTTTTTGGGACACAATAACTCTTTTCCTAATTGAGCTAGAATGTTCAAACTTGGTGTATGTGTTTATTAGGTCAATGCCTTGATGGAGTTCGAAGATGAGCATTTTCCGCTTAGGGTAAGCAGAGATAAGCAATTTGATTGGTTGATGATTTGGGACACGATAACTTTAGTTCTAATTAAGTGAGAGTGATGAAACTTGGTGTATAGTTTCATTACAGTAATACCTTTATTAAGTTCGATAATAAGCATTTTCTGCTCAGGGTAAACAGAGCGATACGCAATTTTATTGGTCGAGACTTTGGAACACAATAACTCTTCTTCTAATTGAGTTAAAAGGTTCAAACTTGGTGTATATGCTTATTAGGTCAATGCCTTGATGAAGTTCGAAGATGAGCATTTTCTGCTTACGTGCCTAGAAGAATTTGTGTCGAGTTGAACACATCAATATCATTAATGATCAAAAACCAGCAGAGGTCAGAAAGTTCTTTCTGTGTATGTATATTTGTCCCCCGCCTTTTGAATTAAAATGGGATCGTCCGTCTGTCTGTCCGTCACATTTTTGGGGACACAATAACTCTTTTCCTAATTGAGCTAGAATGTTCAAACTTGGTGTATGTGTTTATTAGGTCAATGCCTTGATGGAGTTCGAAGATGAGCATTTTCGGCTTAGGGTAAGCAGAGATAAGCCATTTGATTGGTTGATGCTTTGGGACACGATAACTTTAGTTGAAATTAAGTGAGAGTGATGAAACTTGGTGTATAGTTTCATTACAGTAATGCCTTGACTAAGATCGATAATGAGCATTTTCTGCTCAGGGTAAGCAGAGCGATAAGCAATTTTATTTGCTGAGACTTTGGAACACATTAACTCTCCTTCTAATTGAGTTAAAATGTTCAAAATTGGTGTGTATGCTTAGTAGATCAATGCCTTGATGGAGTTCGAAGATGAGCATTTTCTTCTTAGGGTAGGCAGAGATAAGCAATTTGATTGGTTGATACTTTGGGACAAGATAACTTAGGTTTATCTTGATTGATGATTTAAAAAAACGTTTGATTATATCACCGTTACATGGTAATGAAGGCTGACTTCAAATTTCGTGAAAATCGAACAAAAATTGACGGACAAAATGGCCGCCGTTTGTACGCGAATAGTGTGAAAATATGTTATATCAAGGTTGTGGACCCTATAGAGGTCACAATTTTGAACCGATTTTGATGAAACTTGACATGCATGTTTATAACGCGAAAATCTTGGTTCATTTCGATATTTGCGCTCATTGATTCGTAATTTCCTGAATTATGGCCCCTGATTGTACGAAAAATCACCCTTTTTAGCTTGTGGTCCCACTGGAGGTCAAAATTATTATCCGACTTAAAAAAGCGTTTGATTATATCACCGTTACATGGTAATGAAGATTGAGGTAAAATATCGTGAAATTCGGACCAAAATTGACAGACAAAATGGCCACCGTTTGTACGCGATTAGTGTGAAAATATGTTATATCAAGGTTGTGGACCCTATAGAGGTCACAATTTTGAACCGATTTTGATCAAACTTGACATGTATGTTTATAACCTAAAGGTCTTGGTTCCTTTTAATATTTGCACCCATCGGATCGTAACTTCCTGAATTATGGCCCCTGATTGTCCAAAAAAATTGCCCTTTTTAGCTTGTGGTCCCTCTGGAGGTCATAGTTATTATCCGATTTAAAAAAATGTTTGATTATATCACCGATACATGGTAATGAAGGTTGAGTTCGAATTTTGTGAAAATCGAACAATAATTGACGGACAAAATGGCTGCCGTTTGTACGCGAATAATGTGAAAATATGTTATATCAAGGTTGTGGACCCTATAGAGGTCACAATTTTGAACTGTTTTTGATGAAACTTGACATGCATGTTTATAACCCAAAGATCTTGGTTCCTTTCGATATTTGCGCTCATTAATTTGTAACTTCCTGAATTATGGCCCCTGATTTTATGAAAAATCACCCTTTTTAGCTTGTGGTCCCACTGGAGGTCAAAATTATTATCCGATTTAAAAAACCGTTTGATTATATCACCGTTACATGGTAATGAAGATTGAGCTAATATTTCGTGAAAATCGGACCAAAATTGACCGGCAAAATGGCCGCCGTTTGTACACGATTAGTGTGAAAATATGTTATATCAAGTTGTGGACCCTATCACTGAGAACTGCTAAGGAGTTAAAAGTTGCACAGCCCGTATAGAATTCTTAATCCTGGTCGTTATTTGTACGGATGTCGGAAGATAATTAATTTTCGGACTATTACTCGGTATTACCGGTTTAAAACTAAAAAGGTGTGTTAATTAACGAGGGTGAAAAACTGTCCGAGAGGTGGGTTAATTAACGCTAGGTGCGTTTTCTGTAGAGGTGTGTTAATTAACCGACCGGTAAAAAATGAATGTCAATGTTGTGTATTGTTTAATTGGCGTGTTTTCTCGCTAGTTGCGATTAATCATTCGACCGTGTGTTTTACGCTGGTCTTTGTAAAATAATGAGGTCTTTAGATAGGCGTGTGTGCTCACTATGATCTACGTTTCTCTTATGTCTATTGTAGGCCTATTACGTATCATATATATAAAGTTGCATTTTATGAAATAAAAATATGGATTAATCTATCGTATACCGAAAGGCGAATGTAATGTCGTCATTTATAAATACCAAGCAGTCAGCGCCCAAATTGAATATCAATGTGAAATAGAGCGTAAATCCAGCAAAAACGGACCACAATGCGTAAAGTGTGCATCTTACCTTCAATAGCAATATCCATCGAACAGAAATCTCCTTGTTGATAAATATTACGACACAACAACCAACCGTATAGTGGTAATTCCCACGCAAAAGGTATTTAAACTGAAATTATTTTAGCTTTTCAACGATCCTCATTCCAGAACTAGTAACTTTCAATAGCTGTTTTTATGCAATTACAGAAGAAACACATGCGCCCGAGTTGACACATAATCATTTTTCGAGACTTCGTAGTAATATTGGATTTCCTGGTTATGTTTTCTTCGTGATCGTAATATATAAAACTACAGGCCAGTTCGTTTCTACAACTTTGTTATTAAGCTGGATTGGATTCGAAGAACCCTCGTTCTCAATAAATGATAGCTGCTCGGAATACCTGTAGAGCTCTTATCAGTCTCACTCAACACCCTCTTTTATAACCCCCTTTTTTTCTGCACGTCCTATAGGCTGACCTTGACTTTTTCCAGGCAAAATGGAATAAACCACCCAATTTCCCAACGACCAGGAGGAGAACATTGCCTTATTTGGTCTACAAAAAGATATATCATAAACAGATGGAATTTGATGGATATTTTACCAAAATATCACCATTGTTTTACATATAAACATGTCGTCCACTTTTTTAGTACGTCGGATTTAAATCTATAAGAAAGAGTGAACCAACAATTTTTCAAAGACCCAATATAGTAAGTCACGCTACTTATAGATAAAGTTGCATTTAATAAAATAAAAATATTGACCCTAATCTATCGCACGAAATGCAAGAGAATTTAATATTTTGATTGTTGAATTCCCGTCTACTGTGGTTCATTTGTAAAATATACAACCAATAACGATATTAATTAAAATTATATATTATCGGCATGACCATGGAATGGGTCGGAAACGTGTGTACAACGAACGAGTCGGAATAGCGACGATTCTCAAGTGAGAAAACGGTTGTCATTTGTTTCATTACTTCTGCCAAAATGTACTAAGGTGAACACTGAGTTTATTATTTTTTTTCATTATTAAAGTTAAAAACGAAAATCAAAGGTGACAACTTGAAATGACCAAGTGACAAGTAAAAAAATAATTCTAAAAGTTCACAAACATTTCGACGCCTGACTTATTGGAATAAACTGTAACAATTGCCGAATTCCAACCAACTCTATATCAGCTAGTCCGTAAGTGCATGATTTAACATCAAAGAGCAGAGCTAACTGTGTGTCGCCGACAACATCAAAGGGCAATTCCGTGTGAAAAGCGTGCATGAATCGACAGTATTGTAAAACAAAGGCTGGATTCACAATCACAGAAACCTACGGTTTCTTAGCAGGCTCTGAGATTTGACAATGGAGATTATAATATATCAGATAATTAAATTGGAACGAAGTATAAAACACGTTGTATTCATCAAGAAATGAAATGTGTATAAGAACGCATATATGTAACTACATGTAGCCCAACACCATGTATAAATCCATATTAATAACACCGCCTATATTTCTTACCGTTTTCTAAAATACAATATTAGTGCACTTGTATCTTTTATATACAGTCAAACCGAGGGAAAGTATTGTCATCTTCTTGTTTTGGTTGATTGATCAGAATGTTTGAAAACGTTGACCTACATAGGTGTTGCGTAACACTTGATTGGTGTCATAAAGTAATAAACTAATCAACAAGCTACACGGATTATTTACTTCAACTAAAATGTGTATTAGAATTTGCTGTCTGAATTACAGTTGTTAATTTTGTTTATAGATTTATTAATTAAATGTTTTCGATAACCTAAAAAATCGTGCAAAATGAAAAATAAGGTAATTTATGTTTAAAAATTTTATGGCATGTAAATAGAATACATAGAAGCGTGTATTGTAAAATTTACTGCAACTAGTAAACAACTCTCTCTTGATACAGGCGTATCTGTTTTATGGAATGATCTACCATTTACTTAGTTTAAGATGTTGCAAATATCTTTATTCTCTAAATAAAAGGATATTTAAAGTTCCAATAGCATTTTTTTAAGTTATATGTTTAAAATTTATTAAAATAAAGCCCCAAAATAGATTGAACCTATAAACAGTCCTACCTTGTTAAAGAATAATCCTATTAATCCTATAATTCACTATTGCCAGTTGAGAAATTGGCAAAAATATCATTTTCAACTTCAAATTCAAACGTTTGAAGATGGCCGTCCATGGAGAAGAATAGGAAAACAAGGGAGGTAATTGAGTAACTATTTCCTCAATCAACCAGTGTCACCCTTTCTAACCCCCCCAAAATTTTGTCCATGATCGTATAATAGTGAGTTGACAACCTTTTGAGCAAAAAACATAGAAATAATTATATTTTGACTTTCTTAGAAAAAAGTGAAATTGGAACTTTAAAACAAATTAATTATATTGGCTTTTAATATATTTGTTGTATGATTAAATTGTCACAATTCTTATCCGATTTTGATGAAACTTGAAATATAGGTTTATCCCCAAAAGATCTCGGCTGCTTTCGATATTGGCATGTATCGGATCAAAACTTCATGGATTATGGCCCCTGATTGTACGAAAAATCACGTTTTTAGCTTGTGGACCCTATAGAGGTCACAATTTTGAACCGATTTTGATGAAACTTGACATGCATGTTTGTAACCCAAAGATCTTGGTTCCTTTCGATATTTGCGGCTATCGAAATGTAATTTCCTGAATTGTCCGAAAAATCACCCTTTTAGCTTGTGGTCCCTCTGGAGGTCAAAATTATTATCCGATTTAAAAAACCGTTTGATTATATCACCGTTACACCCTAAGGAAGGTTGAGTTCGAATTTCAGGAAAATCGGACAAAAATTGCCATACAAAATGGCCGCCGTTTGTACGCGAATACTGTTAAAAAATGGTATATCAAGGTTGTGGACCTAGTGGAGGTCAAAATTTTAATTCGATTTTGATGAAACTTGAAATTCATGATTATAACCCAAAGATCTTGGTTCCTTTCGATATTTGCGCATATCGGATTGTAACTTCCTGAATTATGGCCCCTGATTATACGCAAAATCGCCTTTTTTTTAGCTTGTGGTCCCTCTGGAGGTCACAATTATTATCCGATTTAAAAAAACGTTTGATTATATTACCGTTACACCGTAAGGAAGGTTGAGTTCAAATTTCGGGAAAATCGGACCAAAATTGCCATACAAAATGCCCGCCGTTTGTACGCGAATACTGTTAAAAAATGGTATATATCAAGGTTGTGGACCCTGTAAAGGTCACAATTTTAATTCGATTTTGATGAAACTTGAAATTCATGGTTATAACCCAAAGATCTTGGTTCTTTTTGATATTTGCGCATATCGGATTGTAACTTCCTGAATTATGGCCCCTGGTTATACGCAAAATCCCCCTTTCCTTAGCTTGTGGTCACTCTGGAGGTCACAATTATTATCCGATTTAAAAAAACGTTTGATTATATCACTGTTACACCACAAGGAAGGTTGAGTATGAATTTCGGGAAAATCGGACCAAAATTGACAGACAAAATGGCCGCCGTTTGTACGCAAATACTGTTAAAAAAATGGTATATCAAGGTTGTGGACGCTGTAAAGGTCACAATTTTAATTCGATTTTGATGAAACTTAAAATTCATGGTTATAACCCAAAGATCTTGGTTCTTTTCGATATTTGCGCATATCGGATTGTAACTTCCTGAATTATGGCCCCTGGTTATACGCAAAATCCCCCTTTCCTTAGCTTGTGGTCCCTCTGGAGGTCACAATTATTATCCGATTTAAAAAAACGTTTGATTATATCACCATTACACCGTAAGGAAGGTTGAGTATGAATTTCGGGAAAATCAGACCAAAATTGACAGACAAAATGGTCGCCGTTTGTACGCGAATACTGTTAAAAAAATGGTATATCATGGTTGTGGACCCTGTATAGGTCACAATTTTAATTCGATTTTGATGAGGAAGGTTGAGTTCTAATTTCGTGAAAATCGTACCAAAATTGCCGGACGAAATGGTCGCCGTTTGTACGCAAATAGTGAAAAAATATGGTATATCATGGTTGTGGACTCTCCACAGGTCACAATTCTTATCCGATTTTGATAAAAAGTCACATTTCTAGGTTTTGTACCGTCACACCATAATCATTGTCAGCTTCGAATTTCATGAATATCGGACTGGAACTGACCAACTAAATGGCTGCTCCCAATACAGTATGAAATACAGGACTTAATGATGTAGGAAAAATCACTTTCGGTATTGCTTGTTCTCTATCCATCTCTCGAAAATGTGGGCGTATCCTGCCTGGCAGTGCCAGCCTATCTTTATTTCATAAAATGCAACTTTATATATGTGATACGTAATAGGCCTACAATAGACATAAGAGAAACGTAGATCACAGCGAGCACACACGCCTATCTAAAGACCTCATTATTTTACAAAGACCTGCGTAAAACATACGGTCGAATGATTAATCGCACGGTTAAACAGTTTTACTTCTCAAATTTTGATTTAACTCGTACGTGTTAGATAAAGCATGTTGGTCCTTGATTATACTCCTTTTGGTGCAGTTATCGCAACTAGCGAGAAAACACGCCAATTAAACAATACACAACATTGACATTCATTTTTTACAGGTCGGTTAATTAACACACCTCTACAGAAAACGCACCTAGCGTTAATTAACCCACCTCTCGGACAGTTTTTCACCCTCGTTAATTAACACACCTTTTTACAGTTTTAAACCGGTAATACCGAGTAATAGTCCGAAAATTCATTATCTTCCGACATACGTACAAATAAAGACCAGGATTAAGAATTCTATACGGGCTGTGCACCTTTTAACTCCTTAGCAGTTCTCAGTGTATAGAGGTCACAATTTTGAACCGATTTCGATGAAACTTGACATGCATGTTTAGAACCCAAAGACCTTGGTTCTTTTCGATTTTTGCACCCATTGATCGTAACTTCCTGAATTATGGCCCCTGATTGTCCGAAAAATGACCTTTTTTACCTTGTGGTCCCTCTGGAGGTCAGAATTATTATCCCATTTAAAAAACCGTTTGATTATATCACCGTTACATCGTAATGAAGGCTGAGGTCGAATTTCGTGAAAATCGGACCAAAATTGACCGAAAAAATGGCTGCCGCTTGTACGCGAAGAGTGTAAAGATATGGTATATCAAGGTTGTGGATGTATTATGTCGTCGCCCCTGTCCGTCCGTCCATCCACAATTTGTTTGTGGACTCTCTACAGGTCACAATTCTTATCCGATTTTGACGAAACTTGAAATATAGGTTTATCCCCATAAGATCTCGGTTCCTTTCGATATTGGCATCTATCGGATCAGGACTTCATGGATTATGGCCCCTGATTGTCTGAAATATCATGTTTTTAGCTTGTGGACCCTATAGAGGTCACAATTTTGAACCGATTGTGATGAAACTTGACATGCATGTTTATAACCCCAAAATCTTGGTTCCTTTCGATATTCGCGCCCATCGGATCATAACTTCCTGAATTATGGCCCCTGATTGTCCGAAAAATCACCCTTTTTAGCTTGTGGTCCCTCTGGAGGTCACAATTATTATTCGATTTAAAAAAAACGTTTGATTGTATCACCGTTACACCCTAAGGAAGGTTGAGTTCGAATTTCGGGAAAATCTGACGAAAATTGCCATACAAAATGGCCGCCGTTTGTACGCGAATACTGTTAAAAAATGGTATATCAAGGCTGTGGACCCTGTAAAGGTCACAATTTTAATTCAATTTTTATGAAACTTGAAATTCATGGTTATAACCCAAAGATCTTGGTTCTTTTCGATATTTGCGCATATCAGATTGTAACTTCCTGAATTATGGCCCCTAGTTATACGCAAAATGCCCCTTTCTTTAGCTTGTGGTCCCTCTGGAGGTCACAATTATTATCCAATTTAAAAAAACGTTTGATTATATCACCGTTACACTGTAAGGAAGGTTGTGGACTCTCTACAGGTCACAATTCTTATCCGATTTTGATGAAAAGTCACATTTCTAGGTTGTGTACCGTCACACCATAATCATTGTCGGTTTCGAATTTCATTAATATCAGACTGGAACTGACCAACTAAATGGCTGCTCCCACTACAGTATGAAATACAGGACTTAAAGATGTAGGAAAAATCACTTTCGGTATTGCTTGCAGTGTCCGAAACAAACATTTTCCAAGCACAGGCCCACAGGACCTGTGCGACACATGATCACGTGGGTCCTTCAAGTAACACGCAGGCCCAACCAATAATAATTATTTATAGTTTCCATGTATAAAGCTATGGTTTAGTAACTTGCGAAAGAAAAAAAGAAGACACGAATTAGTGTGTCATTTCAATTTATAAATGGAACTTCAAATAGTTACAAAAAAACCCCAAACAGTTAACTGCCCTAGATTGCTAGCACAATAGCCCAGAATTGAGTCAAAAGAGGTCCGTAAGAAATGTTTTTAAAATCATCAGTCTCCATTACGTTTAATAAAAGGTAAGTGTTTTTTACCGTCCACCGGAGCCTGGTCTTATGACGTCATATGTGGATTGTGGGTTAGGATAAGGGCTGTGGGCTGCAGATTTCGTCACAGTCTCGAGATGTAGACAGGGCTAGCCCTAACCCTAACCCTGGCCCAAGCCTAACCCTTATCCTAACCCACAATCCACATATGACGTCATAAGACCAGGCTCCGGTGGACGGAAAAAAAAGTTAACCTTAATAAAAGGCCGGCCCACAACTACACCTTTCGGCGTTCGGAAAATTTAATACATGTTTCGGCTTCATTAAATTCATGTCAGTAAGCCTAATATTCCTGAATAAATTACTGTCTTCGTTTTTTGGATGCATACAGCACAATAGTATTTTTTCATAACACAAGATTTAATTTTTGTCTGTCACATAACTTTCAAATGCTTTTATTCATTCGTCCATGATAGACACACGGCACAGTGGTCACGTGGCAACCATAATTGAAATTGCTTTAAAATAAAATTCCGTACGACTCCAGATGCCTTTCTAAAATAATAACGACAAAAATTCAACATGGTTAAAATTAAGCCTCTGTCAGCATGTGTATATAAAAAATCATAACGGTAGATGCAACTTAAAATTGAACGTAGCATCGCCGGCTTATTGACCTAGAAATTCCAATCAATGTCACACGTGTCATCGGCGGATTTGGCAATGGCGGAAAAAATATAATATATATTATTATTAATGATTGTTTCTCAGTGTATTTGGTGTTCTATCACCTACTCTTTCGGGGCTATTCTTTTAGTTCGAATATGCACCCAGGTGATACATATGTACATATGTAATATTTCATAAATATGGATGAGCTAGGATTGGGGGTGTATATCTCATTCCTGGAGAAGTATTCTAGTGAAGGCGGTCACTGTTCATTAAAAGTCCAATTCCAAATCCATTTCAATATTACCTTATATCCAGTTTAAAAAATACATTATTTACAAATTATATACAAGTAATTTGATCTCCTTGTCTGTCTGTATATCTGTATATCTCATCTGTTTGTGTATGGGTCTTTTAAAGACACTAATTTGCATACACACAAAGGAACAATTTTGACAAATCAGATGAAAGATAAAATTATTGTAACACATCAAATTAAAAGAAGTTAAATAAATATATAAATTTCATTGGTTGAGAGTTTCGTAGTGAAATATAATTTATAGGATCTAATAAGCTTTAAGCCATAACAATTAAAAAGCATTGACACTTGATTGGCATTGATCAGACTCCATTGTTAACTGTATAAATCTTTGCTCAAGGTTTCTCTTAATAAGCCTACTGGCATCCAAAGATTATAAAACAGTCAAAGCCAATCATGCTTTTAGGCAATTACTTTAAATCAAAATATTGACATTAAATGCAAGGAAAGACCAACTGATAACCTTAATATTAGCTATATTGTCTAAATGCTTAATAAATAAATTCTGTATATTCTTAAAAATGAAATTTGAAAAAGAAGTAAAATTCAGTATCACTATTTGGTGATAAATGCCCCCGTCCTGAAAAATTCATCTTGAGTGAATTATGTTGTTATATGAATATACAGTCTAAAGTCACTTAGGTAATCCTTTGTTGTCGCCTTATGTATAATACACTCTTGTCACATACATAAATATCACTTGCAATAATTATGAAAAAAAAAGAGAAGATTTTAAGGAATGCAAAATTCCAATTAAAATGATTTTCAGTCAGTAATCAAACTGAATAAAAAAATATATGAAATTTAAAAAGTCAATGGTAAGAGTCATATGATAAAGTATTAGCACTATTCTGACGAAAGTTTCAATATCTTCACTTTTAAAGTCTGCGTCACCGGAATATTTATAATTTGTGGAGGTAATTATTTCTAGCAGTAGTTGTTATGATAATTAATTGATTGTTTCCAATGCAGTCCACATATACATATTAGTTATTTACAAGGTTATATAAAAAATAATTTTTGCTGCAACACACAACTTTAATGAATTCACTGCACTTATATACACAAAATTTTATCAGGTACACACTTTAAATCTTCAGCAATATCTGGAACATTACAATTTACCGGATCAGGGATTATGACTGTAAGGTCCACCACATTCATCTTATTGGTCTAGCACATTTTGTTATCTGGTTACCTTGCAGTCTGTCTGGTGATGAACCATGCGCTAGTACTTCTTCAGAGATGTTGTTCAGCAAGACGAAACCTGAAATATCTCTTGACCATCTCATATAATAACATTCAATGTGTGACAATAAATCAATTATATTAAATAATTTTGAATCAAAAGAATGTGGTCATTCCCTGTACTCAACCTGACTAAATGTAATACCATTCTCACTTTTCGTTCCAAATATAATCATGTATGTCTTCATCACTGTCAAATTGTCAAGACTGTGCAAAGGCTCAGAAGATACTCTATTTATTTATTCACTATTTTCCATAAAGTATTATGCAATATTTTAGTTACTATCATGATCATTTCTTATTCTTATGATCATTTTTTATTCTGATATGATAATCATTTCTTATTCTTATATTATGATCATTTCTTATTCTTATTCTTATATTATGATCGTTTCTTTACTTATGTGATCAATTTTCATTCTTATGATCATTTCTTATTGTGATCTAATTCATTTTCTTATTTATTCTCATATATTATTTATGATCTAATAATTCTAATATTGTCATACCGGTATGTCATTTATTCGCTTATTTATTTTTATGTTATAATAATTAAAAAAAAAAAAATTGGGGGGTATTTTTCACAAAATGTGAAAAAGAAAACAATTTATATTTATATAATACATATCATTCAATATATTAATTATCATATTGAGAACTTTTATTTTATTTCATGAAAAACATTGTAGTGTTGCTATTATCTTATTTTTAAAATTAAAAGAACTAGGTCTATGTGTTCTAATCAAACTTTGTAAAAGTTTGTAAAATGATTACACAGTGCTTTACACATTGATCGTCACCAATATGGCACAGCGCTGGCGTGTCATTCAAAAATGGATGACCAGTCCACCTTGCCTGACAAACCTGATTGTAGCTATATAACAATAATTCTAAAAATAACTTAGACACACAGACCTTTTTCTTTTTGAAAGTAATATAATGTAATTAATATGTGGAAATTTTAAGGGTGTTAAATTTTAGTCGCTTTTTACGACACGCAATTTAACCAAACGTTCGGCCTACTCTTGTCCCCGGTCCCACAGGGGAACAAAGTCACAATGTCTATAGTATTTGTTATAATAATTTTTTTTTTTTTTTTTTCTTTTTTCAATGTAATGAATCTGTTCTAACTTCCTTTGTTTTTGTACTGTGTAATGCAGTTAAAGTCTGTGTAACTGCCATGTGTACCGATGTAATCAACGCTTTAAAAGTTGCTGTGGAAACTGCTTTATTGTATTGTACATGATTAAAAAGATCATTAGAAAAATAATTACAATAGTCTGTTAGATCAGATATTTCCTTATAATTATTGTTACAGCGATTGTCACAATGTTTTGATAGGCTCTCTATTTCCATCCAAATGTGGTCAACTATTTCATCAAAATTCTGGCTTCTCTGTTCATGAAAAAGGTTTTGTCCCTCTTCTATCCGTAGCTTTAATCCTTTATCCATTTGCATCATTTTTCTTTCAAGGCCTGTCTTCATGCTTCTCATATCACACAGCATTTTAATGTTAGTGTTGAGTTTGAAGTTAGCCATCATTTTTTCTAAATCTTGTTTTGTATTTTGCTGATGTTTTATCATATTCACATTTGGTAAATTTATTGAATTCTGTGATTTGGTGATATCTTCATCCTTCTTGACAAAAAATTTATGGTTCCTGAGAGGGCGCTTCCGTTTCTTACCAGCTTCATTTCTCGTAATGTGGAACTCCTTGCGTAATTTCTCAGGTATTTGTTCTGTAAATTGCCATTGTGTTGATCCATCAATCAGTTTGATTAGATATGACTTTCGTCCCTGTGCTGCTTTAATGATTTTTACAATCTGTGCTTCAGACAACATTTTTGATTTCGACACTTGAGATTGTGTTTGTTGCTGTGAATTAGATTGTAAAGAATCATCAGTAGCTTCGTCCGTAGATTTCTGTTCTGTATCTTGTTCCTCTTCAAGTTCTTCTGGATTTAATTCCTCTTCGGACTCAATAGGTACATTTGTTGGGCGTGTTGCAGGGTCAAAATATTTCTTTAGACGATTGGCATTTGTAAGATATTTCAAAGGTTTGTCATCAGAACATCTTCTAAGTTTGTAGGTGTATTTTGGTCCAAGGTCTACAATGTAGTAAGGTCCGAGCCACTTCTTGCAAAGTTTTGGTGCTAATCCTACCTTGAATTTTGAACAAAACAACCATACCTTTGTTCCCTTTTCAAAGCTTGGTTCTTCCGATTTCTTATCATGCTGACCTTTGTATTTTTGTTGAGCCCTTTCCATATTTTCTGCTGCAATTTTTCTGGTGATTTCTAGTTGCTCAATGACTTTCGTTAGGTAGTCCTTACTTGATCTTGGTAGCGTTTCTTTGGGTATTAACTGTGAATCAAGCGGAACCCGCATTTCTTTCCCAAAAAGCATTGCGAATGGTGAGGAACCAGTTGACTGTGTGGCTGGACTTAGTCTGTAAGCCATCATGACACCTGGTAGTAAATCTGGCCAGTTGGTATGATTCTCATCGCAAAACATCCGTAATGACTGGATAATGAAGGAATTCATTCGCTCACATGCTGCATTGGTCTGAGGATGGTATGGTGTGGTATGGGTTCGCTTGACCTGAAACAATTCTGAAAGTGCCTTGACCAATGATGACATGAAATTTTGACCGAGATCGGAGCAGAGTGACTTTGGAGCTCCGTACCTGGTAAATATTTCTTTGTACAGTACATTAGCAATTTCAGGAGCCTGCTGTGTCTTTAAAGGAAATGCTTCTGGCCATTTGCTAGTACTTTCAGCAAGTAATAGAACATATTTGTAACCATCTGGTGTTGGGGTTAACTGCAATAAATCCATATGCCATCTACTGAAAATCTCGTTAACTGGTAGAGGATTGAGTGGAGTTTTCTTTCCATGGAAATTTCTCTTACATCTTTGGCAATCTTCACAGGTCTTGACATACTGATGAATATCATTGAACATATTGCGCCAGTAGTACTTCATTCTGATGGTTTCAAATAATCTCTCTTGGCCTTGATGACATCCACCAAAATTTGAGTCATGGTATGCAATTAAGACATCATTTTGAAGTGCTTTGGGTACTGCCAATAATTTTCGAAATTTTTCCTCCTTGTTTGGGCCTTTATATTTTAGTTTCCGCATATAGAACAAGATTCCATCTTCTAATTCATAATCTTTGGACCTAATGTTAATGGATTTCGCCATCTTCTCGTCATCAGGCAGTATATTACTTTCTTTAAAGATTATGATATCCGACAGATCTTCACAATTACGTTGCAGGTGGCATAAATTTGGATCATTTAATATTGTGCAAGAATTGTGATTACCTTGATCATCTGGAACATCCGCTTCGTCCATGGCTGCAGCGACTAGTGGAAGAGTGCATGAGGAATGCTGCACTTCATATCGGTCTGTCTCATACTCGAATGTGTAGATTGTTTCTAGCTTTTTCTCCTTGCAGCAATAGACTGGCTGATCCTCAAGGAACTTATTTGGATTGTCTGATGGAGGGTAGATTCTTCTTGATAAGCCGTCAGCATTTCCATTCTTGGAACCTGCTCTATGTTGGATGTCAAAGCGATACTCTCCTAAAAGCATAGACCATCTTCCAAGGCGACTAGTTTTATCCTTAATGCTTTTTAACCATTTGAGAGAAATGTGATCAGTAAATACGAGAAATTCTTGGTTAACTATGTATGGCCGGTATGTTTTTACAGCTTCGATTAACGCAAGGCCTTCTTTTTCAGAAATTGACCATTTCTTTTCAGCCCCATGTAATGCTCGACCTCCGTAAGCAACCACATATTCTCTATTTTGATCATCCTTCTGCCCTAAAACAAAGCCAATAGAATCATTAGATGCATCTGTTGAAATAATAAATTGTTTTCTGAAATCTGGAAATTTTAAAATTGGACCTGAAGTTAGATGCTTCTTAAGATTCTCAAATGCAACATCACATTCTTTTGTCCACAGAAATGTTGCATCCTTTTGCAGTAAAGCATTTAAAGGAGAGGCAATCTTTGAATAATTTTTGATAAATTGTCTATAATAGTTACAGGTTCCTAAAAAACTACGTACCTGTTTCACATTCTTTGGTGTAGGAAATTCTGTTACTGCTCGTATTTTGTCTTCATCAACGCTAATGCCTTCTTTACTTAAAATGTGTCCCAAATATTTAACTTTCTTCTTAGCAAATTGACATTTTGTTGGTTTTACTGTTAGATTAGCTTCGCGAAGTCTGTTGAAGATTTGCCGTAAATCATTTAAATGAGATTCAAAGTTTTGACTAAAAATGATTAAATCATCTACGTAGACTAACGTGATTTTCCAATTTAGCCCTCGCAACACGGAGTTCATCATCATTTGGAATGCGGCCGGCGAGTTACGCAAGCCAAATGCGAGCCGATTAAATTCAAATGATCCTTGGTGCGTGACAAAAGCAGTTTTGTGCGGTTGAGAGTTTCGTAGTGAAATATAATTTATAGGATCTAATAAGCTTTAAGCCATAACAATTAAAAAGCATTGACACTTGATTGGCATTGATCAGACTGCATTGTTAACTGTATAAATCTTTGCTCAAGGTTTCTCTTAATAAGCCTACTGGCATGCAAAGATTATAAAACAGTCAAAGCCAATCATGCTTTTAGGCAATTACTTTAAATCAAAATATTGACATTAACTGCAAGGAAAGACCAACTGATAACCTTAATATTGGCTATATTGTCTAAATGCTTAATAAATAAATTCTGTATATTCTTAAAAATGAAATTTGAAAAAGAAGTAAAATTCAGTATCACTATTTGGTGATAGTTCTATCAGAGGATTATATTCAACTAAGATTTAAATGTCACTAACAACTGGTCAGCGAAACCATTAAACGTATAGTTATCAGTTTAATATCTACCGGTACCTGGAATTCATATGGAGCGTCGAAGGAAGCGCGATTCCCGAACGAGATGCACAAATAAGAGGCTGGTTACGCGAGTCATTGTTTGGAAAAACATCAGCTTCCGTCATGTCGATGACAAGTAATAACCGTTAAATATCGGAGACTCTGTCGTTGCGTTTCAATGACAGTTCTACCATATCCAGAATTGTCGAATGAGGACACTAACTATGCGCGCTAAGAAGACGAAGGCCCGGCGGACCCGAGTGAAATAGGCAAGCAGGAGTCCTCCGATAAATCAGTCGGCCTCGGGCCTACGCACCGACGTTTGTGTCGAACACTGATTGCTTGTTCTCTGTCCTTCTCTCGAAAATGTGAGCGTATCCTGCCGGGCAGTGCCAGCCTATCTTTCTTTATAAAACACTTTTGGATGACACTTCATGTACAGTTTGATTGCTCGATACGTTTGAAAAAAATAAATGTGCAATTAATTAATATGTATCATCTATTTATTTGGGATTTCGGCGGGGGACATTAGCCTTACTGTTGGCTTGTTCAATATGATGTAGAGATCACTTTGTCACAGTTGGCCTATTATGTCAAAAATGGCCGCCAACATCTCCAAATGATCGCAAGTCCATAACTATTGACTCAAATTTGATTATCTTGATGTCTAACCCCATGTTTTGGGGGACAACAAATGCATTAAGAGAACTTTGGATATCACTGAGCTGTTCAATCATTATAAAATTGAATTCATGACCTTCAACTGTCCACTATCATAGGATAAGTTTCAGAGCATTCAGTTTTGAGTGTTCTCCTCCTCAGTATCGACCAGGGTTCTTACTTCATTTTGAAATGAACCGGCCACGGGTCGCCCTAACAGATAGTCGTCTTTATGCATATTCTATTCACAACCATAATTGCATATCGTATTAAGAATAATATTACCTTAAACCCTGAATATAAACCCTTAATAAACAAAACCTTTGTTTTAATAGCATACTTGTATTCATAAGTCGATATATTCACACTTTTAACGTCAAATTTCAGTACTTTGCAAAATGCATATTCCTAGTCCTACTTTTGCTTTCATTGTTTCGTCCAACCAAACGGAAGTTATAATTTAATAATAAAAAAAAATACGAGTAAATACAAATATGTTTTTTAAAACTATTTTTATCCTTAATCACTGGTAAATATATAAAAACAACAAAATATATAAGCACATATCAATAGTATAACAAGTTAACAACGTAGCACAAATTTATTTCTGTGTATAGTCGGAAAGATGCCGATCACGTGACCAATTGTCTCGATTCAGATTAATTTATTTTTAGTGTCACCTGCATACAGTCGCCGGGATCTAATGTCTTTCCACTTTAGTAAACAATTATGTGGATCGAAGGAAGATAGAGGGGGGGCCTTCTAAACTTATCCGCATCAAGTTATCTAAAGTTTCTACGTTTAGACGGCACCTAAGCTTAGTTTTGATAACATTCTGCTTAGAAAAAACCCTCTCACACCCGACACTACTAACTGGTAGCGTCCTCCCTATTTCCATCAGTTTTATTACATTTGGAAATTGTTCTTTCATGGAATTGTTATGACAGCTCACCAGTAATTCGGAATTAATAACTTAGTTAGACAAAACATTTTCTGTGAATTTTTGTCAAACGAAAGCCATTTGAAAGTAGTTAACCATTCAGATTTAAAATATCTTCCTGACTTCGACTTTGGTCGACCTATATTGGACGTGGGGGGATCTGCAGTATTTTCCAATGACGACGTGCATGCTTGAAGTTCAAGGTCAGCGTTGCCATCACTATCTTCGGCTATATCTCGTTTACGTTTTCTATTGTCAAGTACTTCAACATTGTGTTAGATATAAATGATTGAACCGACATTGGATTATATACATTCTTTTACTTGGCATGATTAACTCAACTAAATTGTTTATTTAGGAAACAAGCCGATAAGGATCGAAGCTGAAGGTAATCAGATTGTATTGACAGACTCTGTGATGGGTTTCTTAATCGACGAGTAATAATTAACTCTTTGTAATCGGCTGTGATGGGTTTCTTAATCGACGAGTAATAATTAACTCTTTGTAATCGGCCGAAAGTTGATTGATTAATGATACCATAGTGGCCGATTCATGATAATTAACTCTTTGTAAATCGGCCGACGTAGATTGATATATGATACCATAGTGGCCGATTCATTGTTTTATCAATCGGCTAGATTAAAGATCAATCGGCTAAAGCCGACAAAAAACAGCCAAATAAGATCCCTGGTATCGACCTTTGGAGTGATGTTTGAATTGTCACACATTTGCTGATCTTGCTCATTCATTACTCCAGAACAGACAATAAGATCATCTACTTCCATTCAAACAGGCAGTCAAAAGAACACAACGTGTATAACATTATTAACCAGTTGAAAAAAATTTTTGGAGACAATGCGTGCAATGAGTTGCTCTTTGTATATGTCTACTCAGACTGTGATTCAACTTTAAGGATTTAAGGCATCGGGAATAGTGAAATCTGATCCTGCCATGAAGTCCTGTGCTAGTGCATTTACCCTACAAAACAAATCTCGAGAGGACATATCAGATCTTGGCAAAGACCTGATGGTTGATCTCTTTGGAGGCATATCAAATGGTATGCTATCATCACTGT